>CM056826.1:14453695-15153695 GCA_029853015.1 Chelidonichthys spinosus
CAGTGTATTAGTTTGCCAAAATCGTCTGTCCTCGTGTATGTTTGTTACACCTGTCTGTGCGTCTACCTGTCTGCTTACCCTCACAACTCTCCACCCCCCCATCTGTCTTTGTGCTTGACTGCATCTGTCTACCTGACTTTATCTCCCCGTCTGTCTCTGTGCAACCTGACCTGACCGTTGTCTCTGGTCTTTTTCAGAGCGTGACTGGTTGGCTGACTGACCTCTGGGCTGATCAGAGTTACCTACCACAGAGCAGCTGGGACACACACACACACACTCTCACACACACATAAACATGAATACACAGGCAGTTCATTCAGCTTGGCACTGGCCCTCGGCCCTGGCTCGAACCGCTAACCAGCTCATCAGCACCACAGACCTGTGAGTGTTCAAGACACGCCGTCTAATCTGATCGACTACGTATGTGCAAAAAAAGACCCGGCTCTGCAGGCGAGGCTGAAGGTTTTTTTATTATTATTATTTTTAGGAGGTTGCATCAAGGAGGAATTTGGGAATATGACAACATGCAGAACATATATATACTCATGTGTACACACACACACACACACACACACACACACATCTATAATTACACTATTACACCATACAAGGGAAAGTAGTGGAAAACCCAGAGAAGAAGCAAAAAGAGAGGTGTAAATAGAAAACCGGTGACTCACATTCTAGTGGCTACACACTAGCCACACACACACACACACACACACACACACACACACAGAAAGAGCCAAAAACACAGGGTTTACCCACATGAAGCCAGAGGAAGCAATGTGTGCTGTGTGTCTGTGTCTGAGTGGTGACGGAGGAGGATGAGTAAAGCTCCATTTGCGATCACTGATGTTATCGTCGGAGCTGTTATCAAGTTTTTTGTTTTGTTGAAACATGTTTTCTAAATGAATGAATGCTCTAACACACAGTCCCTCTCTCCCATTAATCAGTCTATGTTCTGCTGTCTATAATAGGTTCAGGGAGCGATGCCGTTCCCCAGGATGTGGCCAGGGAGAAACTTGTTCCCTTGTTTGCTCAAAGTTTAGAGGCTCTTTTTAATTTGGCGAATGTTCACAGTGTCGCTTTATATCATAAAATGAGTTTCTAGAGAGACACATTAACATTTTTTTTAAACGCTCAGCTTTCCAGAACCCAATGAGATGTTTCTAAATGTCTTGTTTTGTCCAACGAAACGACCCAATGATATTCATTTTACAGTGATATGAAATCCTCACATTGGAGAAGCTGGAAGAGCTTATGTTGTCACTTTTGCTTGAGAAAATAACTGAATGAATAAAAAATCAATTAATCGAAAATAGTTGCCATTCATTTTTGTCAATCACTGAATCGACTGCACAACGCAAATAAACAAAAAACAAAAAAGAGTTGGACAAAAGACACATGTTATTAAAGAATTGTATCCGGAATTCCGGATTAAGGCTGAACAATACATTTTATCGTCATCAATGTCAAATTTAATATAGTTCCAATATGTTGATTTAAAATCAATCTGTCGACATTTTGACAATTAGACAAGTGAATCAAATCAGCCAGTTTTGTGATCAGGCCAGTGCTCAAAAAAGTGAGGGAGGGAGTGAGTGATGCTCTACTTTCTGAGACTTGCTCTTCTCCATCTGTGTCTGTCCTTGTTAGAGCATGCCACGCAAAGACAAAAGGGTCTCTGAAACAACACACGAGTTGAACTGCTAAAGGACATCCATGCATGGGACTGGGTGAATGATGACTGGTGTAATAATAACCATAGATCCTTTAGAAATAGTGAGTGTGTTCGTGTGAGTGTATCCATCCATCCATTGTCTACCGCTTATCCTGTATTCAGGGTCACGGGGGGGCTGGAGCCGATCCCAGCTATCATTGGGTGAGGGCAGGGTACACCCTGGACAGGTCGCCAGTCTATCACAGGGCTGACATGTAGAGACAGACAACCATTCACGCTCACGTTCACACCTACGGGCAATTTAGAGTCACCAATTAACCTATCCCCATGTGAGTGTAAGAAGCTGAAATGATGCTTCCCGCCGCTAGTCATCGTCGTCTACGCACGGTAAAACCAGAATGGACACTCAATATGAAGAGAGTGTAAAGTGTACAAGCTACCTGCATATGCAATTCATCCTTAAAACAATATGGAGACAATCAATTTGAATATTTTTGGTACATTGCCAAAACTGAGGGCTGCTAAACAGTGTGTCATTGCCCTTACAATGACAACCGCTGTTGCGATATCAATAATTAGGATGGAATGCAAGCCTCAGTGGAAACTGAATATCTGGCTCTACCTCCCAGTCAGTTGGTTTCATTTCCATTGCTGCTGTTTGATGCTTAACATCTGACTACTGCACTCCACTTCATAAAGTTTAAACCAAACGTTCGCTTTCTCACACCTCCATTCCAGAAACTCCACCACTCGCACACTCACACACACACACACACACACACACTCACACACACACACACACACACACACACACACACACACACACACACACACACACATCTCACTACTAGAGTCATCCAGGGGCCACCCTCATTACCCAATGCACAGGTGCCTGGAGTCTATTCTGGATGGACGTGGACCAGACCAAACCTCTGTTTTATACATGAACATATGCAAACACACACACACACACATAAATACACACACTCCCGTCTACACACCTCAGAGCCACTGAGGCTGAACTCTGTGGTTAATGACTTTCCCACCCACTGCACAGCATGCACATGTTGAAGCTGTTAACGATAAGTGGATTTTCAAACTTGGTAACGTCCTAATGTCCCTGTTAATCACATTCCTCATTACAAAGGCGACAGAAAAAGGGCCAGCGATTTACCCAGGATGGGTCATTTTGTCAACTCAAACCAGCAACCTACTTTTTTCAGGGTGCCTTTGGTCCTCTTGAGTACTGACACATGGCAAATTAAATCTTCCGTTTTCTTAAATGTTTTGAAACATCACATGATGTTATTTCTGTACTGTAGCTACTGCTGAATTCACTAAGGTCATTATGTCAGTGGATTAGGAGAAAGTATTTTTAAACCTCGACCCTGCTGATTTACTTAGCCTCCATTTGACTGCACCTGATTGATTCAAGATGCTCAAGCCTAGCCCATTTGTGTTCATTTCACCCCACCCCTCCCCCAAATAATAATAATAATAACAGCTAAATAAATAATACCACAAACAATATATCTGGTCTAAAAATACAGAAGATAACAGAAACTGAAGAAGAGTTGAGGGTTAAACAGTCTACATGCATACGATTCATTAGCCTTTGAGGGTCACATATCAGACTAACGTAATTAGACTGGGGTTTAAGTGGTAAATAGCATTTTATTTGATGACTTCTCGTTTATTCTGTAGATATACTGGTGGTCATCTATGAGCTGAGGGTCGGTAAACGCTCTTTAATAAGGGACGACGTGGTTGTAGGTACCTGGAGGTGTCTGAAGGCAGCGGTGAGCTGGGTCATGTGCAGAGTCAAGCACCTGGACGTGCATCTGGCGCTGCTGATTTTCTCCTGGACGTCCTCCTGCTCCGGGGAACTCCTGCGGGCGCGAGTCACCGCCAACAGCGCGCACAGGAGCACCGCGGCCGCCCGGCAGACTGACATCACAACCGTGCGGAAGTCCAAGGGATGAAGGGACAACAGGGCAAACTTTCTCTTCCTCGTGTGTCCGGCTCGTCGGCGTTCTGCTCTCGCTCCCCCTTGACGTTCAAAATGAAAACAAGTGAGCGCGCGCTGCTGCTGCTGGCTGCGCGTGAGCACTGAGCAGATCGGCTCTTCCCCTCCTCGCGGGACACTCCCACCATCGGTGCAAGTGCGGCCACGCGGGGGTATAATGGGTTTTCATCCGGCATTCTGGTCGTACTCATCATGTCTTACTCCAATTAATCTATCAACTATCGCCCAAACTGTCACTCCCATCACCTTTTACACGTCATACCCACCCTCATCACCATGTCGATGATTGGAGTATTTCACAGCGTCATCACTTTCACCTGCAATTTGCATCCAAAATCATTTGCATGTTTATTTTCTATTGCGTCATTGGTGATTGACCATCATCAAGTCAACATACCATCCTAGGACTTCATCACTCACTCACTCACTCACTCACTCACTCACTGTGCACATCATCACTATGAAGCATGCCAGAATTATCTTCACCGCCATCACCGTCACTGTCACCTTCCATCATCATCACTTCATCATCACTTATATTTTCGCTTGCCTCTTGCCTTCATCATTGTAATCCTACCCTTTTTCAACGTCATCCACACCATCGGAACTACCATCATTATTTCCATTATCACCGCTATCATCGCAAATGAGCAGATCAATTATATATCAACAACAAAACTCAGTGAACAATAAGAAGCACTTGACTGAAAATCCCAAAAGCTGCTATAGATTAAATGGAGATTAATGGAGATACCGTGCATAGAAGCAGGAGAAGGCATTTATGGCACAATAGTTGGCATGGCAGGCTGTTGTTCTGGGCCTATTAAGACTTTACTATGACTATTCTGAAAAGCAAACTTACCTTTATAGTCTGGGAACTCTCCCTGCTAATTATTAGAGCAGACTAATAAAAGAGCATTTATTAATGGGAGAGAGACACCTGAAAAATGTGTTGAGGTAGGTGTCTGTCACAGAGCCAGTCATTGTGTTAGAGTGGGCTTTATTAGGTCCAGGGCTAAGTCAAGTTTCGGACACATGGTTGAAAGCCCTATTTGTCTACATGAGACTGTAACCCGGCAGAGGATTCATGGCTAAATGCAACTAAATGTAAAATGAGATGTAGAAAGAAACACCTATGTTTTGTTTTAGGGGATATGGAAACATGTAAATATTTAGTAAGTAATGGCAGGAGTGTTCACGGCCCTGCACAGATTTGATTCTGTCCTCATAAGGACTACATGGTTTCTAACCCAGAGAACTGAGATATTGGTTGGTCTGTAACTGTTAGTGAGGACTGTTTAAAAAGACTGTATGTCGAACACTTCTACTGCTCAGCTGATTCAGCTCCTAGCTTCGCTCCAGGTGTGTCTAAAACAAGGATGCAGACCACTTCTCTCTTTTCAGGCTTTAACAGCCTTCATCACAGTACAGAACATGGGCAGTGGGGAATGTGAACGTGGTTCTTCAGGTGTCTGTCTCTCACTCTCAGGCCACATTCACACTGTGCATGTCCGTTGACAGATCTCATTGACTTTGCATGGGCTTGTGTCACATTATGCCGAAATGAAGTTACGGAGAAGTTACAAAAAAATTCAACTTTTTGGGCACTGACGGATCTGTCAGCCAATCAGTTCGCATTATGCATCTCCCCCATGTGCCTGGGAAGGCGTGTCTGCCGATTGGGAGAGATGCCTTTGTGGACGCAGCCAGATCTGATCTCGATCTGATTGGCTGACGGATCTGTCGGCACCTGAAAAGCTTGTTGTATTTGACCAAAAGGGCAAAAGATATGTAGTTTAACACAAAAAGAAACATAATAATAAATAAATAATAATAACAACAAATCATTTTACATTTGAAAGACCTGAACCAGCCAGTGTTTGGAGTTCTGCTTGAAAACATACTAGATATATATATTTTTTTTAGTTTTTCCATAATTATCTTGTGACTCCTCAGATTGACCTTGGGATCCTCAGGACTCAACCCCCAGATTGGGAACCACTACTAAAACATGGCCTGAACAAAACTGCATCACTACTACAAGGACACAAAGATAGTTTATAAGGTTAGAATGAGATGTGTAGTCATTTTGTTCAAAGGCATGTGTGTGTGTGCACACCTGACCTCAGAGGACCTATGCAGTCCTTGAATCAGAAAGCATGAACTCAATTCTTACACACTAAGACAAAGTAGTTTATCATTTTTTAAATAGAATAAAAAATAATATTCCCATATTTTCATAAAAACACCCTTCTCAGGTTTCTGAACAAACCATTAGTGAAGCAAAGACCCTCCCTAACACCCCAACACATACTCAAACATCAGTTTCTCACTAACACACACACACACACACACACACACACGTGTATTTACATTGATAGTTAGCACGTTCTTGCCTGGTTTCAGACGTCTTAGTCAATGCCTGCTATCTTGTTTTTTTTAAGCGATCTATATCTTGAAGGGAAAATTAGAATGATTACATTTGGTCTGATTATCAAGCTAAGTAAGCAGAGCTGGAGCTCCTATTGCAGACCACAGTCATGCACTGAATATTATTTCAAAGGATTTGGAGGGTTTTTATAAGGAGGAATTTACAATCTACACTCTATTTAATGTAGATGCAATAAATGCATTGAAAGTCTGCAAAGCATTTAGCCAAAATTTGCCTGGACTCCAGATGGCAGGTTTTTAAAGGCTGATTCTGGTGTTTTACAGAATAGAATTATCAAATGTGACTGTTTAGTTCAAAAGCATGAATTGAAGTGAAGGGATTTTATATTTCTCCACAAAAAATCTCTGGCATTGTGGGGGAGAACATACATTTAACAGTTAAGAAATGCAAGTTTAGAAAGGTGGAAAAGTAACATTTGACAGGCTTTTAGCAGTGGCTGGTGAAATATTTCTTGGAGATGCTGCACCAGAGGACTTAGGACTCTTGACCTAAGTATTTCTAAAATCCTGGCAGCCCTGCAGCCAGCTTGTTTAGGAAAGTAAGTTTTGTGTGAGGAGTGATAGGGTTGTACTGTCTAGTTTTATTCACTGAGAATAACATAAAGATTTCCATGTGTGAATTGGCTTTTCATGTTAACAGAAGGGATTACATTCATTCATGTTAATTAAGGGAAGCTATATGAAATCATGATGCGTGTTTGACATCACACTTCTGGACCATCATCACATAAACACATTTTATCGCAACTAAAGCCAACCATTAACTGTCTCTATGAACTACAAACCAGAGAAGCTGTTTGCAATTTTCAAATGTAATCTTTATGTATTTAACATGTCACTGATCTAATCCAAACTATGTCTCTGTGTATCTACTGAATCCCAATCCATTTAACAGTTTCTGTCACAATTGGTACAAGTTGTTATCATTCCTGTCCAAGACTATTGAAGTGGTCAGAGATTATTCCATGCAGCTGGTAATACTCACTCTTCATATGTTAGCCGTCTCATCTCTGTCACCATCACAGTCTTCAGCAGAACTGTTCAAGTGTACGGAAGGCAGGGTGTTTCTGAATGGAGCTACAGTGTCACTTTGTGGCATGTTACAGCAATTGTCGTTTCAGTACTGGTTCCATAAAGGACCATAGTGTATAAATCTGATTTCAGAGAGTTTACTTCAGTGTTGCTTTGCACGATTTACAATCTTGTTTTTCAATGGGATGACATGCAGCTTTCTTTTTTTTACAGGAACCACTAAACATGAGACCATGCAAGACTTGGTTACCCACCTGACTTCTGATGAAGCATTCCTTGTCGGACTTATAAAGGATAGCGACAACGTAACACTCTACCACTGTTGTCAGCTGTCTAGATCTGATTCTCTCCAACGATCCGGGCCAGCTGCCTGATGTGATGTGCAGCACTCTCCGTCACACACTGTGCTTGAGGATGGAGAAAGACAGGAGATGTTCTGTCTTCTTACATCAGCCCCATGTTCTGTTAAAGACTCCTGGTACTTCCAGATTTGTAGCTCTGCACAGGCTCATCCAGGGAAAGGTAAGCTGTCTTCTGATCAAAGGTGTTGGTCACCTGTGCCAACTAGAGCAGCAGGGCGTGGCCGGTCCAATCTGCATCAGGATCCATGCAAAACTGCATGGACGTGGAAACAAAGAAAAATGTCTACAATACCAGTTAAAAGTCCTCAGGAAGGGATCATGTGATCACACCTCATTCATTCAGAATAAAACAAATGCCTGGAAAGGAACCTCCCCCCTCAGGTGTAATTAATGTATGTCAATCCTGGGATTCCTCCTCTGTTTCTCCTAATCTAAGATGAAGGTCTAACGATAGAGGAAGCCATATACAGCTCTGTACACATTACACGATAATATCAGTAAAACGAGAAAATTCCCACAGAAATGTTGACAATGAGGATGAGATTGCCAGGTGGAGTAATCCACGTGGAAGATTGAGCTACACACAATACTATCATCACAATAGAAACGCATGTTAATATCACAAGTGAGTCTTCTACTGAGCTAAGCTTTAAATAACAAAAATAAATAAATAAAACAGGTGGTAATTTTATTTTAACAGGTTACTTCAAAAACATTAAGTTTGATCTTGCTGTTAAGATACAGTTACTATATTGGACTTTTATTGTGAAAGAGAGCCTATTATCTTGTGTTAATTATCAAGTCTTAACTACATTGCATTACACGCAAATTACCACTTATACATAATAACAATGGATTTAAAACACATGTATCATTTAACAGGAGGTGAGTATAAAACACAGTTCACATAGAGGCTGATAGTCTAGAGTCCGAGCTAGCCAGACTAATGGGAGCTTTTAAAACCAACAGGTAAAAAGGCAACTCACAAAAAAACAAACTGGTTGTGCAATTAAACGTCACAAAGAACTGTAATATATTACCTGCAACACAGTATTGCCAGTGGGGAATGACGTAGGGAAATATCTGGTCTGAATAACACATGAACAAGTGCAACAATTAAGCTAGTTTGGCTCTCACAAGTTTACTTGGTCACTAAAATACAATCTTAGGGACTAACAAATCATAGTTTATGCCCAAAACAGTTAGCATAAATCATTTAAAAAATACATTACATGGTAAAATATAAAGTGTGAACATTTAGAACGGTCACCGGGTTCATTCTGTGTGGAGTTTGCATGTTCTCCCCGTGTAAGCGTGGGTTCTCTCTGGGTTCTCCGGCTTCCTCCCACAGTCCAAAGACATGCAGGATGGGGATAGTTTAATTGATGACTCTCTAGGTGTGATCTACTGTTCTCAGGTGATCCTGGATCAGCGGTGAGGAGCCCGGTGTGATCTGATGTTCTCAGGTGAACCTGGATCAACGTTGAGGAGCCCAGTGTGATCTACTGTTCTCAGGTGATCCTGGATCAGTGGTGTGATCTACTGTTCTCAGGTGATCCTGGATCAGTGGTGTGATCTACTGTTCTCAGGTGATCCTGGATCAGCAGTGAGGAGCCCGGTGTGATCTGCTGCTATATGACAGATAGATGAGGGCCCCTGGCCGTCTGGTCTTGTGTACTGCTGACCTTTTTCCTCCTCAGACTGTAATGAATGCAATGTTTCTTGGTCGACTCCTCAGAACCGATCAGTGCTATTGGCTGCGACAGGCTCGTGCTTTCACACAGACTCCTGGTTCAGTTGCAGCGAGGCGGTGAGACGATGTGAAAATGTCATGTCGCCATTATATCCCAGTGGAAATACATTCAGGATATTATCCCGACCGTCAGAATGTGCTTTAAACTCAGAAAATGGCATTTAAACAGACTGGTGTTATGTCTGAAACCGATATTTTATTGCGTCTTGCTTTGTTTTAGTGGAAAAACAATCAAATTATCTCACATAGATGCCATAAATGATGAGCTATGATCAAGGTCATAAAGAATGAAAGAAAAAAATATAGGAATATATCATTTTTTAAATCAGACTATTTTTCCAGGTCACTCATGAAGATATTTTACATTAAATTCATCTCGATGAACTGATTGTGAGGTGTTTTAACTTCCCTAATGCTGCCTGGACAATCCTCTTACAGTAGAAGGTGAAAATCCTGCCAGTTCACTTTTAAATCCACGTTGGGCCTAAGATTATCATCTAAACAACAACACCAGCAGGATTCTCATCCATTGGGGTCCGGAGAGTGTAAGTGGCTGCTGGAGGACCGTGATGCTGTTATAGAGGATGCTTTGAGTCCCGTTGATCTATTACAAAAATCCGTCTGAGAGCGACAGCCGGCCTCCCTGGACGTCGTCCTCTCTGAGTCCTGGATGTAATCACTCTGCTAACAACATGTCTCTGTGTCTGCTTTCCTTTCTCCTTGTTCGTCCATAAGTGATGAGGGAGGCGGCAGGATGATGTTCCAACAAGGTGGACATGCTTTTTTACAGTCCATCTTCAAAATGTATTCCAGCCTGGAGGTTTCTGAGAAGCAGGTCTAGCATTAACAATTAGGTTTGAATGGAGAGGGACATCTGTTGTTGACTTTGACACCAAGTGGATTGTTTTGATCAGATCTCAGACTGCAGATTTCCCGCTGCTGTTGGGTGTTTACTGTTTTCAGATGAAATCTCTGGGAAAGGCTAGAAAGTGGATTTTCAAGGGCTATTTCAGCTTCATAAGGGCTTTATGGTAAGCGTAGATTCAATAATAATCTGTTAAGTGTTAACACTTTAAGACATAAAATCTCATGTTTAAACTCACATACCAAACAGAACTCTTTTATGTTGAATAACTAAAGGATTTACATTAAAAAGACGATCTTTTATGTTAATAACAGATTTTATTCAGACGATAGAATGTGCATGTGGGCGTGGTCGGCCTCATCTTGGCCAATCAGCTCGCAGTGACCTCTCTCCGGTCACCAGGCCTCCTTCATACCGCGATGAGCCGATCCAGATGCTCGGCAGCCAGTTGCCTCGCTTCCACGGTAACCTGAAGGGAGGGAGATTAACATCCGGTATAAGAACGCCATCGACACCTGAACAGGACCTGGATGAAGGTCGGACAGCGTAATGTTCTCCCTTATTCAGTCTCACTTTATTCAGAGCATCTCCAGATGTTTCTTTTTCATTCTTCCTGTTTGTGCTGGATCAGACTATGGGGAAGACAAAAATTCCAAAGAAGAGACTTCTGTGTGTGTGTGTGTGTGTGTGTGCGGCTGATCAGATGATTGTGGTTTTACATTTTCTCCAAAGGCGATGCATGTGATGCTGATGCCGTCTGGTATGAAGGGCAGTCGTGCAGGAATCCTGCATGTTACAGTGTCCTCCCAAAATCCATTTTGATTTGTTGTGAGTCCTTACAGCCGCTGTGATTGGACGGTGGACATACGTGCAACGCGTAGCGACCAGACCGACCCTGCAGCAAGTGCATGATGGGAATGATCCGCTCTGTTGACGTGTTCACAATCTGAGCAGTGTAAGGATTCATTTTGGGGGAACAGTGAAAGCTAATTCACAGTAACAGCGGGCGTCCTGGCCTCCCATCGGGACGGGTTTCACACTCTTTGCTGGCGCCGGGTCGTCGCCGGGTCGCCCCGGGTCGTCCCCGGGTCGTCTTTGGGAAGATGAACACACATCTGATGCTGGTGGTCACGTTGAATAACACTCCTCTCTGGTTCTTCAGGATGGCTGAGGTGTCACAAGAGGAGAAACTCCAGGCCATTGCTGTAAGTTATCTGCACACACGCTCACTCTTTCTCTCTCTCTTTCTCAGAGTGCATGTCTGATGGCAACAGCAGCTCGACATCAACCCGTGTGTGTGTGTTGCCCTTGCGTGCTCCAACTTTTTCTGTTTTCGGCTCAAACCTTTGTGATTCTGTGTATCTGCACTTGTGTGATGGTGCATGCGTGGCTTCATGATTGGACACACACACACACACACACACACACACATCGAGAGGAAGTGTAATCAGACTGTACAGCAGCATTAGAAGGCTCTTTGTGCGAACCACATCAAATATTGCTTTTCCAGAGGCAGCTTTCATGTGGAAAACCCCATAAATGTCTTCGTTTACGCACCATGTTTTTAGAAGGGTGTACCTTGCCCCGCCATTAAATCGCATTGTAAAGACCTACATGTGCACATACAGTGCAGACATAACGGCAAAGGTGAGGTGATACACAAAGCATTAATAGGCATCCAGCCACAGCAGCAGCTGGCTTGACTTAAAACCTCCAGATGTCAACATGTGATACAAATATGTATAACACACATTTTCAAGGGGAGCATATCATAAATAATGTTCCAAATATTAACAGTTTTTACACTGTTTTGCTGAATGTGGTCTGCTGAACAACAGCAGCAGACCTGGCGCTGATAAAAGGCATCTGGCGTAGATGCCTTTTATCAGCAGTGGACAGATAGTGTTTTTTTATATAAAGATATATATATATAAATATATATATGTATACATTTTGGGAAAACCTGAGCACCAGGAGAAAACCCTAAAGTGCATATTTTGGGGATTTAGTGGGAAACCTGGTAACCAGGAGACCCACACAGACACAGGGAGAATATGCAAACTCCACACAGAGGGACGGGTGGCGGCGTCTCTGTGAGGCTGCAGTGCTGAACACTGAGCCACCGTGCTGCTGAATGAGGTGGAGGGGGAGGTAGATGAGGAGGGAGGGAGGAAGGATGGAGGGGCGAAGGGTGGAGAGGGGAAGGTGGGAAGGCTGGAGAGGGGAAGGGGGGAGCTACTGTTGTCCAGCCTCCGCTGAACAACCGGCAGCCTCCTCCACCTTGCTGTCGCTGCCACACCGGTTTTCCTGGTGGCTGAACATCCCTCTCTTCTTCTGCTTCTCCTCCCGCTCTTTCTGCTCCTTCTCCCACTTGGCGTTCTTCTTCATCTCCTTCTCCTGCATCTTGCCCTTCATCCTTTGCAGCTCTGCCTTCGGGTCCTGGATCTTCTTCTTGAAGAGAGAGATGACTACTCTCCTCTTCTTCAGTTTCAGACAGAGCTTCTCCAGGTCCTTGTTGTCGTCCTGGACCTCTTTGACTTTGGTCTCAAACAGATATGCTTCATCAGTCAGGTCTTCCTCCATCGATTTGATGAGAGCAGACATCTGTTTCAGGTCTTCCTCCAAGCTGTGTTGCTTCTCAGCCAGATCTTTGTTGTGGTCCTCCACCTCTCTTAGCTTTGTCGCCAAGTTGCCGTTCTTGGCCAGCTCCCTTTCGAACTTTGCATCCTGAACCTTTTGGGTTGTCTTCAAAGCTTCTACTTCGGTGACATGGCTTTGTTTCTCTGCCAGGTCCTTTGTGAGCTGGTCCTCCATTTTCTCCCTCCAGCTGGTTGACCTTTGTCTCCAGCAGGCTGTTGCTTGTCTCCAAGCGCTGCTGTGACATGGCTTGGTCCTTTTGGAACTTGGCCACTAGTTCTTTTCTCTCCTTCATCAGTTGGACGTTAGTCTCCTGGCTACGTTCTTTTGCAGCCAGCTCTTTCTGGAGCTCAGCTTCGAGAGCATCGCATCGTGTCTGCAACGCTTGGCTGCTCTCCAGAAGTTCAGTCTCTCTGCTCAGCAGCTGGTTTGTGGTCTCTGTCAGCTGCTGAGAGAGAACCTCCTTATCTTTCCTGAGTTGCAGGTTTTGGGTGTCCCCCTGGCGGACCCGCTCTTCCAAGAGGGTCACCTTCTCCTGGTCTTCAGTCTTGCTTTGGTGCGAGAGCTTTGCTATTTCTGCCTCGTACCTTGCAGCCATCTCGTCAAACCTCTGTTGGCTGAGGAGCTGGATGTCTATTTTTTTTTTAATAGAATGTCCATTTTTTTCTTGGATGGAATGCAATGATTGGGGATAGGTTAATTGGTGACTCTAAATTGCCAGGAGGTGTGAATGTGAGCATGAATGGTTGTTTGTCTCTACATGTCGGCCCTGCGATGGACTGGCGACCTGTCCAGGGTGTACCCTGCCTTGGCCCAATGACAGCTGAGATCCGCTCCATGGATGGAACATTTAGAACATCATAAAATTGTACATGTTCCCGGACTATACGGAATGAGAATCATCTGTCATGTGTGTTTTCCCTCGTCATTGCTGCGCCACTAGATGGCAGTGTTGTACTTATTTTGTATACAATATAACAGCCTTACTCTCTTATGTATAACTTACCCTGAAATGTGGAACAGGGTTTTGTGAATTTATGAGCAACGTAACATTCCTGACGTCTTTCTTATTTATTTGCACAATTTTGTCCAACTTTTACCACCACGGATCTGTAGAATAAACCTTACAAGTGTGAGGCGCAATAATTTGTACGTTTGTATTTGTGATTTCTAAATATCCACAAAATAATTAAATACAAAACAAATACATTTTAAATATGGAGAACCTTTGCTGTAAATGTGTATTTTATTTCCACATAATAGATGTTTTGCCAATGTAAATTGTTTCACCACAAAAAATACATGTGAACTCAAATGTACACGCAGATGTCCAGTCCAGCCTGTAGCGCTAATGAGCAACCAGTAGAAGAAGAAGAAAAAGAAGAAGAAAAGGAAACCGTAGAAGAAGAAAGAGGCGGAAGAGCAGCGGATGTTTACGGAAACTGTCAGATTAGAGTACATTATCGCTGGCTGTGAATTAATTACACATTTATTCCTACTAAACGGGCTTTGTTCAGCTGAAATAGTGTTTGAGAACCAAATACGAGACCATTTGATTGTACGGTTGCTTTTTTTTTTTTTTTTTTTTTAAGGTTTCATCGGCTAGCGTCACGTCAAACTAACTGCTAGCTAAGTTAATGGAAACGTTATCTTTTGGTTGTGAGTTGTGTGTCTAATGTGTATTTTGGATTTGATGATTACATACTTGGCTAACAAATAATGCTAAACGAGGGATACAAACTGGGACTAAGCAGTTTGTGTGACACATTAAGACATGTAATTTTATTTTCGTCCTCGCAGAGCCAAAGTAGGTGGTGTCATGTTGAAGATGACATGGTTTGTTGTGTAAATATAATGCACAGTCACTGAAGACCTGCTTTTCAAAAATTACATCCATAGGAAAATGTCTAAAAAGTCAAAAAAGAGAAAGCACAAGAAGTTGTCATCCGCAAGTGAAGAAGATGATAAGGTAAGAAGTAGGCTGTTAATGTGGATCAAATCCTCTATTTCAATATATTTCATTTATCAACACGTATTGGGGTAGAATATCCACATTAATTTGTAGAAAATCACTTGAGTAATTATTTGTGGATTAATGAATCAAACAAAATTGCTTATACAGATACTGGACAAATCAAAGTGTGTCAAAAATCCACGTAAAAATAATTAGAGAAAATCTAATATTGCCATAAAATAGTCCTCAGTGATTTGCAGACAAATAGACTAGATATACTAAGGGTATCGCTAAAAAACAGCATAGATGCAATGGCAACATTTCTGTCTGTAGACAAATTTACACTGTAATGTATCTGTTTCATTCAAGTTAAATTTAATTAAATTTGACGATTATGCTCACAATTCATTATTTTGTCAATAAAATTCCAGAACATACTTTTTGCAGAAATTGTTGTATATAGATTTTTTTTAAATAAACACAGTAACATTTCCTCAGATTAATTTGCTGTTCTTCATGTTTTCAGTCATCAAAGGATCATGATGCTACCAAGCATCGCAAAAGTGGCAAGAGGAAGCAAGATTCAAACAGAGAGGAGAGGTTAGATACAGTTCACTTGACTTTTAGCAGTACATGTATTGTAATATTATGTATTTGAACATCATTATTACATAATTATTGTTTGTTAATTATCTCTGTGATATTTCTTCTGTTCTTCTACATGTAGCCATGCAAGAAAACAGGAAAAATGTGCTTTTCCAAAAGACATTTCCCAAAGCACCCGCCATATCAAAAAGCCTGTCTACAGACTGGCAAAAACACAAGCAACAGACCAGAATCCTGTTTATAAGGAAGAGGAATGTAGAAAACCAAAAAGTGATATTTCAGGTAGAAATAATACTGCCAATGTGTGTAAGACTGTGGAAAGGGGACCCTCAAAGCCCTCAAACACTGGAGGTACAGTTCATCAGAGGAAAGAGAAGACATTTAAATGCAGCTCAGGTGAAAGGTCTTCCCAGAGTAGTCCATCCAAAATAAAAAAGCAGAGAATGAATCCCAGTTTGGTTTCTGCTGAACAGAAAGAAGAGAGGCAGGATTTGCTGCGGAGGGAGTACAGAGATGAAGAACCACCAGGAACTGAAAATGACAGCATTACTGTCAAGTCCAGAGAACCAAGAAGGACCTCCGCTGTCGTGAAGGATTCTTTGCAGAAGAAGAAAAGGGAACTGGTCAAGAAGATGTGCCAAAGGCATGAAGAAAACAGGGCCAGAAAGAGCCCATGTTCAGAAGCAAAAACTCCCTCTGTCTCTACCACAATGCAATCCTCCACTTCAGCCAAGCAGAATACCCCAGTCAGTAGCTCAGATGTGGTGAAGAACGTGACATCAGTGTCACATAAGAAAGTTACGTCATCACCTGCTCAGCAACAAATATGCTGTCACACACCACCTCTGCCTCTTCATTTTAAGATACCAAAAAAGGTTCAAGCAAGGCCAGTACAAAGCAATGACGATCATAATGGAAGTTTTACAAACAGAAATCTCAAATATGAGAGTAAGCGTTCAGACTCTGGGGCCTCAAAGAGCAACTTCATGAAGGAAACTCTCTCACAGCAAGCTCACAGCTGTTTGGATGTTACACCTGGTTGTTCATCTGAAGAGCAAGACAAGAGGTCGTCTTTGTCAGGCCAACTCCCTGCTACGTCTCATACCATCACTGAGCTGTGGTATGACCAGGTAATAATCATTTAATCAATTTAATCTGAACAAGCCAATATTTGTTTTACATGTATTGCTTTTCTTAACACCGTTTTTCCCCACATGGAAATCGTTTTTTTTTTTTAAAGCATTTGGTCAGCTGATATGTTACATACTTTTGTTGTTGTAATTGTTCAAAATGGTAGAATGTTTGTGCTTTTTTAAATTTCTATTTTTTTATTTCTGTAGATGCAAGTAGTTGAAGAGCTTCATCTTGCCCGCTCTGAGAAGAAATTGGAGGTGAATGTAATGGCGAGCTACGGAGACCTCACCGGTATGGACATAGACCCTCTAGAAGAGAGCGCCTTCGACAATCACAGTATGTTTTATTTTTAATGTGTTTAATTTTTGTATTTTGTATTTTTTTTTTTTTTGAGAGCTGCTTGAATTTGTACGACGATGTATTAGGGCCAAGTTTAAAAATTAATAATAATACGGACCGGAGCGGGGTAATATTTCGAGAAAAATGTCACAGATTTATGAGATTGAAGCGGCAAATGTACGAGAAAAAACTCGCAGATTTACGAGGTTAAAAAGTGGCAAATTTAAGAAAAAAAGTCGGAAAAATAGTGTTTTGTTTTTTCAAGCAACCTCAACACAACCACAGACGCCGATGCTAACACTGGCATTGATGCTAGCTAACTTCCCATGAATGTCGCTTTTATCTTTCTGATTAATCCATCCCAACGTGTGACAACACGGTCCTTAGGCCTAGGGTGATGGCTGTTGATAGTTATTGTTGGTTAATTTTACATGGGCCAAATTGTCATCTTATGTGTGTTTATTGATCCGATGTATTGGCTAAGCTAGCGGTAGCTTTCACTTGCTGTCATAGCAACGGAAAACATCTGGGTCAAGCTACGTTAGGAGAACGTTGACGGAACCTAACCGCTAGGGTTGCCAACCGTCCCTTGAAAAACGGAATCGTCCCGTATTCAGAAACAAAAGTACGAGTCCCGTATTGAGCTGAAAAGGGACGCACTTTGTCCCGTACGTGAGAATCAAAAATAGTGTGTAAAATGTCAATATAATGAAAGAATACATGGCGCTTTATAAGAACATTTACGGTAAACATATTCTCAAGGTGCGTGTCCACAGGCAGCGGTGTTTCCCCGCGTCCCATTCATTAGCTGTGTCCCAATTCAGGGTCTGCAGCCTTCGGAGGACCCAGCCTTCGCGGTCTACGGAGGCGACACCTTCGGAGACTCCTCCGAAGGCTGGGTCAACCGTCGGTAAATGGGACGGTCTAACCTACGGAGCATTTCCTGATTGCGTCGCGACGTCATCACTTCTGCCGGCCAAGCCCGAGAAAAACACCAGTCAAAACAAAAATACGACAGACGAACATGATGGAGAGTTTTTAATATATATATATATATATATTATGTATTACTATTATATATATATATATATATATATATTATTTTTTTTTCTTCTTTTAATTTAATTTAATTTTTATTTTTTTGAGCAAGAGGAGAGGCGGCTGCGGCGACACCGGCGGCTTGTTTATCTCCGACTGGGAGAGAGCCGTGGGGAGGTAACGTTAAAGCCGTTATTTTAACCCATATTAATGTTCATACATAGCTAGCATAGTAGGCCTACGTGGTAATGAATATACCCGTTAATAAATGATACTGCTAAGTGACAAGCCATATTAAGTATAGATTGACATGGATAATGTCATTTAACCATAAGACTTAATACAGGGTTCGTACAGGTGCTTAAAATGTAAAATCTTTGAAAATGCTGTAATTTTAATGCTGTTTTTTAAGGTCTGAAAAGTGCTTGAATTTCAGTTGAAATGCTTGGCTTATAAAGTGATTAAATTGAATAGTAAAATGTGTACGAACCCTGTAAATAACCCCGACTTAATTCAATATTTTATTCTTGCCTCTCTTTTAAACATTTTAGTGACAGGCATCGGTCGATTGCATCAGCCCTGCAAACCCCGATGATGGACGATGTGGTGGACAGTGGAGACATGCATCCTTCACCCCCCACCTTCCAGATGATGTCCCACTCAGAGCCAGAAGAGTCCAGGGTCCTTCTTGTAGCATCCCATCCAGTCCAGCAGCACCACCAGGGACTCCTGCTCAGTTAATACTGTATATATGTTCTCTGTAAATAGTTATTTCTGCTGATCTTTTGTAAATAGTTCTACATGTTAAGAACACCCACTTATCAATAGTTATTGTAACTTTGTAAATATTTGTTAATTACACAAAAAATAAATGATTTTCTTGTCACTGAAAAGCAGTTCAAAAGTTGACTTTAGTTGTAAATAAGAAATGGAACAGATAATGTTACAAGGTTATAGGATTTTTATTTAACTTTATACAATATTTGGAAAAGAAAATGGTACAATACAATATTTTTAAATAACAATTTAAATTACAAATCAACACAGAACTTCATCGAACAGAAAAAAAACATCCCCCAAAAAATCAACGCCTCTCAACCATTGTCTCCAATAAACTAAAAAAGTCTCTCCATCCCCTCCCTGCTCTCTCTTTCTCTCCTTTCCTCGCTCTCCCTCTGTAACTTCATGTCCTCCCTGATCAAATCCAGCAAGTCATCGGTTTTCCTCTTTCTTGCTGCTGTCGGTGGCCCTGTGTTCTTGGCCTCAACAGGTGGTCGTTCTCATCCCGGATCCGGAGTTTGATCAAATCCTCAGTCTGCTCCTTGCTCTCTACAACAAAACGACATGTATATTACATTTCCTGTTATGTAAACATGCAAAATGATTGTACGATATAATAACGATATTAACAGTAATAATGCTCCTAAGGTTAGCTCTGTATTCAATCCAAAGGTTTACAGTTTTACAGCCTAGAAATACAGCGGGGCTCACAACCCATCGTTAACGTTATATGTTCAGCTGCGAGAGGAGCGAACTGTAGCCTACACAACTTACGAGAACAAATTAACTTAACAGCTCCACGGTTACAATAACATAAGTTACCATCGGAGCTTGTAACATTTGAAAGTGAAGGGTTTTAGGCTTACGTTACGTTTAAAGGCTAACGGTAACTGAGCTCCTCGTATCAATAGCCTTAAGCTACATCACGTAGCTGGCCCTACAGTCCGGTGGCTACACGTATTAGCATTATTAACTTCACGCATTTTAACACTCAAATGTGATTTAAGGCCCCTTGAACGTCCGACGTTAAGCAAAACCCCGTTACTTACCGGCTGCCGGTGCTGCTGCCGTCTTTCGCCGCCATTGTTGGTTGAACAGCGGCGCGCAAAGCATCTTGGGATATGGGAGGCCGCGAAGGATAGTAACGGTGCATCCTCCGAATACGGGCGAAAGGAGGACACATTTGTCGGCCGCATTTGGAGGAGCCTCCGAATTTAGACGAATTGGGACAGCCTTCGCGCAGCTCTGTGACGTAAGCGGCCTTCAAATGCAGCCTCCGAAGGCTGCAGACCCTGAATTGGGACACAGCTATCGTCTATGTGAAAAGCCGTGCAATGCATTCTGGTAGCGTTGCGGCGAATGTCGAGAGACGGCGCGCGAGTTGGCCGCACCTCATTTGCCTAAAGTTGAGGTCGAATCTACTTTATGCTAATCAGAGGCGCCGGGCTCGACTCGCCCCTGGGACGATTTTAAACGCGTGTGGACGCGCCGCTTCCCAGTATTGCACGCTTGGCAGGCTGCCACTAGAGGATGATTGACAGGCGCTGTCCTTTAAACAACAGATTTTTGCGAGCGTTCGCGAGCGTTCCCGAGGCGGCGAGTCGAGCCCGGCGCATCTGATTAGCATAAAGTAGATTCGACCTCAACTTTAGGCAAATGTGGAGCGGCCAACTCGCGCGCCGTCTCTCGACATTCGCCGCAACGCTACCAGAATGCATTGCACGGCTTTTCACATAGACAATGAATGGGACGCGGGGAAACACCGCTGCCTGTGGGCACGCACCTTAACGCCGACAGTGCTTTACAGGTTTCGGGCGGTACACCTTCTAGCAGCAATGCAACTACCCCTCCGAGGAAAAAAAAGAAAATAACTCAAAAATACTGAGAGGAATGGGAAGAAGGAAACACATGGAAAAGGTGCGCGATAACGTCTATAAAGCGCACTGCACTGTGTGCCGGCGGATTTTTTCCATAGCCCATGGTGGACTAACTGACCTAAAGCAACATGCTTCCAGTGGTGGGCACACATGAAACATAAGGGACACTAAAACTAGGGGAACCCTAGACCAATTTATTGTCCACCAGGCAACGCCAGAGGCAGATATGGTATAAAATGATTTTTAACCCTCTGGTTAAGGTTAATATGGGAAGTACAATGAATGTCTGAATTGTATGGATAAATATATTATAATATTATTTTCTGTATAATAAACAAGTACAATTGCTAGATGTGTACATTAAATAGATAAATAAAACATAAAACTAATACATAGATGAATAATAAAGAATACACAGTATACTGTATAACCTTACACATATATTACAAGTTCAGATAGAGAGATAGTTAGATATAACATACATCATTGTACAGGCAGTTGATATACTACACACAAACTATGCAGTAACATTTTTTTTTTTAACAGGTGACTGCTGCAGAGGTTGCCTATATCTACAACACTGTAAAACATGGCTTAAGCTACAACTCAGCTGATTGTGCTCTTAAGCTAACTGTCAGAGCACAATCAATGTTATTTATTTTCAATGTGTTCATATCACTCAAATATGCATCGAATTCAATTCAGGTTGGAGTCCAATAGTTAAAAAAATCGCTTCACACATACAAAAAAGGGCTAAAAAGATTCACTACACCAGGAAGGGTGAAGGCAATGGGGCCGGCCGGCCCTGCCAATGAGGTGTCCCTTATTTATTTTTCAGGGAGTTGGCAACCCTACTAACCGCTAACGTTAACAGAACGTAACAAAAACTTTCCTATGCAACCAAGTGGCAACCAAAACCTAACCAAAAGGGAACGTACAGGGAACGTAACTGGAACCAAAGACTTACGTAACTAGGACGTTCTGGGAACCAAAAATGGCCAGTAGGGAATACGTGCACATGTGCATATGTGCACTCATCATAAGTATAAAATATAAACTCTTTGTGGATATAATCTCAGATGACCACTATAAGTTGAGTTCAGAAGTGTATGCCTTGTAATGATCTAGCTTCATGTTATTTACCTGAAATATGATACATAATTCTATAAGCTTGAGCCTCAGAATGACATAGGAAGACATTTACAAAAAAAGATCAGTCAAGTAACATTATCACAAGAAGAAGTTCAGAAGAGTAAAGAGTTACCCAGAAGCTGGGAAGAAAATAATAGTTCCATGTAAAACATCAGAAATCAGTTAGTTCTTACCTGTTACCTTGATTCAGTTGTTGACTTGTGGAAATTAACAAACAACTCACTATGCACAAACTTGCTTTTTACAGGTAAACAACCCCCTCAGCAAGACCTAATCCTTGTTTTGGACACCAACATTCTACTCAGTCACCTGGATTATGTGAAAAACATCAGATCTCACGGCCTTGGAGGTGTTTAATATTATTCTGTTTCTTGTAGAATGATTAATGCTTACTTTATATGTTATATAATGATGTAACATGCCATTTTTTAAATGTAGTTTATCCAGTTGTGAGCTAGATGCTAGAAGTTCTTCCAGTACAATGTTTAGCTGTCCTTGCCCCTCCTTATTTAATTTGAACATGTCTAGTCCTGATACAATGCTCATAGTACATTTGAGAAGGTAGGTAATCAATCAATATTGATTACCTACCTTCAATATGCAAAGATCGCTTTAACAACCATTTGCTCATAAAGAAAACATTTAATCAGGAAAACAAAAAAGGGAAATTATCATTGGGGCATTACCACAAAAAAAACATCACAAGAAAGTATGATTTCCACATTTTTGGGATTTATTCCTAATCATGATGAAATGCCCTGGGAAATATGGAATCATCACACCTTGTTTTCTCCCCCCTTATGTTCTCTCAGACCTGTGCTTCCCTACAGTCCTGATCCCCTGGGTGGTGCTTCAGGAGCTGGATTCCCTAAAAGGGGGGAGAGGCATGTCAGGATCTGTGGCCCACTTGGCAACGCCTGCCATCTCATACATTTACAACTCATTGAAGAATCGGGAACCTCGCCTGTGGGGGCAGTCTATGCAGCTGGCAGCTGAGAGCAGCGGTGAGTGCTGATTAAGGGCAAATATGGGAATTTTCAGTGCATTGAGAGTAGTTATAATTTATGACAACCAAATATGGAATCTGAAAGCATGGTTATTGTCTGCATTAGCTGTTCATGAGCCCACTGATTCTACTGATGTTATGAACGAGCACACAAAAGGATGACAGAAATGAATGAGCACTTCAGGGGGACGTTCACTGCTTTTTCAATGTGGAAAAGCATCACAATAGAACTGTATGTGTTTCAAATCAACACTCCAGTGGGATTTGTGGCTGTTAAAATTAGTGAGAGCCTGGTCATTGGGGGTCAAGCAGCGAAGTTGCGAGACATCCTATAGTGATTCTATGTTTTCTTATTATTATTCCTCTGCCATTGAAGTCTATGGCAGCCTATAGAACGCCTTGGTAAAAAGTGCTGAAATTTGGCTGAAAGTTTCGGACCACTGTACTGACCACTCACACTCATTTACAGAGCTCTAAACCCACCTGTCTAGCGCCACCAACGGGTAAAAATTTGGCCGAAAATTTAACTGCTTGGTCAAAAGTTATGAAATTCAGCGCACAGATTCGGGACTGTTCCATGATCACTCTCACCAATTATAGAACTCTATGCCCAACACTCTAGCGCCACCAATGGGTAAAAGTTGGACATGCATTCCTGACGTGGACCTTGACTCGTGCATCTGATTTTCACAAGTGAGGTAGCGTTGTGATCCCTGGATCAACCCATGTTCAATGATACATGGCCCGTAACTTTCGGCCGTATTGGACCTCTGCCATATTGGATTTTCTCAGAAAGCTTTAAAAATCTTCACGGGTCACAAAGTTCGTTCAATTCGCTCGAAACTTGACACAGATGATCTTAAGACCAATCCGCACAAAAGTTATTTAAAAGATTTTTCAATTTTAAGTTTATTCTCCTGTTAGAAGTAATTGAAAATGGCGGCAAAGCAGCCAACGTCTGACGTCTCACCAATGCTTTGACTCAACGTAACCAAACTTGGTACCTGGAGTCAAAGCACTGTCCCAATCACTCAGACCAATTTTCAGGCCTCTTCATTGAACGCTCTAGCGCCACCACTAGTTCAATGTTTGACATGCATTTATGCTTGTAAATTCTTTGAAATGCATGCTGCTTACTTTGCTTACAACTCTGTGCTGCATAACTCTCCAATCACTCACATCATTTTTGTGCCTCTGCATTGAACGCTCTAGCGCCACCATCAATTAAAACAGGAAGTGAATTCATATCTCAGCAAAACTTTCATGTATGGAAACCAAACTTGGTACATGGACTCGGGACCCCATCGTGAGGATGCTCAACAGATTTAGTGATTTTTGACCACTAGTTACCTGTTAATGTTTGTTAATGCTTAACTAATGCTCAACTAATGCTATGATGTTACCATCATTGTTAAACATTACCCAAAACAAACTTGGTATATTCTCAAAACCAAACTAATGATTCATGATTAGGAATTTACGACTAGGTATGCAATAATAATCCACATTTTTCTGTATAAACACCAAACTTGCTACATAGACTCACGATAGCTAGAAGTTTCAGCCCAGCAGCTCCGCAGCCCAGGTTGACCCCCTCATTGCTGCTTGCAGCTATATTTGACTTTGACTTCTAATTTTTTATGATTAGTGCATGATTTATTTTCCCTATTAAAGCCAGTATTATTGAAATATGGTTCATTGTTTGAGGTGTGCTGTTGACAGCATTGCATTTTGCACTTGGGGTAAGTTTACACACACTGCAAAAGGAGCTGGCGTGCACCCATGCCCAGCACTAACATAAACACTAGGTGGCACTATCACTTAGCACATCCAGTCCTCCAGAATTCAACATCATTTTTTACATAGTTTTAAATCTCAAGCGCAGGTTTCACCAATACACAAGGTATTATTACATATATAATATTTATCAGACGACTGTTTTTCTTTTCAACACTGGTATCGTGTTCTTTTCAAAAAGACTCAGAATGAAGGATATTTAGCATCACTATTAAGTATTAAGGAGCATGAATCTCTTGAAATACACTTGAAATCCCCATGTTGTGTTCTTCATCTCTGAATGGTGGTACAGTGTGGTAACACGCTTACCATGAGCTATCAGTGTCCTGAATTAATCAGGTATCTTGAACAGACTGTCATGTTTCTCTCTTTGTACCTCCTTGTCCCCAGGTGGTCTGACTGCTGAGAATAACGATGACAAGGTCCTGCAGTGCTGCCTGCAATACCAGAGTCTGTACCAAGAGAGTGCTCACATTCTATGCACGTGAGTTCCCCCTCCCCCTATGGCATATACTGCTGCTGCTGCAGAGTGTTCCTCTGCAAATAATGCACATGCATGTGACTGTGAGTGGGTCCAGCCAGATAGTTCCAGTTGATGAGAGAGAGGGCCAGTCAGAGTAATTGGGCAAGAATAGATGTGCTGAGCAGAGAGAGTTTAGTTCAGGGATATTTTTTTTGGCTTGCATAGAGGGGTGGCCACTTCATTGTTTCACCTTCTTTTTTCTTTTGACCTTTTTCTCTGAATGACACTCTTTCCAGAAGCTAATTTTGGTGATTTTGCTATATTAAAGGGAGAAATGAGTGGGCAGGGATTCGATTAGGCATTCTGGTCAGATAATTCTGGATTTAATGTTAGCGACCAAACCTCAAGGCTGCTGTGAAATAAATGTGTCCTAAGGGTGTTTGTTTTATCACTGCCATATAGACTTGCCTAATTAAAATGACATGTTATCCCCTCTTTCCTCTCCAGTAATGATAAGAATCTATGCAGTAAGGCCATCCTGAGTGGAGTGAAATCCTTCAGCAAGAGTGATTTGGAATCAGAGTTTGGAAGATCTAAAAATGGCTCTCATCCTCTGCGAAACATTAAGACTCCCATGGTGCCCCACATCAGCCCCCATGTCTCATCACTGATGCAGAGCAGGAGCTATACACCAGTCCAGCCGCACGGGCAATGGAGAACAGGACTTTCTGTAGAGAAAGGTGAGCCAGGAATTACTGTGTGCTTCTTGCAAAACAGGAAATGACTTGCCATATTCCATCATGGTGTAATAGTTAACAGCACCATCCATGCACTTGCCATAACTTCCCAGCCCTTCCAATTTTCATGTTTTGCCTCGCTTCAAGTCCATCTGTTTTAAGTGACATTTTAGCAGTTTTAACAAAGGAAGAGCACACTGGAGAGTGTATTTGTGCTGAAAGTGCTGCCATGTCTGTATTTTGTGCCGTCCTGTGCTCCTGCTCACTCTCTCCTGCTGCACATATATGCGCATAATCTTGTGTAAAGAATAACTGCTGTCATGCATTATGGGTTTATTTTGTGTATCCACTCATAGAATATGTATGTATGTAAATTATCACAGATAACAAGCAACTGTGCACAAGAGAAAATGAAGAGGAGACGAAATGGGACTTGAGCATTGTTTCTGAACTAGAAGACTGCCTGCAAGAGGTGCTGTCCGATGTGTTAGAGGTGGAGATGAAGGCAGCTTTCAATGACCTCTGGCTAGAGGTAGAATTATTTTGTAATTTCACTTCATATTTAAGACCATGTTTTTATTTTCTGTTTCTAAATGCATTTATAACATGGAGACCTAATATGATATAATGTAATATAATATAATATCTGGTATTCATGAAGTGATAAAAGTAGTGTATTAAGTTTCATCTTTGCATTGGTTTAAGGTTAAGAATTTGTGTGTTGTGTGGCAGAATATGAAGGTTTTCTTCTTGTGTGCTTTCCAGGAGGCTGGATGGCCAGATTGACATTGCAATATATATTTATTTTTTAATGTTTGCTGTTGTATTTTTTTTTTTTTTTTAACAGATCGTTTACATAAAACCACCCTGGACTCTTCAAGATGTCTTGCAGTGTTTGAAAAAGCACTGGATTGCTGTCTTTGGGCAAATTGTCCCACGGCGTAAGCTGCAAACCGTTTTAAACCTCATCCACTTCTTCAGCTCAGGTATGGAGGTGGAAACGCTTATATGTAGTTATATTTTTATATTTTTAAATATATATATGTTAATAGGCTGAAATATCTAACAAATCCGGTAGCGCTGCTGTGGGCGGGACATTGCTAAAGACCAGAGAGTAGTGACTGCGGCTGAATCAGAGTGCATTTTAAAATGACGCAAATCGGCTTGAAAATGACTGATAACGATAATCAGCAGGGCCGATCGAAATCTTACATTGTTTTATTTACTGTAAGCACATTCTTTGTTGCTAGGTTTTGGGAAGGCTTGATAACTCTAACACCGAGGATGAAAATGCAATGCCAGTTTCCTAGGAGCTGACAATAGATTTGGAAAAAAAAGGGATTAAACTTGAGATTCTTCATGAGATACGAGAGCATAACATTTCATATCTGTGGAAACTCTTTGTAGAGCTCCCAGAGGTGTCAAAAGGTGCAACGATATTCCTTGTTCCACTGTAACAGTTTTAAGACTGTAAGCCAAGCCAAAAGATTCCCTTTTATTTTTCTCCGCACAGCAGAAACTGAGTCATCCCCCCCCCTGCTAAAACCCTTACTCCACTGGGGTATGACGTTGTCTGCCCTGCACTGCGCTATAACCCTACAGAACTACACACAGAATCAGGTCATCTGCTAAAACAGGACACTCAAATGTGTGTCAGAAAGATGCTGAGTCGTCTACCGCAGCACTTCTTGCTCTTGATCGCAGCACTTGATCTAATTACATTCCGCTTACAGCGCTGTGTGTGTGTGTGTGTGTGTGTGTGTGTGTGTGTGTGTGTGAGAGAGACAGAGACACGCAATAATTTGAATCCCTCCAAGATTGGTAATAGATAAAACAATGGAGTATTTTCCTTGCTCTTTGTATCCTTGATACACTAGCATGAGTCTGGATTTCTTGGTACCACGCAGCCTGGCTCTCTGCCAGGACAGTGAGAGTAGGGAGAGGAGGAGGAGGAGGAGGAGGAGAGAAACATCAACTGTATGTGAGACTAAGAACAAATCTCGGAGTGGAAAAGTACTGCAGGCGACGATTTTCTGGTCACACTTAAGCAGGCTGTGTCTTTGTGCGTGTGTGTGCGCATGTGTGTGCAAGTGTGTGTATGGTGTTCCATAGTGTGTGTGCGCGTGCATGTGTGTGCGTGTGTTTGTGTCAGTTGTAGCTACACTCGTGAGGACTGACATTTCCGAGCCTCCTAAAATGTGACGAAAGCTGATTTTTAAAGACGTGCCATGCAGGAGTTGTCACTTACTGTTTGTAAATAAGCAGAAGCACACGTCCCCTGGCGCCGGTTGCCAGAACACAGCCCAGCCAACCCCCGAGTCACTCTCATTTTTCAACAAGAGTTCTTGGTGACTCACAAATGTATGACGACACGCCCTGATACCACTACAGATGACTCAAAACATAATTTATCGTAAATACTGAGCTTCAATGAGAATGCTTCTCCAACTGTCGGTAAGACGTGGCTGTGTATTGTTAGCAACTTAGGTTAAGATGAGGGTTCGGGTTATTGGATAGTTAGTATGTGTCTGTTTAGAGTAAGGTCAAGGTTCTTGGAGAATTAATTTAAAACCATACATTATCCTTTCAAGCAGTCAGTTTTCCAAACGTCTGGAAGACACACAAGACACACAAACTCACAGTCAGGCCTTGCTGACTGTTTCAGCACCTGGCTGTTTTGTTTTACATCTTTTTTATTCAAGAGTTGTTCTCACAATGTTGCACACTCAAACATCCTTGTAACCCTTTTTGCCTAGGTTTACCCCCAAAAAACTGGTATGATACCTTTATATGTGCATCTCCTGGCACATGACTCATGGCTCATATCTATTTATTATGTGTTTTACTCAGGTGAAACAGTGGACCGTAGAACTACCTCAACAGCCCTCCGAGAAGCTAAGGAGCTTGTGAAAGTGTTTGGGAAAAGTTCAAGCCATGTTCCCAGTGCCCTCTCCACAATGGACAACATATACACTAAGCTACAACCGCAGGTCAGCTAGGACCAAATTTTAAGTTTAGGTGTTAAACTGTGATACCATCACAACTCAAATGTATTCCACTTCTGATCCATTCAAAAAGTAAATTCCTTCTCTAGTACTTTACTCTCTTGGGGAAAAACTGTTCTCTTTTAGATTTCAAAGAGGTGATAATGATTACAAAAACAATAATTACCCATACACAGGCTTTTATTTGACATATTTGGATTTTCTAGCTACATCTCTGTTTGTGTGTGTGTCGGTGTGTGTAGTGGGGATCTCCTGCCTGTGACGTTGTCATGAATGATAATGATGAAGACAAGCAACCCACGTCTGCTAGAGTCTCTCACCAGGAAGTGTGGGCCCTGTTTGAGAACATCTGGTCTTCTTTGTGTCAAATGAGGTGGGTGTAAGAGGAATTTGTTGCAGTTCTGGGATGTTTATACTGCAGAGAACATTTGAGGATGATGTGTTTTTCGGATTTTCACACAAAAAAAGCTTTTTTTCCCCCCCTGAAGGAGCAAAGCACTTTGTTTTAACCTGGTCATCTTACATTCAAAAGTTGTTTCTCGCAGCAACAAGACAACATGCTGTACAGTAAATGAGGTCTTTTGCAATGCTGGGAAAACAACACGTTGAGGTTGTTTATTTTCTTTAATATTCCATTCCTCAGACCCCTACAGACATTCTTTTCTGTCATGTTTCAGCTTGGAAGTGTTCAAAGCTCTGGGCTTTGACCCTCAAACCATACAGAGCACTCGGGCAGTGGGCGGTCCACCGCCGCCACAGGACGCCTTAGTCTTTTTGCACAAACTGTCCTCCATGGTCTCACAGCTGCTCCAAGCCTTCAGCAGGTATGTCAGTCCACTCATATCACTGTTGTCAGTCGAAACATACTACCAGACATTCGGCTTCTCTGCCTATTGGCCACGATTCAATTTGTGCCAATTGTATATTCAGTCTACTCAATTAAGTAATTTATGTTAAAGAGGCTCAACTGTATTTTTATATTTATAATGGATCAAGTTTTATGTGAAAGGAGTTCACTTGTGGTGACAAACCCACAAAGAATTGTCACCTAACAGTTCAGTTATAGCAGTTTGGAGCTAATTTTATTTTATTTTTTTCTTGGCCTGCACTTTTACCGTTTTGTTTCAAACCATTGCTCACATAGTGTTGTTTTCAGCGGCAGAAGGCAGCTTTTTTCAGTGTAAAAGCTGACTGCAAAGTTAGCGAGTAGATGGTGAATGTAATGCCGCAATTAGCAGCCACACAACTGCATAGTTCCCTCCGATGGTGGAGACCACAGACCGCTAAAAGGAGAGACTTAAATTTGCCATCTGATTTTCGAGAGGGTCCTAACATATAACACAATCAATACATAATAACAGAGAAATTACACAAAAAAACTAAACACTAATAATGAATTTGAAAAAAGAAAACGATCAATAAAAAAACGTACATACACAGGCAAACAATTCAACAACAAAAACTCCAAGTACTACTTTGTTATACCTTTTATATAAGTTAAACTTGATTGCCATAGCTGTATTCATAGTGCAAAATGTGTTACAGATGTAATCCTTGGTGGGTAAGGCGTGAGAATAATTTGAAGTCTAGAAAAGTCGTTTCTGAGCAGGAATTCGTGTGGCGCCTCTGAATACCTCTCCTGCATAACCTTCCTCATGCCTTCACAGGCCTGTCTCAACAGTCATTCCCTCTAAGAAGCCCCTTTAAACTGTCCTTCACCTGTGTGTGTGTGCGTGTGTGTGCGCGCGTGCGTGCGTGCGTGTGTGTGTGTGTCCGGTAGTGTTACTCTACTGAACCTTATAGCTTTACCTTATCACCTCTCTCATGACGCAGCAGATAGTGCTACACTGTAGGACTGTTTAGTTTCTCACAACGCCACCAAGAAAAAAAATGTTAACAGTTATCCCCGAGATGTTCAGCACAATGATGAATTCCCCCCATAAAGAATTGATGGCACTGCAAGAACAGTTATCTGTAGATGTCTGTGGGCTTTGCGCTCTTCTTCTGTCTTCTTTGACTATGTTTATCAAGCTGACATCAGCAGCACTCACACCTATGTTCCCCATTATGTCCGGCTTCTTTACAAACTAGATTTTTATTTATCATTTGGTTTCTCAAATCTTCTCAATATATCTTTGGTTTTTAGCATGTTTTACACCAACATCACACAAATATAAGATGAGTCAGGACATTATTTATTCATCGAATTGGATTCACTGTGACATTTGGGTCTCTTTGAGGGCAGGGAACAAAAACACTCTTGACATTCATCCAATGGGTAAAGTGTCTGGTGTTTTTCATCCAGGTGTCTCTATGAACTCCTACTGTAGTCTGTAGGTTTGCAAAGCCGATATAGAAGACTTTTCTTATGATGTGATATGCTCGGAAAAAAATGACTTTAAAAATAGGTTGACGACCATGAAATAAAAAAATATAATAGACATTTTTATTGAAGTTTCACTTTGTTAATTTAAACAACACGCCAACCACGACAGATGATTTGAGATGTCATCTTATCACAGCAGACACGCCGCAGTAGTTGATCATAATAATTGCGATGCTATTTTTCCAGCTTAGGTTTTATTTATCAGTTGTGATCCCTTCTGAATCTCTAAACATGTTGCCTTGTGTAAGAAACAACTTAGAGCGCAGAAGCTGTACTATCATTTAAAAATGATGACAATCATTTGTTTCAAACATTTGTTGAAAACAGTTTTTTTAGATATCTATCTCTGTAATGATGGGAGAAGGAGAGGAAAATGATGCACAGCACAGTTGCTATAAAACAGACAGAACAGCCTCTGGTCCTAACCCACTAAACACTAAAGTATGTGTCCCAAGTGCACTTAATTACCACTCAAACCCTCTAGGCCTCGATCGCTCCCCTGTTTATTGTTTTTGTTTCGATTTCATGACCCGTTCTTACAATACATGTGTTAGGGTGTGATTTAAGTCTAAAGAGGAGTCCTCAGTCCTGTTTTTGAATGTGGCACTTTAAGTGTGCAGACTCTATTGATCTGACACTGATATCCTGAGGAAAGAGCTGGTGAAGGTTCTGCCATATCCTCTTTTTAAATGTATTTCTTTTTCAAAATATGTTTTAAAGAAGGTTGATGACTCCTCAGCTGCACCCAACAAAATACACAAGCACACAGTACCAGGGCATTAGGACCAATGCCAGCAGGCCCCTGAGGCCGTCACAGCTTACAGTATCTATGCAAATGCGTATGTGTACTGGGCTGAGCAAGTACAGTTGCCCAGGAGACTCATTTTCACATATTTGAGCAGAGCTATGACTCATTCTGACAGGCTCTCCCTCTTTGTCTCCCTTGCACTCATTTTTCTCATTCTTTAGTCACTAGTTATGGATAAGTTATGTCCTGCTTCTACTCTCTCATTCTTCCCTTTTTGTCAATGCTTTGTTTCCTTCCCTTCAGGGTATAGCCCTCTATAATGAAGTTGTTGACAATGTTCTTGTGTTTGCCTGTGTTCTTTTCGTTTGGGTGCATGGTGCAGATGGATGAATAGGTATATGTATATGAATGTATATTTCTGTCAAACCATAAAATAACACAGCTTTTCAAGCTTCACATGGATGAAAGCTTATCTCTAAAATGTGTGTTTTCCTTCATCCCAGTATCTTGTTCTCGACCCCTGGTTTAGTGGAAGCCCAGACATTGATTGGTATCATCCTCTCTTATAAGGTTGGTGTCATTTCAAGTTATTGGTATGAAATTAGACGGGTCTTTTGACCTTTTTGCCGCCACGTTGTCATGTTGTCATGTTCATTGTTGGCTCAGCTCATATGCATTGTGTTTCAGATTGTGCATATGGACTCCAGAATGACAGCCGAAGTCCTTCTTGATTGTTTCTCCCAACAAGACTACCGGTAGGGGACACACACACACACACACACACACACACACACACGATTTTCCCTCCTTCTCTTTTTCACCCTGCCTGACTAAATCCTACTATCCTCCACACTCTTCACCTCTAAATTCCTAAATTCATCGCCTCCTGTGTTCACCCTGAACTTCTCGTAAAAGGAGAGAAAATCTGAATGTCTCAATATCTTTAGGGTTTTTTTCTGCTTAGCTAGCTTCTCCTGTATTTGAAAATCGAACCCTCTTGTATTTAAGACCTAATCCCTTGTTTATGCAGTTCCTGTCTTATTGGCAGGTATTTCGTGAGTCCTCTCCTTAACTTAGCAGACAGGATGAATGAAGCAGATCTTCTGCTCGCAGATGTTTAATTATTTGTCACTGTGTGCCTTTAGCTTATTGACTTTAGTCTGGTATAACTTTAAGATGTGTGGATATTTGGCCTTCTTCTTCTTCATTCTAAGTCCACTGGAGTTATTTTCACTCCTACTTCTGCCGATTGTTAGCCTGACCAGATAATCAGTTAAATTATCTCGATGTTCCTCTTCTGGTAGATGAGGATTCATACATTGTTTCTGCTCATTCTGCTCATTTCTTGGGCATCCAACTCAACCTCCATGTGTTGAAATTGTTTCCCAGAGAATTAATTCTCTTTCCTTGTAAATCAAGGTACCTTGATTGTGTAGGTCAGAGATGAGAAATTCCATGTCTTTGTCCGGTGATTCAACTTAAGTGTCCGTACATTATTTTAAAGGTTAAGCAACAATTTGCTCTGACCAGAATGACAGTTTCATTCATCTCAAGTTCTCCAAATTGTTGTGCTCTTTGTTGGAACATGCCCGGGCAGGTATGTGTGTGTGTTGTTTATCCAGCGTCATACAGCCATCACTATGTCATAATAGCCCTTCTCATAAAAATATCCCCAGCAGAGCTCTTACAATAACTGAGGCCACGTCAACAAGTCCAAACAATTGTGCTGCTCGTTAATAACATATTTCTTGGAAGGAATGTCTCATAGATCATTTTACTTTTGAAATCCAATCACCCCATATGAATCACCAGGCTGGCACACAGTGGGACAGCGAGGCCCATGTTCACTTCCCTGGATCACAAACCAGATGTTTTGTTAGCTGTTGAAACATAATCGCACACGCACACATTGTCTTGTCGGTTCAGCATTTATCTGTTGCGTGGAAAAGAATGAATGCTGGTCCTTCACTAAGCTCATGTGGCATTGTGAATGTGAAATACATGTTTGGTTGACCATAGAGATTAAACAGTATACCTGAATGCAATCCCATTAAATTTCAAAAGTTAAAGAAGTGTAGACGTACCAAGCGTAGCTGAAACGTTTCTTCACCAGGCGATTGTCATCTGTCTTAATTATTTCATTATTTTTAGGTGGTAAATTAGAATAATCTTTTCACAGGAGGTAGGAATAGTTGCCTGATTGTAGGACAGAAAAAGACTTATCCTTTCTCTCACTCAGCAGCACAGGCTTTACTTTTACACCTTTTCTAAGGTTGTCATAAGACTAAACAGATACAAGTAAAAGTTACCCTACTCATCCTGTTTATTCTTGGCTGCTTTCTTCCGCTTGTCACTTCCAATATGACGTGGTGTAACATAAAGCACCTCCTACTTTTGATTCGTTAACAGCTGTGACACGAGAGCCCACTGACATTGTGTGCTTATATACTACATGCTTTTTTAATTTAAATGTTTGAGATTTTGTCATTGAAATTAAACTATTATACTTTTTTCGTGCTGAAATCAGTTTATTGGTAAGTTGAGCAACAGAAAATGAATCACCAATATTTATAGTCAATAATGACTACAGTTTGTAGACAATAATGTTGTAGAAGAACAAGCATAAAACAAACGCATATCCCACCTTCTTGAATACAACGATTTGTGGTTTTTCTGTATTTTATGTCATTATATGAACATTTTTTTAATCTTGATGTTTTATAGACTTTCATTTTTTTTATGGACTTAACAAATAAGCAATTAATTTAAAATAAATTGACAGATTCATTGATTATAAAACTAATTGTCACTTACAGCTCTAAATATGTGATTTAATTGCATTTTTGCAAAAAAAAAAAAAAAAAAAAAAAGACATGAAACTGCTGCTGCACCTCTGACTGTAGAATGGCCCCGGCAGCTTCTGTGGAAACAAGCCTCAGTCCTATGTGTTCAACAGATAATTTTTTCTCCTGACATGTGGCTGATGCTTTTATAACCCCCTCAACCATATTGACTTTCACTAATAGATAAAGACCATAAAGTGATTTTACAGCTCTCCGCCACTCGAAAGCGATCATTCTGATTTAGTATCGTCGTGGCTGTTGTTATATTGATAACGATTATTATTTGATCATAACCAAAGTAAGTATGATCATCAGATAAATAACGGTAACATTTGAATTGCTTTCTTGCTTGGAATAGTGAGGTGAAACCATGATGAAAGCGACGGTTTATTCAGTATTAAAGACAACATCTGCTGTGTCACTTTGTGGAAGAGCTTTGCGGGCACTTAAGAGTCACGTCAACCCAGCTTTGTTACAACAGGTCACATCTGAGAGATATAGTTAAGCTGAATGTGTTGCGATGGTAAATATTTGATTCGGTACATTCACTGTGAAGTGATGTAGGCCTTTTACTTGGTGAGGGCATCATCTGAGGTGGTAAATATTTGATTCCGGTGCTCAGTGTGGTTGTATGATGTCATCAGTTATATAAAGCCTGAGGGAGGCCCTTTCCACGAGCATGTTCGGTCATCAGCAGACGGCTTTCAGTCCAAGTGGGCCTCAGCAGTGGATACGATTTTAGAAAAAAATGTGTTCTGTGTTTCTTATCATTCTTGATAACTAACGCCTGTTGGCTTTGTAATAAAAACAAAATTAAAAGGTAATTAAAAACGAAGTATATGTAAAACTCCAGGCGTAGAAACAATAGTTATTCTCCAATGGGTATAAATTAAAAAACACATTTTTAGAGTCTGCTTTTTTTGTGTGTGTGTGTATTCTTATGTAACTAAGAATTGGTCTTTGGGCTGCATTTTGTTGGGCAACCCTGTTGTACACCAATCTAATGAGCCTTGTACCTTAAGACACTTTAGCCATGTATGTGCATGTTCTTACTCCATGCATACAGTAAGGAGAGCTGTTATGTGTTTAGCAGGAAGGAGTATGGTACACTCTTATACAGGATTTGCACATTGGGAAAGAACGTGTGTGCTACATAAGCCCTTTTCTAAATGCCATCTTGATTTTACTGTGTTTTTAGGAGAGTGGGTGGAAATGGCACAGAACAAAACAGATGCAGCAGAACAGACTGTTCTGTTTGCCGTCTTCTAGGATACATTCAGGACCTGTTTTAATATATGGATGCAGCATTGCATCTCTTTAGACTGTACCGGCTCAGTTGTCCTGTGTCATCGGGGGTTGATGCCTGATGTGTTTGGATGCGGTGCGATGTTATCACTGCTGGAACCCCTCAGTTGTAAGGGTTCTCTTACATTGTATGTGTGTGAAGTCAAGCCTGCCTGTTACCATCAGTGTTTAACTTGCATATCATGTCTTACATAATTCATTGACACACAACCTCAAACACCAAGTCCTTATCCAAAGCTGCCACCCATTTCAGCATTATCTTTTATCATATTTACACATTAGTTTTACGTAACTCAGTCAGAGAGGAATTGCCAGGAGGAAACACCAACTGCTGTTTCATGAATCTTCTAGTGAACAACGCGGAGCTGATTTGCCTAAAGCCTTCTGTCAATTCGTTTGATGTTCTTTTTATTCAAAAGTTAGGCTGAAGAGAACCTGCTTTGTGTTTTATTAGGCGGAACATTCACCCTACCTTCAACAAAGACAAGGTGATTAAAGCAGTGTTAGAATGGAGGAGCAGACATGTAGAAGCATTTATTTCAAATGCTTTCCCCGTCTTTGACGGTCAAACATTTTACACGCAAACCCAGTGCCAACGTGTTATCATTAACAGCTATTTCCTTGTGAGCCTTTATGTGAGACTGAGTCATACTTGTACTTTTAAAAAAGTTATATATGTAAACATGATAATCAATGTGTGCAGTAGGATTTCAACACAAAAGCCATCACAGCATAATTGGTGTACAGTGAACGCTGCTCAGTATGAAAAGAAAATGTCAAGATACGGCTAATATATCCTTTCTTGTATAAAAGCTGAGCCTCCTACACATTGTTGCCTGCTATTCTTCTTTTACTTCTGATTGTCGAGACCACGATGTGGTCGCCTTGGAGATGATTCGTGTGTCCATAGCAGCGTGACGCGATTGGCTGGAGGAGAAAAGCAATCAGTTATGTCATCTCATTGTATCATGTGGTTCAATATTAAATTTCGGTGCAAATTGCTACCGAGGATATCCATTCATTTCCCATCAGGCACATATAGTCTGTTATGTAACGCTCAGGAGCAGCACAGCTCTCCCTCTTTGTGTATACAATGTCGATCTGGGTCAGTGACTCTGTGCACAAATCATGTGCGTCACGGGTTTGTCTGATTGCGTTCAGAGATCCTTCCTGCAAGAGCTTGATGCTCTTTGTCCGTCGTTGTGGCAAAGTAAACACATTGACGGGAAGCCTTTCACACGGGGCCCTCTGTCCACGGTGCATGCTCCAATGTTAACCAGATAATTTGGGACGGACCAACGCATTCTGGTAGTAGCCTAACCCCACAAGAATCTCACACAACCGATTTCCGCAAGTTGTGACAACACACAGCTGAACTGTTGGATGAAGAAGGGCCGAAGGATGGATGGGTGGAAGTAACGGGGTGTGAACTGCCAGCAAATACTTTCTTTCCTCTTTCTCTCCTTACGGTAGATACATAACGTTCCAATGGAAACAAAGCAGAGAAGGAGCAAACAAGCAACAAGCTCCCTCAGTGTCTCCGCTGCTAGGCAGCTGTTGCCAAGACTTTGGCAGCCAGTTTGTTTATGTGTTCACAGTGGCGACCGGTCATGTGCTCCGTGCTGTGCTGTTGTAACTGCGGGGATATATGTGACAACCCCCCAAAAAATAGTAATTCACCTGGACAACAGTGTGCAGAAATAGCTGTCATTGAGACCACGGGGCTTCTAGAAGCTGCAGCCGACACAGAGGCTTGTTTGTGTGTTACGGACATTCTGTGCTCAACACCATCAGCACATAGGAAGCTGACTCATCAAGTTGTCCGGGTTGATTCAGACGGCATGAAGTTGTACAATTCTCCACTGGTACAAGTTATTGTGATTTAAAAGAAATCCAGGGTCTTGATCCACCCAGCAAGCTTTGGCTTTTGCTAAAACCCCAAATAAGAGAGCAGAAATATTTTAATCAAAATATGAAAGCATGCATAGACTTTCTCAGAGTTTTAAGTTCCTGGGAATCAGCATCACAAACAACCTGACATGGTCAACACACATCTCCACCCTGGTGGATGAAAAAGCTCTAGATGCTGTATTTCCTTAGGAAACTTAAGGAAACTGTAAAAGTTAACAATAATGAACATCTTGTTTGCAACAAAGTGTTTCCAGTTAGGATAGAAACCATCCTGATATTGGTGACAGGAGGTGCCTGCAAAGAGCCCAAAGAATAGTAAAAGAAAAGAAAAACCTTGTAATATAAAACTTGGTTAATCTGCTGTGCAGTATCAGAATTGTGTGGGAAATGTGCAAACGCCCCCACAACTGGGGTTTAAATCGACCGCAGTAATGTTTGAAAATAGGGTCTTTAAGGCAATCGTCAGTCCTGTCTTTGTATCTAATTTATCTCTTTACTTCCCAGGGAGAAGCTGAGATTTGGAGGGACCCACTTAATGGAGCTCAAAGAGGCCCTGGATCGTTGTGCTAGGACTATGGCTCCACACTTTGCCATGACAACATCATCCTCCTGAGTGGCTCAGAATCAGGGAGACACAACATCAGCCCAACAGATAATCTGAATAAAGTGATGTCTAAGCAAGAAAGTGAATACGCATATTTCCTAAAATGTTGAACTACTAGATTAAAGGGAGGTCAGAGGTCATATTGTTTAGGCCTTTAAAAACAATGATATCGTTTTAAAAAAAAATGTAAATTCCTGTTCTTTCTGATTTACCAATTTAATAGTTACAAACCATGCTTTAGACTTTACACAACTAAAGGCAAATGTAGCTAAGAGAATATAACTAAAGCTATTGGTGAGGTTGTGCACATAGTCATAAATGATGAAGGTTCAAGACAGACAGGTAAGAAAACCAGGGAGTTTTCAGCTTTTCCTAGTTTCAGTGTATATTTAAATAGAAATGTAAATAATTATAGAAGACAAAATATATTTTATGTAAAAAAAGTCAAATAAAATAACAAGAAATTAAACATTTTTTGAAATTTTTGACTTATAAGAGATTTATTTTTCTTGAATGCATCATTTGCTTCCATTGATCTTTGAGCAGAAGGGATTTCCAACCAAATTAAGCCTCAGTAACTAATTAATTACAGTAACTAAATCTTGTATAACTGGTTTCTTTGTGGTATTTCCTAGAGTTATTTAGGAGAGGCTCACATATGATGGTATGTGTACTGTGATTGATGGCTTGAGTGTGAGTGCATGTGGTTGCATGTGTGTAAGGGTGATTAGAGGGGGGATTAGAGTGCAGGTGACGCCAGCAGACAGGCTTCGATTACACCCACAGCCTCCATGACACAAACACACACACACACACACAAAGGCTAAAGCATCAGACCTCACACAGTTACGGGGAGAAGGAGAGGACAGGTAACGAAGGCCAGCGATGATCTGAAGTCACCGAACTTCCTGTCTCTTTAAATCATTGCAGAGTTGAATGCTATGCAGACGCAGCTGTTATTGAACATTTTGTTCAGTTGCACTATGTTGGACTACGGCCTTGACTTTTTGTTCCAGATGTACCTCTTGCGTCATTTTTCTTTAACTGTCACAATAAAACCCCCGTAATCATTTATAAAAGTGCTCTGAATTTTCAATGTCCTGTCTAATGTTTTACGTCATTTCTCTGCCAAAATAACTAAGTGTCATTTAAAATCACACCTCGAGTCAAAGGAACCCTTTCATTCATCAGATACTGTCTAGTCGAGCGCCTGGCTAGTGTGTCATTTCCCCTGAACTTCCAGTGGAACAACCAGCAGTTTTGTTTCTTCTTACATTTTGTTTAATTTAAATTGTGTTTCCTGAGCTGGATGTAAATTGTGAATGTGTAAAGGTCCAAAATGACTAAATACATACAGTATGATACCATACCATACCGTTTGTCATGTTACCACTTATTTGATTCTCTCTGCCATCCGAGGGCTGCATGAATCAGAAGCAAAGACTTGGCTAATTAACTATGTATGGGAGCAGTGCGTCTTTGCCTTGTCACATCCACAGACTCATCCGTGTCCAAGTATTTTGCCGCTTCCTGTAACACATGGCCCAACTGTCAGGTGTGTTAGCAGAGATTATCACAGGCTAACTTGTCAATGAGTGCAGGTGAGGGATTAAATAAACTGTCTGGCTGTCAGTGATGTCTGAGGTCATGCAAATGCTGCTGGTCCCCTCTCAACACTCCTGCAGCCCTGAGAGTGACTGTCGCCATCCCTTCCTGCTGAGGTCTGTGAGCCAGCTTAGTATAATCCCTCCTAAAAGTCACTTAGAGGACCAGAAAAAAAGAACTTGGCTGAGTGTGGTAGTCCCTGAGGAAAATGGTGTCACTGAAAGCTTAGACGGGAGTGACCAGGAGACGGTAATTACGCGACAGGACGTGGGTGAGACAAGGTGGCAGTAAAGACTAAATTTAGTATCAGCAAATCAGCTGTTGGAAACTTAGTTGAGGCTTGAAGCACCAGCTGCTGATCCATGACTTAAAAATACTGAGGCCTATAATAAAATCACAACCAGATATATCTTCAGCATTTGCATTTCCAGACGCCCTCCTTGGTTTAAATTATTATTTTTTTTAAGTCCTGGAAAAAAGGTACAAACCTAGATACAGTACATCTGAAAAGTATTCAGTGCTTCATTTTTTTCCACATTTTGTTGTTTTATGTATCAGTTGTTATAGCCTTATTCCAAAATTTCAAACGTTTTTGACTTTGACATTATGAGGTATTGTGCCTCTAGAATTTTGAAGAAAAAAAAATGAATTTAATCCATTTTGGGATAAGGCTGTAACATACCAAAATATGGAAAAAGTGAAGCGCTGTGAATACTTTCCAGATGCACTGTATTATCATCATCTAAGCATCTTTGTGTTCGGAAAAGCGCTATATAAATTAAAATTATTATTTACTGACATCCATATACAAAGTAGGCTGGAGACAAAAATGGATTTAAATGATTTATTAATTAAGAAATGTTACAAATGTGATAATTTTCTTGTTCTAACATTCCTTCCAGATGAATCTGCCAATGCCTGACACTTTAAACACAAAAGAGAAATAAAGGATACTCAGTAAACTGCATCTCTACAAACATCAATTAGTTAAATCACAATAACAAAAGTGGTTAGCAGAAGCATGGTTGTGCGCTTGTGGTGTGTGCACAAAAAAGTTACTAAAACTGGCACTGGTTAGATTCATTGACTTTAAGCTGTCTGCTACTACTTCTATTTTTATCGGTAAATCAGCAGTGTATAAAAAATATAAAAAAGGCCATCATTTAAGATTCAAAAAGCAATCCAGCTTGTTTAAAATGACACAAAGCCATGAGGCGTTTATCAACTCGCACTCTTGAGTAAGGCTTCAGACCACTGACCTTTTAAATATGTGAGCAAAATTACATTTTCACAACAGAAATATTCTTAAATAAAACTTTAAACCTTCAAAAGTCAATTGTCACCACTCCATACGGCCACGTTCCAATAACTACTCGCTCATCTGAAAACCACCAGTGGCAAAACTTTGAACTAAGAGAAACGAAAAGCACTAAATGTGTATTAAATGTTGGCATATGACAAAAAATGAGGAAGAAACAAAATATATACAACACAAAAAAAAGTTTTATGCAATATGCAAAGGCGTCCTGTTGCTTTAGGCAACAACCCCCACCCACCCTCCCCACCCGCCAAATATAAGCCAGTCTTCACTGAAGACCCCTCATCCCAACCCCCATCCCACCCACACATATCCGCTCATACACACACCCACACATACACACACGCATACATACAGAACATCACGAAACACAATTACGTCACTAAGCCTGTTAGTTTGGAAAAAGGTGAAGCACTGTGAAACCCCTCAACCCCCTTCCCTCATCTCCCTGTCTCCCCCCTCTTCAGTCGGAGAGGGGAGACAGGGCCTTGGTGCAGTCGTTCCACTCGTCCGTCTCGGGGCTGTACACCTCCATTGTGTTGAGGAACTCGTTGCCATCGAAGCCGCCCACAGCGTAGATGGTGTCTCCCAGCATGGCCACGCCCGCGTTGCTGCGAGAAGATGTCATGCTACCCAGCATCCTCCATTCATTGCGGGCGGGGTCGTACACCTCCACGCAGCGGAGCGCGTGGGAGCCGTCGAAGCCGCCAACGACAAACAGTTTGCCTGGACACAAGCGAGAGACAGTTTCAAAACGAAGACAAAAACTGAACCCCTAACATTTAAATTCTGAACACTTGGTTTGATAAGAAGCAAATTTTCCCACACAACATGTTTATACACCACATAGACACTAAAGAAGCTGCAATAGATTTGCAGCCGATTGCGCCGTTCACACCCCAGTCTGTGGCTGTGTGCTCACCTGCATGGACAGCAACGGCAGCCCCCCTGCGAGCCACATTCATGGGGGCTATCAGGGTCCATGTGTTGTTCTCAGGGTTGTAGCGTTCCACAGTGTTCAGGCAGTTCCACGACTCTGCTCCTCCAATCACGTACATGAAGCCGTCCAATTCACACACTGCTGCCTGGTGCCTCCCTGAAAACAAATTTACTTAATGAATACAACTTTCTAATTTCCCCTCTGACTGGAAAATATCACAAGAGTACGAGATTTTCTCTTATTAACCTTCATCATATTTTTGGATTCTTAAAAATAACGTACTCTCTGCTGCAACAATCCAATTTTCCAGAGGAAATAATTAAAACTTGATAAGAAAGATATTTGTTTGCTCACTGGAAAATATATTATTCTGCTTTATGCTTGAGGTTAGACGATGTAATACATATCAAACAGAAAGTTGTGAGTGTGTGAGAAATTGTGTGGACACATACTGATGTTAAGGGAGGCACAGTTGGACCAGGTTTTGATCACAGGGTCGAAAGCATCACAGTTCTTCAGGCCCTTCTGCCCGCAGGGGTCTGACCCTCCCACAACATAGAGTTTGTTGTTCAATGAGCAGACACCTTTAAACAGAGAGGATAGGAATAAGCCCAAAGGGCAAAATAGCCTAAAGGCAGTAACAGGGGATGCATTATTCAAGTCTTTTTTCTGGATAAATTGCTGAATAAATCCTTGTAGGAGAGACTGACCTGCATTGCAGCGGTTTGTCCTAAGCTCTGGCACTTGAGCCCATTCATCAGCATGTGGATCGTAAGTCTCCCCACAGCTCAGCTCATCAGAATGTCCATTTGAACCTCCAATCACGTACAGCTGACCCTGTGACGTGCAAATGAGCTACTCATTAGATGACTATATAGAAACCTGACAAACACTCAAATATGAACGTTGGTTGGCTCATAAACTTGCAAATACAAGGACCTACCGAAATTAAGTGCAAATGTTTAGACACAAAAATAGTTTAAACACTGGATAAGTGCACTCCTATTCATATTAAGTGTACCATGAGCACAGCCATCTGGAATCGAGCCCTTGGAGTCCGCATGGGAGCAATGAAGGTCCAGCGGTCTTCTTTGGGGTCATAACACTCCACAGTCCTCAGACACTCCTCTCTGTTGTAACCTCCTGCAGGGACATCGAGATGAATCAAGTAGTCCATGCTTTTTCCCCTTTCATGTTTGTTTTTTTTTTTAAACATAACCCTTATTTAACAGTGATTATTTGAGATACTGATGTCCAGATTCCATTAATATTCATGGTCAGCCTCATTAAGCAGTTCCAAGTCCCACAAGACTAAATCTGATGTCGGCCTTGATAGCACGTGAGCTGCATGAAGATATCGAGTGCCCCAAGGTTAGTTTGTCCCTGAAATTTTCCTCAGAGGGAAGCATGTGGCTTTCTATGTACCCCAACCTCCAATTATATACACATGATATCGTAGTCTACTCCAACCATGTTAAGTGCTAACCTGCTGCGATGAGTCTGCCGTTCAGGGCTGCGGTTCCCAGGCCAGAGCGAGCATAATGCATGGGTGAGAGCGGCTGCTCCTCCAGCTCCTCGGGCTGGGCCTCAAAGCTGAGGCTCTTCATCAGGCAGGGGGTAGCAGAGGGAGAGGTCTGGGGGCTGCTGCGACCGTGCAAGAAGATCACACACAACACACCATCCAGCACAGCCAGACACAGGTAGGTGTTGTCTAGAGGTAAGATGAGAGATCGTTTGAGCCACTTCAGGGGGTAAAAAGTTTTCAGATTAATCTTAGAATCCAGACGCTATGGGCTTTTACTTTGAGATTGGTTTTAAAATCATAAAAGGCACCAGACTTCTCACTTTAATCTCACACAGCATCTATGGGACTTGTAAGAAAGAGATAGTCCATGCACACACTTACTTGTGGTCTTCTCAGAGGCGATGTACTTCCACTCTCTCCTGCTGGTCGGTTTCGGGGCATTTGCTGCTTGGTTGGAGGGTGACAGGCTTCCTGAGGAGCTGCAGCTCATCTGTCTCTGGGTGCTCTCCCGTATGGGTTTCTTCTGCAAGAGCACAGTGCAGCTACAGAAGCCAAGCTTGCACCACAGGCCCAACAGTGGCCACAACACCAGGTAATCATACCCCAAGCTACGATTTGATCCAGCCGTTGTAATGTTGAGGTTCTATTCAGGATGTATTGAAATCTCACACCATCTGACACCAACAACTCAGCACTGCAAACTACAGGCTCAGACCACACTACAATCAGATCTAATGGCACACAGTTCAGTCACAACTCAAAAATAGTGTAAAAAAGCTGACACAGCCATTACTGCCCACTCAACTGGTTGAGATTATCATAAATTTAAGTGTGGTTTTAATAAACACTCAACAGCATAGCCAGGCAGGCATCGTATCTTATGTCTTGCTAATCTACTCAAATTAGTCTTTTCATTGGGGCTAAATTTTGGTATTAAATGAGCCATATCTACTTCTTGCTAGGCACAGGCTGTGTAGTATTTGTTTGCATGGCCCGGCACAAGCTGTACAATAAAAGCTACACACTGCCAAGCTAAATGTCGTTGAGATCCCTGCGATTACAGTGAAGCCAGGCACAAGCTGTTGAGTACCTGCACAAACTGAAGGTGGTCCTCCTCGCCACCAAACACCTCACTGTGCCCATCAATCACCAGCCCTCCATCCACCAGCTTATGGTCAGGTGAGTAGTACAGCGTTTGCACCTGAAAGACAAACAGGAACAACACACCCATGTGGCTGTCTCCATGGCAACACACTGAGAACCCCAGCATAAGGGGGAGAGGAGGGAGGGGAGAGGAGGAAGAGGGGGAGGGCATTGCTGTGAAGAGGAAGAGGGGGAAGGTACGAAAAGCCTGGATCTTCAGTGGCTTGGATGGAAAGCTTCCTTTAAAAAGACACACACGCTGCTGCCACTGCATAGAGTGGGTTACATTTCTGAGTTCAAGAAGGTGTCCGACAATGGCTTTCCTTAATTTGCATCTAAAAAAAGGGATCTGGTGAAGAATGAGAGGCTGCATCTGGAAAGATCTTCTGTGAAGAATGAAGAGAAGGAGGAGGAGGAGGAGGAGGTGGTGGTGGAGGAGGAGGGGCTGCATGTAGCCCTCTTTCCACCTCTGCTGCTTGGAAACCGGTCCTCTAGCTGAACAAGTTGGTCATTGTGATAGCAACCCCAATGGTCAGTCAATTCCAGATGACCAAAGACATTGAAACAACCATCAAGCTAAGCTTTAACATTAGCCATTATTAGATTAAACCTAAGAAATAAATCTAACCAAATAATTCAATGAGAATGTGTTGAAGTCACTCACTTGCCCATACACACAAGGAGGGGGGGGAGCAAGAAGCTCCCAATAATTTAAAGAAAGGTTGCGGAAAATTATTTTTTCACCTGGATGGTTAATCATTCATTTGAAGTCCAGTGAAAAACAATATTTGTGCTGCGCAAAAGTCTATGCTTATGTTGCAATGCTGACTTCTGTCCAATGCCTAATTTGAGTAGTTCTTGAATGCGCCAGTGGATGAGTAAGCCTGCATGAGAATATATTGCTATGTGCAATGAAGGGACATTCAATTAGATGCATTAAGTGCTTAAAGCATTTGTTTGTGAGCGATGTATTCTTGTAAATGCAGAAATGGGATGCATCTGTTTATGTGGCATGGACAGATGGGAGCACAGTGTTGCTTGGCTGCAAAGAGAGGATGCTGAGAGGCAGTAGTGCTCCTCTCCTCCCTCTTTTCTCTGACTCATTACCCTGGTGGCTCAGTCCTGGCTCTTCAGTCTGGTCTCCTGCTGCTGCTAATAAACCTACAGGAGAGATAAATCAACGGGGAGGAGTGTCTGTTAGTGCTGGAGCAACAAACAGGCACCTGTTCAGCAAGTAAAGTGGCAGTGAGACAGTAGAATCAAGGGTCACACCTTTTGAGAACCTGCGTTTTTGTGTTTCAGAGGAAAAGAGCACTGTAATACTTCGATGGGGTTGAATGTAAACCAACCACATACCCAAAATACAACAGTGGAAACAAAAAACGAGAGCAAAAAGAGGCTCTTTTCGGCTCACCTCTAACGTGTAGTATGGTTCAGGGGTACAGAGATTCTTACTGCAAAAACCTCAACAAATCAGAGGAAAACAAAAGAACAATCCTGACATGGCAGCATGACAGTGGCATGCTATTTCTACTTCAGCCCCCTTAATGACCTCTTAACGTCAAAAACAGGAGTCAGAGGGAGGGGGAAGGGGCAGGGTAGGAATGAAGATAAGTCGGTGTAGACTGCACGCCCTGGTACTGACCTCCTCCATCAGGCGTTCCAGGTGGTCTCCGTTCTCCCAAAGGCTACGCTGCACCCAGCTGAGAACCTTTGAGTAGAGCTTGCCATTGCTGGGCAGGGTCAGGTTGTCTTCTAGCATTACTTCTAACTAGAAACACACAAAGGGGATGACAAAAGAGTTAGAAATAAAGTGTCTGCTTAAGTGAAGAAATTCATACCATGACCATTATTGGTGATTGAAAAACTTGATCTTACTGGCTTAGAATGAATGCCATACTGAGGCGAATCCTGCCACAATGGCGAAATTAAGTTACTTGGGAACCTCTCACACCACTAATTAAACCCGTAAACTAGTGCACAATTTTATATGTGCGTAATGTTTGTATTAATTACCGAGTGAAATGCACTTTCCAACAGATGTTGCAGGCTTGTGTTTTTTTTTTTTTTTATCTTTATGTAAATTCTTAAATTTCCTTTGTAGAAACAAGTGACTCAATTAGGACAGCAGCAATAAGCTAAACGGCCAAATAGCTGTCATCATCAACATTTCTCATAATGATCAATACAGGAACTGTTAGTGGAGAATAATTATTGCATTCAAGCTAGCTTTGAGTGGCCACCACAGCAGGTACCTAGTGCAGTCCTCGTGTTGAACTGAGACATGTACACCTACATACCCACCTATACTAGGTATTACCTTTGCACAGGTTTTAAGACCCCTGCCCTAAATACATTCTGAGCAGGCTTTAGCAGTAGGGAAATCTATAAGAGGCACATGTTCATAATATAAGTATTGTTAATCTCATGTCAGAAAGGTAAAAATACATGTTATTCAACTGAAGACTACCAACGCTGACTGGTTTTAGTGCAGGAGTTGCATTGTAGCTTCATGATCAGAGTATAGCTCCAACTCTGCCAAATCATCCATTACTCACTTGTACCACTTGAACTCATGATCAATACTGTAGTGTTCATTTTTAATAGTAACTTTATCACAAAAAAAAAACAAAACATAATGGCACAAATGTAATCGTACCTTGAGGCGGGGAAGTTTGAGGAAGTCCTCCTGTTCAGACACTTCCAGTAGATGGTCCTGGATGAAGGCGTCCACCTTGGCCAAAACTCTGGCATCTGCCATAGAGCTGGCAAAATTCCGAAAACAGATGGCACTCTGGGAATCCATTTTAGACAGCAGGTAGTCGCCACAAATCTGAGAAGTCAATGAAAAGTTAAGATCTCTGTAACTGTAAAAAAAAAATAACCCAAAAAAAAAAACCAAAATCATAGCATTGGGGAAGTAAGTGTGGTTAAAAAGGAGTAAAAAGATACCTGTTTGACTCGCTCCATCTTGAACCTTTTGGCTGCAGAGTAAACTTCCTTGACCAGTTCCTTGTCTGCCTTTAGCCTGTGATACACACAGAAGACAACAAATAAGGTTATCAATAAAGAATTTTGTTGTGATATGATTGGAGGCAAACGGTCAAAAGCCAAAAAAACAAACAAACAAAAAAAAAATGCTACTAACTGGGCTGTATAGGCATAATTGAGCAAGATCTCCACAGCCTCTGGGTCCAAGTCCTCAAAAGTGACATGTGAGACTCCATGAGACTCAATGTCACTATTAAAGATCTCAAACAGGTAGGGGCTGCAGCAAGCCAGAACAGCACGGTGAGCCATCAGCTCATGACCACACACCTGGACAAATGAAGAGAAAGAAGAGAAATAATTAGGATGTCTGAGAGTTTGTCAAAGGGAAACAACGGCTCAAAATGGCAATATCTAAATATCAAATTCCTGATTGGCTCTACTCTCTCAGAGGTCTGTATTAAATGGTGGGAACCGGTTCTCACACTTGAGGTATGAGGGCAACGGAAACATAACAGGAAACACTGTAGTGCATGCTCAATCTTTTCCTTGTTACTAAGGCTGGCATGACTCATATCTGTGACACAATTGACCAACATAATTAGCATACATTACTCAGACCCGGTGAACTACACCTTGTAATTGTATCTATGTCTTTTTTTTCTTTTGCATTAACCATACCTGCAGTCTAACATCGCAGAACTGACCACTCTTTCTCAGAGCATTCATTTTGGCCACAGTGGAATCCAGGAAACTTTCATCCTCAAAGATCAGATAACCGTTTGGAATCATCTTGGTAAATTGTGAAGGTAAGCCTGTAGAGGAATGTTTAAATAAGAAAAAAGTGTTAGCAAAGTAAAGCAATAATACCCAGGATGCTCCATCCAGCATGCTATTAGCCATGCAACACTGTAATAGCTGCTTTTATTAATTGATGACCCGAGAGAGGATTAGGATTTGGTGCCTTTAATGTGCATTGTGTTTTATAATCTGGGCTATGCATTAGTCATGGCCTTACCTAATATAGAATAATGCAAATCCAGGGAAGCGCCACTGCTGAGAGTAGAACTGAAGGTAGGCAATAGGCAAAGCAGACTGAGATCACAGTGGAACTCAAGACTTCTTCGCCCGAGTAGAGGTAGGGGAAGTTGTTAGAAGGAATGCCAGTTGACTAAACAGGCGTGAGCAGAAGGGAGAGGGGGAGCAGCCGCACGGACAAACTATCAGGCTTGAAGCGACTGTAATCAAGTCCTCGGGATCCCGTTGGCTATAGAGTTGTACTTATTCTGTGTTGGTCATACATTATAACCTAGAAGAAAAGGAGAAGAAGAAAAGGAGAAGAAAAAAAAGAACATGAGTTCAGAGATTCCGGCATGAAACAAGTCAGTTACAGTTTCAAGGAAAGCTTGCACATGGGTTGGCAGGTACCCCCCCCCCCCCGCAGTACAGTACACAATGTTTCCATGCCCCCCACATGCATACATAATTCAAGAAGAATAGATTATCCGATTCAGGATCCATTGGTCACTTCATCTGATTACGTTATCCTAATCAAAAAAGGTAGCCAAGCCCATTCCTTCGATACTCCCCCCTACAACAGCCTTCATATAATTTTAAATCTCCACACCTGCTGATGCATCCCACCAGGCCAAGCACAACCGACTAATCCATCTCATGCCATGAGCTCTGCCTCCACTGTCCCTGACGCAAGTCCATCCCACCACTCTTATGTGACAAGCCCCTTTAACTGGCTCCGCCCTATAGGAAGCGTTTTATTCAAGCAATGACCCATAAAAGGAAAACGCTGGGAGGTACATCTTGTTACTCGTTTCCACAGCTAGTCTATAAAGTAAGAGAGTGATAGTCTGTTATCTGTTGCTTTGAATTGTGGTTGGCTATCATAGTTCTACATATACTATGTAATCCACAGGCCACACCCACCCACATGCATGTCACATCCAATAGAGATCATCCAATCTCTTTCTATCTCAAGATATTTTATTTTGCTATTAAAGAATTTGGATTCCACTACCTCTAAAACTTCTGACAGTCTACTCTACACGTATGAAAAACACAGATCATTGTACCAATAATGTTCACAGAAAAATGAAATGCAACAAACGTAATTCCATGCCTAACCACCCCACCACTGTGCCATCTGCAGTCTGAAGCTCAATAAATAAATTGCACTGCAGTCACAACAGTTTTATCACTACACCAAATGGGGAGGGAGGACATGACGGACCACAGCAGCTGCCTATAGTCTGAAATTATACCCACACTTCATGTGAGAAGGCTTTCCTGGTTAGGCCAGCTTTCTGCAACTGCCGTGTAACCAACTTGCTAGAGATTCCAACTTAATATAAAAAGCTGTGATTTACTCAACTGGGACATATAATGTACTTGTGACTAGCTGGTGTCAGTGGCACATTCAGTAGCCGCATGTGAATCAATGTGCAAGATTTTTCCAGTTAAATTGTCTCGTTAGTGTGCAGAATGGATTGTGACTAATCCATTGGTTATGCAGCTACTGCTAGCATAATGCAGATAATGTAAATGACAGCCAGACAAACAAACGTATTCACAGTCGAGATGGAACACATTATTGCAAACCCAAGGTCATCATGTATGAATGGCACTTTACTATACTAAAATAATGTTTGTGTAACATTAGTTTTCAGCTGAAACAAATTCTTCGAGTGGAAAATATCAGCACATTTTAATTAAGCAAGAGCCATTTTCTGCTGCCCTGAGCTATAAGTTTCAGTAAATACTGCATGACAACAACAACAACCACATGTGTGAAAGCTGTCAAGCAACTTGTTGAACAAGTAAACCACAATACCGGTTAGGCCAAGAACTAGAACCAAGAACATATCTCCCTTCCCAGAATAAACGTTATGCAAGATGTTCGTCATTTGTATGCTCAACCATCTGAAGCGACTACTACATCTACATCAATCCTATATTTACATTCGGACACAAAGCACATGTGTGTACTACTGTGCTAAATCACGAAAAATAAAATACACTAATCCAGTGACCTACTAAACTCAAAATGATAGTTACTTTAATAACCATAAATCAAGTATCAGAAGGAACAAAAGAAGGAATTGTGTTTAGATCAGGTTACTTGGCCTCAGTCTGTTTCCATTATCATTTGACTACACTTACAGAGTATAATGCAAAGGGTTAAGGAGGCAATAAAGACAAAATCAAAATGTAGTGTAAGAATAAACTGAAACTAGAGACCATCTTGCAATGGTATCACAGCAGCCACAATGCCAATTTGGGCTAAGGGCGTAACGTGGGAGGTCCAACGTCCCCTTCCCCACTTCCTACCCTCTATTTCCAGTGCCCTTGCTTGGACCACACCCACCTTCAAACCCTGCCTTCATACTGATCTCAACTACACAACTAAAGATGTGTTACTGCATCTGGAGTGGTTGTGACACTATCACATTGCCAAAAATTATGTCCACAGACAGATACATAAAAAACACCACCACCACAATTTCTAAGTTCTAAGGAAATGCTTTTAAAATATATAGATATATTTCTTAATATAAGGGAAATCTTTCTGCTGTAGTGACAGGTGACGTGAAATATTTACCTACCACAGTCAACATTTCCCCTGTATTTGGCAGGATCTGATTTCATTTCCTGAGAAGGTGTCTCCAGGACCACTATGAAAACATACACACACGTACACTCCCAAAGTGAACATTTGAATTTGCATTCAAGCATGGTGGCACATGCTAGGATATGGTCTTGTATTGCTATAATTCACTCTCTGTGCATGGATGGACGGAAAACTGACCCAGTTTAAGGAGTTACGCAACATCTGGCAGAAAGCTCCTAGTGAAGGCTCAAAAGCTCAACTCCGCCACATGTTTGGGTCCACCATGCTTGCCTGTTGCTTTGTTCCCCTCACTTTTCTCCTCCTAACACTTGCCAGGCAGGGCACGCCCTCAGCTCTTTGGATCATTCTTTAATACAGATCTGCCACCTTATCGCAAGTGTGTTTCAATAATTCACTCATAACTTTTTTTTAAATAAAAATCTTATGCCATGGTCAATACTGCTCTTGGAACCAGCAAGCTTAAAATAACTGAACTGCTAGGTTAAGTATATCACATGCTGACTATGTATCAAAGTTTCTTCTAGAGAATTTGTTGACCTTTTGGTTGCTTATGTGGACACAAGATTCCTGTCCAAAAACTTCATTAGTTAGAATGCGGAAATAAGAGTGATGAGATTAGGGCAGTGACTGGGCATATAGGAATTTATGCATAGACAAAAAAAAGCCAGGCAGACTTTGACAGGCTGTAAATTTGGATATCTGGGCTTACACTTGCAAACCAGGCAACAAAGGGAAAGAACAAAAAGGCACCAAAGAGAACAAGTGAGATTGTTCACAACTTTGTCAGAGAGGGAAGCCCTGAATGTGTTCTCTCTCGATTTTTCCATCTGATTAGTCAGTCACAAAAGTGCAGGCCTGACACGGAACAATCAACGCTTGTTAGACCTCCCTCCAGTGGTGAAGAGAGGCATTGCTGGACATTTTACCCAGTTTAACTGTGTGGAAATTTACTGCTGAGATTTAGCACATTTTGAACAAGGAAATCTATAAAGGGTATGACAAAAAAAATAAGGAAACCATAAACGGTGTATTGGTTGTGAGTCTATTAAAATACAGAAATTGGTCAGAGCACTAGAATAACTGAGATAAAATCTATAGTCCCTCAAAAGCAGAAACAGACTCTACAGAACAATGAAAATGAGGAAGATGTCAAATGTTTTTTTGAGAAATTAGAAAACACCCACATTCAAATACTCGAGCAATTCATTCCAATACCACTAAAGGAAGCAACAGAAGCATGACCATTCAGACAGTAATGTTTTATGAATCATCTATTGGATGAATCTTAAAGAACATAGTAATTCCCCCCACCTCTTAGGAAAAAAATCAATAATCTACAGTACCCAATTAGAACAGTTCCCACATGGTTGCTAGCTTCAGAACCGGATTAAAAGCACAGCAGGCCAAATACTAAACATGACATAATGCAGCCACACTACACACTGAAGCTCTTTAGGAAATCTGAAACGTTACGAATCGGCTAGACCATTTCCTTTTAGTAGATAATCGATACAGTGCAACCAATCATGCTCAACGTCGACAGAAACAGTGGCGCATCAATATGTTATATTATGTCAAGACTGGTCACAGCCCATAACATCTGTCACAATATGGCACTAAATGGAGGGTGAGTAAAGGACAGGATGTACCCATGCTACTTCACCCACTGCCACCCCCCCCCCCCCCAGTGGGTAAGTCTTACAATTGGCCACCCCAATATGTCGTTTGTCTATTCGCTGCAAAGCAATGTCATTCATCCGCCCGCCTCCTCGTCCAGTAAAGTAAAGTACCAAGGCCATGATGCCTGGCGGTGTGCCAGAAATCATAAAGCTAGTACATACACCCCGCCACCAGAAACTGGGTCAAGAATGAGAGCCCCACTCAATAATCTGTTTAATTCGACTTTTAGGCGGATTACAAAAGCAGATATGCGTTTACAAGCGGGGGTATGACGTTTGGCACCGAGCCGGAGCCAAGCAGATAGCAACCTGACGAGATGGAGAGGTCTGGAAGGCTCGGAAGCTAAAGCATGTTAGCCTTCTAGCTAGGCAACCTGCTGCTTAGCTAGGATGGGAAGCCATGAGAAAGCCACACCGTCTGAATTAATTAAATTGGGCCATGGCGATTATATTCGGTCGTTTGACCGCGTCCGTGCTCGACACGATAACTAGCTTAACAAATTCGTTAACTGATATGAGGCAAATCACGTTAACCGTCATTAAAGCGGGTTGTGACATTGTCAGCGCCAGTAAGATTATAATGGTTACTAACAGCCGTTTCCACCCAATCTGAGCAAAGACAGCGGCAAGCATTCATTCTATGTACAAACTAAATGTCTAGCAATAGCTTGAAAAAATAATTTCACTTTCAGCTTTAACCAGTGACCGATTTAACGGTTTCTCCATATTTGTATAGACACGTAAACGCTACGTTTATTGACAAAGACGCCAAACAGAAGCATTTCCTCTTTGATTTTTTTAAGAGAGAAAACATCTTACCTGAGGCGTTTGACAGCAAACGATATTAGACATATTTAATGCGAATTCAGAGTTGGTTTGGTCGGGTTAAAGCAAAGACGCAACGCGACTACAGGCACGGCTCGTTGGGCTAGTGGTGGATGTCTGTTCTCTCTCTGTAGGAGAAGCACGTCCGCTCTTCGTCTAGTCTGGACTTGCTCTGTCAGAATGGCCGGTTGGTGACGGGAAAGCGCGCTCCCGAGAAAAACTGTGCGACCGCCACTCCACCTATGACGTGACAACGATGGGCGGTCCGTCAACGCCCACTCCTACCCTGAAAGTGATGAAATCCAGAGTACAGTGGATGAGTGAGTAGCTCGCACTTTGTTTTTAAAAAAATCCCCCTCTGCATTATCTAATTCTTAGGTAGCCTCTCATAGTTCATGAACCTTCTATTGATGACGATATAGAAGGACAAATGGCAGTCAATGGTGGAAGTAGGTAGGTGAGATTTAATCCTTAATTTATAAGTTAAATTGTAAAAAAAAATACTTAATTAAAGGTCTAGCATTCATGTAAGTGTTAGTTTAGCCTACAGTTTATCGATTATTTTTTAGCAGGTGTGTGATCAGCATTACTGTTGCAGTGCAGTAATTGTTAAAACCATAACAATACATCATATTTTATAATGGTCATTTTGTGGTGTAGCTGTCAAATAATTAAATAGTAAAAATAGAGGTATGAAGTACAATGGAAGTAATTTATCAAGGGGAGGTGATAGCATTAGACTTTTGATTTACGCTGCCATTTTTCCACATGTTGACTTTTGTCATATTCTCCTCTACATGCGTCTGTGAGTCATGACAGCACACCGGTGTAAGGCATTTGATAATTATTAATTAGGAACATCCAGACTCAACTCTCTCCACTACTGCACATACGTCATCTTGGAAGGAAGAAGGACCCATTCACCTGCCTTGACTTAATGGAGCTTATCAGTAATTAGATTACAGGATAAGAATCGCTTCAATACCAATGTGTCAGCCTCTGTACCTGCATGGCGTGTGTGTGTGTGTGTGTGTGTGTGTGTGTGTGTGTGTGTGTATGTGCACGTCTGAATTGTCTGTATGTAAAGTTGTATGTGAAAGCCTGGCACTGAATCCAACAGGGAACAGCAGCACAAGAGCATTTAGCCATATGTCATTGTACACTGTCCATTGTGTTGAAAACCAGTGTGTTAACAACCAAAGCCATGGTTCCAGTCCACGCGGATTAGTTTTATCAACACAACGTAATCATCTCTTCATAACAGCCCTTGTGGTGGTATTATTACCACGACACGTTGTGCTTCTATCCATGGGGGTGGGTGACATTCCTGACAAGGTGAAAGAAGTTATTGCTGGCTCATGGGCAAGAAAGCGACTGGCTGGTTTCCAAGGATGGTCACCTGCATCATATTTCACCCCTATTTCTCTCTTGTAGCTGTGGAGGCATTTCTGAAGAGAGGAGTCACAAACAAGAGTGTCTTTCCGAGCTTTATTCACATCTGCAGATGGACACACAACCATTCCCATTACATGTAAAGGCTGAGAGTCGTGAAGCCGTAAATCTTTCCCTATCTCCGGTTTGTCTGACACTAGGGCACAGCCCTCAAATGGACATCCAACAGGTGAAGGACATCTGTTCATCCTAAGGAATGTGGTGCCTTTATGCATTTTCCCATTACAGGAGCTGTATATGTGAGTGTAGAGGGAGAGCCACTATACAGAGGGGCCAGAAAACAAACCGGCTTTAAGGTCATATCACCAAGGATGTTTTCAAATTGGAGTCAGATACAGTAAATACCCTCACTGACACTTAACTATGCAACTTCCCTGTGGTTGCCATCCTAAATGCTCATAAAAATGTAAACATAAAACCATTTAGCTATAACCTAACCTAATGTAATATGTATGGCTTTAAATAAATTACAGAGAGCAAACCCCAAATCAGCACAGTTTCCATCATCTCAAGGTGACTTTCAGTTATTAATCATTGTAAGTTTTCTCTCTACAATAGCTCTATTGGGCTGTCTCCATTGGGCTGTCTGAATCAAAATTCCTGGCAAGGAGTCAGTCCATAACCTCAGCAGTGTCTGGAGTCATAGACAGGGAAGTGGCGATTAAAGATGATGGAGTGCAGTCAACCAGCGACAGCCTGATTTAGTTTCCATAGGTGTTTTTAGGAATTGGATTGGGTCCAAGAAGTGGGAAAGAGAATGAAAAAAATGAAAAATTACCTTTAGTAGGATTAATTCTATAGGCAGATAAATAAAGTGGAATTAATACCAGTTTACAGTTATCAATTTTGGTCGGGACTGTGGCAGGGAGGTGTAGATTTAACTCTGAGGTGGAAGGTTGTGATATTGTTTAGCTATATTTAAATTGTAAATGGTATTCTGCTTCTTTTTATATGAGTGCATAAAATGCCAAGAGCACAATCAGATATAATACAATCTGGCAACACCCTACAATAGCAACAAAAAACGTACATCTGGAGTTGTAAGTTTCCAAAGGAATTGAATGGTATAAACTATTATATATTTTACAGTAATATATATATATATATATATATTTTTTTTTTTTTTTTTTTTTTTTTTACAAATATTTGATTGGGGTTTCCCAAATTAGAACAATCATTACATATTAATAATGTCAGCAAATACAGCCATCAAATGATTATGCAAGAAAATAAAAACATAGCAATTACACATATGGTAATGTTGGTAAATGTTACAGTAATGATAATGTAAAGAAATATTAAAGTTAGCTTCGGCAACTATAATTGTATTCTAGTTATCCAGCCCTCAGTTGAATCAGTGCAGTCAGCATTTCTACTCCACAATAGTCAGTATGGCTGTGTTATTGGACATGCAACAGTAAAAACAAATGGTATTATATGGAAGACGAACATGTTCATGAAACCTCTCTTGCTGATGGGTTTTCTCTATGTCAAATATTGAATAAACAAAAACAAAACAAAAAAACTGTGTGTGTCTGTGTCGGCTTCCTTTGATTCCAACACAAAGGATACAGCCCTCATTTTGCTGAGTTGTCTTGTAAATTCTGCCCCCCCATTCTTTCATTCTACAGAGATTTGTTCAGTGAGGCTGCATAAATGTGTTCTGACAAGGACACTATGAATATTTTAGGTATCTGGGCCCAGCAGGAACACGTGGCTGGCACTGCTGTGTGGATGGAGTTGATGCAAGCAGGAGGTTTAAATCGTGTGAAGAATTTAGAGTGATGTAAGAGTTAGGCGTTTTGCAATTGCTTCAATGATTTCTGAAACTAGGGCCCTCTTTGTCGAATTTCCACACAAAAGCATTATACACAAAATATTTTGTATCTCTTACAAATTTCTCTTTTGCATCACAACCTAAAAAAAAACAAAAACACCAAGTAAATGCACACTAACATGCTCGATATAATCTATGGTCTTTGGCTTTATAATATGTAGAATAATGTAAATATGAACACATATGCAATGGGGAAATAAACAAATGTGTTCATTCACATTACTCATCGTACAACCATATCAGATACAATTACTTTAATTGAAGATGGCATGATCATAGTCCCTGCATTGTACTGTTAACAAAGAGTAGGCCTATATTGCAGTCCTCTCTCTCTAACTCGTTCTCCCATATTGGCCGGGATTGACAGCCAACGGTGAGAGATCATTTTTTGATACTGTTTGAATAGTAACATGGATTTCACATATATTTGTCCATTCAAAAGTGTATTTTTTTAATTCAATAGAGTCGCACTTTGTGGTAGGTTTTTTTTTTGCCGTTAAAAAATGGGTTTGTGTGAAAGCGCGTCCTCTCGAATCGCGCAATGTACGTCGGCAACACAGCCGTTAGCTTAGCTTGCTAGCTAGCTACACAACTTAGCTCCATCATAAATGTAACGTCATCTTGCCGGCTGTGTTTTATCCAGCGACTTTGTTTTTTACCAGCCGGGAAGCAAAATAATGAACAAGACCCGTTGCTAGCGTGAGTACATAATTATACGAAACACACAGGCGTTGTAGCTTCAGGGAGATATGTAGTTTATATGCTACTTTTGGGTGTGTAGTTTCTCTAATTATGTATTTCCATGTTCTTATACTTCAACAGTTAGGCCATACAATGCGACTTTCTTGACATATAAATATATATATTTTTAAATTGGGGAAATATAATATGTGTAACTCGTGTCACAATTCAGACTCTTGCCATTGACTACATATATTTTTCCGAAATAACGTCCCATGGTGGCCCTGTGATAGACTGGCGTCCTGTCCAGGGTGTACCCTGCCTTCGCCCAATGACAGCTGGGTTCGGCTCCAGCCTCCCCGCGACCCTGAATACCAGATAAGCGGTAGACAATGGATGGATGGATGGAACGTCCCATGGTGATCCACCGGAAAGCGCGTGACTGTGTTCAAGCATAATCTGTAAGTGATCTTATTGGTTACGTGTGCATTCTGGTTGCATGTGAGTCATAATTGATTCGTTTTTTTCAACAGCTGGGATTATGAAACAACACTAGGGGTGTGAATCTTTGGCTTCACAGCGATTCGATTAACGATACAGTAGTTGGTGATTCGATTCAAGGACAATTTCTTTTGTAACGATTCGATTCAATTCTGTAAACCACGATTCGATTCAGTAACTTGTAACCAAAATTCTATATTCATGGAATAAGCATGCAATAATGCTAGACTATCTGTATTCTTCTGAAAGGTGAAATAATAAACAGACCACAGAATTACTTATTTATTCTATGATAAAGAGTAGTCCTGCATAATATTTTATGCTGAATAAAAAAATGTAATGCTCAGTTATTTTTAACATTTTTCAATAGACTACATGCTGGTAGGGCAGAGAGTGTCTTAAACGTATTAAAACATTAATCATGATTAAGAATCACGATTCATACGATTAAAAGCATTTATATCGGTTATTGGCAAAGCCAAAACGATTCATTCTATTTATTTATTTTAGCAGATCAATTTAGTTGAATCGATAGGACTGACAATCGATTCATCGATGCATTGAATGAATCGTTACACTTCTAAACAACATGCATGTTTTTGTTTAATTATGTGTGTAGCAGACATGTGCTCATGGTTTAACATACCTGATCAATAGATGTCTTACTGGTTTCAATAACTGCCACAAGTACCGTCTTTTGTATCTTGGCTATTGCAAAAAAAAAACAACAACCCTGTAATGGAAGTGATGGTCTTACCAGCTATGTATGGATGTTTAATTTAGTAAAATGTGACACTTTTTTTCTTTAAATGTTTCAAATATCATGTTACTGTCTACTACTAGTGTCTACTAATCTTCTTGCCTCTGCAAACTGCTCCAAAATGGATTGAAATAACAGTATTTCAATCATCAAAACAGCACGTGCCTTAATGGAGTGACCAATCACCCTGGAGCACTGATAAATGGAACAAAGTCACGTCACTGTAGAGTTACATAGTTATCTGATAAGGTAATGATAAACTGCGAAAGTCATTAAGTTAACCTTCTAATGACAGACCAATGACGAAACAATGTCAGTGGGTTTTCAGCTTCCAGCTCAAAGGTGAGGGGAATGTTAAGTCTTTTTTATTTTTGTGGCCTACTTTATGGTCAGCAAGGTCTGAGACGACACCCTTATGTGACCTCAGATAATCCAGTCTGTGTTCTGTTAACACAGATATGATCTGTGGTCCTCTGTTTCACCCTGTCTTTTAAAGGAGAATGGCAGCCAAAGTAGAATGCGTTATTTGTGTGGCTCATGAAAAATCCGACAATACTTATACATAACTTTTTCATATTTATTTCATCCAATGTAAAGTCATCTTATAGTCCTTACACACTTTATGTTGCAACAGTGTTTGCTATATTTTGCCAAAAAAAACCAACATTGTAAACAGGTCACCTTTTCAAATTGACATCAAACTTCTTCTGCATAAATCGGCACAGTGAGCTATCAGTTACAGTTAGATTATAAACTCAGCGAACACCTTCTGCTGTAACTGATAAATGCGAGCAGACCCACAAAGGCACACAATGGTCAAACACCCTCTAATCTTTCCCACAGATCCGTGCCCCGGCTCTCCTCTCGTTCCCACAGGAGAAGAGTCACAAGTGTGTCACAAGAGTCTAGCCCTCTGTTCCATGTAAGTACACAAACTCTCCTTTCAAACCCTCCACCCTCCTGTGGTCTCTCTCACTCTGAAGGAAGTGGGTCAGTTCAGTTTGAATGGAACACACATACACACAAATCTAGATTTTGTTGGAATAAAAGGCTTGATAAGCAGCACGCTGAGCAGCTAGCTTGACCTAGTGTTTTTTTTTTTTTTTTGTGATTTCTCTGAGGACATGCTGCCTTTGTGTGCATTTTCTAGTAGCTCTAATTAAATTAGAAACAACGGCCTGTGTATTTTGATTACAGTAAAACACGGCTATAGCTGCACCCTCTTTTTTTTTCTCTGGTCAGCCAGAATCCTCCTGTGGTCAGATTCACTTTCTAATGATCTTAGCAAACATCAAACCATTGCACCCAATACAGTACCCAATACACAAAAAGCTAGATTTTTCTGCATTGAATACATATGTTTGGAATATAAAGTCAAACATGCATCATATTTCCACCAAATTTCAACTCAAGGGACTACATACTCACAACCTTTAAGACACTCACATGTGACTGTGATATATAAGTCTTGTGTGTTACAGATAGGTCCTGAGTTCATGATTCTTGAACGCCACATCATGTCTTGCCCTCTGATCTCTGTATCTAAACAGGGATGGAACGGCAACAGACTTACCACATCTGCTGGAGTTAAAAACAATAGCTTCAGAATAATGTCAACAATGTATAATGCACTTAAGGCATATGACAGGTGCGATGGGTAAAACCATAAAAACAGTGATTTTCATGTTGTCACATAATTGATGGACATAATTGCCTCCTTACTTCTCTTTATAATATAACTCATGTCATAGCAGTAGTATACCAATAAATCACACTGAAGGAGAATATGGCAAAAATACTTCTTGTCATTCAAGTTTCAAGGGGGTTCAAGTTCATCTGGAAATGTCATGCAAAAAGCAACTGCTATTTCAGAGAAACATGAAACAAGACTTTAAATAATATCATATCAACATCTAATGATTGACTGATGTAATTGTGGTAGTAGGAATCCATGTATATTGATATCAGTGGCCTCTATTTGAATCTGATGCTATCTATCACTGGGTATTTTCCTTGCGACTGTAAAACAGGACTATCCCAGTGGAACTCATAAAACCTCATAGGTGTTACACAGAGCCAGGAGCTGTGTTTTTGTTTTTTAAATACCATTGAATTTAGAAGCTCAATGCCTGCTTCTAATCAAGAACAACTGCAATGTATTATCAAAACGTTCTTCACAAAAATAAATTTGTGGATGTAAGATATTTATAAGCAGATGCTTTCTTTTGGGGTAAGTAAGGAGGCAAACACAATAGTTCCCCTCTCAGCCTTGAAGCTCACATCATCTGTTGAGTTTCCCTCTTTGTTTCGACTTATTTTCTAGTGATAGTCTGCTGTGTGAATGGTTAACTTGTTGCTTTAGTTATATAAAGATATATCCATTTATTTCTCTTCTCTAACATACTCACTGTAAAAAATGTAGTATCACTTAAATCAGGGTTTAAATCCTTTATTTTATTTTTTCTTTGTTTTAACTTAAATGCTGTTTAAGCAAGTTGCTTTACTTCTTTCCACAGAGAGTTAACAACTGGGGCTTCAAACAGGGCTGCTAATTTCACAATAGGATATTTTTGTTTTTTTTCTTACCGAAGGGGTTATTCCTCAAACAGGTAAACCTGAAATGTGACCTAGATAACATCATAGGTCAAACTTTAATTAGTGGAAACCAGGACACATTACTCAAGCACATGTTTCATAGACATCTGCACACACACAGTGGTGTTTAGCTATCAGTAATATTTAACTTTTAACCAGTGTGCCTCCTGGGAGGAAGTCTTACATCACTTTGACCCCATTCACATTTTTCCAGTTGTAGCCGGAGTTATTGACAACTCACTACACTTTTAACCCCAGAATTACTTTACACAGAAACCAAGTCAAACCTGTTGTTTACACAGATTGATTTGTAAGTATTGTAATCTATCTAACTGCTGTAGCTACACATTACTATCTTATTTCTAGCTGGAGTTTACCCTGGAGTTTAACTGCTCAGATGTCTGGGTCGAGGGGCCCACAGTAAATTAGAAATGGCTACTGACTAACTGGCTATAGTCACAGTTAGATGTTAAAGCTTAGGAACTAAGTGGCAGAATAAGCAGGGTAGGTCTGGACATTTGCATCCATGTCCTTTATTAGGCAATGGACCTGGTTTCTATATGCACTCTGTATAAAGTGGCTGCTGGATTTCATTGTGGCTGTGAATTTTGGAAATAACTTTATATTTATTTATTTACCAATGTAATCATATTTGAATATGCCTCATGTTTGCTTGATAGAATATCTGATCATAGTTACATTAACACATAAGGTATGCCTCTTAGACATTTGATGAACTTTTCCATGTACTGCTAATTACCTGATTTCTCAATGTCAGTGTATTCATTCAAATGGAGGATTAACTAAGCAGGCAGATTCCTTACTGAACATTGTTGTACCAGGAAAGGCCATGACAGTAACAGTCCATGCTTGAGCGTGTGAATAGATTGTGGAGTGGAGAGACTCAAGTGCTCATGCATGTTGATGGATATGTGGTAGTTCTCTCTCTTTTGCATACTGTACACATTACAGGGAAACACACACACACACACACACACACACACACACATTTTGTTTGAGGCCTGCAGGGGTTAAAACTGGCATTGATGTTTCCTGTATAAATTCAGCAGCCCAAACAGAAAGGGAGACGGTAGCCTTGACCAAACAGCTGTACTCATTCAAGTATATAATGTCCATCTGCATATCTTGTGGAACATTTTATCACCCTGCTGCTGTGTTATTGCAGCAGCTTCTGTTTTATCATTGTTGTCTGTCTTTTGTTATACCAGCAACTGTAAATGTCAGCAGGCACATTCACCATGCCAGACCATAATATTTATTTGTCTCGCAGTATTTAGCATTTATGGATATACATAAACATAGTACAATAACATTGCTTTTAGGAAAATCACACATTTGTGTATGATCATCTATAACAAATTCAACAATATTAGATAACATACATTGCATATATTATATAATGCAAAAATAATTACATTATTTAGCATTTTTTTGCTGTAAAGTTGCAGTTGCAAGCATAAACTGGCTTGTGGGAAACATGAATTCAGAGGGCAGTAAGATAGAAGTATGATAAAAAGTGTTTATCATGTGTCACTCGTTTTATGCCTATTGGTCCAAGGAAAGTATATATTTTTTATTAAAAGCTATAAGAGGACGTGGATGATTTGTCGCTGCCAGAGAGCGATGTGAACTTCTTATGATGAATTTTACAGCTCTTTTTGTTGATGCATTAATAATACAACCTCCTCAAATGCAGCAGCTGCATTAAAAATAGTCCTGTGTTGTGGGTTGTCTCAATATCACATTCCAGCAAAGAGCAGTGTTGATATTTTGGTCACAAGCTTGTGTTTTGGTCCAAAACAGTAACTCACATCATCACAATCCTTGCTTTGGCTTACCCAATGGTCTCACTAAGCTGTTGTCATGTTAGAATGAAAACACACAAATTGTTCTCACTGGGCTGAGGCTGAGAACAGGTTGCAGTTTTCAGTTGAGGTCAGCTGGAACAATCATGCTTTCGAGGTTATGGTTGCCATCACTTCCTTGCGAAAACAGGAGATTAGGATAGGGGTGTAACGGTACACAAAAATCTCGGTTCGGTACGTACCTCGGTTTTGAGGTCACGGTTCGGTTCATTTTCGGTACAGTAAGAAAACAAAATGCAAAATATAAATGTGCTAGTTGTTTATTACTTTTGTGCTTTTAACAGTAGGAACATGCACTGGAGCTAGAATGCTGCTCAAAAATATAAATACAAGTACTTAAAATATTTATTTAAAAAATAAAAATAAATAAAAATAACAGACTGTTTCTTTAAAAAATACATTTTCTCCATCTGATGGTGCAAAATTGAACAGGGCAGGGAGAGGCGGTTTAAACGCGATGGGGAGCTATGTTTGCACTAACGTTACGCTCGTCTTTCTCCTCGTTGTAGCGATGTTCACGTGGGGGTGGTGCCGTTTCAAATGCGTCAACAGGTTTGACGTGTTGCCAGAAACATACCCGACCTCACATTAACAATGTCGGCAAACCGCTTTGGTTTTATCAACCTCTCTTTGTCCCTGTTTGTATCTCACCGGGAAGCCGAAGTGTTTCCAAACGGGAGACCTTAATGTCGCGGGAGGGTCCTCTAACTCTGGCTTGTTGCCAACGCTAGCGGCATTAAGGTACGTGTCCACAGGGGCGATTTTAAACGCGAGTGGACGCGCCGCTTCCCAGTATTGCACGCTTGGTGGGCTGCCACTAGAGGATGATTGACAGGCGCTCTCCTTCAAACAACACGTTTTTGCGAGCGTTCGCGAGGCAGCGAGTCGAGCCCGGTGCCTCTGATTAGCATAAAGTAGCTGCATGTGCGGCTGCAGCATCCTCCACACATGCGGTCCTCTACTTAATATGTCCGTATGGAAACTCGTTCGGTACGCCTCCGTTCCGAACCGAGCACCCCGTACCGAAACGGTTCAATACAAATACATGTACCGTTACACCCCTAGATTGAATAGTATTTGTTTTTCCATTACACTCACACAGTTTAATACACGTTAGTGTATTGATGTTTATTTAGATAAAAACAAACTTATTTCTGCCTCCACCAGGATTTTTTGCTCTGAATGTATATATTTCCCTGTCAGATATAAGCTAAATGAGGTGACATTTTTTTCCAGGATTATTAAGGTCCCATATACGTTTTCTAGTTGTAGTTGTACTAGTAGTAGTTTTCTAGATTTTTATGGCTGCCAAACGGAGCAGTGCAACAATCATAAGGTTTCCTCAAAGATGCAGGCAGGTGAGCTAATTTGAAAACTCAAGTCAAATATGACTTTTAACATAATCGTTATTGCATTTTTATTCATGTCCAAATCAGCGTCAGTATACTTATTGTAATAGTCAACAACAAGCATGTTAGCATGTGCAGCTAGACATTTTTGGCCGTGAAAGACTGCCACTACAATTATGAAGACACGTAGCACACGTAGCATAATACTTTGTCATGTGATTAAACATTAATGCTGATAGTAAATGACTTTGACTGAGTTGATTTGGAAATAAAAACAGCAGCTTGCATATTGTCACTATTGATTCCAATCAGCTAACATAACATTACTTTCCAGAACATGGAACCAGTACATAACCTTGATTTAAAACACACACTGATTAAAACACAATAGTCACATTATACATCTGTCCAAACCAATTAGCACCTGTATACTAGTTATGTTTGACAACAGCATTAATAAGGTATGCTAATTTAGGGTTCAACAGAAGCAGTTTTGCCATGCAGCATAGGCTAGCAAAGCAAAGAAAGATAAGGTGTTTCGTGATAGGAGATCGCCTCTACAGTGATTTTGACATGAACATAGATAATGGTGACTGACTCTTCTCATTTGTCAACAATAGCCTACTTTTATTTAAAATAATTTGTCAGTAACATTATGGGGAATGAGGACATGTGGGAATGTTATGACAATTATGACTATTGCTTTGGTTTTGTGAATGTATATTATTTTTATTGACAGGGATAAATATTTACCCTTTTTTATGTAGAACCTGTGGGGATGGAAATGTAGCTGGTAAATTGTTTGTACCGGTAATTGTTTTATTTTAACTTGTAGGCCTATCCATGATAGTTTCGGCCATGGATGTGTTGATAACAGAAAAAACATTTAGAATTTTTGTTTCACTGTGCACTGCCATCTTTCTTTTATTTTCTTTGTATGTGATGTTCAAGACAGAAACAGGCATGCAATGTATGCCCAAAAAAACAGACAGAATGAAGTATGCAAGACTAAAAAAAACATTATGATTTTTTGTTTACTAGTCGTCTTTCATTTCTTTTCATTATGTGTGTGATATTTTATTCATAGTTTTACAATTTGGTGGCAAACTGTCTTTATGTATGAGTATGATGTCATTTTACAGGTAGAGTATAAAAATGACAAATTCTAAGAATAATAAAATAAAAATATTGATATAAAAAATTGGAGAACATAATATTTTGCTTTGCACAGAGCAACAATTCTGTTGGGAGGCTGGAGGAAAGTATGTGTTGGGACTCACATGCTAAATAGAGGAATAGAGCACACATAATGGAATACATCCTGACCTTGCTTAACTATAAAAAAAAAACGTTTTTCATTTAATTAATTCATGTCATGATTTAGTAGAAATCTTGGTTTCACAGATTTTACATGCTGGAACTTGTTTATTACGTTTCTGTTCAACTATAAAAAAGCCTGTGTTTTCAAACATGCAGACTAAGTATTTTAGTCAGTACTCTTATGTAAGATAAACACCCACGAGCCAGCTTCCTCAAAGCCATGGGAAGTGAGACTTACTGTAACTTGAGTGTTTTTTGTCTGATCCTTCCTTGTGATGGTGGCTGTTTGGTGACATTATGTTCCTCTACATACAGACACATAAATGTATACGCAGACACAGTATGCTTTTTGTCAGGAGAAGACTTTGTTGGCTGTGAAAGACTTTATTCTCACAAGATCCACTGATTATGGTAGAGGTTCCTACAGAGGGATGTGGGAGATGTTTTGAGATTGGGGTTCGGAGGAGATAAACTGTGCTTTCTCATAATATTCTGGTGCATAATGTGTGTGTGAATGAGTGAGGACTGCCTCCATGCAGGTGTGTGGGTTTATCCAAAAAGAAGACAACCAGACTGAGAAAGACGGACACAGTGTATTTATTGCGTAATACAGCCATTGGTAGTGAATGTTCTCCCTTCTATCTCCATTTTTTCTAAGCCAATACTTTATTTTCTTCCCTTCGCACTTCCCATCAGCCCTCCATCCAACCCTCCACCACAACTGTATTATTTATGGCCCAGACCTTTATTCCTGTCATTATTGGCCAGTTTTTGCCTGATATCCCACTGTTCTTTTGTCCCATGATTTCCACAGTAACTCTCTAAATCACACGTATGCTAGGATGGAAAACAGGAAGTAAGACATGTGTGAGAGGAAATGTTTGTGACAGAAAGAAAGAACAGTTATATCATCTATAAGGGTAAGATGGATAGAAGGACTGGGATGGAGATAGATAAGGAGAGATGAATGGAGTAGATTAACAGAACATATCAAACAGTCTTCTCTTATCTCCTTACTGTTTTCTGTCGTGTGCTCCACACATGGCATATAGACAATAGCCATTTCCCCTAATTCCGTAAAAGTCATATATGACTGACCCAAATTTCCTCTGCACAGACTTAAATATAACAATATCACATGGACAATATCATATCCTCATAACAGCTTTGGTATTACTGAAAATGAGCCTCAAGAGTTAACTATCACAAGTCATGTCCTTGCAAAACAACATTTGCTCTGACTCTCTCTCTCTCACCCTCATTCTCCATATCTCTCCCTCACTTGCTGATATGCCATCACACTCACATGCGTGCACACTCGTACGCACACCTTCCTCACAGAGTTTCTGTTCATGGTCTGTGAAAAAGAAAACCTGACTGAACGATGAATTATATGATCAGCATCAACAGTGGCAGGAATATGCAGACCAAATAGTACCAGATTAACTAGAGTGCCAGAGAGAGGTGGAGTCCACTTAAATGTGAGTCTGATGCTCCTCCTTTCCTCATCTGCGATTTCCATTGTGACCTGGCCACACAGAGTGAAGAACAACTGCAGTCGGTCCTAACCTTTCAGAAGTTGGATGTCCAAAGTTCTCATTGTGTGAAGTCTGCAGTGGTTTATGCCTTATAGTTATATATGCAAAAATCCATATACTCAATTAAATGTCATATGTCACTTTTTATACTTTCTGCCTGATGTTTCCTGTATATCTGCTGTTCTGTACTTCCTACTTCCCACTACTCTCATCCTTTCCCCTTTTTCGAAGATAAAAATAGCAAGGAACAAAGAAATATCCACTGCTTGTGTGCGACTGATGGCTGAGTGGGTGAGAGAAAGGATGACAGACTAAGAGAATGGGGACAATTGTTTGTGCACACAAATGTCGGTATTCGCGTGGTTACCCATGCCTATACTGTACAGTGTGTTTATGAAAGCGAGAGACTGGGAGACAGAGATAAAAAGAAAGAATGGGGAGGGATTAGAAAGGATATTTTGGTGTGTGCGTGCACAACCAGTGAGCCTCATTGGCCAGATGAGTTGTGTTCCCTACAAAAGAGTGACTTTAGTGAGATGAGAGGGAGTAAACCCAGGGATTAGGTCTGTTGGGCCACAGAGCACCAGGCCTCCAGGCGGGCTTTCTGGTTGGCTTACTGGAGGAGGATGGAGCCCATGTGTCATGTGGATAATGTTTGTGAGACAGAGGGGCTGGTGTTTGAGTGTTACGGTCATGCCGGACCTATGAGCCTGCACTCACAACGTCACTAGCCAGTAATTTGCACTTAACCAGCCATAGAAAATGACCAACATAGGCAGGAACACACACACTCACTCACATGGGGGGAAAGAAACAGCTTAATGCTGTAAACTTGGCATATGAAGAAACATTGTCTCACAAAATGATCAAAATCAAATGCAAAGTAGCTCACACCAAACTTTCTAGTGTTTTTTTTTTTTTAATTTGACCACTTTTGGTATTTTTGAGAGGGGGGGTGCGGGTCGCATCGCTTCCTTCTGAGAGGCTTTTGTACAACTTTCAAAGGGCTCACAAAGGGCTCTATTTATTACCTAAAAATATAACACATTTACTTGAAAAAATAAAAATGTGCAACCAATAGTTTATTTCATTTAACCACTTGAGAAAAAAGACTACATACTGCAATTTTAAATTACTATAGATGTAGATGCTTGGCCGTCCAAAAGTGCATACAATTAAAAAATAATTTTGAAATAAGTGGGTAACTGTGAAGTATTATATCTGTTACTTACCCGGAAACATGTTCACAGAGAAGAAGCATCTCTTCTCTTCCTTCGTTTCCCTTATTTTGTGTTAGTGTAGAGACTGTTGTTTACCTGCACATTCAAATCTATGTCACAATTGTTGGTTCTAAAAAAAAAAAAAATCTTCCCATCATCTTTTCTGAAACTCCCAGGAGTTTCTAAAAATGTAATTTCTTTAACAGTGGTGTAACAATACAGGAAGTAAAAACATTCCTGCAACTATATCACTCCTCCCCTCTTTCCTTGTGTATTTATATATATATTATTACTTATATTATCCAAAAGCTTCTCGTATAGAGGAAGGAGAAAGTTAGTCTCATATGAGTTTGTGAAAGCAGAAATATGTCAAATTCATTGGTGATACACATTGAGGAGCTTGTATAATGACAATGTAAGATCAACTAAGTAAATCATTGACTCATCGTCTTTGGATAGAGCTGTGGTAACCTTGGGGGTTGCCTTGGAACAGTGAACAAATATCCTGTTTTTACAACCTGTTCAAGTTCTACAGTAGTAATTGAAAATTAAATCTATTAGATACAGCCATTTCTAAAATTATTATAGTTTATTATTATTCTATTATTATGATTATTGTTTTATTATTATAATAAGAGTTAGCAAATGTGGGTCTAATTGGGAAACGCCCTACCCCGTAAACCGAATGACTTACTGATATGAATGATTGACGTCATGCATCGCCCTAATCGTTGACACTTTCGTCGTCAAAATGTCATGAAGGTTTGTTTAAATGCGGGCCTGCTGAACTCTTGTTATGTGGAAACAAATGCATGACCTACTGAATGCAAACAGTATTCACCTTCCACACCTGATTATGAATGTCTTCACTTTAGCATGGCAGAAATAAGTTATTGAAAACAAGCTATAGCACTGTGTGTGTGTGTGTGCGTGTGTGTCATACAGACATATTCAGCTTGTGTGTGTTACAGCTGAAACACTTGTCATACAGTTCTTCATACGCCTCCTGCTCTCTGCCTGTGACAACATCATTCGTCTCCACCTCATTTCCAGAGAAGGAATGTGGATTCACAGTATCTCCACGCATCTTCTTCTGCAGATCGCTTTCAAATGAGTGGATCATATTTCTAGCTTGCATGGTAGAAAGGAATTAGACTGCGTAACTACAGTGATATGAAATGAGTGAGTGATTGTGTAAATATTTTTTTTTTCTTCTCCTTCTATGAACTTGTCAGGAACAGGATGCACCTCAGATGTGATTTATTTTTGTTGAGAAATGTGTTGTGTAATCACCGCCTGAAAGCTAGATTTGTCACAGTGCATTTTCTAAAAATCTTTAGCCTCCGTATTTGTTTGCCATGCAAAATTCTCACCAGCAGATGTGCTCTTTTCCTACATCATTTGAGTGTGCCTTGGTAAGTGAGGTTTGGATTCTTATTTGAATGTTTCCATTCAATGTTCTGTCTACCTGCAACGACCTGGTGAAATTACCTGATGGAAAAAAAACACTTCACTTGCCCATACCACTTATTTTACAGAGCCATGTCTTTTGAAATGACTATGGTCTATAGTATGACTTATTTATTTGTATTTCCTTGATCTCAATTATTCAGTTATATACAATATACAGTTTTTAAGCCCAGCAACAGCAGTAATATGAGATATCAGTGGTATATTAGCTCCCCCTAGTGCCAAAATATGCAATTGTTTGCAGTTGGCAATAATATGTGCAGAGAAATCAGCTTTGGAAAACATTTTGGTGATTTATGGTTCATAAGATACATTTGTATTTATTTTTGTATCTAAAACAATGCCTCACAATCAGGTAGGGCTGTCCCACATAAAAAAAAGCCATATTTTATCATACAGAGAAAAACCCTGCAACTTGAATACCATTGACTCACCATATATTGTAACTAATACAACCATCATAATTCTGATATTCATCAGCAGTTGCTGGTTTTTCACCTTCAAACATATTGATTGCAGTACGATGTTAAATTACAAGCACAGCTTCTCAGCCAAAGAGGCCTTTTTTCTTTGGACATTTCATAACATGATGAGCACAGGTGTAAATAATAGAAGTGATTATAGATCAATTCTGTTAACCTGCTTTGGTTTCAGGGTGCTAGTATTAGACATTTTGACTTGAATAATGGCTATATTCCATTCATCATGCATACTAGCATGGCTCTGGACTTGGAGCACTTAAATGGTGTGGCTCTGTCGTCAATCGTGTTGGTAACACCTGTGTTTTTCATGCAGTCAAAATGCTGTGGAAAAATGTCTATGGCTTTTGGCTCGCTTTGCTTTGCAAAAAAATCGAAGGTCAATCAAATCTCACTTGATGAATATGACTTGTAGATGTTAGGATGTGGCCAAGCCCTAAGACTGGTAGGGAGGTTGTATTATCCCTCACCAGTTACTGTCTGTATCTCTAGTTAGATGGAGGCCGGGATTACTACAGAGTCAACAGGAAACTACATTTGAGTCTTATAACCCAACAGATGTGACAGGCTGGATCATTTGGGGTAACTGGGCTGAAATCATCAGTGAAAACTGTCAAGCAAATGAATGGAGGATTTCATCATATTTCATCACTGGCTTTCAGAAGTATTGTTGGCTGCTGATTTTTGATATGTTTCATAGTGTAAATAACCAAATCCATACTATTTACTTTCACAATGGAAAAAAATATCAGTTACTTGAGTAAATAAACATACTCACTACATTACTAGTAAAAGTGTTCAAGCGAAGGTACGTAACTATTATCAGCAAAATGTAATGGAGTCTTGCAATGAAATGATACATGGGACTGATGCATTATTATTGTGATAAGATTATCAGAATACAGTAAAATCCTGCTGTTGTAGCTGGTTGAGCTATTTCTATTTATTTGAAAAATATTTTCAAATCACTGCTTTTAAAGGACACAATTAGTTTTTGCCCCCCTAAACTAATATCTCCAGACTTTTATCACAATGGTGTATACATCTGTTGCTAAACTTTTTAAATTATTTTTCTATTTACACATTGTATACAAATGCCAAAATGTCTTAATTGTGAGGTCAAACTACAACCGCTAGGTGGCGACACATAACTGAAAATAACTAAAGAGCTGTGGTTTTTTTGCGTCCTGGGGCCCGTTTCACAAAGCAGGTTCAACAAACTCTGAACCTAACCCTGAACTCTGAGTTGAACAACTCTGAGATGGGCAACTCTGAGTTTTCATTTTCACAACAGTGGTTTTGAATTAGTTTACTCAACTCTGAGTATGTAAACTCTGAGTTACGCGCGTGCCTGCCGATTCTACAAAGCCATCATCAATGGAGCTCCGATATTACGATTCACCATGGCAACGGGGAGAGCGTCATTTGATATTACTGAGTGTTTATGTAGAAAACGAGCTCATCCTGAGAAAGCGGCGCACCGTAACTGCAGCAAAGTAGCGATAGTTGGCGTGGCAGACAATTACTGACCGATCTAATGTATATAACTGAATGAAACAGTCTATTGATCTAAAGGTAATAAGTCTTTATTTTCAGGCATTGACAGTGACGCTGTGGTGTAATGGTTAGCAACGCTGCCTATGGTGCAGGCGGCACCGGTTCAGTTCCCGTAGTTCACAAAGTAGCGCAACAAATAAATCATGATTTTTATTGGGTATAATCCCCCCAGGCACAGAAAGAAAGTGGCTTCAGTTGGAAATTAAGCATAAGAATATTGCGCAAATACGTTGACTAAGGCATATGATTTTAATAATATTTCACATATTAAACAGTAAATATAAGCAGGTATTTCAACACAGGAATGTACTTAAACATTTCATAAATCTCCCGTTCGCAAAAACACTACCTCCGCAAAGAATCTGGTTGCGGATTATGTCCGCGATATGAAATGTTGAAAATGTCAGAGAATATTGTTTAGATAATATCTAATGTGATTGAAAGGAAAGGTAATCAAAATCCTCTCCCGACGCAAAGCTGCTAGAATCACTTTTATTTCCGTATCGATTAGGTTGGCGATGAAAGGACGGCACATTTTTTTCAGAGTTGGTTCAGATTCCGGAAAAAGGCGGAGACATGTAGGGAGAAACTCAGGGTTTGTTGAAGCAAACCTGCTAGCGAGCAGGTTAGTTTCACGGAGCATGTTACCTGGGTAACTGACTCAGATTTATGCTGAACTGGCTTTGTGAAACCGAAAAACCAGAGTTTCCCTCATCTCAGGGTTAACTAACTCAAGGTTTTCACTAAACCTGCTTTGTGAAACGGACCCCTGGACTTGTACAAGATTGTATCAAATTCAGCATTTCAAACCACTTCTGTCTGCATTTCATGGTCCACAATACAGTAGTTTGACATGTATTGCTCTTTTATTAAGAAATAATTGAGAGTTGGAGTTGCAAATAGTCTGTTGCTGGCACATAAATCCAGCTGCCGCTTTGTTTAGCGCCATAAAGTAGCCTAAATTACGCACAGGGTCCCTCGGAGTCCCCCAAAACGGCTCGTCCAATCAGAGCACAAGTACTCTGCGTTCGTCTGCGCCTTGGACACGTTCTGCCCAGCTGAGAGGTGGTCTTTGTATGACAGAGCTGAACAAGCAATCCTGACTCTGCAGACAACAGTCACAGCTGCAGCTGCTGGGTCCGCAGAAGTTTAGTAGTTCACCGAGAAGCGAGAGAAGCTCGGAGGGAGACGCGCACGAAAACTCCCGAGATTCCTTTATTCGGGTTTATTGATTGTTTTGCCCGTTTGTAAATTGTTCTGATAATTTCACTCCATGTTTGAGACCCCGATGTCTCCACCTCCACTTCGAGACTTACCCTGAGGTTCCAACTGGAGAGAATAAAATATCCAAGAAGTTTGCGTGAGAAGCATCTTGGGTGTGAAATGGGCAGCACACTGGCGTGGCTGTCCTTTGCGCTGACAGTGGCGCTTTCCGCCGGCCAGCACACGGGGACCGAGGCCGCGGAGGAGGACATCCCGGAGGGGGCATCCACCCTGGCGTTCGTCTTTGATGTGACCGGCTCCATGTACGACGACCTGGTCCAGGTCATCGAGGGCGCCTCCAAGATTCTGGAAACATCCTTGAGCAGACCGAAGAAAACCCTGTATAACTTTGCCCTGGTGCCGTTCCACGACCCAGGTAATGTAACGGAAGTATGTGGAGTGAATGGGAGACTAATGCCGCAGTCGTCATTTTTAACACGTGACATCATTTTTTGGGGGGGTGGGGGGTAAAATGTGTGCAACCTTTTTGTTGGGATACATTGGAGATTATTCAACAAAAGTAGACAGAAAAAGTGAAAAATGAGATAGTTTGCTCACAATCCACCCTCTGGATGCTTAATGCTCCTCACACCTCCAGAGGAGGGACTTGGTCTCTGCACACAGATGTTCAGCCTGGCGGTCACTATCATTAGCATTCCGCCAGGGTTAGTGTGTCACTTTAGGTTTGCAAATGCAGCTTGATGCTTATTATCACTCCTGAGCGCTCTCTCATTCTCCACAGCCAACGATACCTAGACATTATATCATCGGGCTATTTAACAGCAACCCTGGCTGATCGGAGATGCAGGTGCATTGTCATGTCAAAACCAGACGTTCTAAAGAATTAGTGTTAAATCATCACCAGTCATATTTCATTAAGTTTTGAGTCCTCCTGTGGGTGTAAACACTTTTCCAATTTTTACCAGCACAACATTACTGAAATTGCTGTTTGAACCTTTTTTTGGTGATGTAGAAACTTTGTGTAAGTATTTGTAAATCCCTGATATTACTATTTTCGGAGAGGGAGGGGAGGTCACCTACCTGCTTGCAACCATCAAGGGCTGCGGTGATGCCATGTTCTGTGGATTTGTGTGCTGATTTGGGGAACAGCGAAAGCAAACAGGACAAGTGTGTACTTTAGAGCTATTTCAAGAAACATCTCTGCAGATAGGACCTTATAGCGTCCAACAGGGACGTGTAGTGGCAAAACAAGAGGTCAAATCAGAGAGTTGTGCTTTCAATTGTTGCCTTTAAGCATTTTAAGGTAAAACGTATTCCAACAATTTCTTACCAAAGACCTGTAGTGTGTGTATACAATCCTGCCAGAACACACACACACACACACACACACACACACAGTCCTAAATCATATATGATGAAGCAGAGGAATTCCCCCTCACTATGTTTGAAATACACCTAGCAGTTGCAGAGAGAAAGTACAAGATGAATCAACAGAGGTGATTTGTGTAGTGAAGACCGATTAATTTTCCAGATGTTTGTTCTCCTCTGCTAAATGTTATCAGTCACATATTCCTACGAAGCCCAACTCCTCAATCGTAGATTCCATGCCTAGAATAATAATTATACTCGGGGAAGAAATAGACTCAGTATACACAAATACAATAACTCATTAGTTAAATGTGATTACAAACCGTGTTGAACTTCAAAGCTTGATTCATAGCAAATATTACTGCCACTGTCACTAGGAAGGCATTATAGAGTGCATTCATACATTATACAAGTAAACTGAAGCTGCAGCAGCTTGATTCAGAAGTTCAGAGTTGACTTTCCTTTGTCTTTGTGTTTGTTTCTCACCACCGAGTGATGTTCTGTACTTAAAATCTCGGGGGGATGGCTGAACGTGTTCTCCGAAAGCCCAGGGGAAAAGAGGAATGATTAGAACAGCACACTGGAAGCAGGAGTAGCTGAACATTTCCCCAAATGTTGTTCTGCCCCTGCCTCACTTTTTTGTCCTTCTCCAACAATATCCCAGACCCTCGGAGAGAATCACTTTTGTTTTCCTAAGAACTTTTATTTTGGGTTTGTCTCATTCTGACACAGATCTATTTTCTCTGCTTTCCATCCGACCCAGTGCGATAACGCAGTATCTCCTGTTTGATTTGGCTCCCTTTAAATCAGAGGCTGGAGCCTCCCCTTTATTTACACTGCAATCTGACATGGTAAACATTGGAGAGTGTGTTTGTGTATCTGTGTTTCTCTCTGCCCGTGTGTGTGTGTGTGTGTGAAGCGAGAGTGTCAGGAGGATGCCTGGATATTGGGGTCAGGCTTGTGTGGGAAGATCAGTCAGGAAGCCTCCCCCCCTTTCCTCCATCCTGCGGGGAGAGAATGAAAGAAAGCAAGAGGATACTTCACAAGTCATTTTACTGAGGCACAGGGGTTGTTTGTTCAGCACTACAGTCCGAAAACACTCCCGTGAAACAGGGGGTTGACTTTTTGGCCACCCTGTTGAGTTTGCAGTACATACCCTGGTTTACTTTTGAAAATGCCACTTTATGAGAGAATCTACTGCAGTATGCCTTCCCGTACTGTTGAAATAACAGCTGTGAACGTGAACGTCTCTCCTCCTCCTCCTCCTCCTCCTAGCTATAGTCCAGAGAACGATGACTAATCGTAATAGTCATTAAGGAATCCAGTCTTGGGCTGGGAAGTCAACGGTGTATTGCAAGTAGACTCTCTGGAACATTTATTTTAGATTTTACAGCCAAATAATCTTTATTTCACAACAGTTCTACCATTACCAAGCCTCAATGGGATGTGGAATATACCCCCTGAATCAATGTGAAAATGTGCAGTTTCCCAATAAACCATCTAAAAAGCAAGTTGTGTATAATATGCTAGGGGAGTTGCTGTGCAACAAAAAAAGAGAGAGCGTGTATACGTGTTCACAGATTTGCTTCCAGTGTCCTCTGAGATTCTACGTTCTCCACTCCTGACATCCTTACACACACATGCTTGCCCTTGTAAATACTACCTTGCTGTGAGAGGGTGTGTTTGTTTGTCTCCTATGTGCCTCTGTGACTGTTTAATTAGCTGAGTTTGAGATGGGTCACAGCCCAGTGCCTTAGGTCAGTGAACTTAGTGTGTTAGATGTGCACAAAAGTGGCACATTTGCTCCAGTTTTAAATATCAGAAACCCGAGGACAAGTTAAAGTGGCAGTCCGTAACATTTTCATCTATCTAATTGTCTTTTAAGTTACTATCTAACAAAGAGTGAGTTAAAACTATGGTAATTGAACATATGACCCACTAATGAAAGTGCTTGTACTTGCTGCTTTGCCCAGAAATAGGATCTCCGTGAAGCTTTTTACGTCAGCAGTGGTTGGTCTGCCCAGATGGAGCTACTCATGGAAGCATATACTGCATTTCATTGTCGGAAATCGGTAACGTCCAACTGCTGAGTCAGGCTCCCTCTAGTCGAAAGTGTTTGACTAGCGCAGCCAGGTACATTTCATTACTGTTGTCACAATTGAGGCTCAACAGCCAGAGAACGAAGACCTTTCAACTTCCAGTCCCAAGAAAAAGAAACAAAAAACTAATGGAAGTGAAGAAGGCCAAGTAGTGTAAAGCATTTGAAGGCATCATGTTGCTGAGACAGTCGACACTGTTGGGTGAGGGAGATGAGGTCCCAGAGGCTCGCCTGCAGTAACATCTACCGCCACTGCCACTTTAACATAACTTAGATATCGTCATTATATTTCATTCTTGGTTGTAAAGCCTTGGAGTCAGTAACATTTTGGACCCTGTCCAGAAATGTTAATCTTCCTCAATTTGCTTGTTTTGCGTGTGTGATTGTTTTGTCTTATGACTTCTTCTACATTGCCCTACACATGTATTTAAGGAGCTACTAGTCTCACACGATCGTCCTAATATGGATGTAATTTATACTAATGATGCAGCGATCAGATTTATTCTGTCTCGATACTGATACCCCGGCTTTCGGCGGGTACCAATCTGAGACCATTGTTTAATTATTAAGCTGTATGCCTCACTGTGTGGTGGAGAATGGTATCATTCTTTTATGTGTAAGTACACAACATTTAAATACATGACAATACATAACAAATAAATACATGGATACATTTACTAAATTGTTATTTAACCTGAAATAATAAATCGTACACCAGCACGTTTGTGAATCCATCGATTTGAGTCGGTATCGGCCCGATATCAGTATTGGTATCGGTGTATCCCTATCTCAAACAGCGTTAAATCTAATGAAAGAGGTGTGCTAGTTGGTAGAAACTGTATTCTGATGATGTCTTAAAGGGAGGTTTAGCTCAGGAGGTAGAGCGGGTTGGCTGGTAACCGCAAGATTGCCGGTTCGATCCCCGGCTCCCCAGCTGAGTGCCTGGTGTTCCTGAGCAAGACACCTCACCCCAATTGCTCCTGAGCTGGCTGTCGCCCTGCGTGGTTGACCGCCGTCGGTGTGTGAATGTGTGTATGAATGGGTGAATGTCAGTCATTACTGTAAAGTGCTTTGGACAAAAGAGCTTTATAAATGAGGCCATTTAAATGCAAGCATGAAATGCTGTCATGGAGTCTGCATTTGGATCCATCTTTCCTGGAAGGCATTCATAGTATTGCAGGCGTTTGTACATGTAATGAGTGATAGAAGTATTTGTGTGAAGCAATTTAAAATGAGCTTGAGAGAGAAGTTCTTATTCTGTCGTCCCCACACCCCTGGCGTGCCTGCTGGATTGTCAATTTTCAGGAAGTTACAAAAATTGTCAGATGAAGCCCCCACCTACCCCCCAATACCATCATTGGAAAAGTGTGGGGATTTCAGACAAGGTCTTTGTTTGAAGCATACCAACCATTCAAAAGTCAGAACTAATAATTGTTAAAGTCATTGTTTCAATTCAATAGTGTGTTGCGGTGAAACATATCTGGATGAACTGGATGTGTTCAAGGAAAGGCACAAGGAATAGTACCAGTCAAACAAAGAGAGAGTCTGACGGACAAATTCTCAGCGATATCTGACGAGACATCAGCTTGCTGAGAGTCAGATTTTGAAATTCCGGTCTTTTGCTTCTGTTGAATTGGGATCGTGTGTATGTCTTTCATCTATGAGTAGATTAGTTAAAATGAGTTGAGTTGCCTTGCTACCTTTTTCCAGTCAGTTTGGACCAAAGCTCTGGGCGTGGAGTGATGAGAGGAGATGACGAGAAAGCTTCAGCCTTCTCTGCGTGATCAAAGGCACTTGTCTCAGAGCTCCCTTTGTTGGTGGTCAGTGTCCTTTTCCACCATCGCCTTTTCCCTTTGTGCTCTTTCTTTCCAGAGCAGCATTTTTTGTTGTCTGATCCGCCCCGTCTGTGTGAGATTACAAGGAGCCTGCGTTTAGCTGGACAGAGTCAATAATGATGCTATTAGGCAGGAATGCCAAAAGAGAGGTGGAGTTTTTGAAGAGGTAGAGGAGGAGAGAGAAGTGGATTTCATGGTTTAATAGAAATAACCTTAAAAAAAACCAAGGTGCTCGTAGCACCTTAGTTTCAACTCTATTTAGATTTCTAATCGGGGTGCTGTAGTAATCTCCCTTACATCTTTTCATCAGTTATACTTGAGGGCTGCTAGGGCCACTTTAAATGTTATCCATCCCCCCCTTTTACAAATGTATGTATGTTTGTTTTAGAGGTTCCATAAAATGTCCCAGGAAGTTGATCTTTGGATGCAGTGGTTGACCCATCTGTCACACTTTTCAGGTACTTTGTACTCTGTCTCCACCATGTTGGTTTTGTTTCCCTCCAGGCTTTGTTTTTGTTTTTCCTGTTGAATTCTGAGCCTCGTCCTGAGGTCCTGAGGGTTCCTGTGCCCTGGTCGTGACCTTCAGGGCTCTTTGACCTCACTGTCTGGGCTCTTCTCGATATCCTCTTGACCTTTTTATTCCTTTGTTTTTGTTTGGTTCAGCATCTTTCAGGTAACTGTCTCAGTGTCGTGCATGAATGACACAAAGCTGTAGAAGTGGAGACATTATGATTCATGGCTGTAGGTGACTTGAGGCTTAGACTGAGGTACTTGGTTATGTGACAGGATAATTTAATGATGGAGGCCTTAGGAATAACATGGGTATTCATTTGAATGAAACATGTCTACAATGTGTTTTCCCTGTTCTGGGGCAGACATGTTTACCTGACCTATCCATAACGCTTACCATGTGTCCAGAGCAGAAGCAGCCAGTCACTCCAAGTCCATTTATCTCGGAGAGCTGAACACCCGAGGGAGCTCAGGTGATTCTGATAACAGCTGCCACTGCTTCACTTTTGCTGCTGGGGAGCACCTTTTTAAATGCTGTGTTACAGTTTGTATTGTCCATTGCTGTGCAGTGGCTGGAAAAGGATTTAGTCACATAACACATCAGATAATAGTTATGAACAACATACTGACCCATTATTAAGAAAAAAGTTTGGTTCCTGAACGAGTCTTACTAAATCACTACCCCGGAATCCATGTGAATAGTTTCTAGGCGCTGAGTGCCAGCCATACCGGCTGCAGACAAAGGTACACTATGTTGTGTAATATTTGCCAGTCAGCATTTTCAGTGCTTTATTACTCATAATAATAAGAAACAACTTCAGCACTTTTACTGCTGCCTCTTTAATGAGGGCTTTCCTCAAATCAGTGTTTTTATTATCAATTTAGACTCTACAGATTGTTGTCTAGACATTACTATTAAGGAAGCGTTTTTTTGAAGGCCTTTTTCTTTTGATTTCATTGTTTTACGTCACACTTTTGGAGTCTGGAGGACTAATTTGGAACACATTAGATTTACGCCTGCGTAGATCTGGTGCCAGAGTTGAACATTCCCATGGTTTGATATGGCATGACTTCATTGTCTTTACTGTGATAGCTGTTTATGTACATTTTAGTTGAAACATATGTAAGGTTTCAGCAGCTTGGCTTGGCTCATCACTCTCAATACGAGAGTGATGCACTTCCCATAGAATCAGACAGATGACACATATTTTGAGTTATACCATGTTTACCACATGCAGCCATTTATTTCAGCTGGATGGTTGCCATAATTTATTTAAATTTTTATATGGATTTGGATGCTAATAGGTGCACTTATCAATATCTTGATCAAATGAAAACGTAATCAGTGGCTCATTGTGACAAACCCACAGTCTCCCGACTCCTCCCCTCAGCTTTTTAGTGTCCAGCTTCCTCTTTTGGTTTTACTGGATAAACCCATTGTACGCTACCTTCCCAGTAATGCCATAAAGTTTTAATCCAATCTAGAGGAAAGAGTAAAAGGAGTTGAAGTAGTACTTTCTGCTTAATGGCAGACAAGTTATGGACTAACTGGTGAACCTCTAACGAAAAAAAAAAAATAATAAGTTTAAGGTAAATATATTAATGGCAGGACTTTTGGTTTCAGCCATACATGTGCAGGACATTTCAGTGACAGTATGTCCCAGATGTGATAGTGAGTGGCTGTCGAAGAAGACATTTTCGACTTGCTGGCTGTGTTGTCAGTGAGCCAAACCTCTGCGATGCTTTAATCATGATGAAAATTGCTCTCTGGATGTATGCAAGAAAACATACCTGTGCGCCATGTATTTGGCTTGATGCATTTAGCCTCTATATATTCTTTTCTTCCTGCCACTTACTTTTCTCTTCCAGACAAACCTGAAGCATTAAATGAAAGGCTGCAGAGCGGGTGCCATGTGTCTATACCAGAGGAAAAGACATAAAGACAGTAGCAAGGGATATGAGTAGAAATTCAACTATAGGCAATAGGCATCATAGAAGGTTGACTGACATGGAGGCCTGTGTGATTTTTAATTGTGGCAAAACAAAAGTGTTTTGTGAATCTGAATTATAGGCTGCAAGGCTGAAGGTCAGACTGTCAGTGCCCTTTGGCTCCTGCCTCTGAGGGGTATGTGTCGGGGGAAGTCGTGTATCATGAAGACCACCTCAGAACAGTGTTTTCCAACATTTTCTATGCCATAGCACACTTTTTATTTTCCACAATCCCCAGGCACAATGTACACCTCTAAAAATGGCAAAATAATGTACACATGTTAATCTGTGTTCATTCCCTACAAACATTGTATAATTTCCTCTAAAACCTGAACTTGTTTTGATGTATCTGATTCTGTCTCAAAGCACATGCTAAGCTCACAACAGACTTGGAAATCACAAAACACCCAAATAATCTCCTCATCCATATAACCATATTTATCTTGAATTTCTTTTTCACAACATACCTGGGTAGGTCTGAAGGCACCATTAAGGCACACTGGTTGGAAATGGCTGCCTCTGACATCTGAGTGTGCATCTGTGTGTGGTCGGCAGTGCTGATCCGCTCAGCATGCACAATTAGAGTTTCCTCCGTAAAACAAAAGAGAGTCACACAAAACAGAAAACACCACGCAGTCATCTTTGAGCACTCTGGAAAATCACCATCAGCGTCACTCAATACTCAGTCAAGAGCATTAGAGTTTTGTGGTTGTCATATTGAGCTTGTTATCATTTATTTTAAAGGCTCCTGCTTAAGTAGAGTTTTTAGTTTATTCAATTCAGCAAATTAATCTAAATAAGAAGCCACATTGAATTATAAAGTTTTTTTTTTGCCTGTATTTCTACAACGGGGACCATATGTAGAAATGTCACGACATTGTCTGTGTTTGCTGCCCTTTTCAGTGAGAGGCATTTAGAGGCTTAACACCGATACCTGATTCCTCTCTAAGCCACAGCCTTGTTTTGTTCATCCTCTTCTCCAGCCCCCCCTCTTATTCTTAATACGTTGTCAAGGTAATAAAATGAGCATCTGTCTGACCTCTTCGTTGTGATGCATTATGGGTAAGGGAGCTCTTGCACAACACAACCCATCAGGGGTGGGGTCAGTTTTGTAAGCTGTTTAGTTTTGTAACATGCTGTTTAAGCGATGGAAAGGTGAACCAACTTTTTTTTTTAAGTTAAGTGTTAAATTCTGAAATGGTACTGAAAGGTAAGCTAATGTGGTCCAGGTGGATTTGATCACACTACCCAGACCATTCGCAGAGTTCAAGAGCACCGTAGACAATCTGTAAATAAATGTTACGTGCTAATATAAAAAATGCTTTCTCGTTGAATGCAGACATGTTATGTTAAATATTGAACATATTCATCAAGACAATAAAGCAGACTGTGGCATTCACTCTTACCAAATAATACTCCATCCTGAGCAATACATTTTTCACTTACTTTTGCCCACTTCTTCCCTCCACATTTGTGTGCTCTCGTCTTATGGCTGGTATTCAGACACAAGTCTCTGCGGTTATCCAGCCACACAGACAACTCTCTCTTTTATGTTTTACTTTGTAGAAAAGCACAATTCCTCTCTTCACATTCTTTCAGCTTGTGGTGAGAAGCCAACAAAAGGCTTTGACTGCCAACATATGATAATGTTTATATGCATCCTCAAGTAAAGACATCTTTGTTGAGTTCCTTATGATCCTTGACTCTGACCCCACTTTTTGCCAGGCCAGATGTTAATTCATAATCAAAATCTCATAACAAGTTGAATCATCATTAAATTCCTTAACATTATTGCTCATTATGCATTGATGACATCTAGATAATTTTTATATCTGCATGCTATTATCACTGGGCGATAATAGCATGCAGATGGCTCGTGTTGGCAGATATTTGGGGATGTTTGGTCGACCACAACAATTATTTCCTCAGAAGATTTTAGTGAGATAATGCTGTTCGAAACATTAAAAAGGGTGATGTTTGTGTGCAGGCCAAAACAATTCAGTTCCAGGAGAATACCATTTTACAAACTAAGAGCACCAAGAGCACGTCTCAACCTTTAACACTAGATATTGTGCTTCTAAAGTTATTATATACTATTTGGCATATCAAATGATCAGTATCACATTGACATTACTTAAAAAACAATTGAAACCATTAACCCAGATGTTTTACTTTGATGCTATTTCTTCTCTCCTGGAATGGGGACAGTGACAGGAAAGATAGGAGACAAAAAATGAGGCTACATTTATTTTTGTTCATACAGCTTTTAAGACATGTCATTGTCTTATTACCTTTAATATACATTTGTAGTATAAATACACTTAAACATATGCAAACACAGGCAGGAGATTTCCTTTTGCTGCTATGTTCCTGTGTTCCTGTGGTTGCATTAACGGCCACACCACAGAACCACACAGCCCCATAAATGACAATCATAAATTTACACACACACACCTACACACACACCTCTACCTACACCCACGTGGCACACACTTAATTAAGACTTACCCTGGGGTTGCATCTTCTGCGTTCTGTCCCTGACACCAGTTGTCAAGTCAGAATGATGACTGGTGGAGGGTTCAGAGAGCTGTCATCGGTCTCTGGAACATGCTCCTCATCGGGTCACGCATCTGGGAGACATTACATGCCTGTGTGTGGTGTGTGCATTGGTCGGATCGCACTCTTTGTTTATGTGTGAAAGGCTGAGTGTGATCATTTAAACTCATGAGTGCCATTATTAGAAATTTGTGGTTTTGTGGTGCATCATCCTGAGACGCATCCAATTGCGCCAAAGTACAGGATCTGCCTGGTGGTCCTGCACACACACTCTCTCTCTCTCTCTCTCTCTCTCTCTCTCTCTCTCTCTCTCTCTCTCACAATCTCACTTTGTAGTGGTTGGAAATCAAGCCTGTCGTCAGCTCTGTCACTCCGGGCTGAACCTCAATCATTAGATGGCAGCTGGTGAAGTCAGGCAGGGTAAAAGATGCAGTTTAAAAGGAAGAAAAGAGGGAGACACATAGAGAGGCATTCTGGATTTAGTAAGAATTGGCAGCCTGGTGACTGATAGGTTGCGTCCGAAATCACTCACTCCTTCACTTAATCAGTATCCGGGGAGTTAGAGGACTTTATAAAATATAAACTGTACCCCGTCCACACTGGAAGCAGAACTTGCTCCTTAAATTACTTTTCTGCTACTTTATTTGTGCATTTGTTACTTATTTTTCTCAAGCTGCTGGAGAGGAAAAGAATAGTCTGGGCTCAGTGGGGTGAAAGAACACATTTTTGATATGGCACCATTACAAGTGTGGTTGTTGTTCTGGAGGAGTGAGGACATGTTTGTGCCTCTGTCAACACCAGAAGTAATGACTGCATTTGAAACAAATGGAGATTATCCCGTGAGAGGGATAATAACCGCTTCCTCTCCTCTGTGCTTTCCCAAATTTAAATAGGCAACACATATGAAGTCGGTAAAAAAAGGCATTCCTTCATTTTTCACAAGACAGCAATTTCCTGTTTTGGCAAATCGTTTAGACTGATTTCACTTAAGTGTCCGAACAAAGCTAGCCAGTTTGAGTGAATGTAATTAGGGTTCTCTGTCCAAATGTCAAGTAAAAAGGGAGCAGAAAACCATCCGGTTTGGATTGGCAGTTGATCGATTGGTGCGCCGTTGTAATACTTCTCATACTGATGTAATCAAAGAGCATGGTGTTGAGCTTTTATCCATTTGTGTTAATGTGTTCATTTTTATATCAAGAGTGTAAATGGCGTTGGGTACCTTACCTCACATACACTGTTGCCCATAAAGTTGGAAGATTTTGTTTTCAGACGCAATCCTCTGTTTATTCCCATTTAAATGCTTTAGCAATCACTTTTGACCAGTTGCAATGATTACATTATGTGTCACAATTACCCAGGTGAAAATGTATTCATGCATAACATTTGTTTGGCGCTATAAAAGACAAGACATTTGCAAATTATTCCAACTTTATGGGCGACCCAATGTATGTCTGTAAACATGTTTTCTCCGTTGTATACAGTATGTATAGTGCTGGACATGTTTCCTTACTGAGGCACACTAATGGCACATGTGTTTTCTCAGTGGGGCTGATTCAGTGAATTATGCCTCATGGCTGACGGTCAGGGTGACAGCCACTCTCTTTCTGGCAGATTTTACTCGGAGTAAGCAGAATGACAGAAAGCAATGTGTGTTCACGGCCTCTGTTTCTGTTAAGTGCTGTAACAGCTACATGCCGTCTAACCTGTTGGATTTTGTTGGATGAGGAGAGGCAAAGAACCTCCTTCACCTGATGTAGTAAGTTACGTACATGATACAACATACACACATTGTGTCATTAAATCAATTTGAAAAAATGAGCACATCGGGCACATTTTGGTCATAAAAGTCTTGAACCATGAATGACCGGGTGCCCGTAAATAGGAAAAAGAACAGCCTTTTGTGACTGTGTTACTGCTGGTACTGATGAACAGAAGGTTCAGTTTAAGGGTTCCTTAGGTCTCTGTTAGTCTGTAAGTTCCCAGCACTTTTTGTTCTGGAGCTTTGTGATTAGCCTTTATAAACCAGAGTAATTGTGAGGTAGGAGCATCATGGTCTTTGCCTTCAGGAATGAACCCGGCAAATGTGGTCATTGCCACTGTTATATAAGTCTCCCTCTGCAGCAGAAGGTCTTGGAGGTACAGAGCATATAAAGAGCATAACTTTCCCAAAGTGCCACATCATATCATGGTCAAGGATAAGAAATGTCAGTACAATCCTCTTTCAATTGGCCGTCATGTACTGAAGCCTCTTGTGAAGCTCTCCTGTATGTACCGCTGCCAAAACTCTGAATTTATTTGGTTGGAAGACGTTAATGCCTTTGACCTTTCAAAGCCTTGGAATTCCTTGCTGCTGATGTTGTAAGAAAAGAGAAACATGCTCCACAATGAATGCGCAAGTGATTTAAAACACATTACTTTAAGCCCGAATGTCAGTGGAGGTAAAACTGAATTTGTCATTGGACAGTTGCCGAGTTTGTTCCATCCTATTAGAATTTCGGTGCGTGTTTAGGCACAATTTGCAGATGCATGCTTTTACAGCTGGCATTACGGATTAATGCTCTATGAATATCAAGATGGAGCAATTTGTTTTGATCATTTAGGTCTATTTTAAGACCATTTGTGTCAGATGCACGTCATTTTCTCCTTTTTGTTGTTAATTCATGTCAGACTTTAGAGCATTCTTTCCCCTGAATTCATTCTTTTGGCCATGTTAATGCTACGTACGTGTTCCTTGTTGTCATAATTGAGAAAGCATTAAAACAATGTCCTGTGTGGCAGCCAGAAAACGGCATTAAGATTTCCCATATATGTGTAGCCATGTAAGGGGAGTCAGCATCCATGTCTTCATACATGTTTTATTTATAATATTCAGGTGATTAATGAGGGGGAAAGCATTGTTCCACTGAGTTATCCAAAAGGATTTGGTGTTTTTGCCTAAAAATGTTCTAATATTTCTTGCAAGGAACCATTAGGCCGCGTTCAGACTGCAGGCAAATCCGATTCAAATCTGATTCCTTCTCATATCCGATTTTTAGGGCTGACTGTCCACACTGTTTTAGCAAGTGTCCAAATCGCATTTGGCTCTGTTCAGACTGGGCCACATCAAGTGACCCATCTGACTGGTTGCTGTAGCAACGACGTCAGAGCGGAGGCGTGTATTGTGTGACGTCATGTAGTAGCGACGAGAAAAACAACAAACAAGATGGAGGCAGCTCACATGAGTATATTGTCCTTATCGCTGTCCAGTAGGGGTGCAGAACCGGTAACGTAGCTCCACAACTTGAAACAGGCGGGTGGTTTGGCGCATTGGGTCAGGTCTGGCGTCGCGTAGAGTGACCTCACGGACAGTCAAATCCGATCTGAGTGTTTGGAGCTGTTCAGACTGAGACGCATCTGTCCAAATGCGATCTGAAACTACCTCCCGGAGGTGGTTTCGATCCGTTTCGCAAAAATCGGATTTCATGTGACTTGGGACTGTTCAGACTTCAAAAGAGTCATCCGGTTCCAATCTGGATGGGCTAAAAATCGGATTTCGCGGCCTTAGTTTGACTCTCCAGACCTGCGGGGGAGTTTTATTTTTGGAAATGAACCTGTAATAATAATAATAATAATAATAATAATAATTTCCCTTACCTTAACCGAGTTCAGGAGGTGCTCTTGGGCAAAGTTCTAGTGGACTGCTGGAATTGGGAAAATACTAGGCATGAATCATTTTTGTTGTTGGATTTTCTGGCACTAAAATGTTTCTAAATGTGTTACAGAAAGAGAAAATGATAATGAAAAGCAGTGGTTGTGTTATCAGGGGTGGTTGTGGCTCAGAGGTAGAGAGAGTCGTCCTCCATTTAGTGATCCAATTCCCCAGCTCCTCCATGCCGAAGTGTCCTTGGGCAAGATACTGTACTCCAAATTGCCCACGAAGGCTGTGCCATCGACGTATGAATGTGTGTGAATGATTTAGATTAGATTCTGATGGTCAGGCCGTCGGTGTGTGAATGTAGACATGTAGTGTAAATCGCCTGAGTAGTCGAAAAGACTAAAAAAGCGCTCGAAATGCAGGTCCATTTCATATGTCAAATACATATCAGCAATAAAGTTTGAAGAGATGGGTTTATGTCATCTCATACTGTTTAGAGGTCATGAATATTAGTTATGGTTTTCCACAGTCTTGGTGCGAAGCCGATGGCTGTGGTTGCGATCACCATAGCCAAAGTAGTCTAAAGAATACTTACAACAGCCATGGGAATTTCTCCCATAAGGAAAGAGATGTCAGCTTTTCCATCTCTGAAAAGGTTGGCTCCAGATCCATGTTCCGTTCACAGCAGCCAGACACATTTCCATGTTAGTTTTGAAAAGTGTCTCTGATCGCCACAAATGTTCCTACACTCTCCACCTACAAGGATGCCAAAATCTGACCTCATTTGGGAAAAGGCTTCTTGTGTCTTTGTGTATGTTATAGTAGAAATTTAAAATGCTTGTTGCAAAGAAAAGAACATGCTTACGATTAGTTGCATGTGGTGTAAAGTTAAGTAAAACTCAACAAAATGTGATGTTTTACTTGAGACGGGAGGAGAATAGAAGGCTCTCAATGATAATTATGTTTAAGGAGTCTCAGCACACTAAATGTTGGGCCTGGCCTCTATGCAAAATTTAAGACTGTTGTAAAACTGTTTAAACTGTATCCTTTTTCAAAAGTCAGGGATCCTTTGTAATTGCCCTCTCTTCAACAAGGGAAACCTTGTTTTCCAATATGCTTGCATGTGCAAAACTGCAGTGTGTGTGTGTGTGTGTGTGTGTGTGTGTGTGTGTGTGTGTGTGTGTGCCTGCCTGCCTACGTGTGTGTGCTTTTTGCAGCCCCTCATCAGGCTCATTCCACAGCACAGCTGCAGTGGCCGAAGTCACACAGTTTGACTCAAGAAGGGGCTTAGAAGCTCATTAAGGGATAGAACAAAGTATGCTGAGAAACAGCAGTGACTACCGACACTGGCAGAGATTTAGCACAGGCCATGTTGTCCCTATCGAGAGGCGGGGCTCTACTCATGTTAAATTGAAAGATGGCCCCACTTTGGACAAATCCTGAGCAGACATTCACACAAGAACATTATAATAACTATATGTAAAAGGGTTTTTATCTGCCACTAAACAAAGAGACGATAACAAATGGAATGGCCAGGTATTACAATTAGTCTGTTAATCAGTTAGCACCTTTGTCTTCCAGTATATCAAGTCTAAATCCTGGTTCATGATGAATAGATGAAACTGCATCAGTGTCAGAATACAATTGGCAGTCTTTTCAGAACTCACATGTCAGATTTTCATCATAATATGTCTTGAGAAACATTTTAAGACCAACGTAGGTCCAACCTTCCTTGTCATTCCTCTTATGTTTTTGCTTCCTAATCTTATCTGTCTGTCTATAAGTATCTCTCTCACATTTACTTGTCTTTCTTTCCTTGTAAGTTGAATATATCGTCTTTCCTGAAGTTTTCACTGCAGTTCATACTGTGACATTTTAATCTGGACATCCGTATTATTTTGCCAAAAACAATGTTTGTCTAAGGACAAGAATTTAGGAAACAAAAATGCTTTCAGTTATTCATCTGATGCAGACTTCAGGCTGTAGCCCTATTAAACGCAGAGCCTCTTTCTGTTGTTTCTTTGCAGAGATTGGACCCGTAACAATCACAACAGACCCCAAGAAGTTCCAGTATGAGCTAAGAGAGCTGTACGTTCAGGTGGGTTCAGAGATCACGTTCATCAAACCAAAGGAAACAGCAGCAGCAGCAGCCTGGATGCATGAAGTCATCTGGCCTTGATAAAAGCAGCAGACTGTGGTCATCCCAGACGTCTGTGTAGATGTTGATTAAGACGAAATCTGACCGATCAGTCTAGAAGTTTAAGACAATTCTTTATTTTTTCTTTACTTTTACAAGAAACTGCAAATACCATAAAAACAGCTAAACAGAGTTTTGCCAAGTCCAAATTTGTGTGTAATCGCTTAGAGTGAGAAAGGACATTGTGCTGAAGGAAGTTGTGCAGAAACCCTGTTGTGTACTACTTGAGCAAAGTAGGAAAACTACAATGCTGGTCCTCCTAATGTCTATGTATGACAGAGGGATGGGCAGGCACGGACAGAGATAAGAAGCATCCAGTTGTCTGTCCTTTGAAGAAAAAAGATTTTGGCAAGTGTCTGTGCATCTTTGGCATGTGCTGCAGTTAATCTGGTGTGTGCAGAATGGAAGAGATCCAGTTTCTTCTCACTTCATTCCTGAGCCTGTTTTTCCTTCCCTCACCTCTTCACCTGCACAACCCCTGAAGAGGTTTTGGCCAGAGTACATGGAACGGATACTCATTTAAAAAAAAAAAGTCTTGATATTTTAATTCTCCATGTTGTGTTTAAAGGTGAAGATGTTATGCAACACTTCATATTTCTAAGTTATAAGAACAAAAGTGCGTAGGGAGGTTATCAGCCTTAGTGTTGGGGGCGATGGCGGAATGGGGGAGTGCATTTTTGTCCAGCGGGGAGATGTTGGGGTTCAGGAGAGACAGAGGTTTCCTGTCTTCAATCCCCCCCCACTTGGCCTAAAATCATGGGTCACTCCATTCCAGATGTTACTCTTGGGGCTGATGCATCCTAGCTAGCTATGGAACCCCTCAGACAGATAGAAATGTGCATGTTGGAATGCTGCAGAGGACATTTGTCTTTGAACCCGCTAACAAGACAAAGAGTCAGATGGATTGGATATAATGATGCCAATAGACATTCAGTCTTTTTCAAGATGTGATGTTGGCGTTATTTATGTATTGCTGATTGGAAAGTCTGGCATCACAGACTTCATCACAGATGCTACTAAAATACCAAGCATTCAAGTTTGCAAGGCAATCACTATGTGTTAGCGTGTGCTCTACTTTGTGCCTTCTAGTCGTAATTAATCAAAGCCCTGAGTTGACACTGCATATATTACTCGGTGGTCACATCTGTACAATCCAATGGAATCCAATACATCTGTACTACTTTAAACTCTACTTGTATGATGATATAACTTACACACTTTCACTAAAATGAATACGTCATTTACTGAATAAATCAGATAACTGTACATATGTAGGGCGCTGGATAGCTGAATCCAACCGGTGGCCCTTTCTGCATGTCGTCCCCCTCTCTACCCCCGTTTTCACTCTGTCCTATCTGAATAAAGGCCAAAACAATAACTTAAATACACCTGAAAAAACACATACTTGTACATATGTAGCATACACAACATTAGCTGATGATATCCTCTCTTTCTCAGGGTGGAGGGGACTGTCCGGAGATGAGCATTGGTGCCATTAAGATTGCCTTGGAGATCTCCTTGCCGGGTTCCTTTATTTACGTTTTCACAGACGCCCGTTCCAAAGATTACAAGCTGACCCATGAAGTCCTGCAGCTCATTCAGCAGAAACAGTCACAGGTTTGGATATAACTGCAATATATAGCATATTGTATACAGGTTTAAAGGTAAAGTAGTCAATTTGATATATCTATCTATCTATAAATTGATGTGTGTGTAGGTGGTGTTTGTGCTGACAGGAGACTGTGATGATAGGACTCACATAGGCTACAAGGCGTACGAGGAGATCGCCTCCACCAGCTCTGGGCAGGTCTTCCATCTAGACAAGAAACAGGTCAATGAGGTAAGAGCATTACTGGAACGGAAATTTGGAGCTGCACTTGCTCGAGAAGAATGCGCTTTGGTCACAGTATTCAAATCATTTCAGCTTGGCCTTGGTTCTGCCCTTAAGCTGTGTACATTAAATGTCACTAGAAGGTTTTAAAGCTTCTCTCATGTCTTTTGCTGTGCCCATGTTCAGGTCTGGAGTCCAGATCAAATATGAAGGAAACATTTAATTGATTGATGCATCCTGTAGCACCTTAACCTTTCCCAGAAATGTAAATCATTAGTCTTGGACTGGGCAGTGAGTCAAAGCATGACGTTTGAATAATATTGCTGTTTTAGTATTGTAAGATAAGAGTCCTTGTAAGGGGAGAAGGAATTCTTGATTTTGAACAGTTTTAACACTGCATGAGAGTACTATTACTTCTCTATGTATCCATTTTATTCTCCTTCTCTATCTCTCTTACTATCTTCATAGTACTTGCTAATCAGCAGTGTAATTTTATCATAGTATCAGGTTCTCACACAGTAGCTGTTAAGTTCTCCTTGGGGGAGGGGGGCCGGACACGGGAACAGGACATGGGAATGTTAGAAACTTCCTGATGAAAGCTTTGCATATGTCGAGGGGATGACCTTGTGTGCAGCTGAGGGGGTAAATGTGTGTGTGTGTGTGTGTGTGTGTGTTAGTAGATTATTGGAGTTTAAGAATGTGTTACTGTCATTAAACATTTTGATCTTAAAATAAATTACCTTGTCTATACCGCCACAGCGACATCACAGTACATTTCCAAATCTATAAATTATGTGTAATTCCTGCATTCTTCCCATTTCCTTCCCATGGCTGTAGGTTCTGAAATGGGTGGAGGAGGCGGTGCAGTCATCCAAGGTCCACCTGCTGTCCACTGATCACTTCAGTGGGGCCAGCAACACTTGGCAGTTGCCCTTTGACCCCAGCCTCAAGGAAGTCACTGTGGCCCTCAGCGGCCCAGCACCTAACATTGAGATACAAAACCCCCAGGGTATGATAAGTGTTACCATACATGTTCCAAAAACTCCTTAAAGATGAATGTATTTATTTTCACATAGTAATATACGTATATTAAGTGTTTTTGCACATGACTGACATAAAGGGAGTAGTCCTTTTTATATAAACCATTTGTCACATGTGAAAAGAAAGACCACAACCTTACAATACAAAGAAAATCATACCGAATTTTACAAAATTTCAGAAAAACATTATTACTATTATAATTAATAAAGCTTCACACGTGAATCTAGCTGTAGAAGTAGAAGAACAGCACACAGACCAGATAGAGTTTTCCCCCTGTAGGACTGGATTGATTCCAGCATCATCTGGGGTCCTCTAATTTAGCACATGTTGTTTCATTCACCTACACTATGCTGTTTAGTGCTAAAACCATTTCCTGCAGCTTTGTATGTTGACAACTAATGACTAATGTCTAGGGTTTTATATGGAACTTGAAGCCATGAATCAAGACGTGTTAAGAATTAATTTGCATCAGTCAAAGCTGCAGAAAAGATGAATAATTGTCTCAGTGTTCATGTTTGGCCTCCAGGGAAGATTGTGGGGAAGAGTGACGGCCTCACTGAGCTCCTGCACATTCCCAACTCTGCCAAAGTTGTCAACATCAAGGACCCACAGCCTGGGATGTGGTCTATCAAGGTAAACAATTCATTCTTTTAGGGAATGTGTGTAAAATTACAGGCTTCTCCTCATAATTCCCAGGGCTGTGCTGTCGTTTAAAAAGACTTACTGCGAATAGTTCAGTAGTACAACCTTGAAATGAGGTCACAACTCACACCCCAGGAGGGAGCTGTGCCTTTGAGGAAGGTTCTTAAGTTGAATTACTGCAGTAATATATCAGGTACAGATACAGTGATATGTAATCAATTTAAGATGCCTGACTGTTGAAAAAAACAAAATCATGATCCGATACACATTTTGAGCACTGAGAGGATTTTTAAGAGAGCCTGGATAGAAGTCTTCATCTATAGCTGCTTCTACATTTCCTATTTGGGGCACCCTTGCTGTTGTTTGCCCCCCATGCAGAGGTGAAACTGTTGCCACACTGCTGTCCAGGTAATGCCAAATAGGGTCACACATTTGACTGCCTGTACTGTCAATGCCAGATGTTGGGAAATGACAAGCATTTTTACCTGAGTGATTTGTTGAAGGGGCCCTGGTGGCCCCTGTGTTCTCTGAGTAGCTTCCCCTCATGTACGCATAGTTGTGTTAGTGCCCATTTGATTTACAAGAAAGGGATTGGATCAAAAACTGTTTCATCTCAGTTTGCTCTAAAAGAAAAATGTATCTTTGAGGAGATTTCCCATGATTTATTTTGGCATTTCTACACTTTTCACACACTTGGCCTTTTCTCTTTTTTTAACATGAAATTTCTCTGAATATGACTATATTGTCTCTTCCTTGTGTCTCCTCTTCTTGCCATGCCTTTATTTAGCTTTATAAAAACACATAAATGTAGAATGTACATTCACTTAGAATTGCAATTTTGTTTTGGGACTAAGGTTGATCTACTGTATAGGATGAAGCAAGCCCTTTCCAGCTGTGTCTGCACTTAACCCACAGGTTAATCTCATGTTGTGGTCTGTCACTGTTGTAAGGAGCCCTTTCTCTGTTCACATAGAAAAAGTGGCAGGAGCTCAGCATTTCTTACTGTAGAATTATGGGCCGTCTTTTTCCTCCTCTTGTGATCAGATCACACTGCCTGATACGTTACATTACCTCTGGCAGGCCTTTTTCAGGTTTGGATTGGATTTTCTTCGTCATCACAGCCTGTTTTTTTCTATTGGTGGTACTTAATTAAAACATTGTTAATAGATATAGAATAGGATAGTATCATGTTTAATACCACATCAGAAGTATTTAATGATGACTTGTCAGACATGGTGAGCTGTTCTTTGGAAACTGCTCATAGAATTGATGAGGAACAAGAGTAACTGCATCCTCCTGACTTATTTCTGTCACATGTTAGCCTCTCATTATGCTTCCTGTCTCATCTTTCTTTATTAATGTCTTTCTGTCATTTATCTTCTTTTCTGTTTCCTTGTGCTACTTCCTCCCAACGCATTTACTCCTCCAATTAGCCAATTCGGAGAAGCACAGGCAGACCTTCTGTTCTCTCTCTCTCTTTAGACCCAGTACATCTTGTTTTTCCCATTTCTCCTCTTGGACAATGTCTTTTCCAACCTCATTCCCCCACACCACTCCATCTGGTTGCAGGCTAAAAATGTCTCTCTCTCTCATGTGGAGCCGTGTTTCCCAGGACATTGGAAGAAATGTGGATAAATGCTTTAGGGGGATTTCACTGTTCTGCCATGCTGGGTTTCAGTAAGGCTAATGGCCCATGACACCCCAGTGTAACAGCCTGTCCATAGATTGTGTGTGAGAAGGAATTTGATCCATTTTAATCTGCCTTTAATTGGATGTTGTGGTGGAGCGGAGAGGTGGGCTCATACAATCCCTCCCTGCTTTAGTTTTTACCATAATTTTACACGTTACTGGCCAAACGTACATTCAGTATATTCTGTCACCATTACTGAGTTTAATCAATGTGCACAACTGTATTGCTAATAAGCACTGAAGTAATCATTTTATTTTCTGTTTTGCACAGACAGCTGCCAGTCAAACAGTCCCCCAAATGTGAAAACCTGTCAGACAATCACATCTGTCAGATTTAAAAAGATATTTATTGATAGTGAACAACTCCAGGTGTGCTTTGTGGGGCTATCGTGTGTGTTTTAAACATACGAGTCATCCAGGTGCAACTTTTTTTTTTCTTCTTTTCCTGCAGTGACCTCAGCATTGATGAGGCATCTGAGCTGAATTTAACTTTATAGCCCATGATAACAGAGGATAAAAGGCTGTAATTTTAAAAGCATGCTAACAGCTCAAAGGAAGAGCATCGGTGACCTAACCTACTCTCGTTCTTTGTGTCTGCTTTTTCTGTTCCTCTTCTTATATGTTTATGTCCCATGTGTGGACAAGAGCCAAGTGTTCCACTGAGCACAAAACTTAAAATAATTGAAGTAATGGGGCTAAAGAAGCAGGACAGTCATTTTAAAGTAAGTAGTGAAAAGCTTTCTTCTACCAGACAAATAGAAAATGTTATTGAACTCCACACAATATCTTCTAGTTGACTCCATCCTCTTCTCTCCTGCAGCCCATGTTTTACAGATTAGATTTAACTTTTATTGTAAGTTGCTATGATATATTTGTTACACATTTTGTGAAAATACAATACAAGAGAAGTTATTCTTACAGCCTTAAAAAAAAATACATTTGTTTAATCCATGATGCAGACCTGGATCATGCAAACATTATACCATGCAGGCATTGCAAAAGTAATCCAAAGCACTTCATCATCATAACACATAAAACACATTAGATAAAGTGTAATATAATGTTTGACAGTGGAATGTCGTCCAACGCTCTGTGTAGGAGTGTGGAAGGAACAGCCACGATGACTAAATGCAAGTTTTCCGTCGGCTGGCTCAACGTTCCTATACTAAGGCCCGGAACTTTGTGCAAAACCGTTTAACATCTCCAACCTGGAGGAGGTAGCAATTGTAAGCCATATGCAAGGGCAAAAACACAGTTTGTAAATGTCTGGAATTTTGAAATGTGTAAGAACCTCTAAAGAATCATATCAGTATGATCATATCTGTCAGGGTGGGTATGAAATGTGGAAATTAGTAGCTTTACCAACGGCTCTTCTTGTCTGTAGTAAGAGCATGACCTTTAAGGGACCTCTCCCCAAATAATGGCCTCATTTACTACCAACTAATGACCCGGGATAATTCCATGACAGCCACTAGGGCGGGTTGGATGACCGCAACATGTTTTGTTTTTCAGGAGCGCAGCATTAGCATTTAAGGCTCTGCCGGATTCTCTTTGTCTTGGTATTACCCCATTGTTTGAGCTCTTTCAGCTCCAGCATTGATTAAGTGCACTGTTCTGTCCTGTTGTGGTTTTCTTTTAACAGGCTATTTAAGTGTATGTCAGATAGAACTCTGTAATTGTAAAATACAATAAATCAACACATTGCCTTTCATTCCAGGCAATTGCAAATGACAGTGTATGTTGGTGTGCCTCACTCTGCATTGTGAGTCACTGTCTGTGACACCTCCAAGGGGTTTCACCTGAGATGAGGAGTTTCCACCTCTCACCAAGCTATATTTTATTGTAATTACTCCGTCTCTCTATTTCTTCAGAGCTTCAAAAGACCTCCACGAGATGAAGACCACACGAGGCACTCTTTGATTATAGTGGTCATGTTTGTTTAATTAAAGTATGAATGTCAAACTGAGTGGGTCAGCTCTGAATTGTGGATGTTTTATAGGCTTGGGTGTTAGGCGTTTTGACACTCAGCCTCGACTGACTTACAGTGGCTAGTCTGTACATGCAAGGGCGGCTGGTGCACAAAAGGCTTTTACTCAACAGTCCCCGTGCTGTGCCGGTGTCTGTCATTTACACCACTCAGTGCTGCCTTTGATGCAACAATTCCTCTTTTCTTTTGTTTTCCTGAGTTATATAAAATGTGTCACCATCAAGTGTCAGCTGGGGTTTTGACCAAGTGAATTTTAATTATCAAGCATCAGTTTTACATAATAAAGAAGTAACCCCCAAAAACAGTGCTTGTTTTATCTAACCCAATATTTATATATTTCCTCCTTATTTGATACAGACCTCTAGTGAAGGAAGGCACTCAGTCCGAATCTCAGGTCTCAGCACCATTGACTTCCGTGCCAGGTTTTCCAGAAAGTCCACCCTGGACTTCAAAAAGACCTCCAGTAGACCAGTTCAAGGTCAGTGAAGTCAACCTTAACAAACTATTTTTTTTTTTAAAGCACCACCACAGCTGTTTGCTTTCATTCACCTGTATGTTATACCATCTTTCCAGGTATCCCCACTCACATTCTTCTCAACACCACTGGGCTTTCACCTCCTGCTCGCGCTGACAGGGTTGAGCTCCTGTCAATCAAGGGTGAAGTGATCAAAACGTTACCAGTCCGTTACTACCCGGAGCGCAAGCCATTCGGCCTTTGGAACATCACAGAGTTCATTCCACCCAACGAGGCCTTCTTCCTGCGAGTGACAGGATATGACCGGGACGGTTTCCCTTTCCAAAGGGTTTCCAGCGTTTCCTTCTCCAGCATTATACCTGGTCAGTGATGCAGGTTGTCACCCATCTCTATGGGATCGCTTAGCAAGATGAAGAATTCTTTATTTTTTATATTTATCTTTCTTGTAGATGCCCCTAAGGTGCTGATGCCAGCCACAAGTCACGGTTACTACCTTCAGAGAGGGGCTGTCCGCTGCCAGGTAGAGAGCCTGATCCCTTTCACGCTGCGCTTCAGCAGGGATGGAAGACGACTTGGAGTGGATCAGCTCTTCAGGTGAGCAGTGCTGGAGAGGTTTATGTGTGTCAGCTCAGACACTATCTTTTAATTTCAAGTCAAGTCACGTCAAATCTATTTTGTTTATATACCTCGATATCACAAATTTGCCACATGGGAGTTTAGAATCTGTGCAGCATACAACACCCTCTATCCTTAGACCTTCTATACAGATAAAGAAAAACTCTGACAGGACAGAAGCTGTTCCTGTTGCTCTTATCAAATAAAAGCAAAATCCCAAACGTCAGATATCAAAAGGAAAATATACTGTAAAGTGCATACTGCAGTCATGTTTAAACTAGAAATGAGGAGTTTTGATCATAGTCTGTTACATAAATATGCCGAGAAACCATTCCTTACCTCTTTGGACAGTGGCTGATGGTTCTGTATTTAAAGCAAATCTATTAATATATTCTAAGAGATATCTCTCCAGCGGATCCAAACTATGTTTCCTTCACTAAAGGAAACTACTCTGTTGGAGGATAAAACTTGCATATTGTGTTTCCATTTCTGCACTGTGACTTAATCTGATAGTATTTTCACCAGATCAAGGGACGAGTTAGTATCAGATTAAATGGATTTAGCATTATGAGAAATAAATAAAGGCGATAAAGGTATTGTCCATTCATCCTTCTGGTTTCAGTGACTCTGACAATGCAACATGGGAAATAGACCAGGTGACTCTGAAGGACGAGGGCTACTACGAGTGTATTGCTATCAGCAGTGCTGGGACAGGAAGATCTCGCACTTTTCTGGATGTATCAGGTAAGTGTCACAGGACGCTTATACAGCATATTTGGTGATCACTTGTAATGTAATATTTATACTAAAATTATAATTACATGCAGGTGCAAAATGTCAGCCTCAGAAAATCTAAACTCTCTGTCAGCACAAATCATTGCTGAGTACTACAGTGACATTAGGAGCCATATTACAAAAAAATATTTGAAACCAAAAGAATATGCAGAATATGACACAAATTATATGATACTATTACATGTAAGAAAGACTTGTTACATAAACAGCATTGTTGACTTTTGTCAATGGGCTGTAGTACTGTAGTTTATGGTGAGCTACCCTCCAACACTCAGTGTAATGAGCCAGGACTGTCAGACAGGAAAGCTTATGGACTGGCAAGCATTAGACTGTCAACAAGTGTAATTGGTGTGTGATGGATCTACTTGCAGGGCAGTGAGCAATTTCAAGTCCAACTGATTTTAAATAGCATTTGTTTTGTCTGCTAAAGCATTCATCTCTGCTCTGTAAAAAACAACCTGTGTTCTAATTTGAGAAAAGTAAATCAGAAACCAAAACAGAGAAAAATGTTACATTTTTTATATAAATATATATTTTTGTCTTGTTTTTCTTGAGTAGCAAGTGGGCTACAACATCATTTTGTTGTGCATCCCTGTGTTGCATAAAGACAATAAATGATCCTGATTTTGCATGAATTCAATGGAATACTATTAGTAGATATCCATCTTCACAGATGTGTAGCTAATTCTCCTGGTTTCTCATTTGCTACGGTGCAACATTAGCACTGTGGCAGCCTGCCAGCTACTGTCACGAGCATTTCTGTTGTTTCCCCAAAGACCTTTGTTCTTACTTTTAATAATAGAAAACTGTTAGCAATACAGCTTAAAAAGCATGTGGATGTCATTTTTGACAACAAAAAGGGATGACTTTAATGTAGTGTATCATGTTTAGAAACACTCACTGTGTAAAGACACAAAATAACTTGAGTGAAATGGTGCAGCACGAAGTTTGTGTCATGCTCAGTAGCTCGACACACTCACATGCTCTCATACGTTTACACTACTTACGGACACATGGTTGGAATCCATGCGTCAGTTGATGTGGGTTGTGTTTTACAGGGTTCAAGGTCTCTTGCTGTGGGTCCCACGCAGAGAAATTTCATGCTGGCAGAATTAATGTAGCTTTAAGGAAAATTTGACTTTAACATAATGTTGCAATTCATTCCTCACAGCAATTACATCATGGGGTTTATGGTATGTTTTTTGTGCTTGATTTGTAAAGTAATGGGATGTAAATATGATGTAAGATGAGAATATGTGTAAATAAGTTCCAGACTGTGGAACAAGAAAAAACAGTAATATAGTTAAGGTGGCTATAATGTCACTCGGGTGTTTCAATACCACAGCATGGCTGAAACACAAACACTCACTGTTCACCACAATAATAAATCCATAACCATTTACGACCTCACAGAGAAATTCATAATCTATGTTATAAATAACTTCTAAGCCGATTTTGTGATGTCAAAGCTTTGAGCACAGACAAAACCAGAGGGCTCAGATCATGATTTATGTGTGTAGTTTCACCACTGGGGAAAACAAAATAATTAACTTTTTCCTTTTTCAAATGCCTCTGTAGAGTGTTTATTTTTCAATCTGAGCCCTTTCCATTATGAGAACCCAGAGCTGACACCGCTGAGTCCCAATGCACTCAGTAACTTGTCCAAATCTTGCTTTCCAAAAGACTTCCTGCTCGTGAAATTCATTGCAGCTCCAGCAACATAATCAATGCCAAGCAGAAAGGAAGAAGGTGGAAAGCAGAGCAAAAGAGAGGGAGGTGTAGTTGAAAGACACTTTGTGAAACTGAAGAAGGAGAGAGGGTGCCAGACAGGGATCTGTGTAATGTCTGAGCCTAACTCGTTACTGTAGCTCGCCCACCATGTCAGGAGACCAAAGGAGGAGTTTGTCCAGCTTTTAACTCCAATGACATCTCTAAAGTTAGTTAAAATGTATCCTCCTCAGCCACAACTCTTTTTATCACTGGGCTCGAACTATTCTGGCAGGCCTCCACATTTTTACACTTGAACACAAAGAAAAACATTCCTAATGCCCACTCAACTGCCAACGTTATGTCATCCTAGTCCCAAAGACCTGCGCTGAAATCTCCAGAATCCTCCTTGTATCAGAGCCAAACGCCTCTTCAACCTCTCCATGCCCTCATCTTGTCATTCATCTTGTCTTTCCCCATTCTGCTCTGGCTCACCCCAGGAAAATTATTAAAGACACAATGAGGCTCAAAGCTTTTCAACGTGGTGACGAGAGAGAAGACAGAGACAGTGGAAGAGAGAGATAATTAAGATACAAAAAGGAAGAATCAGTGTTTCAAGAAATACATTTGTCTTGCTTACATCCAGGAAGCTACATGTAAGACCTGTATACAAAGTTAGTAACTAACTAGAATAACTAAACCCCAGACGTATGAGTGAAATGCCTCTACCTTGGGAGTTAAAAACGTATCAACATGGGCTGGGGTCACATTACCAAACCTGGAGAATCAGGTGCTTTCAGGTGCTTAACTGAATGGTTACCAGCTGTGAGTTGGAGGTTTAGTTACTCTTTAAGAAACACTTGCATCCAAACATACATTGTGGGGGACAACAGTGCATTAAATGGGGATTCGACGGACATCAATATGCTGACGTTGGTGATAAAATTTGCTTTATTTAAAATGCAGATGATGAAGGTTCCTCCAAGAGAAGAGGGTAACTTCTAAAAATCAATACGGTTTGGAACATTGCTTCCCATGACTGGAAAATATTAGAGGTCTCTAGGTGCTTAAGTGTCAGCAATAAAGAAAGTAACCGCTTGCTCTGAGTTCCTGTTTCACTTTCTTTATGATGTAAAGTTCCCGGCAGCTGCCAACAACATTATGCCCTCATCCTGCAGAGCCGCCTCCAGCCATCACCGTGGAGGGTAATGTGACCGTGACCCCTGGCTCCCGTGCAGTCCTCACATGCCACGTCGTCAGCACTGTCAGCTTCAACCTCACCTGGCTGAGAAGAGGTCACGATGCCCGTCTGGACTCACAGGTGCACATCCTGGGGAACCTCTCCCTACAGGTGTCCGCCGTGACTCCGGATCACTCAGGCTGGTACGATTGCATCGCTATAAACGAAGGAGGAGTGAAGGCAGAGCGGATCTACCTCACTGTGCAAGGTGAGGGGTGGATTTCTATCTGCAAGGGTTTAATAGGATTCTGCGGTCCAGTTCAGGAATGTGTGAGAAGTGACATTGGAAACAAGTTGTTTACCATGTTCAAATACAGTTTGTCTTACAAAAGCCGGGGCTACTAGGCTACAGTTGAACTTTAGTCTTGTTACTGGTGTATGTTCGTGTACTTACATGTGTTTGAGAGACTTTGCTCCTGCGTGATTTACTCCTGGGGGGAACAGTACTCTTGGCAAACGCAACCCCCTTCCCAAATACATGATTGTCTCCCAAGTGGCCCCGCCCTTCTTCCCTCCCCAGCTCCCTATAATTCACCGTAAATGCTTTATGGGACGTGTGAAAATGATTTATGCCTGACTCTCAGGCAGCGCTAAAGTAGAGTTTTCCATCTCTGGATAGCTTTCATAGACGTGTTCCGAACACTCCACCGACACTGAATCAGGAACAGTGTTGTCAAGAGTATCGCTGGCTATCTGGCCAGCACCACAGAGCATCGGCCTGCGCTTGGCCAGGAAATGCCGATGTAATACAACCACTGAAACCTGTCATTAGCAGATATTTTCAGCCAGAATCCATTGACGAGAATCCAGGAGGTATAGAGAGTTGAAAGAAAGTAAATGAGAGCATCAAAGAAGCTTTGTTTGACATGATCCGTTCCAAATGAATATCCAATATTTACTTTGTTATACAACCATCAGAAGAAGTTTATTCAAAAACCATATGTTTCTTACTTTCGCTTAAATTCCTCCTGGTATGTGTCATTCCAGCTCTTGATGCTTTGAAACAAAAACATTCCCTTTTGGAATAAAAAAAAATAATTCTTCCACTTTACATTTTTTTTCTTGAGAAGGTTTCTTGAGTAATTCAAATGTTAACTGTGACTTTAACTTGGAGCGAACTCTCTGCAATGTAAACCTCAATAACAGAGATTGAAAAGTTGCAGGTTTAATGCCAGTGCTGCAGACAGAGTTGGAGGGGAGTTCTATCATTTGACCTGTCTCACTGATAAGTGAGGTGGTTACACAGTTGACCCTAAAACATTTTCCCTGATTTTTTCTTTTCTTTTCATATCTTCTCACCTGTTCATCATTTTTCATATGATCCTTTCCCAACTTTCTTTGTTATTTCTTTCTTGAACCAATGTCTTACTGCATCTTCATGATTGTGTTTTTGGCCTCATTTCTTTTTCCTCTCTGAAACATCTGTCAGCAAGCCCTTGGGGTTTCCTAATTACCCCCATCAGACCCATCCTAGTTATTAGTCTCACTTTGAAGTGAGTAAAGTCTGCTGACATCTTACAACACTGAGACAGAACACAGTGGAACTTAGTGCACGAACACACGCCAACAGAAAAAGGATGCAGGTGATTTGTAGGCCTCAGAAAAACAACCTGAAAACGTTGTGGATGCACATTGTCGATGAGCGGAATAGTATGGGCTCAGTGGAGGATGCGTTATTGGAGTGAATGCAGAGTGAGTGAAGCATCATTAAAGAGTGAACGCTGGAACAGATGATGAAAGGAGGGCTAACGACTTCTTTTGACACATTAAGGCTGCTGCTGAGTCAGAGTGGAACAATGTGTCTTCCCTCTCAGGAACCTCCTTGTTCCTGGACTTTGCCCCCCTCAGGGCAGGGTGACCTTGTGAGTGGGAAGATGCAAGTGTGGAGGGACCCCGGCTTGGCTGTAAATAAAGTTGTTCTGACACCCATACTTTTGACCTTGTCCAGGTAGTACAGACAGCACTGTACAGCCTGAGGCACCGCTAAGATTAAGGTCAATATGATGGCAGGATGAGGTATTTCAATGTGTTTCATGTCAAGGCTGTGATATATCAAAAGTGTTGCCTGTTAGTTTATTTTCATCATCTGGTACATGTGCTGTATTTCCCTCAAAACGTTGTCTTACACCAATACAAAACGTTCCTTCACACCTATTGTACTCAGGTATGTCAACCTTTTGATCGTGTGACAACTGGCCTTCTTTCATTACAGTGGTTACCCTCAGCCAACCCAAAGTCTCTGTCATGCTTGGGTTTATAGATGGCATGCAAGGAACATATAGTTTGACTAACTGTCTCCCTTCTGGTCATAAGAAAAAGAAATACGTCCCAATAAAAACCTCTCTGGCATTGTCCACTGACTCAAGTTACAATTTTGTTGTTTTGGAAACGTTCCGTTTCTCCATTGTGATGACTCGTTCTCACACTGTATTTTCTACAAGTTGGAAAGGTCGGAGACTCTGAAAAGCTTCCCAGCACTGGGAAGAGAATAGAGAAAACACGGCCTTGAAGGGATGAGTTACAGTACACATTATGAATCCATTGAAAAATATTTTCCGATTCCCCGGGTTCTCTGGGTTTGGATTCAATATTCCTCCCTGTTTTACCAATAAAGATTAAATGAGGAAGAAATATATGCTGTGAAACATTGATAGATGTAGTAACAGCCACCACTCTTCCTTCTACAGTGACAATAAAGTGTATGCTCTGTTTCATCTAATGGCTGAGGCTGAATTCATTCAGGGTTATACAAAGATTATTTACAAATTGATTGAATTAAATGCAATCTTTATAGTTTATTAAGTTGATTGAGAAGACTATTATTGATTATTGCAGAATTTCTCTTTCCTTTCAGAGGTGCCCAGGGTTTCAGTAGAGCCTCGGAATCAAAGCTTTACAGCAGGAGATGAAATGAGGATCAGATGCTCGGCCAGGGGCTACCCTCCACCTCGTCTGGTCTGGACCCACAATGACATGTTCATCATGGCATCCAGCAGGTGAATGAACACTTTTATATATTAATCAATCAGAATTAGTAGGTGTGCTTCTTCTCTCCCCATTGTTCCATCCATTCTCCCATTTGCACTCTTTGATCATGCTGTAATTTCATGAAAATCCTGATTTGTGTATCTTGCATGTTCAGACTCAGGATGACTCCTGATGGCACCCTAGTGATAAGAAACATGGAGAAAAAGGATGGCGGAGTGTATGGCTGCCTGGCCAGCAACCAGGCGGGGACAGACACAGTCACCTCTATCCTCACTTACATCGGTGAGTGCCACAGACCACATGCATCCATCCATCCATCCATTAGTGTCAGCTTATCCTTTTGAGGGTCACGGGGAGCTGGAACCAATCCCATCTGACAATTAGCAGGTTACACCCCGGACAGGTCGTCAATCAGTCACACATACATACACAGACAGACAACCCATTCACACCCACAGTCACACCCACAGGCAATCATTAGTGTCGCCAATTAACCTAACCTGCATTCCTTTGGACTGTGGTAGAAAAAACCCTATGATGGTACAGGCATACAGTCAAATGGATATAAATAGACAGACATTAGACATTTACTTCAAACATCTGCATTTCCATTTGTCCTCTCTGTAAAACCGATCTGTTCTGTCTGCTGTTCAACAATTCTCCATCCCTAGAATCTCCTGTGGTGACAGTGGCTTTGAGTGATATTCTCATTGGCATCGGAGAAACCACAGTGATGGCCTGTTCTGCATCTGGAATCCCACCGCCTGAGATCTGGTGGTACAAAGGTAACACCTAAGAAGCAGAACAGACCATATATGAATATTTTACAAGCTCCCTGTGGAGCTAAAATGATATTCCTTTGGAATTAATGAAACATTTTGAATTCATTATGTCACAAGCCAACCTCAATCCTCTGTTGCTTTTTGCAATTGCTAGGTGATGTCCAGCTGCATTCATCATCCCTCTTGGACGTGGACATGTTAGGAGGTATCCTGACAATCAAGGAGACCCAGAATGTAGATGCTGGAGATTACACCTGTGTAGCTGTCAACGCTGCTGGCACCTCGTCCGGAAAGATCTCTCTCGATGTAGGAGGTGAGAGTGGCACCGGTTTTAATAGTAAAAGCACAGCATCAGTGTAATGGACCCAGAATAACAACATAATGAAACAGGAAGGTTACAACGTGTGTAGTCTTAGCATAGCTGTGACTGGTTTGGTTGTGATGGAGTTGTGTTTTGTTTCTTGTGTTGCAGTATTTGTAGAGGTAGCTGTTTCATGGTATATGCATCTTAGACCTTAAAACCGTAAATGGTCAATGGATTGGGTGTTATGGCTCCACACTAGAGTGTGATGTCTGTTTATAATCAAACAAAGGCTGCTTTGGTGCGGTTAATAAGCAATGCCTTTGCCGAGCCAGGGATACAACATGTCTGGTTTACACCTAAACAAGGTTACATGGAAGTCAGTTAGTATCCATTTCTAGGTGCAAGCTAGACTTGTGCACATGCACCAAAATGATAAAATAAGGACATGTTTAACACAGTACAATGTATACTAGTGGTCTGTAAATCAGCATTTGCATATTTTTGCTTCTGTGAATCTACAAATATGGAACCGCAAAATATTCCAAGAAAAGCATTATGGAGAAATAATAAGGAAATAATAACAAAAATAAGTTGGCTATATGGGCTGCACGGTGGTGTAGTGGGTAGCACTCTCGCCTCACAGGAAGAGGGTCCTGGGTTCGATTCCCGGGTCGGCCCGGGTTCCTTCTGTGTGGAGTTTGCATGTTCTCCCCGTGTAAGCGTGGGTTCTCTCCGGGTTCTCCGGCTTCCTCCCACAGTCCAAAGACATGCAGGATGGGGATAGGTTAATTGGTGACTCTAAATTGCCCGTAGGTGTGAATGTGAGTGTGAATGGTTGTCTGTCTCTACATGTCGGCCCTGTGATAGACTGGCGTCCTGTCCAGGTGTACCCTGCCTTCGCCCAATGACAGCTGGGATCGGCTCCAGCCCCCCCGTGACCCTAAATACAGGATAAGCGGTAGAAAATGGATGGATGGATGGATGGAAGTTGGCTATATATATAATATATATTATTTATTAATTATATAATATATAAATGAACAAACAATTTGTGAAATAACTTAAGACATTGTTTAAAGAATGTTATTTTATAATTCGTTGTCATGTTTCAAAATAACTTAAAAAAACTGTTCTTATTTGACAATGGTATTTTTTTTTTATCATTTTATTACATGAAATAAAATGTGGCTTGAAATAAAGGTGTTACTGGGGAAAATGTCATTTTGAAAAAGCACGTCCTCAACTCGTATTAAACAATACTTGACAATTGAATGTCTGTAAAATGCAATACAGATGGAAGGGCATAACTTATTGACCGTTTCCATCTTCAACCATGATCTTTCCAGCCGCACCTCAATTCACCCGAGAGCCATCAGATGTGGCGGTAGACATCGACTCCAATGTCAGCCTACTGTGCGTCGCCCAAGGTCATCCTGAACCAGAGGTCACCTGGAGGAGGGTGGATGGACTTCCAATTTTCAACATGCCCCGTGCCTATGGCACTGTAACGCAGAGCAGGGGAGGCCTACATATCACCAGTGAGTTTTAAGTGGGTTATGTGTATAGATTAGAATGAAAACGCTCTATGTTTGTGCGTACATAAATATCCCCTTTTCTCTCAGACCTGTGGGTGGAGGATGAGGCGGTATATATCTGTGAGGCTCACAACCACTTTGGCAGGATCCAGACTGAGGCCAAAATTATTGTGACCGGTCTGGGTAAGTGCAATATTTGAAAAGTCACTGTTTCTTTCTGTCTCTCCCCAATCCCTAATCAACATGCAGTGTCTTCAAATAAACACTAATATTCACAGTGCAATTACCCTCGAAAGGCTCATTGTGATTTATCATTGATTCGGTCATTTGATAAAAAAAAAAAACAGTTAAAGGTCTAATCAAAGATCATATAGACTTTCAATGTCCAGTACATTTTTTTATAACTACTTACAGTACTGTGGAGTGCCTACATCTGTCCGTATGTCCTTGTGGATGTGTGTGTGTGTCTCTAGTCTTTACACGCAAGTGTGTGTTCATTAGCACATTTCAGCGGGTGTGTTTGAACACATGGGCCTTGTTAACCACTGTTTCTGTTTCACCGTTTGCTTTACAGTGGAAACACACTGAGCTCTTATATGTGGGCCAAAGGTTAGAAACCACAGCACCAGCCAGATGACATATATTACTGCCCCACTGCCCCATTTCCCTACTTACGACTACTTACTCTCATAAGGCACACACAGCCAACGCAGAATCACATGAGTTAAAGTGAAGTGGGGGATTTTTTCGACAATGGTCGAAGTAGAGAGGCATAAAGTTGGTATGCATGTGTATGTGCATGTTGTGTGTGTTCCCAGGTCATTCAGGGCGGTCATCAAATTTCCCTTGGTAACACCCTCTTGTCTATTACAGACCCCACAGATGACATCACCACAACCAAACAATTTAGACAAATGTGATGTCATTATATGTATGTGTTGTGTAGGTATGCATATTTGAGGGATGAAAGCGTTGTTTTGTTGATACTTTTAGCAGCTGTAGAAAATGTGTGTGCTGTATACGATATTGTTATTATGTTTATAGCAACCAAGCATTCCTTATTCATCACCGAGTAAACACACAAACGCTTACACGCGCGCTTCCTTCAGATCTGCCAAATGAAAGACAAAGGTACTTGACCTGCTTGTTTTCCTTAAGCCCTGTATAATTGTTTGCATGGTATCTGCAGCCTTGCCTGTCATCGCGATGAGTCCAACCGTGCTCAGTGTGATCGAGGACCAGCAGGTGACGTTGCCCTGTGTGCTGTTGGCTGGGAACCCACTGCCCGAGAGGCAGTGGCTGCACAACTACGGCTTGGTGAGCAGAAATATCTTTCATTCTTTCATGTCTTTCATGTCTTTAAATTTTAAATAACCATGATTTCATTTTAACCAATGTATCATACAAATGTTTCAGTTGAACTCAGACCAGTATGTGACAGTGAGGAGGGATGGCAGTCTGCATATTGAGAGAGTCCAGCTGGACGATGCCGGTGACTACACCTGTTTGGCTGAAAACGTTATTGGGGCCACCAACCACACCACTACGGTCAACGTCTATGGTAATGTACAAAAACGTACAAACAATTCAACTATACTACTCCATACTCCATATGCACAGATGTAATAGTAGTTCAAGTCTTTAAGGTATGAAAGCAGGCAGCAAGAATCGTGAAAATATGCTGACTGTACAGGGCCGTAATGCAAATGTATAGTTCATGCTAATGTGAAGTTTGTATAACATATAATACTATGATTGTGTTTTAATTTTAAACTCTTTCTTTTAGTCTGTTACCTCCTCCATTTGTCGCTGCCTCGCTTAAATGTCTCCTTTACACTGCAAAGGGCTCTCAACCTCATGAATAGGATTATCTTTGAGGTTGCATTAAAACCAGGAGCAGCTGAGGATAAGTAATGGTCCAGTTTGAAGCACAGTGAGAGGGGAAAATGTGTTCTCCATTTATACGAAAGTAAGTCATTGCCAGACTCTGCCAAGTCAGAAAAGGATCGTCCACAGCTTGTAAGTAGGCTCCCTCATGAAATTAGGTCAGTCATTTTCACTGGTCATTTACACTATGTAGGTCAGCGTATAGTTACATTTGCAATAATAACCTATGAGAAATACATTCCATTGAGCCTACATAATACAAAGTATATGCAATACTGCATTGTATTGTGTATGCTGTATGTGATTTTGTTGTTTAGTTTAATGACATGTTACATTTCCAAGAAGATGCTCCAAGCCTCCCGGGGCTGATCTTTTCTGCAGATTCTCAGGGTCGTAATAAAAAAATCAAGGCAGACAGTGAAGGAGAGAGGGAAAGGACAAGAAGGGGAAGAACAGAATGAGAGACGTACACACTGGCAACCAACACACAGTGTACAAAATGCATCTTTACAAACAACCATCCATCCATGAATTATCTTATCCTGGCCCCTCTTTCTGTGAGGCGACAGTGCTAACAGCTACTATACCACTGTGCAGCCTCTTTCTATACAACCAGATTTTGTGAATACTTGATGAATGTATGTTTGCACTGAAATGTATTAGACTAACTTTCTTAATTATTTTGTATGTTTCCAGTGATTCCTACCATTCAGTATGGCCCTCAAGTGTTCAGCACAATTGAGGGCTCCCCTATCAATCTACCTTGTCGTGCCAGTGGAGTACCCATACCTGACATTACCTGGGCCAAGGTATGTATTGGCATTTACATTTACATTTACATTTACATTTACATTTAGGTCATTTAGCAGACGCTTTTGTCCAAAGCGACTTACAATAAGTACATTTGTCAAAAGAAGGAAACAAAGAAACCACGACGTATCATTGCCGATAAAGTACCTTAATACCCGTCTTCATATAAAGGACACTAAACCTACCTTCTGCTTGCAGTGGTGTGCTGTTCAAAATAATAAAAGGGAGATAGAGGGAAACCACATGAAATCTATGTAGGGTGCATCAAGGAAAAACATGCAGGTCAAAAGTTTAACAGCCAAAATTTGGGTCAGATATCACCAGATGAGACTCCATAGCATGCAGCAATAGGAAAGCTTGATCGCTAAAAAGAAAGGTGATGTCATGCCATCCCAAAGTCAGTATTTTTTTACTAACGGCTTCTCCATGAAGTCAGCTGCTCTATGATATCAGATGTACCTGTGTCCAATAGCCTGTACTCGCTCTTGTGCATGTGCAGTTTTGTGTGTTAGTGTGTACTATAAGCCCTTGTGTGTATGTGGACGGTTCCTCCCTCTTTCCATCTTTTACACTAGTTTCTCTGAGTTGTAAAAGCAATGCTGTTAAAGTGAACAGGGCTACAGGGACACATAAAACTAGACTCTGCTAAGTTTTGCACCAGCTGTTAAGATTTGTGATTTCCTCTGATTCCTTTGCTGTTCTCTATAACATCAATCAAGTCAAGTTAGTTATGTCACATCTAACAGGTCAGTCCACAGATGACCCAATCCCGATGCAATGACATCACATTTGCTTTTCATGTTTTATATAATATATATATATATATATATATATATATATATATATATATATATATATATATGTATATATACCCCCGCTACCCTGAATACAGGATAAGCGGTAGACAATGGATGGATGGATGTATATATCAGAATCAGAATCTGATCATATATATATATATATATATACTGTGAATGACAATAAAGCTGAGATAATGAAACAAACTCTGGCTTGCCCTTTCCCTGTTGTGATTTGTTATGTAGGGTGGAGAGCTGATGTACTTGGGTGGTCCAGCCTTCTCGCTGGATTCTGACGGCAGCCTCCTCATCACCTCCCCCTCTGGAAATGAGACCGGAGAGTTCATCTGCACTGCTACCAATGCTGCCGGCTATTCCTCCAGGAAGGTCCAGCTCACTGTCTATGGTAAATCTCATCAGCAGCTAAAGGATGGATAAAGTCCGTACAAAGAGAAAGGAGCTATTTGTAGCATTTAATGTCGATGATAATTACTATTATCATTGCAATGAAGTCTAGTCGCATCTACCAGCTGGCAAACTACATGGTTAGTAATGTCACTCTGTGAGATTGTGCAAGAAAATTACTTCATAGCACAAAAATACAAGCTTAATACTGCAAAGCATGATCTAATATCCATTTGGCTTAATGGTTTAAACTTAATTGTAGTTTAACTTGTCCATGTGCAAAGCAAGTAATTGTCTCCATTTCTTCACAGTTCTACTTGTGCTACTGACCATGTTAAGCGCTCCACCTTGTTGTGTGTTGTGATTTTCAAATAGAGGGACAGATATGTGCAAATCTGCCTTCCACTTTTTTATTTACCAGACACAGTAAATGCAGTATTTTATTATCTGTGGCCCATCTATTGACTCCTTTTATCATACTTTTGCTTTATAATTCCCACCTTCCGCAATTAATATGATGAGCACCTTAAAAGGTGTATAAATGTAAAAAAATATATGTATAAAATTGATTTTCTGACTTGTGGGGAACCTGTTGTATGACTTTTGAATATGTATAAACACATGAATGCACTATGAGCCATGGCAGATCGTATAAGGTAGAAAGGATCACTTGCCTCTTGCAGCAAGAGGCATTATATCAAAATCTCTTGCTGTATTTTTCTCTTATTGACTCTTTGTTTATTACTCTTTTATTATGCATTTCCTGAAATGCTCACATTAATGTCTAAGAACTTTGAATTGAGTTTCTGCTTCTGTGTATGAATGTCCAGTCCGTCCGAGGTCCAATGATGGTGGTTCCAGAGGCACAACAGATCCAATGAGAATGTCAGTGATTGAAGGCGAGGAGACCATTTTGCCATGTGAGGTCCACAGTGTCCCACCTCCCACCATAAGCTGGGCTAAGGAGAGGCAGCTCATCTCCCCTTTCTCTCCCAGGTAAAACACACACAGAAACACACACTACACACATGTTGTTCATTGATAAGAATTTCATTTTTCACCAAAATCACCACGACACACACCTTGCTGCCTTGAAATTTATATTGTCCATTGTCAACAAACATTTGGTCAAAATCATATTATCCTGGCTGTTGCTAAACGTTAGATTTGTAGTTCTATCAGAGAAGGCAACCTCCTTGCTGTCTACATTGCTGCTCCCTCTGGACCCCTCATCGCCTCAGGCTGTAGTTTGTGGTTTTATAAGATGACTGAGTAATCATACCCTTCTTCTGTGAAGTGTTGCACCTACTGTGCGCCTGCCACAGCAGCTGTAATTGTGGTTGATGCTAGATTAGTTAGAATTACTGGAGTATATGTTTGCATTGAGTGGAAAAAATATAAGTGTGTGTTTTTGCGTGTTTTGTAATTGGAAGCTTTGCAAGAACATTTTCCACCCAGACTTTCACTTAACCGTGGGGTTTATTGCTGTCTGTGTTTGTATGTGTTCCTCCCAAGGCACACTCAGCTTCCCTCGGGATCTATGAAGATCTTGGAAACCAGAGTGTCAGACAGTGGACTTTATGTGTGTGTTGCTTTGAATATCGCTGGCAACTTAACACAGTCTATTGAGCTGAGTGTTTTGGGTGAGTGCATCAAATATTGCTTACAAATATTTTATAACAATATCAAGGATTTCTGACCAGCAGTATACATTGTTTCTATTATAAATGCAAGGATTCCTGTTTGTCTAAATTTACTATGTCTAGGTAAATGTTAAAAGATCAGATAATTACAAAAAAATGAGTGTTGCAATCTAGACATACTCTTCTTTGGGATTACACAGAATAACTACTGAATAAACTATAGAATCTAAACTTCCTGTTCAGTGTATTTGTGTTATAAGGCTTATTGAAGCTGGTGCTTTGTCCTGCAGTGCCCCCCAGTATCCAAGCTGGTCCCAGGGTAATGAAGGTACAGGTGGGTTACCCTGTGGAGCTACCCTGTGTGGTCAGAGGGTTCCCAGAGCCCACCCTCACCTGGACAAAGGATGGGCAGAAGTACCCAGTATCCCAGGATGGCAGCCTGGCATTGAGAAATGTGGGGCTGGCTGATGAAGGAACCTACATCTGCACAGCCACCAACACTGCGGGCAGAGACACGGCTGGAGTTCAGCTTCTTGTGCAAGGTTGGCTTCAGGCCCACAAGCTTGTACTGTGTTCATTATACTTATGAATGTAAAATGACAAAATCATCACAAAACATTGTACGCATGCTAAAGACATAAGGTATTATTTAATCAGTTCAGTTTGTAATTCTTCGTATGAATGGCAACTGATTCAATACATTCTAATTTTTCAGCGATGCATACTAAACTCTTACAGATGCTTTGTGGCCTGTATTTGTCATTGATTATGTTTGTCGGTTGTCAGTTCCCCCTGTGGTCGAGGTGTTGGAGCCCCCCTTCAATAGCCCCCTGCAGGAGAGAGTTGCAAACCAGCGTATTGCATTCCCCTGCCCTGCTAAAGGTAAAAGAACATTGCCACCCACCCTCTGATATAATTAATTCATTTTTGTGTAGAACAACAAAATTGCCCAGCTATCAAAAATGACGTTTAGTAAGACAAAGTTGTAATTATAATCTATCTTCTTGTCTCTATCAGGTCTTCCTAAGCCAGTGATTCGGTGGTTGCGTAATGGCCAGGAACTGACGGGTAATGAGCCCGGTGTGTCCATTCTGGAGGACGGTACACTTCTGATTCTGGCCTCTGTGTCACCGTTGGACAATGGAGAATATGTCTGTGCCGCTGTCAATGATGCTGGATCCACTGAGAGGAAGTACCAGCTCAAAGTCAATGGTGATTGACCTTTTCTTTATGGGTCTAAAACTCTGACTTTAGAATAGATTTACAAGTCATTTTCTGACACATCACTGAAACATTATCTTCTAACTTGTATTTTGGAAACTAATGCTTCGAGCTTGGTATTCACCTTTGACACCTCCACAGTGCCGCCAGTTTTCCGTGACAGGGAAAGTCCAGGCAACGTGTCGTTGGTCCTGAGCCAGTCCTCCAGTTTGGTGTGTGATGTCTTAGGAAGTCCGACCCCTGTCGTCACCTGGTACAAGGATGGGACTCCTGTAGGTGAAATCCCATTGAAAAAGCTGTAAACGTATATTTTATACAAAAACTGTATTACTTTTTTTAAAGGTAAATACAAACACTATCTCTATCATCATCAAAATCAAAGACACATACACTGAGATTAAGTAACACATTCCCTTATAAGATTCATAACCTATACTTAAACTGTGGTCTACAAGGATTGGAGCACAAAACCTAAGTGCTCATAAAGCCTGAATGAGCTCTGATCACAGGGTTCACTGTCCAAGAGAACAGACCTGAAACCACGTGGATCTGTGTGTGTGTGTGTGTGTGTGTTGTTCGTGTGCGCGCATGCATATAATAAAGGCCAGCCGTGGTGGCAGCATGGCCAAAGCTGTAATGACCATGCAATGAGTGATTATTATAAATTGATGCAAGAACATCCCAGTTAACTGGCTGCTTTTTGTTCCCTTTGCTGCCTTACAAATTATTCCTGCAAGGCACAGATTAGAGCATTTACTTTAATAAGTTAGTTATGATCAATCTAACCAAGAATGCTCCCTGAATGTTTTTGACCCTAAGCAACAATTTAGAACTTTTCATGTTTTATAAGTTATATTTCTCAGCTGAATAGATCTTTGGCTCTTAGAAATTATCTGCTTTTGTTTCCTGAATTCTAAGCTGCAGCTTTTTTTGTTTTGTTTTGATCCTTTCATCATGATGTCTTACAATTAGCCCCATAATTACTCTCATACAGTATTTCCTAAACTGTAAATTATGCTGTTTTGCTTTTGTCTTTTATTTATGTTGATTGACAGGTAGTTGCTAGCAACAACATCCAGATTGTTGACATGGGGAAAACCCTTAGACTACTGAAGACAGCCACAGCAGACGCAGGGCGCTACAGCTGTAAAGCCATCAACATCGCTGGCAGCACAGAAAAGGACTTTTTCCTGGATGTATTGGGTGAGTTAGGGCAGTGAGCAGTCGTTTATGGTAACATTGACGGAATACCTTTTTGATACATAACAGCAGCTACATATGTAGGGCTCTTAAGCTTACTAATTTCATCAGTTTCTTGATGAGTCAGCTAATATACAATGATGCTCTCGCTCTGTGCAACAGTCCCACCAACAATTGTAGGGTCTTCTCGAGATGTTTCAGCCATTGTCAAACAGGAAATCAGTCTGGAGTGCAAGGTGCAAGGAGTGCCCTTTCCCACAATCCACTGGTACAAGGACAGGAAGTAAGTTCAATTATCTTTCGATATTATGTTAAGATTCACGAAACAAATTGAATGAACTGGGTTTCAACTTTTGTTTCTAGGCTGGTGTTTCTTGGTGATCCAAACCTAGAGGTCACTAACAGGGGTCAGATTTTGAGGATAAAAAGTGTCCGGCTTGGGGATAAGGCCCACTACCAGTGTAGTGTCATGAATACAGCTGGCAAACAGTCCAAGGATTTCAACCTCAGTGTCTATGGTGAGTGTATATTTTGACAGATCCTACGCGGTCAAGTATTACGTGCAAAGCCTACTCTTTACACGGTAACCTAACGTGACAAAATACAACTGTATTATAAATGTTCAGATTCATAATTGTTGTGCCATTGTTCCAGTGCCCCCTTCCATCAAAGGTGGTAACATGACCACAGAGGTCACAGCCCTGCTGGACACCGTGGTAACACTGGAGTGTGAGGCACGCGGCGTGCCGCTTCCCACGATCACCTGGTACCGAAACGGAGAGGCCATCCTGTCCAACCGACAGGTTCAGTACGTGGAGCGAGGCCAATACCTGAAGATCCCGCGGGCGCAGGCATCAGATGCTGGCGAGTACACCTGCAAGGTGACCAGTGTGGCTGGAAGCACTGAGAAGAGCTATGAACTGGACGTCTACCGTAAGAACATCTGACACCTGATAATCAATACAGACTTCCCTATTTAATATATCTATTAACTTATTTCAACTGTCTGATATAGAAAATCTGGAGTGCATTTTGACATTAAATTTGGTTCATGAAATTGATTTCTGAGCATAAGTTCCCATTGTCTCTGAATTTACAGTCCTTCTCATATGTTCTGAGCTCTAAGGCAATTATTGTATTAATCAATGCTTTAAGGAATTCGCTTCCCTCACAAAGCATATTAGACATTTGCAGCAGTCGAGAATAATTTCGCACAGCTGTGGGTAGTCGGCCAACAATTGGATGAAAAAATAAAATCCTTGATCCTTGAAGAGCATAAAAATGGATACAGAGTAGAGGACGTGATGCATAAAGCTACATGTTGTTATCTGATGAAAGCCATGTGTGACATCCTCAAAGCTTTAACCCTCCTTTTATTCGGTTCCCTTTTTATGCATTGTCTCGTCCCCAGTGCCTCCTACCATTGCAGGGGGCGATAATGGGCCAACTGAAAGGAAAGTGGTCCTCAGTAAGCCTCTGATTCTGGAGTGTGAAGCTGGGGGACACCCTCCCCCCTCCCTCACATGGTTGAAGGATGGCGTTCCTGTGCGTGATGGAGAAAGTGTCCGTCTTCTCGAGCAGGGAAGTAAAATAGAAATCCTCTCAGCCACCGTGTCGGACTCGGGACGCTACGTCTGCGTGGCTACGAGCATCGCTGGAGAAAAGGAGGTCAAATACGACGTCAGAGTTTTAGGTATGGAAACACTGCAGCCTACTGACAACATGCACAACACAAATACACACTTATGCATCATTGATTTTACTATTAAATCAGTCACTGTCTGGTAGACCCAAACTAATGAGACTGGATTGGAAAACAATTGGGCTCTTTCCAGGAGGTTAGCTTCTTCTTTTTTTTTTTTTAACCTAAATTTTATTTAGTTTTTTGCCTTGTAAAAAAATGTTTTAATGAAAAGTACCAGAGCAAAAAGCAGTGCTTTCCTTATGGAAACAGGTGAAGTTGTCTAGATGTGTCTTTAAGTACTTCTCTCACCATGTTGACCCTCTTTGGTATTTAATACCTATGAACAAACCCAATCGCTCCATGATAATGGATTTCTCGTCACCTCAGCCACAACAACTCATTTGAAACTTGAACGGATTCTGTTCCTTCCTGCTGAGGCTGTTGTTGTCTACACCATGTCTGACTTCCACATTGGAAACGGACTACATTTCACTGTAGCTTTCCAAGTCTGACTGATGTAGTCACGAGAACTCTTTACAAAAACCATAGCTTTTTACTGATCTTTTCTGATATTGTTATCAGCAGCAGGAATAGAGAACAAACTAAATTAATTAATTAAAGAAATGGAATAACAGTTCCAAAGTTGTATAAATCATTTTGAAACATCCTTTTATTTACTGCACCATGGTTTCAGGTATAACGATATATACCTTAAATCCTAGTTCCTCCTTTCATTGATGGAGCTGATGATGTGACAGACAGCACAGTGATAATCAACAGCCCATTAGAGCTGGAGTGTCACGCCACTGGAACACCTGCACCCGTCACCACGTAAGAACTCCGTCTCATAGATGAACACATTTAAATACACACATGCATATTCACTGTAAAACCTTTTATCTTCTAGGTGGTATAAAGATGGAAAGCCAGTCAGACAAGGGGAGGGGTTGTGGGTTGCAGCCAGCGGTCGACGGCTGGTCGTTTCCCGCGCTCAAGTTTCTGATACGGCACGTTTTCAATGCGTGGCCACAAATGAAGCAGGAGAACATGAAAGGGACTTCAATGTGATTGTCCACGGTAAAATATTTAAAAACCTTTTCGTATTTCTTGCTAAATCTATTGTTGACAACAAAATATACAGTTTTGCATGCACTTTAATTGTAATAAATGTAATTTGTGCTCTAAATGCAAGCCACAGGAATGCTCCCACTTTGGGTAAATACTACTTGGCCTTTTTGTGATGTTTTTTTCTCCAAATATGCTTTTAAGTGTTAAAAATATAACTATCCTCTTCATCTCCCCAGTTCCTCCAACCATTCGTACCACCGGGCCTGCTGAACGTTCAGTGGTCCTCCACAAGCCCATCAGTCTGGAGTGCATCTCCAGCGGCATCCCTCCTCCCAGCATCACCTGGCTAAAAGATGGCCGACCTGTCGACATAACACAGGGGCACCTTAAGGTAATTCATACATTTTGATATGACACCACTGAAGTAGGAACAACTTCAGTCTACAGTACATCCTTCCTAAAAGACATCCAGCTAAAAACAATCATACATTGTAGTCATTAAAAAACGGTGGCTGAATTTCACATGAATTGAAAAATTCACCTTGAACATGGAGTTACCAGTCTGACTGGTCTGTGTGTGTTGGTGCTTATATCTGTCACAGCTGGAGTCGGCAGGCAGAATGCTAAAGGTCACAGAGGCAAGACTAGAGGATTCTGGGAAATACACCTGCCTGGCCACCAATGCAGCTGGTGAAGCCCAACAGCACATACGGCTCAGTGTCCATGGTAACTTAAGGATACACACAGCACTGTCACTGCATGTTTCTGTCCCTTTTCTCCCTCGTATCCTGTCATATATGCTCCTCTCTGCCTTCTGTGTCAAGGGACTGGGTGGAGGCAGGAGAGTATCATACTGTCCTTTTGTGTCTCCCTCAGAGCCTCCCAGTATCCCCGACTCTGGAGAGATCATCAACCAGACCATCCTGTCAGGCTTTCCCACTGAGCTTGAATGCAAGGCCACAGGCAGCCCGTTACCTGGTAAGATGGCTCACCAACTTCCTCCTCTGTCACTCGCGGGCTCCAGGGCGAAGTTTCCTTTGACTGCTGTGTTTGAGTTGGCTGTATTGCTGCTTTCCTTGTCTTTAAGCATTAATGGAACAGCATAAAAAATTGATCTCAGATGACTCCCTACAGGCAGCCTCACTCTCTCTCACTCTCTCCTCTCTGCCTTTCTTAGTAGTACAGATAAGCATTCACATTCCGATGTAACTGAACTCTAATTTCTTGGGATGTGTCTGCACTTTACAGCAGGTGTTTTTTCCAACACTCTGATATCTGTGAAATAATGTTTCCTGTGAAAATATTTGATTATAAATAAGTTTGAAGCTTTTTGTCCTAACCAAAAATCTAGAGCGATGGGTCTTCAGCTACAATGCTTTGTACATAGTCTAATGAGAAACATGAACAAAAATATAGAATGATATATAAATTATTATTCCTCAAGGTCTTCATGCCATCACTGGGTGTGCACAACCACAATTAGTACTTTTAATATTTGTTTATGAAGCACTAAATGGTCAATAGGTCCAAATACATGCTTCTGTGTTCTGATCTATGGAGACATTTAAGGACACCTGGACATGATTTACTACTGTTCTGATTGTTAAAACAAAACATTAGGAGGCAGTTTTTACTTTATATGCACTACATATCTGAAACAAATCTTAGGTCTGAGATCTGATCCAACTCAAAGTTAATCTAGGGTTAGAGTACCTAAAAACCTTTCAGCTTCTAATACATGTTTCTGCACTCAGACATTTATCAATGTATCTATTATTCTGATCTTCCTTTTAACAGTATTTCATTATTTTCCATCTTGATGTATCTTACTTTCTGATGTCTTTTCCTTCTTTCTGATTGTCATTTCCTGCTGTTTTTGCTTGAAGTAAAGCACTTTGAAATGCCTTTGTGCTTCAGCTATTACTTGGTACAAAGATGGCCGACCGCTGACAAGTGCAGCTGGCCTGACTATGCTGAAGCGTGCCCAGGTGCTGGAGATTGAGCGAGCTCAACTCTCTGATGCTGGGATATACAGATGTGTAGCCGTCAACCTGGCTGGTGTTGCTGAGATATCCCACAACCTGCAGGTGTACGGTGAGTACAATAAACGGAAGTTTGCTGATGCTTTATGAAGTCTGCTATGTTGGCATCATGACAATATTCTCTGTAATTAGGAGATTACTTAATTTCACAGGGGTAAGATCAGTTATTCCAGCAACAGTGTAGAATCTTTCTGTATCTGACTATATGTATATGTTGCCTTTCCTTTCCTTGCAGTGCCTCCAGTCATCTCCAGCCGAGGTGGTACGATAACAGTTGTGGTGAATGAAGCCGCCAGGCTGGAGTGTGAGGCGACCGGTGTTCCTCTGCCCAGCCTCACATGGCTTAAAGACGGTAGCCCCGTGGCAAGTGTGTCACATGGCATACAAGTGTGTACACATTATTCTAAACTCTATAATTATGATTATTTAGTATTTTTCTTCTGTTTCTTTTCATGAAACATAAGGTATTATTCTGTAGTATTAATGATGGATGGTTTGTGTGTGTTTGTGCTGTGTCTGACCCGTTTCTGTCTCGTGTCCAGGTGCTGTCTGGTGGCAGAGTGCTGTCTCTTAACAGTGCACTAGTTAGTGATACAGGCAGGTACACCTGTGTGGCTGTAAACGCAGGAGGAGAACAACATAGGGAGTACGACCTGAGAGTTTATGGTGAGTAAATCCACAACGTATCTGTACATGTATAACATGCTCAGACAGTTACACACTTCAGAAATTAGTTTATTGCCAAGTACATTTTCATGTACAAGGCTTGGGGTTCAGTGCTCACAATAATTACAAAGAATAGATAGAAAGAATAAGAATAATTTACAAACAAAACAAGACAAATCACTGTGCAGGGAAACACCCAGGCAGCCATACGCAGCAATGGTTAGTTAGTTAGTTTTCCATACAATAATAAATTGGTAACTATTTTATTCTTTTTTGTATTGTTAGTAAAAAAAAAATGTAAAATCAATTTTAATATGTCACCTTCAGCTGAGGACAATGTTTCACTGTTCTCGGACATTTTACGAAGACAGCAATCAATTGATTAATCGAGAAAATAACCAGCAGATAAATCAACACAAAAATTGCATCCCCAGTAGGTTTCAGTCATATGTTTTGACTTTTGGCGTTGGGTTTTCTTACTTTTTGATTACAGATGAACCTTTTATTAACCAACAATGACATAGCTTTCGTCATCATAACAGAGTATTAACAAAGTCGCTTACATTTTGGTAGCATTAGCTTAATTAGGCAAGTTGTAAACAGTTGCAAGCACTGTTGGAATAAAAGGTACTTATGTTTCATTCTTCTCCTTAGGACATCCTGTCTCTTCTTGTTTTTACTGAGAAATTGCTTTGGTCTGTAGTATTTCTTTCAACAGATTACTGGATCCAGCAACCAGAACATGAATTCAAATATCGAAACAATATTTATAAAAGGCCTTGAGCAAAACGGGGATGGAAAGGAAGTATGATTTGACTGAGTTTAGCATTTCAATAAACCTTGTCAGTTTCCAACAAAGAGCTGAGCTTGATGGTTGTTATGCCATTCTGATCACAGCTAATGTGAAGGAGATGGCAGGAGACAAGTAGTTTACATTTAAGGTCTGTGCTTGTATGTCCGTCCCTATATGTCTGTTTGAACATACGCATGTGGAAAACAAACATTTGCATGACACGCGTTTCTGCAGAAAGATCAAAAAGAGCCTGTTTAGAGAAATAAAGGCAGATTTGTTGTAATTGTAATTGCTACCATTCTTCTGCAGCTTCCTGTGTCTGGCCTGATCTGAGCTCTGTTTCTGTCATTCCTCAGCGACCATGAAGCTGGGGAAATCGACCATTACTCATTGTTTAGATCAGGCCAGATTCACCCAAAATAAGGGGGGATTTGCTGAGTCAGGAAACTGACAAAAGCTTAGATGAACAAAATTCACTAGGATGTTCTATTTAAGAAATCCAGTCTGCTGTTAGAATCTAGAAATAATCTTACCAATCCACTTTTTCCCATGTTGGCCTCAATGTGGCTCAGAATTTAGTTAATCAGTTTCAGCAACAGCAATCTTGTTGCGATGACACTTGAATAGTCACAAAGGAACACAAACATTCTTGTGGGGATTTCATTGCTCCCGACTCATTATGTATCTCAGTGCATGTTAGCAATTTCCTCGGAGATCAGGTTTCATGAACTTCTTGGAAATGAAGCTATTCTGATTGTTAATACCACAAACAAATGTTAAACAGGTTTAATGATGTTGCCATAGCCCAAAATAGAATTAGTACATAAAGAACACCAGATGCCCAACTAAACAGTGCCTGTGTATCCCAGGAAACAATTATTCTGTTTGCTTATGAGTCAGATGAAGAGGTTGCAGCATTGAGAATGGCCTAGCGTGCTAACTTTCAAGGTCCGTTCATGTGAATAGTCTCTTTTAAAGTCTCATTCTGTAGAATCTCTTTAATATGTCAGAGAGACTTGTTCAGGAGCTTGCCTTCATGTTTGCCACAGTGCCACCGAACATCAAGGGGGAGGAGGTGAATGCTACGGTGATGCTTGGTCGTCCAGTGGAGCTGCAATGCCAGAGCGATGCAATCCCCCCACCTACCCTCTCCTGGCGCAAAGATGGCCGTCCCCTCTTCAGGAAGCCTGGTCTGACTGTCTCAGTGGATGGGAGTGTGCTCAAGGTACAGCCAGCGTTAGAGATTATAAAACAGTATTTTGATTTAATTAACTTTGGTGTAAGTGTTATGTTTCTGTGGTTCCTTTGTTCTTATCTTGTTCGCCTCTTTTTAAAAACTAAATATCCTGTTTTAGACTTTAGAGTTTGCCAGTTTATTGTTGCATGTATTATTAGTTATCTTTCATAGCATTTGTTTTGTGTCTCAATATGGGAACGCCTCCTGCTTGACATCGTCAGAACCTTAAATAAACTTGTGACACATTTACGGTTCTCAGTCAGTATTTTTCCCATACGAGACATGAAATGAATGCTATGAAAGATAATTTAAAGTTATGGATATAACCCCGGTTCTCTGATTAGCATGAATGAGTGTCACACCAGAAACAAGGAATATGTGAGCTTGCGTTAAGGTTACACAGGAGGCGTTCCCATAGTGAGACACTCACTAATAAGAGAACCAGGGTTTTATTTATAACTTTAAGTTATTGTTATATCTCATGATTTATCTCCATATCGAATTGTTAGGTCGATAGTGCCCAGGTGCAGGACTCAGGGCAGGTATTCCTGTGAGGCCACTAATGTTGCCGGCAAAACAGAGAAGAACTATAATCTCAACGTCTGGGGTGAGTTTGTTTTTATTCTCTTCAGTAGAATGTTTGTGCTTAAGATGTCATTATAAAGTCTACTAAATTAAAACATTGAAGTTGTTTAATTAGTTGTATGCAGACCACTCATAAAGCTGAACCAACTCTCGATGAAAACTTGTACGGGCCTGTTACCATAGTTACCTTTGTTTGAACCAAAGATATCCATGGTTTGAACTGATCTGAAACCAGTGTTTGATGGGAGCATCAATGTTTGGGCATAATGTGTGTTATAGTTAAACATTCCCTGCTCTATGTTAATGTTTCATGTTTTTGTTTGTATAAAAATATACAGATTTTGTAACATTCTCTACCTTTTTACATGAACCCTCAGAATACACTAGCATGTAGCTTGAATAAGACATGAGCGCCTCCTTTTGGTGTCCTATCATTATTACAGTCTCTCCCAGTATCCGCGGCTCAGAAGAGGTGTCTCCTCTGACTGTGACGGAAGGAAGTCTCATCACTCTGGTGTGTGAGTCCAGTGGCATACCGCCCCCAAGCCTTACCTGGAGGAAGGATGGTAAGGGTGGTTTTATTTGTAGAGACACAAAGTGACAACAAGAGAAAAAGGAATATACAATGTGGACATTGTTTGATGCACTGAATACCAATTGGGTGACATGTTTGAACACCATTCCTAAAATGTGGTTTGCGTGTGTTCCAGGTTCTGAGCTAAAGTCGGACCAACGTCTCAGGGTTTTGTCAGGAGGTCGCCAGCTGCAGATCTCCAGCACTGAGAGGACAGATGCTGCTTCCTACACGTGCACAGCCTCCAGCGCAGCCGGCACCACTTCCAAGGAGTACAGCCTGCAGGTTTATGGTATGTTGTTGTTGTTGTTTTGGGACTGCAATGTCAGAGAAATTGGGTATTGGATAAACAGCAGTAGGCTGGAGATGGTTAGAAGTTCACAAAAATGCCATTTATATCTCGCATTTTGGAAAAGGGCTTTAACTGGAGGGGATTCCTACTTTTATCCTCAAAAAATCACAAATTTACAAAAACATGGATAACTGTATCTACTTAGATTATGGCTGACAATTTTACAGAAAGGTTAACATCAATGCATCAAATGCTTATAGTTACAGAGCATATGTATCAACTCACTTGCTTCTCTCACTTCAGTCCGCCCTTCCATTAGACGCAGCGAGGGCAACACCGATGTTGCTGTGACAAAAGGAGGTGATGTGTCCCTACAATGTGCTGCAGAGGGCGTGCCACGGCCGGCCATTACATGGCTGAAAGATGGGCGGCCTATTACCGGCCAGCACGGTGCCAAGGTCCTGAACGAGGGCAGACTGCTGCAGATTAAAGATGCTAAGGTGTCAGACACAGGACGCTACACCTGTATAGCTGTTAACGTAGCAGGACAGGCTGACAGCAAGCATGACATCAGTGTACATGGTATGAAGACTGTTTTCTTTTTTCTTTTTTGTTCTTTAGTTTGCTGAATTACAGTCCATCACAAAGTCATTTTCCTTCTGTCTTCTTGCATTTCTTTCTCTCGTTCTCTTTCCTCTTGTTCAGTCCCGCCTAGTATAATTGGTCAGGTGCAGTTGCCAGAAAATGTGAGCGTTGTAGTGAAGAATCCAGTCTCTCTGAGCTGCGAGGCCTCTGGCATTCCTCTTCCTGCCATCGCCTGGTTGAAGGACGGGCGGCCAATCAAAGCTACCAGCTCAGTGCGTCTCCTTTCGGGTGAGTTATCCTCTGACTTTCTGGCCTTTCACATTCAAAGTGTTCGTCTTGGCCCCACGTGCTGTATTTCATGTCAGATATTGTCAAACATCTAAACCCAAAACAATATTGATGAAACTGTTGCTTCCCAGCTGAGTTTTCAAAGGCCAAGCGGTTGTAATACATCATCATAATAACATGTAATTGGATCATTTGAATTGGGGCTAAAGAAAGTAGCAGAATTCGACCCGTCTTAATGTCAGGAGATTCTCACGAACCCGGTTTAAGACGGATTAGTCTTGAATCTCATTAAACTGTTTTGTCAATGTTTTAACAGCTGTGAGCCACAGAGACTAAATTCTTTCTGTTAATTGATCCCAGTTTTCAGAGAGGAGTGATTCACTGTTCAAACGTTGTTTACACATCCACAGGATGTTTCCTATTTGTGAAAAAAAAAAAGGTTTATGCTGGCAAAGCCTTTAAAAACATTCCATGATGACGATAGATAGATGTAAGCAACTGGTCTGTTAAATCTGTAGGGGGGCGGAGCCTGCGGCTAATGCATGCTGCAGTAGAGGATGCTGGGAGGTACACCTGTATTGTGTCGAACAGCGCTGGGGAGGAAAGGAAGAACTTTGACCTTAACATCCTTGGTAAATATATTAAACTCTTTTTTCTTTCATGATATTGTATGAAAATGTCAACCTCAGTAAAATAATTATTGTTTATTATGTCTATGTCACATGTGACAGTTAACAGGTGAACACGTGTCTTAATGTAAGAGCTTTTCAGTGAATGGGAAGACCATGAGAACCATATAATTGATTTTCAGTCTAATTCAACAGTTCCACCGAGCATTGTGGACGAGGGAACTGTGTTGGACACTAAAGTCAAGGAGAAACACAACATTACTCTCACCTGTGAAGTGTCAGGTAATTAAATACATATTTGCATTGACATTTAAATCACATGTTCTGCTGATGAAAATTCCCTTGATCAATCCTGTAAATGACATTAAAGACGCATTAATCTCTAAACTCACTTTATAATCCCCAAGGTAACCCTGTACCAGAGATTAAATGGTTAAAGGATGGACAGCTGTTGGTGCCTGATAGACGCCACCAAGTTTTGTCTCATGGCCGTTTCCTCCAAATCTCTGGGGCCCAAGTTGCAGACACGGGCAGATACAGCTGCCTGGCGTCTAACAGTGCAGGGGATCGCAGCCGACACTTCAACCTCAATGTCCTGGGTACAAACATGACTCCTTGTAATCATTTCTAGTATGAATCAAATGATTTCAGATTAATTTAAATCACTTCCCTCCTTCTTTGTCAGTTTCTCCCACCATTGCGGGGTCAGGTCCTGGCGGTTCTGCAGAGGAGGTGACAGTAACGCTGAGCAATCCCACCTCTCTGGTGTGTGAAGTCCAATCATACCCACCTGCTCTCATCACTTGGCTCAAGGACGGCACTCCCTTTGAGTCTAGTCGCAACGTACGAGTCCTTCCAGGTGTGAGATCATATGCACATAACCACAGAGTCCAACCGAATAGAATACAGTTGTATGTTACATCCTTTGTCACGTTTTCACAGGTGGACGAACCCTGCAAATTCTCAATGCTAAAGAAGAAGATGCTGGGAGGTATACCTGTGTGGCCACTAATGAGGCTGGAGAGAAACTGAAGCACTACGAGGTCAAGGTTTATGGTGAGATTCCTGCATTGAAAACATGATGTCTTTCTTTACCAGAATAGAAAACAAGAGTACAGTTCAAAGCTTTTCATACGGCAAATCTCAGTTCTAGCACAGCCTATTCCATATGCTTATATGAGCAAGTAAATATAACTGAATAATTAAATTAATTGAATAATTTTGTTTTAATAATTTAACTGACATGCAATCTGTACATTTTTGATGTTACATGAAGGGTGACCATCTTGTTTCTTGGCTCCAGTCCCCCCTCAGATCAATAAGAATGATATCCCGGGCGAAGGACTGGCCCCAAAAGAGGTCAAAATCAAGGTCAACACCACACTGACCCTGGAGTGTGCAGCTCAGGCAATTCCTGCCCCAGCACTACAGTGGTACAAGGACGGACAGGTAGAAATGTGTTTCAATCCCATGGTAGTTTATGGGCCAAATAACGAAAAGCAACCTTAAAAGCTACAACTATATTTTTCTCCACAGATCCTGCAGGCAGATGACCACGTGTCCATAACAGCCAACAATCATGTTGTTCAGATCAAGCATGCTCAGGTGTCAGACACTGGCCGCTACACCTGTGTAGCCACTAATATAGCTGGAGAGGATGAGAAGGACTTTGATGTAAATATACAAGGTGAACTGGGTTGACTGATGCCGATGTGTTAACTGAGATTATTTGTGCATTTCATGGGCTCAAAGAGTGTTTCTGTGCTGATGTTGTTGTATGCAGAGCCATTGCCTTGCTTATGTTTTCAACCACACTTCAAACCAAAGTTTCCAAAAACACTCAAAGAAAGACTTCAACATTTTACACGTTTTGTTTTCCCCTGTTCAGTTCCACCAAATTTCAACAGGCCTGGCGGAGCTGGCGATGCCACGTCTTCTCCGGGTTTTGGAGGGGATGTTCGAGATGTGATACTCAACAATCCCATCTCTCTGTATTGTGAGACCAATGCTGTCCCCCCTCCAACACTCACTTGGTATAAAGATGGACGCCTGCTGGCCTCGAATGACAAAGTTCTGATCTTGCCAGGTGAGATAGACAAAGGGAACAGAGAGAAAGAGAGGGAGCAAGACGGAGTGAGTTCATACTAACCTTTGATAATTTTATTCTCAGGTGGCCGAGTGTTACAGATTCCCAGATCCCAGGCTGATGACTCAGGCAGGTACACGTGTGAGGCTGTCAACGAAGCAGGAGAAGACTCAATTCAGTATGATGTTAGAGTATTACGTAAGTAAAAACAAGAAGTACCAGTGGCTTTTACAGAACCTGTGGGTCTTTTTGCATACAACAGTTTCTCATTGTGTACTTGTGTCTTGCATTAGTGCCCCCAACCATACGGGGAACAGACAGCGATTTGCCTGATGAGTTTACAGTCTTGGTCAACAAAACGACCCAGCTGGAGTGTCACGTGGATGGAAACCCCGCCCCGAAGATCACTTGGTTTAAAGACGGCCAGCCAATCAGCTTTGATGGTCCACATAGGATCCTGTCCAATGGGCGAACACTTCAGGTAACGACCAGGAAGCACAAGTTCTCAACATAGTTCTTTGTTCGTTTTTTCCATTAAACCACTCCCAGTTAAAGATAAATAATTACAAATGCACCTCTTATATATCAGTTACCTTTAAAAACAAAACAATGTAATCCATCCAACAGGAGGTCCATGAAATAGATACTTCATTTATGAACAACTATCTATGTAACAGTAGATCTGTGTTCTTACTGGATTCCACATTTCTCCATCTTCAGGTGTTGACTGCTCAGGTCTCTGACACGGGGCGCTATGTGTGTGTGGCTGACAATGTGGCTGGAAGTGCAGAAAAATCCTTTAACCTCAATGTTCATGGTGAGTCGCATGTGATTTAGTCAATCACATTTACATTCTAAAGGGTCTTATTTTATCAAGTTGTGCAAAGGTTAACTTAAGAAACTTTTAAGGGTGTCCCCCGACTAAGAATTGACACTGTCGTATCTGATTGGTCAAGTCAGAGAGTCATGTATTTTAATTTTCTTGCTCATTTTTTCATCTTTGTTTAAGATGTTTGTAGAAAATGTATATAAACAACAATAATGACAGAGGTGCATGTTGCTGTTGCTTAGCTGTTGTTTCAGAATAATGGACAGTGATGTTTGTTGTGTAGGAGTGATTAATGATTAATAAACAAATATATTCTACATATTGAAATAGCCATATTATATTACCACATTTTCCCATCCTCTTTAGATCAAATTGTTGAATAGTGTTGAATACCCATAGATTTACTCTCATTTAGAAAGAATTACTTTCACACAATGGTATAAAAATACATTTTGTCATACTGAATATTTGTTATATTTTTCCTTTCAGTGCCTCCCACCATTATCGGCTTGAGTCCAGAGACAGTGAGTGTGGTGGTGAACAACTTTGTATCTCTTTCTTGTGAAGCTACCGGTTTCCCCCCTCCCAGCTTGAGCTGGCTAAACGACAGGGGCCCCATTCAGGCCAACACCAATGCACTCATCATGCCAGGTACTGCAAACGTGGGTCACATTTAATATGAGGGATGATGAGTAGTAAAAGAATAAATGGAATATCTGGATATGCCATAAAAATGAAAAAGACCACAGTCAGTAGATCTTGAATGCGTGTCTCTGTCTACATTTGTGCCTTCAGGTGGTCGTACGCTACAGATTCTAAAAGCAAAAGTATCTGACGGAGGAAAGTACAGCTGTGTGGCCATGAACGCAGCAGGAGAAGCATACAAACACATCTACCTCACTGTTTTCGGTGAGTCCACACTGTGTGTACTGTACACTGTGCGCCTGACTTTACATCACAAACTCACGGTAAATGTTTCATCTTGCCATGGCCTTTCAGTTCCTCCAAGTATCCAGGACCACAGTGGGGACTCTCCTGTGGTGGTGAGTGTGCTCGTTGGGAAATCAGTAACTCTGGAGTGTGAGTCCAACGCTGTGCCTCCTCCCACCATCACCTGGTACAAGAATGGCAGAATGGTGACAGAATCGGCAAACCTGCGCATCGTGGCAGAGGGACAGATGCTTGAGATCAAAGGCTCAGAGGTAATGAAGGAATGGCTGCCATGTTGTGTCTGTTCTTGTTCTCCAGCGTTTTTATTTTTTCAACAACATCTTTCAGCAATTGCATGTGAAGGCCATTACTGTGATGTTTTTTTCCTTTTTTTTGATGAATCTTTTGTGTTTTTGTAGCAACCACTCTTGTCTTTATTGCCTCAGCCATAGTAGCTGCCATTTCTAATAAGTTCTCTGAGATAAGTAAGTTCTAAGATAAGTTCTCTGATCTAACTAAAACTATTTGTAAGGCTAGGGGAGCAAGATAAATATGGATCAGAGCTGGGCTACTGAAGATACAGTGTAGATATAATAGATGTAAGGGCAAGTATCTGGTCTTTCCTTTCTTTTACACCTTCCTGTGTGTCTCCTCTATTCTCCAGGTGTCTGATACTGGACAATATGTTTGCAAGGCCACCAATGTTGCTGGACAAGTGGACAAGAACTTCCACTTGAATATCTATGGTAGCTTATTATATGTATTTGTTCATCCAAAAATCAGAATATGTATAAAACATTAACAATGCTGAACAAATATGATAGAAAAATCTCTGCATCCCTCTCTCTTCAGTACCTCCCAGTATCGATGGTCCAGCAGAGGAGAGTGTCGTGGAAACCATCAGTAACCCGGTCACGTTTGCCTGTGATGCTACTGGAATCCCTCCTCCGAGCCTAGTTTGGCTGAAGAATGGACGAATCATAGGTACCACATACAAACCACAAACAAATAATTTGGCTGCAAAATAAATCAAATTGTTGTTTCTGAACTGTTTTACACAGTAAAAAAACTTAAGTAAAGGTGGATGAGGCAAAGGGCAAGGGGTAACATTACAGAAGTAGGTTCACTCTGTCATCTCATTTCTATGAACCTTACATTTCTTTAGAGAACTCAGAGTCTCTGGAGATGCACATCTTCTCAGGAGGAAGCAAGCTGCAGATTGCACGGTTACAGCTTTCTGACAGCGGCACCTACAAGTGTGTGGCCTCCAACGTGGAGGGCAAGACACACAAGAGCTATCACCTTACCATACAAGGTACATGACTATAAAGATCTAGATCATAGAATATCTCAACATCATCTGTATGTGTGGACGATGTTATACAAATACATGCATTTGCTATTTTATAGTTTCTCATGGTATTCTCACTAGTCCCTCCTAGTATCTCTGGATCGGAGCTGCCCAGTGAAATGGGAGTCCTCTTAAATGAAAGCATCCAGCTGGTCTGTCGAGCCCGGGGAACTCCAAGTCCAACCATCCAGTGGTTGAAAGATGGGGATGTGATCAACGGTACAAGGGAGGAAGGGCTCAGGTAATAATAAAAAATAAAAAAGACTCAATTTCACAGTTGGCCAATCCAGTATTTAGATGTTATAATGATGATAATGATGCAACGCTGCCTTTGCGTTCAGAATCAGTCCAGATGGCAGCACGCTCACGGTGACCAGCGCTCACACCACTGACAGTGGCAAATACACGTGCGTGGCCACCAACACTGCAGGCGAGGAAGACAGGATATTCAATCTGAACGTGTATGGTGGGTTTACTTCATGTTACTTCTTGTTTCTTGTCAGTCTGAGACACTTGTTATTGTTTTCATGGCATTGACTTTGCTTCCCATTTGACTTTTCCAGTGCCTCCTGTGATCAACGGCAACAGTGAGACAGTTGAGCAGTTGACCACAGTTCTGGACAGCTCTGTCAACATTGAATGTGTTGCTGCAGGCTCTCCTCCGCCCCAGCTCAACTGGCTGAGGAATGGCCTGCCTCTGCCAGTGTCCTCCCACGTACGGCTTCTTTCTGCTGGACAGGTGCTCCGGTAGGTCAGTGGAGAAGAGTTTGTAACACATGGTGCTGCATTAAAAAACTACTTCTTGTGCAAGTGTTTGCTGGTCAGTATTTTCTTTCACATAAGCTGAAATCATTGCAAAGCAGTGTGTTATATTATGTTAGTTATTCTGCAGGTTTTCCTACTATTAATTCACTACAGAAAGTCCACCATCAATTTCATTGTAATGGGTTGCTTTGGAAAACAAAAAGAAATAGTTTGTTTGTGATTTTATGCCTTTTGTGAGAGTTGAAATGAAACAAAATGCTTCTATGCTGTACCTTTTGTATCCGTCAGGATCCCACGAACTCAGGTATCTGACAGTGGCACCTATACCTGCGTCGCATCAAACAGAGCAGGAGTGGACAACAGACATTATAACCTACAGGTGCATGGTGAGTCTGAAATTATAACCAAAACGTTTAACCATTCAAAGCAAACTGTTCAGAGCAATCAATAGGAATCGATCATATATGCTACTATTCTCCTCAGTTCCTCCTGGTCTGGATGGAGCAGGGAGCACAGATGACGTGACTGTGGTCAGAGGAAATTTGGCTTCTCTGCTGTGTATTGCTGACGGGACCCCGACCCCCACTCTGTCCTGGCTCAAAGAAGGGGCAGCTCTCATTCCTGACCCACATCTCAAATTCCTGAACCTGAATACCACTGTGCAATTCATCCAGGCCCAAGTCAACGATACAGGACGCTACACCTGTGTGGCTAACAATATCGCTGGTCAAGCTAGCCGCCACTTCAACCTGAAAGTGCTGGGTGAGTAAAAGCAGCTAAAAAATCTTATTATCCAGTTTCTGCTTTGGTTCAGGGATGAGAAAATAAATATCGTTTGGTTCATGTTGTGGTATTTAGACCCTCCCCGCATCAAAGGCTTTGGTGTACCAGCGGAAGTGTCTGTCGTGGTTAATAATGTCCTGGAGCTTCAGTGTGAGGCCTCTGGTATCCCTACGCCCTCTTTGACCTGGCTGAAGGATGGGCGCCCGCTCCCACAGACAGACAGTGTGCGCCTCCTCCGGGGAGGAGAGGTGCTCCGGGTGGCCTCGGCACAGGTCAGATCTAATTTCATTTTCATTTATTTCTCTTTTCTATAAAAACATTAAGACCATACATTCATACTGTGTATGATAACATTGTGCTGCAAACTCTTGGCAGTGTTTGTCACATTGTGTTTCACTTGTTTTCAGTTGGAAGACACAGGCCGATACAGCTGCTTAGCCAACAGTCCAGCAGGAGATGATGACAAGGAGTTCCTCGTTCGAGTGAATGGTGGGTAAAATCACTAATACGCTGTAAATAACACTGTGGGAACACTCAATGACTTGAAGGTAATTAACTTATATTACATGTACCATAAAGGATGATTCTGTCAATCTGTACGTAGGTAATAAAAAACAAGTTCTGTCACACTTGTCCAGACAATGAATAAATACAAGTGTTAAATCCTCTAACAGTTCCTCCTAACATCGCGGGGGAGAGCTCACCTCAGGACGTGTCAGTGCTTCAGAACAGACAAGTAACTCTGGAGTGCAAGTCAGATGCTGTTCCTCCTCCAACTTTGACCTGGCTCAAAGATGGCCAACTGCTGCAGGTCAGAAATAAAACAAACACCTATCCACACAATGCTATGAATTTTCCTGAAAGGTGTTCACAAACTACTTCCTGTCTTTGTGTAGGCGTCTGCCCGCGTCCGTATTCTGTCCGGTGGCCGCTACTTACAGATCAACATGGCTGGGCTCAGCGACAGAGCTCAGTATACTTGTGTGGCCAGCAACGTCGCTGGCAAGACGACACGACAGTTTAACCTGGCTGTCAATGGTACAGTTACATCTTTTGTCTTCAGCTAATTTATATAAAGAGATATTATATATCCTTTCTTATGAAGCTGAAAAATAGTTTAACAGTTCGTTCCTTAATTATCTAGAGAGCTAAATTCAATGCTCAGCCACAAATAAGCAACGTAATTAAGCTGGGCAATATGGAGAAAATCAATTGTCACAATATTTTTGATCACATATCTCTATATTGTGCAATATTGTTGCTTTTACAATATATTTACAGTGACATTTTTGATAAATCAGTCGTCATCAGTAATGTGTATGTCTTTTGCGTTGCCTTATCGACAAAGAGGGGGCAAAATGAATTACTTTACTTTATTTCCAATAAATGTATGAGCATATCTTGTAAACACAAGATTTAAAGTTGTGCTTTTCCGTGTGATTCCCCGTTCTGTTAATTAAATCAACTAATGAGTAAACAAAACTTGTATGAGTGTTAGTTGACTAAGAATAGTTTTAGTCGGACAGCCCTAGATAGGATAATAGGTTCAGAAAATGTCATCCCTTTACTATAATGCAGCCTTTAAAACCAGCATAAGACAACAGTATTGCCATATTACGATATTCAAAATTTAAGACGATGTCTAGTGTCATCACAATTTCAATTTATCGCCCAGCCCTAAAGCAAATGCGTATCTGTCACATCTGCCCTCTAGTGGCCCCAACTATCAAGGACGGCTCCCAGACGGTGTCGGTGCACATCAACCAGCCAGCAGTGCTTGAGTGTATTGTCAGTGGAGTGCCACCGCCTCGCGTTACCTGGAGGAAACATGGTGCCGTATTGGCAGGAAACAGCCCCAGGTAAATCCATATGTAACAATGCTGACTTTTTGCTGGTAGGTATTTTTTTCATTATTACACAGCAATAGATATTTTATCTGTGCTTTATCTGACCCGATTTGTAAAAACATGTGCAGGTACACTTTTGCAGAGGATGGGTCATTACACATCCACTCTGCTCAGGTGACCGACACTGGACGCTACCTGTGTATGGCAACGAATCAGGCTGGGACACAACGCAAGAGAGTGGATCTGCAAGTATATGGTGGGTGGTAAATAGTTGCATACAAATACAAAACACAGGAATTCTTTCGACCTGTCTCACTCGCCCACAAAGCCAGTAGTTTTACGATCCTCTGTTCTCATCTTTCAGTCCCTCCTTCCATCGCTGACAGCCGCACCAATGTGACGGTTACAGTCAACGTTCAGACCACCCTGTCTTGCGAGGCCACTGGCATACCCAAACCCACAGTCAGCTGGATGAAAAACAGACGGCCCATCAATACTGACCAAAACCAGAATATGTACAGGTTGATCCAGGTTTTTTCCCTCTCTGTTTTCTAATTAAGAAAATTGGAAATGAAGAGACATTGTTTGTTTGCTGCATGGACATCATAGTGAAACTACTCTCAGATCCTAATTGTTTTGTCATTTCCAGGTTGCTATCGTCAGGCTCCCTGGTAGTTATAGCACCAACAGTGGAGGACACGGCAGTGTATGAATGTCTGGTCTCTAATGAGGCAGGGGAAGACTCCAGATCCATCAACCTCACTGTCCACGGTGAGTAGCACAGCATTTGTTGATCATTATTATTATGGTATGAATTGATCTTTATCCTAAACATTTGACCATTTAATTTCAAAATTAGATCATTTTTTTCATTACATGGTGAATTGATGTCCTTCCAGTTCCTCCGTCTATAGCCGATGAACCCACGGAGCTGGTGGTAACCAGACTGTCCCCAGTGGTCATCGCGTGTACAGCATCTGGTGTTCCAGTGCCCACAATCCACTGGAGCAAAGATGGCATGAAGCTTCCCAAAGAGGGGCAGGGCTACAGCATCCTGCCCACAGGTCAGAATCTGAATTTATGTAAATAGTATGCAACTTCTATTCTGTATTACTTTACAAACAGCAACCAAAATACTTAAATCACTCACAAAATAAGTTCATTACACACACTCTTTTATTAGTAATGCTATTGTTTTCCGCCAATACTTTAACCGGTCTTGCTAAATTCAAAGAAACCCTCATATAATACAGTTTAACTAATACTAAATGATCCATATGTCAGGTTATTTTATTAGCTTTATTAATTATGTTGAGATGGTGTGTGATGATTCGTGCTCAGGTCCAGTAGAGATCACCTCAGCTGAGCTCAGCCATGCAGGACGCTACTCGTGCATGGCCAAGAATGCTGCAGGCTCCACCCACCGCCACGTGCAGCTCGCAGTGCAGGGTAAGAACATCCTGAGGAACAATTTTTTTTTTTTTTTTTAATATTAGCCCATAATTGCTGCATTTAATATTTTTTCTTGAGGACTTTCTGAGCATCACTTTTTAACCATCCATCTCCTCAGAGCTCCCAGTGATCCAGTCTCATCTCTCCAACCTGGATGTGATCCTGAATAATCCCATCACTCTGCCCTGTAGGGCCACAGGCTCGCCCAGACCCACCATCACCTGGCAGAAGGAGGGCATCAATATACCCACTACAGGTAAATGAATCATGTCTAAATGTGTGTCAGTAATCAGAAATAAAAGCAGTCATAACATCATGTCTCTTCGTCATGTCAGGTGGAAGTTTCACGGTGCTGCCGAACGGAAGTCTGCAGATCAATAAGGCTTCTGTGGCGGACTCTGGGACATATATATGTGTGGCTCAAAACCCTGCAGGCACTGCACTGGGCAAGACCAAACTTAGAGTACAAGGTAGAACACACCCTCAAGTCAAATCCATGATTTACAGATGTTTTATGTAATATTCAGCAAATGCATACAGGGATGTAAGAAGAACACCTTACAATCAAGTGTGTTCTGATACAATAGATTTGCATTAAATATCACACTTGAAAAAAGTAATGACACTTCTATTCGAACCTCCACTCCCTTTAGTCATCTAAATTCATTATAACATTATATTTGCTTATTTGCTAATGATGTCAATAAATACGTTTTTGTTTTTGCCGTGTTCCTTCAGTCCCTCCAGTGATCAGCTCAGAGACCACAAAGTATCAGGCACCTGTGGACTCCTCTGTGACTTTACACTGCCAAGTGGATGGCTCCCCTCCCCCCTCTGTCACGTGGCACAAAGACGGGCAGCCTCTGAGTGAATCTATGCGCCAGCGGGTGCTCAGTTCTGGATCCCTGCAGACCGCCTTCATCCAGCCAAGTGATACCGGACGATACACTTGCATCGCTGCCAATGCAGCGGGCACTGTGAGCCATGAGATGAGCCTCACTGTACAGAGTAAGTTTCAGTCAATACAGTTGTTTAATCACTAAACAACACACTATCTTCATGGTGTGAAACTTAAGTTTCGATTGTCGTTTATTTTGTGTCTTTGTAGTACACAAGACCTTTAACATCAATATATTACTACCAATACTATATACTAATCAAATTGAATATCATACATTGATATCTTCAAATGTTTAAAACCGCATTTCACATTAAAAAAGTATCACTTCTCTTTGAAAAGATGCGCTTCTGTATTTTAATGTACCGAATTTCCCTTTTGTGTCATAAAACAATCCAGCAAATGTTCCTCAAACTGTAAAATGCAATGTACAGGGAAATAGGGGCTGCCCCTTTCTGATTGTATATTTTATATACTAATGTTTTAAAATGAACGTGATAATGTATTTTTTGCAGTCCCACCTTCCATTCGTGGTGGAGAGCAGGAGATAGCAGTGGTGGAAAACAGCCACTCTCAGCTGGTGTGTGTGGCGGAGGGGGTCCCTCAGCCCAGCCTGTCCTGGGAGAAGGATGGTAATCCTCTCAGTGAAAGCACAGGGGAGTACACAATCCTGCCCTCTGGAGAGCTGGTCATAGACATCACTCAGGTAAGGAAAGCATAGGGAAAACTGTAAATATTTGTTTATATCTGTAGATTATGCTTCATCAAAAGATTTTAGGTTTTCTACACTCTCCTAATCTCCCTTCCCTCTGCACCAGCTCGAGGATGCAGGTAGTTATACTTGCGTTGCCACAAATGCAGTTGGACAGGACAGTCGGACAACAACCCTGTCTGTTCATACTCACCCCGTCTTCACTGAGCTGCTGGGAGACCTGGCCCTCAACAAGGGAGAGCGCCTCCTGCTGGCTTGTGGAGTCAGTGGCATCCCCCCACCCAGAATCACTTGGGCCTTTAACAATAACATCATCCCAGGTACATAGAGATGAATTAAGATTGTTATTGATTGTGAAAATGTTTAAATGAAAAATCCATCAAAGCAATGTCATGTTTATATAGCTGTATGTGATAAATTAGAAATTAGACTTTAAACTGTATTCTTCCCTATCTTTTTCTGCTTTTGTCAATGCTTTAGTTCACTATGACCACCTGAATGGCCACAGTGAGCTGGTGGTAGAGCGAGTGAGCAAAGACGACTCTGGCACCTACACCTGTGTGGCAGAAAACAGCTTAGGAGTCATCAAGTCACTGGGCTTTGTCTATGTCAAAGGTAAAATAAAAACACATCGAAATTAAAGTATTCATTCAACTTCATTTTTCTTATATAACTGGAAACACTTTTTACCACTATTTAGCATTATACACATCTAATAGAGGGTTAATAACACATGTTAACTATAAATCCTCCTGTAGACTCCCATGAGTGGAGGCTGGATTATAACCAGATAATGATTGACAAAAGACTAAAACACAGTAGTTTTTATTGAATATATTTTTAAATAATTAAATCATGTACATTACCACTTAAAATGTCCATATAGCTGCATACAAATACATTATAAATTATAGCATAGATTTAATGTTTGTAGGCTGCTGCTCATAAATGCAAAGTAACTCACAACTCAATCCTCATCCTAATGTCTCCAGAGCCTCCCATCATTGACGGGGACCTTCACGCCAATCGTATAGAACCACTGGGTGGTAATGCCATCCTGAACTGTGAAGTTCGGGGAGACCCCCTGCCAACCATACGGTGGAGCAAAAGTGGAATAAACATCCAGATCAACAACCGCATCCGTCAGCTGGACAATGGCTCTCTGGCCATCTATGGCACAGTGGTAGGAAAACACACCATACTGAGACCTCTTATGTCTAATACTCTGCACATAAAGTTGATTTATTTGTGAAACTAATTCATACAGAGTGAAGATGCGGGCAACTACATGTGTGTGGCAACGAACGATGCTGGGGTGGTGGAAAGGAGTGTCACACTTACGTTGCAGAGTAAGTGCCGGTCTTCTCCGTCAGTCAAGTTTTGATGTAAAAGCTTCAACATGAAGAAAATTTAATTAAAAATGTAATTATAAGTTATAACATAAAGACTACTCCAAGATTTATTATTTATTATTTTTTAATTGCACAAAACTGATTTTGATGTGATTGACTGATTGTGAAATAAAGAGCTGCCCTTCTTCCAGGTGCACCCACCATCATAGTGGAGCCAGTGGAGACAGTGGTGGACGCCGGCACCACATTGGTGCTTAACTGTCAGGCGGAGGGTAAGCCTACCCCTATGATAGAATGGTCCCGGCAGGGGCGCCCCCTGCTGGTCAACGACCGCTTCTCTGCCCTGTCCAACAGTTCCCTCAGGATCAGCAGTGCCCAGAAGGAAGACACGGCTGAATATGAATGCGTGGCCAGAAACTTGCTGGGGTCGGTGCTGGTCAGGGTCGCTCTTACTGTGCGAGGTGAGCGGAACATTGCTGGAACCTTTTTTCGCAGTGGCGTATTTTTGACTCAAGGATTCATCCTCATCTGCATCCTCCTTAGCAAAGAAAGAAGAACGCAAAAACAGTTGATCTAAAGACAACATGCATCAATTTACTTTCCAGTTCACGGAGGCTACTCAGAGTGGGCAGAGTGGGGTCTTTGCAGTGTGTCGTGCGGTGTTGGGTCCCAAAAGAGGTTGAGACAGTGCAACAATCCTCTACCTGCCAATGGAGGGAGTCACTGTGCAGGATCAGACACAGAGACACGTAGTTGTCAGGGGAAACCCTGTCCAGGTGAGAGTGCTTTGCTAAATCCGAGGATTCAACCTCAGTACTTGTAAAGGAGACTGTAGAACATTACAAAGTCGGTACCTTTGTCCCTCTACAGTGGATGGTAACTGGTCAGAATGGTCTCTCTGGGAGGAGTGTTCTCGCACCTGTGGTCAGGGCAACAGAACCAGGGTCCGGACCTGCAGTAAGCCTCCAGCTCAGCATGGGGGCAGGCCTTGTGAGGGCAAGGCAGTAGAGGTCATCATGTGCAGTGTCAGACCTTGTCCTGGTGAGTGATAAAATATTATATAATATTAATGCAGTAGAACACTGTCAGCTTTATGAAGAGTTAGTATGACACGCTCAGCTGGCAGGAATGCTTGTCAAATCCAAACATTTTTGATCGAAACATTTCAAATAATTTATCTCAGTTGTGTAACGGCCTGTAATAAATTGCATATTTAGCATTAGCAGGCTTTATCCCAGATGTTATTATTATCAGGGTCATGGGCCTCAACAGTGGTAGGACTATTCACATCCTGTACTCAAATAAAAGTAGCAATACCACAGTGTAGAAATAATCCTTGTTTATTGATATGTACAGGAATATAGCCACAAATGTTCAAGTACTTATAATGCAGTTCAATTCTTGTAGAAATGTGAGTTAAATTATAAACTGGCATTAAATGGAAAAAAAGCACTTAAGTACACTACTTCACTTACTACCAGTGGGCCTAAATATGTGACTATTGGCCTGTATATAATATATTTAGTGACTGTCTGTTTATACTCCTGCAGTGGCGGGTAACTGGGGGTCTTGGCTACCATGGAGCCCATGCAGTGAGACTTGTGGTAAGGGTATGCAGTCCAGAATCCGCCTGTGCAACAGCCCTCCTCCAGCATTTGATGGGCCGCACTGTGAGGGCACAGACACCCAAACACAACTGTGCAAGGAGAGACCTTGTCCTGGTGAGGGCTCAGGGATTATACTTGACGTTAAAGTCAGATTGGATTTCAGTCCATATCCATAAGTCTGTCCTCAGTGGATGATCTGTCTAAGTGAGCGATGCTCCTCTGCTTCTTCTTTTCTTGTTCCCTCCAGTGGACGGGAAGTGGTCGTCCTGGGTGAGCTGGGGATCCTGCAGTGTTTCATGTGGAGGCGGGACCAGACAGAGGACACGCCTCTGTGCTAGCCCCGCCCCGCAACATGGTGGCAGACAGTGTGAAGGCAACGACGTACACATTGACTTCTGTAACAGCGACCCGTGCCCCAGTGAGTCATTATTAACTTTTACTTACACTAACTGATCAGATTTAACAAATGCAGCACCTTTAACACTACACGCCACAATGTGGGCCCACATCTATCTTTATAAATGTCTGTCTTTTATCTTGATTCTTGGTTTCTTCCCAATAACCTACATGGAGTCTCACAAATAAAAGCAGTAGGATCCACACTAAATGTTTGCATACATAGAAATGAGGAAATGTGCTGGTTTGAACGTTTGTGATGAGGAGGGTTTAGCTCAGGAGGTAGAGCGGGTTGGCTGGCAACCGCAACATTGCTGGTTCGATCCCCAGCTCCTCCAAGCTGAGTGCCTGGTGTCCCTGAGCAAGACACCTCACCCCAGTTGCTCCTGACGAGCAGGCTGTCGCCCTGCGTGGTTGACTCTGCCGTCAGTGTATGAATGTGTGTGTGAATGGGTGAATGTCAGTCATTCCTGTAAAGCACTTTGGAGAAAAGCTCTGTATAAATGAGGCCATTTACCATGAGGAGGATCTATAAGTAATGTTTGATATGTGTTCAAATTTAATTTGTGAGAGACAATCTGGCTTCAATTCATCACCTCACATCCCCTCTACGTGGTCAATTTCTCATATCCATAATGGGCATACGCACATTCTCCCATCAAGTTTGTTTTTATAGTTTCACAACCTTTGCGTGGGAAGTACGCCTCGTTCAGGGCTTCCCTTTTGTGTCTCTGACATTTTGACTTTCCTGCTGTCAGTCAGTGGTAACTGGGGTCCGTGGAGTAGCTGGGGCAGCTGCAGCAAGACATGTAACGGGGGTCAGATGAGGCGCTACAGGACATGTGACAACCCCAGACCTGCTAATGGTGGGAGAGCCTGTGCAGGTGCAGATACACAAATACAGAGATGCAGCGCAGCCAACTGTCCGGGTGAGTCAGCATGTTTACGACCACGTCCTAACGCCAGTTAGGCTAGAGAACCTCTTTCATGGGAATAAAATGCTCTTCAAATTAGAACTACCTTGTTTCTGCATTTCACATTGAATTCGGTGTTTAGGGTGAGTAAAATGGGACAAGAAAAAAATAGAAGAAAAAAAAAGTCTGTGTTCCGTATTTTCATTCATTCATTCATTCATTCAATTAAAAACAAAACTTAATTGGAACAAACAGTATATTTTATCATTTTGAAGGTATCCCAAAAATAAGCTGCAATATGTCTAATCTCCAGTTATTTGTGTGTTCATGTGTGGTATTACTGTGTGTTTTTGGGGTATATTTTTGCAGTTGATGGTAACTGGGGCTCATGGCAGCCGTGGGGAAAATGCTCTGCTTCCTGTGGGGGCGGAGAGAGGACACGTGTCCGTCTCTGTAATAGTCCGTCTCCTAGCAGCGGGGGTCGGCTGTGTCCAGGAGACTCCTCTCAGCTGTCCAGGTGCAATAGTCACACCTGCCCAGGTGAGGCATTTTTGGAAATACATATTGTGTAGTCGTTCATCGTTGCACAGCAAAGCATTCTTAAATCCCGTCTCTTTTTGTCAGGTGGACCTCAGAAGGCACGAGGAAGCATCATAGGAAACATCAACGATATTGAGTTTGGCATCGCCATCCTCAATGCCACCATTACAGACAACAAGTCTGGCGGCAGAATCATCAAGGCCACTTTAACCAATGTACCAAGGACATTAGGTTAGTTTTCCAGCAGTTTCATACGTTTAAATCTTCTACTTTTAAATGCATCAACTAATACCTGCCTGTATGCAAGTTGTTCTCAATAATGTGCCTTTGATTTCAAGGTCCTGCAATGAGAAAGCTCGTCTCAATCCTCAACCCTGTCTACTGGAGCACTGCACAGGAAGTAGGAGAGGCTGTCAACGGCAACACGCTAACAGGAAGCATATTCAGGCGAGAGACACAGGTGGAGTTTGCCACAGGTAAGGATGGATAGGCCTTGGTGCGTGTGTTATTTCTATAATGTCAGCTAATTACATAAACACACAGTCGATGACATGGTGAAGTTGTTGACCCATGAGTTTGGGTGTGATTAATGCTAGTGGGGTGGAACCTGACAAACTTATGTAGTGTAATCTTGGCAGGTGAGATCCTGAGGATGACCCACATTGCCAGGGGCCTGGACTCAGACGGAACGTTGTTACTAGACATCGTAGTGAACGGACACGTCCTGCAGCTGCACTCACATGCTGACATCAGCATCAAGGTAAATAAATCAATTATGCGGGTGATTATAATTAACGGTCTAGTGATAGATATATGTATTACTTCATTTAAAACACTTCTGTGGCTCTATTTTATCCAGTTTACTACAAATGGCATTTTTTGGTGGATCTTAGCTACAAGATGTCCAACTACATTCCAGCTGCGTCATGTGTTCTGTTTATTTGACTCAGGACTACACAGAGGATTACATCCAGACGGGTCCGGGCCAGCTGTATGCTCTGTCCACCCGCATGTTCAGCATCGACAGGGAGAGTGTGCCCTACTCCTGGAACCACACCATCTCCTATGACCTGTCCAAGGGAAAGATGCCCTACCTGGTAGAGACGCTGCATGCTACAGCTATCAGTGCCCTCTACCACCCCCTGGAGGAGATGTTGGAGTATAGCATCCAAGCTAGTATCGCCAAGGGTGAGAATAACGGGGCTGCAAGAGACTGAATGTAGCAATAGAATGTGGACTATGGGTGACTGAACAAGGCTATTAAATGAATATTTGGCTAAATATTTGTTTATATCTTTTCTTCCCCTGCATGTTTTGGTTCAATTCTAATCTTGATTTAATGATAAAATGTTTATATATTCTAGGAGATCGGAGTAACCAATGTCCTCAGGGATTCACTTTGGTGTCTGCTGGGCCCTACTGTGCAGGTAATGTTCATCACTGCATATCATGCTGGTCCTGACTCAGTGAGAATCAGTTAAACAATATATCCATCCATCCATTTTCTTCCGCTTATCCGGGACCGGGTCGCGGGGGCAGCTGCCTGAGCAGGGACGCCCAGACTTCCCTCTCCCCGGACACTTCCCCTAGCTCCTCCGGGAGGACCCTAAGGCGTTCCCAAGCCAGCCGGGTGACATAGTCACTCCAGCGTGTCCTGGGTCTTCCTCGGGGTCTCCTCCCGGTGGGGCATGCCTGGAACACCTCCCGAGGGAGGCGTCCAGGGGGCATCCGATGCAGATGCCCGAGCCACCTCAACTGGCTCCTCTCGATGTGGAGGAGCAGCGGCTCTACTCCGAGCTCCCCCCGTGTGACGGAGCTCCTCACCCTATCTCTAAGGGAGCGCCCCGCCACCCTGCGGAGGAAGCTCATTTCGGCCGCTTGTATCCGGGATCTTATTCTTTCGGTCATGACCCAAAGTTCATGACCATAGGTGAGGGTAGGAACGTAGATTGACCGGTAAACCGAGAGCTTCGCCTTTCGGCTTAGCTCTCTCTTTACCATGACGGACTGATACAGCGACCGCATTACTGCAGCCGCTGCACCGATCCGCCTGTCAATCTCGCGTTACATCCTTCCCTCACTCGTGAACAAGACCCCAAGATACTTAAACTCCTCCACTTGAGGCAGGAACTCCCCCCCGACCTGGAGGGAGCAAGCCACCTTTTTCCGGTCGAGAACCATGGCCTCAGATTTGGAGGTGCTAATCCTCATCCCGGCTGCTTCACACTCGGCTGCAAACCGCCCCAGGACATGCTGGAGGTCCTGGCTCGAAGGAGCAAACAAGACCACATCGTCCGCAAAAAGCAGGGATGAAATCCAGTGGCTCCCGAACCAGATCCCCTCCGGCCCACGGCTGCGCCTAGAAATCCTGTCCATAAAAATAATGAACAGGACCGGTGACAAAGGGCAGCCCTGCCGAAATCCAACATGCACCTGGAACAGGTCTGACTTACTGCCGGCAATGCAAACCAAGCTCCTGCTCCGGTCATAAAGGGACCGAACAGTCCTTAGCAGAGGGCCCCCGACCCCGTACTCCCGAAGTACCTCCCACAGAATGCCACGAGGGACACGGTCGATTGCCTTCTCCAAGTCCACAAAACACATGCGGACTGGTTGGGGAAACTCCCATGAACCCTCGAGCACCCTGCGGAGGGTATAGAGCTGGTCCAGTGTTCCATGGCCAGGACGAAAACCGCATTGTTCCTCCTGAATCCGAGGTTTGACTATCGGCCTAATTCTCCTCTCCAGCACCCTGGAATAGACTTTCCCGGGGAGGCTGAGAAGTGTGATCCCCCGATAGTTGGAACACACCCTCCGGTCCCCCTTTTTGAATAGAGGGACCACCACCCCGGTCTGCCAGTCCAGAGGCACTGTCCCAGACTGCCACGCGATGTTGCAGAGACGTGTCAACCAAGACAGCCCCACAACATCCAGAGACTTGAGGTACTCAGGGTGGATCTCATCCACCCTCGGTGCCTTGCCACCGGGGAGCTTCTTAACTACCTCGGTGACTTCAGCCCGGGTAATGGGTGGATGAACCTCTCCAGCCTCTGCTTACCACAATGGGAGACGTGTCAGTGGGGTTGAGGAGATCCTCGAAGTATTCCTTCTACCGCCCGACGATATCCCCAGTCGAGTCAGCAGCTCCCCACCTCCACCGTAAACAGTGTTGGTGGGGGGCTGCTTCCCCTTCCTAAGGCGCCGGATGGTTTGCCAGAATTTCCTCGAGGCCGACCGATAGTCCTCCTCCATGGCCTCCCCGAACTCTTCCCAGACCCGAACTTTTGCTTCAGCGACCGCCCGTGCTGCAGCACGCTTGGCCTGCCGGTACCCGTCAGCTGCCTCGGGAGTCCCCCGAGCCAACCAGGTTCGGTAGGACTCCTTCTTCAGCTTGACAGCATCCCTTACTTCCGGTGTCCACCACCGGGTTTGGGGATTGACACCACGACAGGCACCGGAGACCTTACGGCCACAGCTTCGAACAGCCGCGTCAACAATGGAAGCAGAGAACAAGGTCCATTCGGACTCAATGTCCCCAGCCTCCCTCGGGATCTGGTCATAGCTCTCCCGGAAGTGGGAGTTGAAGACCTCCCTGACAGAGGGTTCCACCAGACGTTCCCAGCAGACCCTCACAACGCGTTTAGGTCTGCCAAGTCTGTCCAGCTTCCTCCCCTGCCAGCGGATCCAACTCACCACCAGGTGGTGATCAGTTGACAGCTCAGCCCCTCTCTTCACCCGAGTGTCCAAAACATACGGCCGGAGGTCAGATGACACAACCACGAAGTCGATCATTGACCTCCGGCCTAGGGTGTCCTGGTGCCATGTGCACTGATGGACACCCTTATGTTTGAACATGGTGTTCGCTATGGACAAACCGTGACCAGCACAGAAGTCCAATAACAGAACCCCACTCGGGTTCTGATCGGGGAGGCCGTTCCTCCCAATCACGCCCCTCCAGGTAACACCCACGTGAGCGTTGAAGTCCCCCAGTAAAACAATGGAGTCCCTGGTTGGAGCACTCTCAAGTACCCCTCCCAAGGACTCCAAGAAGGCCGGGTACTCTGCACTGCCGTTTGGCCCATAGGCCGAAACAACAGTGAGAGACCTATCCCCGACCCGAAGGCGCAGGGAAACGACCCTCTCGTTCACCGGGGAAAACTCCAACACATGGCGGCTGAGCTGGGGGGCTATGAGCAAGCCCACACCAGCTCGGCGCCTTTCACCGCGGGCAACTCCAGAGTAGAAGAGAGTCCAGCCTCTCTCAAGGAGTTAGGTTCCAGAGCCCAGACTGTGCGTGGAGGTGAGCCCGATTACCTGTAGCCGGTAGCGCTCTACCTCCCGCACTAGCTCAGGCTCTTTACCCCCCAGTGAGGTGACATTCCATGTCCCCATGGCTAGAGTCACCGTCCGGAGATTGGGTCGCCGGGGCACCCGCCCAGGACAGCCACCCAAATCCCACCGCACCGGCCCCTTCTGAACCCACCTGCGGGTGGTGGGCCTACCTTGGAGCCAGGCCCGGGGTTGGGGCTCGCAGGCGAGCGCCTGGTGGCCGGGTCTGTGCCCAAGGGACCCGGCCGGGCACAGCCCGAAAGAGCGACGTGGCCCGCCCTCCTGTAGGCCCACCATAATATATATATATATATATATATATATATATATATATGTTAAGTTAGAAGTAAAAAAGTTGCTTTCAAAGACACATAGTGGATTTAAATGCACATTTTAATGATTTCACAACTTATCCAAACATACTTCATATGCGTAAATCTGTTGTGATGGATGTGATACTAGTTAATGTATAATTCTTGTGCTGCAGATGAGAATGAGTGTGAGGTCAGGAACCCCTGCTCCCACGCCTGCCACAACGCCATGGGCACCTATTACTGTTCTTGTCCCCGAGGCCTCACCATCTCAGCTGACGGCCGGACCTGTCAGGGTAAACAACCTCACTTCTGAGTCGGTGCTCTCAGCGCCATCATCACACACGCAGGTCATCGTTGAAATAATGGAACACACTTTATTCCCGTAGACATTGACGAGTGTACTCTGGGTGGGAACGTGTGCCATGACGGACAGGACTGCGAGAACACTATAGGCTCGTACCGATGCGTCATGCGCTGCGGCCGCGGCTTCAGGAGAACAGCTGATGGTCTCAGCTGCACGGGTACACCAACAAGCCTTACTGATCAGCGTATGTTGCGAGCGTGATGCGGATGTGACATTTTTTACAGTCGTCTCCTTTGTTGCTCAGATGTGAACGAGTGTCAGGAGTCCAATCCCTGCAATCAACACTGTCTGAACACGATCGGCAGCTACCGATGTGCCTGCGAGCCAGGCTTTCAACTCCGGAACCGACGCTGTATAGGTGAGACGGCTACGCCTCTCCTTATCGTGCTTTATCTATATTATTCATAATAAAAGGTTACTATTTTTTTAGCCTTTTTAAAAAATGAATTGCTTGAAACAATACAGTCATACATCATTTATCTGATACACTGGATACACTTTTCTTTTCTCTGTCTCGTCACCCCAGATATAAACGAGTGCAGACAGAGGGTTTGTCGATCAGATCAGCAGTGTAAAAACACACGCGGTGGTTACACCTGTATCGACCTGTGCCCCAATGGTATGACTAAAGGTGCCAATGGGACGTGTGTGGGTGAGCATTCACAGACAGTCATCGTTAAACTGGATTCACTGAAGTACAATATCTAATACAGACCGGGAGATATTTTTAATTCTGTTTCCATTGTGCATCATCTGTACTGTAGACATCGATGAATGCAGAGATGGTACTCATCAGTGCCGATACAATCAGATCTGCGAGAACACCAGAGGGAGCTACCACTGCACCTGTCCACGTGGCTACAGATCCCAGGGAGTGGGACGGCCCTGTGTTGGTATGTTCATAAACATAACATGCATAAACGCAGGAAAACACAGATCTAATATTTGATTCTTCATTCACAGTGATCAGGCCTGCCACTTGCTAGTGTGTTATTCTGAGAATATTTGCCAAAGCGTAGAGCATGTTTAAGCAACGAAGAAAATGTCAAACGTGCTTGCACTGCACTTCTCGTCAGCTTGCTCGCTTCTGCCAGTATACATCTCTCTTTTTCACTCCTGTTGAACATCTGAAATAACTCATTGTAGCCTGCTAACATCTTTAAAATGCTGTGATTCAAACTGCTGACTAACTCCATATATTTAAGCCCCTTCAAAGCTTTAATGCATGGTATCAAGTCCTTTAAAGCTCTACCTCAGTGCTAGGTCTACGTATCTACACTGCCTAATAGGAATAAGAGAAATGGGAGGAAAGGATCGCAGAGGAAGGGAAAATGAAAAGAAATGTCTCCTCTTTTGACACAACGACTATAAAGAAGACCAGCATTCTCCTTCCTTTCACTCTCTTCTGAATCTGACTTTTCAAACGGTTACCTCGATGTTTGGATCTGGCTATTTCCTGAATTTGCTTTGTAATGGCATACATTGGTCGTGTTCCCCGTGACATCATTAACCTTGTACGCTGATGTCTGTCTTTGTGAAATATTCATCTGGCATGAATTGGATTTTGTACCTGATATAAAATGTGATTTATGTCTGATGTAATTTCCTCAGATAACATGTTAACTAGAATATCATTTGAAGTTGTTACCTTCAAGTAATTTTATTTGAAATGAGAGGATTAATATCAGTCTCTCATTCAAATTAGACAAATACATTAATAGTCTCAATACATTTCTGTCTTAAGGACATGGAAATGTATTGTTGTACAGTGGGGTAATTGACATTTACCCTTTTTTTCCCCCTCATTCTCATCTCCCTCCTCTATCTTCATGGCCCGCACCACCTCATTTTATTTTTCATCCCTCTAAATATCACCCTTTTCCTCTTACTCCTGTATTATGTTTGCATCCTTTTCTCCTTCTTTTCTATCACTGTCCTCTTGGCCTTTCCTGCTGCTGGTCTTTCTTTATGCTGAGGGCAGACATAAATGAGTGTGAGCGGCTTCCACAGCCCTGTGCCCACCAGTGCATCAACACGCCTGGCAGCTTCAAGTGCACCTGCCCGCCGGGACGCCATCTGCTGGGGGATGGCAAATCCTGTGCCGGTCTGGAACGTCTACCCAGCTATGAAAGTTACTCATTTGGCTACCGAACATCACATTCCTCTCCTGAGCGCAACTCCTACCAGCGACTGTACCACAACTTGGCCTCTCAGAGCTACGACACCTACGCGGCCACCGCACGAGGGCGCAACAGGAGCCGGAGCCGCAGAAAGGCTCCCGTACGTTCCTCACAGCAGGCCTTCCTCGCTTGTCAGCAAGGCTTTGAGTCCAGGAATGGCTCCTGCTTAGGTAACAATGGAGGACAGGCAGAGTCGAGACGAGGGAGAGGATGACAGTTGTTAATAGAGGAACTGTCTCTTTGCTTTGCCGGCTGTGGGTTTGCTGTAACTATCGGACTGGAAGCTTTAAATACGTGTCTTAATGCATCGTTTATGTTCTCTGCTCGCTGTTTATGTGTGTTTGTGACACCAACAGATATCAACGAGTGTGAGGTGAGGGAGGCCTGTCAGCATCAGTGTATGAACTCACCAGGGAGCCACAGGTGCATCTGTCCTGCTGGTTACCGCCTCATGACCAATGGCAAGACATGTCAAGGTGAGAACCAAAAGCTGCCCCCAGTTTATTGTTTATTGTTTATTATGGATCCCCATTAGTTGTCGCAGAAGCGGCAGACTAGTCTTCCTGGGGTCCAATTAAAAACCGAACATACAAACAATTAGTCATCACTCAAATACAGTAAAAGTAGTGACAAAATTACAAATACATAGCAACAGTCAAACAAACAAAAAAGTGGGCATCTGGGCGCCTCAGAGCGCAAACACCTTCATCAAAACATAATTCATTGAGCGCCAAGCCAAGTCAGAGTCCCGAGTTCATATTTAACATACAAAAATAGGATTTAATTTGCCTCTTGAATTCCCTCTTCACAGATATACCACGAATGTGCGAAGGGAGTATATTCCACCAAGAAATGGACCTATAGAAGGATGTCCTCCTCATTGCATTACTCCTACAGTGTGGTAGCACAACTAGCCCTGCTGTTGCAGATCTAGTACCGTATGAATGAGCATCAGAGCAAAAAGCAATTTCATTAAAAAGAGCTCTAGGAACATGAGTGGAAATTACATTCTTAATAAATATCAAGGACCTAATGGATAACCTATCAAGAGCTTTAGGCCACTTGAGAACAGAATGCATCAGATCTACATTTGATCTGTAAGATCTATCAAGAGCCAGTCTAGCAGCCCGGTTTTGTACAGTCTGTAGTTTGCTTAAGTCAGTCTTAGAGGCAGAGGCCCAAATAACAGAACAATAGTCGAGATGGCATAGTACTAGTGTTTGAACAACCTGTCTCCGTAAAGTAGCTGGTAAGTAGGTGGCACATTTCCGGACCGTAGCAATGCTCCTACTCATCTTGGCAACTATCTGCCTAACATGATCAGTCCAGGACAGAGTGTTACAAATAGAAAGTCCCAGAAGCTTTAACTTGCTCACCTGCTTGACTGGCTGACTAGAAATCTGCAGATCAAGCATAGGCTGACTGGCTACATTATGCCGAGATCCAAAGACAATGCTGACAGTTTTTGATAGATTTAAAACAAGTCTATTTGCAGTAACCCAATTGACCACTGCTTTCAGATCTTGTGACAGAACTGACTTAAGTTTACAGCATGTAGATGCAGAATAGTACAGTGTAGAATCGTCAGCGTATAAAACCATAGTGGATTCTTGAATAACAAGCGGGAGATCATTCGTAAAAATTTAAAATAAGAGCGGACCCAAACAACTTCCTTGCGGCACACCACAGTCTATGTTAATGCTGTTGGACAGAGTACCATTCAAGAAAACCTGTTGAGTTCTGAAAGATAAATAATTTTCAAACCAAGAGATTGCCATAGGTCCAAAACCATAATGCGTTAGTTTTTCAATCAACAACTTATGGTCAATTAGGTCAAATGCAGCGCTGAAGTCCAACATGACAGCACCAGATAACAATGAATTGTCAATCTCCCTCAACCAATCGTTAGTCATTTCTACCAAGGCTGTGCAGGTGGAATGACCCTCTCTGTAGGCATGTTGTGCATTACTTATCAAATCATTCTTAGACATATAATCATGGATTTGGTTATATACAATCCTTTCTAAAATTTTACTCAAAACAGGTAGGATTGTTATAGGTCTACAGTTAGGACCACTGAATGTGGATTTGGTATCTTTTGGTATGGGAATAATTTTTCCTTCTTTCCAGATTTTGGGACAGGTTCCATTCGATAGACAGGAATTAAATATGTGACACACAGGAAGAGCTATATAATCAACAGCTATTCTGAGTAATTTACCATCAATACAATCTGTACCAGCAGAGTTGTCTTTAGAAATGGATCTTAACAATTTTTCAACCTCCTTGATTAATTGTTAAGATCCATTTTCCAGTTTCACCATCATTTCCTTTGAGTGAAGCCTGAACATCATGTTTGCTGTATCTATAGACATAGACGAGTGCCTGGAGCAGAACATCCAGTGTGGAGCGAACCAGATGTGCTTCAACATGAGAGGAAGTTACCAATGTATTGACACACCCTGTCCACCAAACTACCAGAGGGATCCAGCCACAGGGTAATTCTTCACAGAAATACACTCAGTTCAGTTTCTGTAGTTGTTATTTCTCTGGTTTCTGAAATGTGCTGCACATGTTGTGTCCAGGTTTTGCCTGAAGAACTGCCCACCAAATGACCTGGAGTGTGCTCTGAGCCCTTACGCCCTGGAGTACAAGCTGCTGTCTCTCCCCTTCGGCATCGCGGCCAACCAGGACCTCATCAGACTGGTGGCCTACACGCAGGACGGGGTGATGCACCCCAGGACCACGTTCCTAGTGGTCGACGAGGACGTCACGCTACCTTTTGCCCTGCGTGACGAGAACCTGAAGGGAGTGCTGTTCACCACGCGTGCGCTACGAGAGCCGCATACGTACCGCATGAAGGTCCGCGCCCTCTCCTACAGCGAGGACGGAGGCATCGAGTACCAGACCACCTTCATTGTCTATATCGCCGTCTCTGCCTACCCCTACTGAGAGCACTTTAAATTACATGAGACAAAGGTGCGGGGATGAATGGATGAGTGCCACGTGCAGCCACATCAGTAAACAAACTGAAAAGACTTTTTGTCCAGTGAGTGCAAACAGCCCTGAAGATGTAAGGGAGTAGATACAGGCGGATACAGGAGGCCTGGATGAAGCTGGCTGTTTATTATCTCTAATCCCTGGGATCCTCACCTCAATCTGACAGGACTTTTCCCATGAAAAGTTTGACATTTTGTTATTTCCCCTATTTGCCCCTTCAGAGCAAGATTTTACTCCTCAAAGCCGAAGCGCCCACCGCTGGCTCAGAAAGTAGACTTCATCCCTACTCGAGAAATGCTAGCCTTTTATTTACATCTACCTATTATTAACTTATTGGGAAGTGCTTGAATGAGAAAAAAATGGGCGGTTCCCACCTTTTGTTTAGTCCTTTGTCATCAGTCACCAAAGTGGAGTTGTGACTGTCGGATGCGGTGATCATTTTGGCGAGTAGAAAACTTGACTGTCACATATTGTATGTACATCCTCAGGTAGCGGCCTGTCATACACACAAAGGCATCAAATACAAACCCTATCTAATCAATACACTGATTACATCATCAATGTGCCATATACTGCTCCATCCAACAGTTGATGTCAAGATGTATTTTATTTTTATGACTTGTACATATGTTTTTTTCCTCATAATGTATTGCCATACTGTACTTATTGTACCAATTGTGTAATAAAAATGTAATACATGAATATAAACTGAAATTAAGCATAATGTATGTTCTGCAAAACAAAATTTGAATGGTTTTAAGAGTCTTAGAGTTTTATTTGTTTGAACATCTTCATATGTTAAATTAACAACAGGCTCGTATATTTTTTGAGACGGGGTGAAATAAGAGATTGGCTGAAATGGAAAGGAAAATCTGGTAAACAACATAAATCAAAGAAATCGCATCCCTGATAAATACATAAATAAAGTGCTGTAACATCAGATCAAATACAAATAATAATGGGCTACAACTACACTGTTCTGACGCATACACCATACTTCAGTGCAGGGGCGTCAGTACCATTTGATATGTGGGGGGGGGGGAACTGTTGAGTCTGGGGGTCCTCCCCCATAACATTTTGGAATTAAGTAGACGCAATTTCCCACATTCTGGTACATTCTGACATGTTTTTAAGATGTCTCTTCCGTATATCTAATGTCTCTTGTTCCTGGAAATGAAAATGAGAATTAAATAGGCCTATCAATGTTAAACTGACATTTTTTTAATAATTAGTAGTTATACAACTGACTACAGAATTAAAACTAGCTTTTGCACAGTGTAGATCACATAGTGGCATACACTCGTTTTCTCTGTGTAACTTCAGAGGGCTGTGTCTCTGACTTTTGGCTGTATTAAAAAAAAGGAAGTAACCCTAACCCTAACCCTAACCAAGTTCAGTGAAAGGTTTTAGTAGTCACAGTGTGGCCCCCCGAGCGAGTGAGGGATAGTGCAGTGGTGGTCGAACGAGCTAGACAGTGAATGAAGAGAGGGACTGGCGAATCAGAACAAGGAAATGTTATTTTCTGATGGTATCCGTCGCAAATACAGCAAAATGTGCTTTTCTAATTTTTTACTGTTTAATTAGAAAAGAAAAAAGTAAATATAAAATTGACTATATATTTGGTTAGAGAGAGAGGTTGCCTGTGTAAAACAACAACAGTGCAGCATGGTGGCAGCGTCATCCTGCAGGCTTGTTTTTCAGCAGCAGGGACCGGAGGACGGGTCAGGGTTGAGGGGGGAGATATCTCAAGAGGTGCTCTGGACCTCAGACTACTTATGTTGACTGTGATATTTCAGTTTTGTTCCTTTTAATTCATTTGCATAATATTTATTATCCTGCATTTGCTTTATCATTAAGAGTTAGGCTGCTGAAGGGAGGGGGGATTAACTTAAATGTTATACAGAAGACTGGGGAGAAAAAAGTCATGCTTAATTCAAAATCTCAGTTTTAGCCGTGATTAAACGTAGACCCCGGCTACCTTTTTATTTTCACCCAATTTGGTGTGTGCATTGTTCCCACTCAAAATGTCAGATTCCCTTGCTTCTGGAAAGAATTTCTGTGACCAATAATGAATGGTTGCCCTGATATTTCATGACTTGACCCAGAAAATGATTAAATTCCTTGACTGGAAAATGCTTTTTTAAATTCCCTGATATTCCAGAAATTCCCTGACCCGTGGGAACCCTGTGTGTGTGTGTGTGTGTGTGTGCGCATGCAAAGCATCAAAAGACAAAGTTATGATCAGCAGTCACCTTTATTTTAGTCAAAAAAAGCACAGACATAAAAAAAGGAATATTGAATAAGGCAGTTTGTATATGAGTTTGGTTTGCTCCCTCGGCTAGAAGAGCATCTCCAAATAGAAATACATGAAACCAAGCCGTCCACCTTTTTGCTTTCATGTAAAACTAGACTTTACTGCATTAGAAAAGGAATCTAATGTCCGGATGCATCATCACTGATGACAGTATTCAAACATGAAAACCCAGGTCTGGATATCAACTGGTGAGTGAAACACAGCTGTGGTGCGTTTATTAGAAAATATGATCAAATGAGTGATGAGTGATCAAATTTGTGTTGTATTTGACTGGACATGAGCAGGAATAAAACATTAATCTGGAACTGAATTCCCCTGATCACTATGTCTACATAATATATTCAAAACAGCAACATTTGTACCATAACACACTTTGCTTATATGTCAACTCATACTGTTTGTAGCTACTACTCCACCACTTTGTCTTTAGAATTCTCTAATATACAAGCACAACAAAATCCATGAAAGCAAAAGAAATAGTTTGGCAACAGTTGTAATCTACCCGATAAGGCAGATGAAACCTTTACATTTCCAGTTTACCTCATCTTATAAAATGTATGGAAAATAAATGCATATGTGGTAGTAACTTCCTACTGCCAGACAACGTGTGGAGGATTTGTTTTGAGTGGACGAGCATAACTTAAAACCCAGAATCAATACAAAAAAAAAAAAAAAATCACTTAATTTTTCCAGAAGAGACAGGCAACGTGAACAACAGACAGGTATGAAATGCTCGACAGAATCCTCAAACGTGGGATTGTGCAAACAATGTGTTTTAACCGCATGAGAGAGACAAACTTATCTTAGTCACTCCTGCAAATCAATCACACTGATTATTGTCAAATCTTTTAAGCAGGGTTTTCAAATTTCGATCAAGTAGGGATTTGGCCGCGAGGCGAAAACCACTTCTATAAAACAATCACAAAACCAAGAGGAAAAATGATTAATCCAGATTATGTTTTTTTGTTAAATACCAAAATAAATATGAGAGGATTCTCAGGGTGTCGTTCCTAAAAGGACAGAAGCAGAGCCACGTAACGGCCTGCGCTGTAGCAGAGGGTGGATGAGAGAGCCAGACATATCACGGATATGAGGAACAGCAGAATGGGATTAATGAGGAGTAGTAGTAGTGGTGGTGGAGATGCATCGTGGGTAATAATCCTTAAATGGGGCAGCAGGCAGTATAAAGGATAGATGGATGACCCCAGCCCCCACCCTCCCATCTCTGCAGGGTAAATGGCAAATCCACCACCCTCCATCTGTGACTGTGCTTTTGGAGAGCCTCTTACTGTAGAAGTGTTTTTAGGGAGAGGAAACGAGAGGATTTACAGGCTTTTATTCCATCAGGAAGTCTCTACTCAAGAGGAAACACAAGATGGAAAACAAATACAGAGTGCTTTTTTTGTTCCTGAGAGAAGCAAACCTGAAACCCTCGGTGTGTTTGTGTGGAAGTCAATGGAGGATACGTTTGTGAGCACTGAGGCTGGGCGATCCAGCTTGTATCCACGTATCTCAAATTCCTCATATGATTCCATTAAAAGATGATTCAAATGATGTCTGTGTAAGCACAGCAGTGTGTACAGCAGTGGCTCCAAACCTTGTGGGCTTGTGACGAATACGACAGGTAAAGTGATCCAGTAACAACAGACACATTTTGTGTAGCAAAACACACAAAAGTTTTCTGCATTCATCTGTTTTTCTAAGATTGAACTCCTCTAGGTTGGGAACCACTGATGTGAAGCACACTGTGTGTGTGTGTGTGTGTGTGTGTGTGTGTGGTGGGGGGGGGGAGATCAAGGAAGCAGCACAGACACGTGAGGTTCTCTGCAGCACCCTGTGAGGAACTAGATTTAGTTGGCTGTGATCATGAATGGGAAATTAAGAAGAAAAACATTTTTTTTTTTTTAACCTAATGTGAACCAGATCCTTTTGTCCAGCCTTGAACGCGGCAGGATAACATTGGGTTAAATATGTGTTTTTCTTTTTATTCCCTATGCCATCTGTTGTGATTACATGAAGATTATCCTATATCCGTCACGGAGAGCGAACCGATCCTCTTCATCTGTTTTAGACCGTCTTTCTCGCCGTTAGTACCCTGACGATGCTGCCCACTCCACCAGCTGCCAGAGCCTGGAGACACAAACATGAGCAGGTTATTTATTCGTACTGAAACGGAGTCTCGGTTAAACTCTGGTAGCTCCTCCTGTAGTCCATCTCAAACTGGACTTTACGGTCCCACCATGGCCTCAAACTACAGACCCCCCATGCATTATGCTGTTAAAGAAACAAGGAAATGTTATTTCTTTGACATGTTAGCATAAAATCATTAATAAGAGAAGACAACATCTCAAACCAACATCTAAATGGCCCTGGAGGTGTTTTCATTTTAATCTTGTGTCATCTCAAATGTCAACTTCTCCCTCCAGTGAAATCAGTTTTATTGATTAATCAATAGTCAGGAGTGCAAATATTCACCTTCTCGTGCCACTGCAGTAGGACCGCGCTGCTGTTTTCTGACGGTCTCTCGAAGCCTTTGTAGATGTATTTCATCAGCAGGTCCACGCCGTTCTTGTCAAGGGACTGCACAGCTTTCTCAATGTCGCTGCTCTTAAAAGCGCTGAGCACCTTCAGCACCAAACCCTCAGCACGATCCTGGAAAGATGAGGAGACGTTTAAAGCTCAGATGTTGTTTGTTCGTGCAAAACTGACCTGACACGCAACAAGAGTTTAATTTTTCAAAATGATCCGGCAGCAGACCATGATTAAAATAGCCATGGGTCTATGACTAAATAACATCTGCTACATTACGTGTATCAAGACAGATCTTCTGTGTTTATCCAAATGCCAGTAGAACGTAATCATCCAGTGTGATTCATTAGAAAATAAAGCAAATGCTCAACCACGATTGGCCAAACCCACCTTGACGTTCTGGTTCTTTGTGTTGATCGGAGGGTTCTTCAAGACTGCTTGTAAAGCCTCCATAAGATTTCCTGTGCAGGGGAAGGTTAAGGACGCAACACAGCACAACACGGGCCGACCCCCCTATCAGAATATGGGTCACAAGCCCGAATATATGTAAGTTTTCTAACAATACTTAGAAGAGGATCCTGAACCTGAATGACGATATGAGATCTTCCACACCAGCAAAACAGGCTCACGTTCAGTTAGTGTGAGTGTGTGTCTGTGGTTTATGTCGTCCTCGCTGTCTTTGTGTGGGTGTTTTAATGTACAACACATTATGACATGCCGTGTTCTATAAATAACATTGCCTTGCTCTTACTCAAGCACACATGACAAGCTTGAAGGATAGATTCACATGTTTTTACTAGAAACAATACTCACACGTCCACATCTGCATTCAAAGGGGTTATTCGCTATAACTGGTGTCTGTTCTTAGTGCGACTTGAATGTAGTGGAAACTGGTTTTATGTTCATGTTTGGAGTATTGTTACTGTAATCCTCCTGCAGTGTAATGTGAGGTGGGAGGTGACTGTCTGATTCAATGAGGAAGTGCTGCACTTTCATGCCTTATAAGGCCCACAGGACTGAAACTGCTGGGTGCACACTTTACAGGAACACTTCCCAAGCCTCTCCACAGACAACTAGACCAGAAGTGTAACTGCTGCATCAAAGAGAAGAGACTCTTTTTAAACCAGATATCTGCTTCTGCAACACCTATCTTACTAAGCGAACCTACGGAAACACAATCAAGTCGCATGAGCGGGTTAATAAAAGGGCGTGTACGTAGTTACACAAATGTATGCTAGCTTACCGTATAATATACATACAATAAAAAAACCTGTTGTGTCTTTGAGCAAACATCTCTGGAATGTGACAGGCAGGCAAGTCTGAACAGTGACTGGCCTACTCGTAAAATCCCCCCCATTCATACGTGTAACACACATATATACTTGCTATATAGCCGACATATGCAAATACATCGCAGCCGTACATACAGAGATTTCAGCTGTAGCCGTTTCCACTTTTCGGAGCGTGATGCTAACAAGCTAGCTAATAATGTAAAGGATATTGTCTGATGAGGGAGTCCACCTCTGCCTCGTCGGGACCCAGCTGGTTTTCACCTCCGTCCTCCTCGTCGACAAACTTGTTCTCGTCGTACTCGTCCACGTCCACTCGCCTGAAGCGGGCCGCCATTGTGTTCTTCGACATATCGATTGCGGTTTTTTCGGTCGTCTACGCGAAAAGGACAGGAGTTCAAGCTCAAGTCAGGCCTTTTTTCTTACTGTGCTTTTCTTTGATACGGCTGTCTGTCACAAGCAAGCAGCTTCCTGACTTCCTCCCTGCTCCTCTGGGTGTTTTTTTGCTTCCGCGTACACGACATCGCCCCCTAGCGAGCAAACTGTGAAACGGCATCTCCTTCTCTGTAGTTCTCATTATTAGCCGATAGAGGGAGACAAATCATAGGGAATACAAGCACTGTCGTTGCAGAAAATGCTGATCCTGAAAGCATTTTGAAAATATTTCAACGTCACGAGTACATTTTTTTGACAAAGCACCCAAATCATTATTCTTTTTTAATTTTTAAATCTACGTATATAAAATTCCCATTTATGCATTTAACTTTTCAATTAGTTTTTCTGTACATTTTCACTGTATACATCATGGTTTAAATGTTGTTTCAGAGCCAACTATTCTTTGCAATGTATGTCAAATGGAATATGTAATCCCTTTTTAGATCAATGTATCTAGGTTTTGCATAGAAAATATCCTACTTCTAAGATGTTAAGTCAAAAAGAATAAGTCAGCCTTAAACAAATAATGTATATAATTGCAGAAGGCATACACTTATTCCCAATGCCCCCACATGTTCAACCAACAACGAGACATCATACACAAACAAAAATAATAGTAAACATGGTTAATGACACGTACTGTAGTTCAGACATGTGTATAATGTGCATAGTATACAGATATAATACGCAAAGGAATAATACACACACACACACACACACACACACACACACACACACACACAATTCACCCCCATGATTACATGAGCATTCACAATGCAGATCCTGTGATGAAAGCAGGGTTTATCTGCTGGAATCCAAACAGATGATCACAGATCTTTACAACCACCATTGTGTGCGTGTGTGTGTGTGTGTGAGTGAGTGACTCACTCCATCCACTGACCATTTCACTGCTCTGGCGCAAGTATTTATTTAACTCAGCCACTAACGGGCAGACCACCGTGTGAGCGCTGTGATGTCAGGGATTGCCTGCGTCACATATGGAGCTGCATTTTCTCTCCCCAGGAAGTACGACACACTTTCCAGGTTGCTAATGCACACACTCATCTTTGTTTGAATCAGAGAGGCTATTTTGGAATAAGCACAACAAACTGACAATGGGTGAAAGTGTTGGCATCTTTTCATCCTCAAACTCAATGAACTCACGTTAAATTCTGTCTGGGAGTCCTGTGATTTTTGCCAGTTAACAGGTCCTAATATGTGTGTGAATCCTGACCGGCATAACTACTTCATGACACAGGCTTTTTCTCGGAAGTAGAGAAAGTGTGACACACCTACATTTGATGCATTGGTGCCTTGTGTGGAATTTTTAATTTCCTTATCTGCCCCGTCTAGACTGCTGGCTCTATGTTTCAGGAAGCAACAGATAACATGAGCGCCTGAGCATTAGAGCAAGATGAGCAAAAGCATCCGCATTGTTCAATAAGGGGGAGGGAATTTATCGTTTTTGCTGACCCAGCAAAAACAGGACTCCCAGACTGTCTTAAACTCTAAAATATCATACAGTCCCTGCAATCAGGTGGTTAAGCAACCTACATCAATCATAATTTAACCAACGTCCAGCAACTTACAAGTAGCCTAATAAAACAAAATGTTTTAATCCCCTGAGTTGGTTCAGTCGAACCGTCTCTGTTTGACTGTTAGCATCACACTGGTTTCCCAGACAAGAAGCAAATCGGAGTTTCCATTGGATTTTGGGTTATTGCCGATAATATATTATATATATTCGCTCTGGGGCGAACACACACTTATGATAAAATCTTAATCTTGTGAAAATCTTCAGAAATTAACACCAGTATTTTTAAATTTGAATGCAATTGGCAGAAGTCAAAAGCTAACAAAGCTAATCCGCAGTTGCACTAGCAAGCAGGCTGTAGTCTGCTTGCTGACATTTTGTAGTCTTATTTAGCCGCTTGCTAGCAAACACGTAAACCTTTTAACATTCACACAAGGTGTATTTATCCTAAGGTTGTGTCAACAAAACATCCATTGACTCCGATATACTAAATGTAGGATTGTACTGTCACCGATATGCTAACCTGATATGCAAGTCAACATTAGCTACATAGCCAGCCACCTTGTCTGCTGCGGAGACAAGATACTATTTTGCATTAGCCCTGTTTATTCTATCATTTTGTGGTGTAGAAATACAGGAAATTAATTTTTCACAAAAACCTTCTGCAGATTATGTTTCATCCCAATTTGTAAACATATCGCCCACAAACACCAGTTTACGTATTTCACTTTGCGGATTTTCCATTCTTGCCCAAACACACGAACGTTATCTGATGTCTGACCCAGGGACACGCACTGCTGGAGTTTCAGGAGAGTGTTGCTCCCTGGACACGTCTCCATGAATGTGAAGCTGAATAATACAACCAGAATAGCAGGATATTATGAATGAGTCTCGCTTGACTCCCCCTTGACGGCTGCTCTCCTGGAGACAGGAGACACCCGTGCGTGAAAACACACATAGTTTTCCGTCTCCCTATCCGTCTTTCTTCCACTCCCTCAGTGTCTCTCTCCCAGCAACACAGTGTTGCGTGCATTGGTCATGAGTGTCCTCATTGTGGGCTTTGTGGAGCGCCCCAACCCGTCTGTGCTATGTGAATGACTCAGCACATCAAAAGGCAAAGGTACAGGCACATACATGACCTTCACGTGAATGTGAAAATTAACGAGCCCTGGAAAATTTCAATATGGAGGGATAAAACTTGAAATAGCCTCTGAGAAACTGTCTGTGTTGTCTCTATATTTCAATGTCAGACCTGCGTGGCGCTGGGCCAGCTGCTTCCGTGCTGGAGAACAGCACTGCAAAGCATCCCGAGCACTTAATTAGCAGTTTCATATGAGGGGAATATTGCTCTTGGATGATGATTTAATTGGGGAATGTAATGAATTGGCGGGTGCAGCGTTGGAGCAGGTCTGCAGGCGAGGAGAGACTGTGGGTGGCTTCCTCTTTTCTGGAAAGGAAAGTGGTTCTGGTGTGGTGTTTTGTAACATCACATTGAGCTTGAAGTTAGCTATTTAGGGTGCGGGTTAGGTTTTATAATGGTGTTGCTCATGGTTTTAAAGATTACATAATACCAGTCACCATTAAATACACCATTAAATGTGTATTTAAAGGTTCGGTTCAACAGAATTACATAAAACACTTGTCTCACTTCTACGAGTTTCAACCCGCAGAAAGTTTCAGTTTTCTTTGTCCACGTTTGAATTCTCGGGAAGATTTATGCTAAAGGAAAACTTTAATGGCAATACTACGATACTACCATAAAAATGGAGTTATTGAACCAAACCGTATTCACACAGATAACGTTAGAGCATGTTGAGTAGTATAACTTTTTCATAAAATATTAACTTTTTTTCCATTGAAACACTTTTGACCTTGAGATTTCTTGACAAACGTGACCTGCTCTACTTCTACAATGTTTTGATTATTTCACTCAGAGTTAATCTATTTAAACATCCTCCCTATTTAATTCTCTGTCTTTTGTAGGTATCAATAAAAATCCTGGCCTACTACCAGGTTGTATATTAATGCCTCATATTCTTCAATATAACATTCACATAATAGCCTAGTTTATTATAATGATTTCTTCTGGGGGATTTATTTGATTCACAATATACATTTGAATTTTTGTTGGATTTAATATGTTCTAATATTTATCTTGAAGTTTTTAATCTTGTTTTCTTTTGTGGAAGCACGCTTTGCTATGATGTGAGAGTATCAGACTTTGACGTCTGTCTACAGTTGTTTCCTCTTTGATTCAGCACCTGGAGAAGGTTTTTACATGTGCGTGCCCAAGCCTTGCCAACTATTGTATGTTTTTATCAAATAAGGTATGGATTTCTAAGCATTTGTTATCTCAAATGTCTTGAACAATAGTGCACATAGCTGCTGTAGTATGGGAGTAGTATTATGACTGAGCCCTGAACCTGAATGACGTCTGGCTCTGCCCCGGCTACCAAAGACATTAAACACTATTTTCAAATGCTGAGTAATACTCAGGATTAGATAACTAATGTTGATCTGTGCAATAATAACATGTAGTCATTTCATTTTAGATGTTTCACATGAGCGTCAGAGTTAAAATAATCTCTAAACACGCATTGTAATTTACAGACAGGATGATTTTACAAAGGAATAAATGACAGGATATGCTTTTCTGCCATTGAAACAACCCTTGATGAGCTGTGCTTGACGGAATTATTTGTGGATGTTATGAGGCAACGTCACTGAGGGTCTGAATGTTAGTCAGGTAGCCATGACGACAAACACTGAGATTGCACATGTCTGCTTTAAGTTACAGTCCAACACACTAAAGCCTAATCTGACTAATATACAAACCAATTCTGCCAAATTAAAAAAAGGAAAACCAAAAGAAACCAGCCAAACAAAAGGAAACACGTAAAACTGCATCCCTCTATTGTTTTCTGATTTGTGATGTTGTTCCAGGTCTCACGGATAAAGGAAGTCATATATTTTAACAGAAAACATTACCATGACACACACAAGTTTAATTCTGTTTTTTATTATCTTTCTTTTTGTAAAAGCACATAAACATTATGTATATGTCGTGCTTTGCCAGTTGATGATCACAGGAGTATTCATGTGCAGGTCTTGATTCCCTAGAACGGACCGGTTAGCATCATAAACATTTGTAAACATTGTCAAATAAAAATGTGATATGACAGAAATATGAGAAAATAAAACTGCTACAGCTCATGCTTTCTAAATGATACAACTAAAGATAAAAGTACAACATGACAGCTCGCAGAATTTGACAAAAATGTCAATTAAAAGGATGAATGCTTGTTTCATTGTTTTTCAAGGATAAACTTTGTCTTATAGTACTTCAACATTTTGGGGAATGTGCTTGTTTGATGGAAAGATACCACTCTCATATCTGTCTTTTACACACAAGCCAGCAGCTGGTACGCTGAGATAACGACTGAAAACAAGACAGCTGACCTGATTTACACCTGAGGCTAAGACGGGACCAACGCTCCTGCGTGGGAAGGAACAACCACCCTCAGGTGCAATCACTTCACCTACCAACGGCTTAGGCCATATATGCTGCCTTTCTCCTTTGTTCTTATTGTTCCTTTTACTGCAGCCATGTTATGTGTGCGTAGCTTAAACCACACACACACACACACACACACACCCAAGCACACACACACACACACACACACCTCAAGATACCTACCAATTAAATAATAACACTCTGCATCCTGAACTCAGAATCCGTATCCACTTCAAACATACTCCAGCCTAACAACCAGCCATTAGGTTTACAAACAGACTTTTATAGAACGGAGGCCCAGATGTGACATCATGACTTTGGCTCTCTATACGTAACAGACAGATGTGGCGTCAATTCAACGACAGTGAATAAATGTATTCCCCAAACTAACGTACACTTATGAAAAAAAACAACCGAGGCAAGGGTCATGAACTCCTGCAGTATGAATGCAGGCCACTTTTTCTTTGTTTTCTCAGTTTCTTCCATACCAGCGAGGCTGAAACATGAGCATATAGGCATTTGAAGTGCTCCAGTGTAAAATTCCACTGCTCTGTGTGCAGCCTTTGGGGCCCTGCAGGTATAGGTGTAGTGTGTCAGATTCCAGGCCTCCACTGCTGCAGGTATAGGTGTAGTGTGTAAAATTCCACTGAGTGCCGTCGAGAGCCACCGTTCTCAGACGCAAGCGGGTCTCGTGATCGCACTCGCCACCTCCGCCCAGCCTGACCTGAGCGCCGCTTCACCGCCCTGCAGCTAGTTGGGGTTTGTTGGAGGAGGAAATGGCCAGAGAAAAACAAAACCTGTGCCCGTTTCTAAAAGGCAGCCTGAAACAACATGATCAGGAAAATAAACACACCTAGAGACGGAGAGATAGACAGGAGAAGCGGGGCCGTTTCTATGGCATCCAGTTTTTGTTTTTCCAAAATGGTGGCTTTAATTTGAGACACTCCCTACAGGGGAGCAGGGAGTGCTCCTTCCCTGTAGCTGGGTGAGCATCATTGAGATGCTTGAGGTATCCAGAGGGGTTGCAATCGCTGTGAGGAGGCGCCATCAAATGAAATAAGTGGTTACGAGCTCGTCTTCCATGTTTTCAAACTGGATTACAAGTTTAGGCGAGCCATCCGGTGAAGAAACAAAAAGGAAATCATGGTGATATGCATGTTTTGTGGTCAATACGGTACGAGTTCAGCTTTACCTCTGTATTCACACCACTGCGAGTAAAATTCAGACACAGGTGCATAAAAAGTCAGATGCAAAAGTGGCTTTGCTATAGGCAGCGTGAACAAAAAACCAAGAGGTGTCCACATGAACGAGGAATGTTGCAACTGGAGTAGAAAGTTCACATGATGCATTTAAGTGAAGCCAACGAACACATAAATCTGAAGTGGACATTTTCTTTCACACGTAAAGAACTAAGAGATAACCGTAACAACCCAGTCACACTGCAGTGTTTAGTAAAGTGTTGATTTTCAACATCCAGCTGTCAAAATCAGCTGTTTGTGGTCACATTTCAAAATCCTCCCTGCGTTGTTGTATGTGAATGCAATCATAAGGCTTTTTATCAGTAAACGTTAAGATTCTTTACAAAATGAAAAGTGTGATTAAAAGTCTACATATAAAAAAAAAGACACAATAACATTTTCCAAAAAGAAAATGCTTTACTTTAAGACTGAATCTACAGAAAAAAAAAATCTCTAAAGTCCCACTTTATCCAAAGTCTTAGATCAGGCTACTGGTTTTCATTTCCCAGGAGGCTCCAGGGTTTCGTCCGAGGATTTTTGTTGAGAAACTTTTTCGGGATGGCACTGAGGGAGAAGGGACGGGAGAGGGAGGAGGGATTCTCCTTCCGGGACACGATGCAGTCTTTGATTGCTTCTTTAATCACCTGAGGCAGACACATACAGGGATTTAATCCACAATACTATACTGCATTGATCAATATTGTATCATCAATGAGAAAAAAAAATATTCTTGAAGCTGGAAATCTTCAAATACATTTGCTCTATTTGTTGAAATTCAATCAAATGTTCAGACGAGAGAGAAAAGAAATGTGGTATTTGTTGCAGGACTTTAATTAGCCTGTTCAATCATTTCATGATTCATTGACATCGCTTTAAATATACAAACATCACTGTGAACATATTTGCTTTAAGTGCTGTAGCCAACTTATCAATGCTGCATAAATGACCAAACTTTTGTGTTGCTAGGCAGATTTTCAATAGAATTTGACGGACGTGACATTATGCTGCTCCGTAGACAGTAAGACAACGGTATTGGCTGACCTTCCAGTGAAACCACAAAACCCGTTGCTTCACATTTATATCCTTACTCAGCATGGAAGTGATTCAGATGCAGTCAATGAAAGTCAGTCTGACCTCCTAACACACCTACTGGGAACTAGATTAAACTTGCAGTATCCGGTCTTAGATGGGCCTTTTGAGATTTGAAAGAATTTAATGTTGCACAACAAACTCATATTTGCGTAATGACAACACCAGCATTTAAAACTTCCACAATGACAACACACAAGAATGAAAATCAACCAATGAATCACAACACTGAATCCTCTGATGACCTCTAGGCTTCCAAACTGTTGTTTCATGTCAGAAAAGCCTCCCTCCATCTAAACATTCTGTAGGGAAACCATGAGGACGGGACTGACCTCCAGATTGTTGAGAGTGTTGAACTCCATGAGGTCGTGGAGTCGGGTGAAAGCCTCGTTGGAGTACTGGAAGTTAAAAGTAGAGAATGGTGACTCCGGGTCGTCAAAGATGTCAAAATCAGCCAACTCCTTCTCCATCTCAGTCTCTCTGGGAACACCTGGAAGTACATCAAAGAGTAAGTAAGGAGATAAATCTGAAGAAAACAGGCTTGTTATTTGGGAGAAACGAGAAATATATGTTGAGTTGATCTTGGAAACTGAAGGTGAGAGCACAATCTCAACTAATTAGCTTTTCTCAAGTCTTTGTTATTCACAGAAATGAACTGTTTTCTATTTGATTGATTGATGAGGTCAAGATGCACTTAGAAAGTCAACGTTTAAGCCAACATCAATCGAGGAAGATGGTTCTATTAATTAACGCATCAAATATTTCACTCAAACTTTAAATGATTCTAGTGATTCAAATCTGACATTATTTGCTTGTGAAGACGATCTACAAACCCTACTTTTTATAATATCTTTATAATATCCATCTGTCTTCATACCTTTTGTATCTCTTTTCAACATCCAAAATGTCATCACACAAGACATATTTTATACTATCAGACATTTGAGTGAAATTATCAATTCAATCAATCAATCAACTTTATTTATATGGCACTTTTTCATACTTGCAGTGTCACAAAGTGCCTCGCAGAAAATAAAAGGAAAAATGAGGAACAAGGAAACACCATGAAAACCCAAACCTCCCACCCCCACAAATATACGCACAGAGATACACCATGACATACACACTCACACACGTACACAGTCATACTCACATTCACACCCACACACCCACACCCATACAGGAGGAGACATGGCTGGGCACTGAGATCTGAGGTGAGGAAGAAGCTACCATAACTTGAGTTATGGCCAAAAACGTGCTTTGTGAAAAAATTCCTTGAATGAGTTCCTGGAATATCATATTCACAAGGATTAAGGTCTTCTTTCAAACCCCTATCCGTATAAAAATAGTTTGAAGAAATAATCTTAATATACAGATACACTTCCTATTGTAGTGTTTTCCCAGTATTATTTTGTATGCTTTCAGAATATTCTGGAACGACTACATCATGGCTTGTACAACTTCCGAACAAACGGGGAAGTCCATTTATGGCTCTGATGTCTTTTGGGTCTGAGTGCAAAACGCTTATGTAACATCCATAAACAGGCTGCGGAAGCATGTGGGCCGATGGCCGACTGAATGTAAAGAGGCAGAAGGGGAGAGGAGGCGATGTGGCGATAGTGTGTCTTTGTATGGCTCATGATATATGATCTGTTTACATGCAGGGCTCTCCCACTGGAGCGATAGATTCCTTAGCACTACCTGGCTCCTTAAGGAACCATAATTCACCTGCATGGCAGCTCATAAAACACTGAACACACTGTGCGTGTGCGCATGCACATTCACACTCAGTAAACTTAAAGACAGACGCACCATTTCCATCGTGAAACCACCGAGACACTGAACAGACGCTTTTTTTATTGGCGTTATTCAAATGAGGAGCGACTTTTGGCCGAAGAAAAAAAAAAAAAAAAAAAAACGGTCCGCTGCAGACCGAATATGGTTAAATTACAATGACCCATTTCGAGGAAGAGATGCCTCATGTGCCATGACGGTAAAGCGGCGGTATAATAATAATACAGAGCTTTAGCATAGTTTCCTCCTCACACATGCTGTGCAAACCGCCACATGTGCACGTACTTACCAGGTGCCTTGAATTTCCTGAAGTTGATGTTGACGAGGACGAAATGGATGACGGTCGGGCAGTTCTTTTGGCCTTTTTTTGGTTTGAAGACGTAGCATTCCTTCAGGCCCTCGCGGTCAAACACTTTGGGGTCGATCTTGGGGAACGGCAGCTTGTTCAATAGAGCCCACTTTTCTGCCAACAGGAGCTCCTGCGGCACAAATTCACAAATCGTTCACGATTCCCCGTTTGCATGGATCATTTTCTTTTAGCAATTCTTGACTGTAAAAAGAGTAACCTTGAATGGGGGGCTGGAGTCGCTGGGTCGTGCAGAGAAGTCGAAGGAGATGATGAGGTTGACGCCGCGCTGCGGCCGCAGAATGAGAGGATAGGGAAGGTTGTAGGTCAGGCCACTGTCCACCACGTGGATCTTCTTACTCTTCACGTCCAGAGGCTCGTATATGCGATCAAACTCATCAGGGTCTGAAAAAACATCAAATATATGATGCAGGAACATAATACTATAATTATCATGTCTTGTGCTGTTTTTCACCTCCTTGGAAAAACAGTCCTGTAACTGTACCTGTAACGGCATCCACCTCGTCCTCAAGCACGGGTTCGTGGCACGTGATCTCTTCGCGGGGAGAGAAAGGCATGCTGGTGTTCAGGTTCAGACCCAGCATGAAATTATGCACCTGGTTACAGTGTGACAGTGAGAATTTGAATAGAGGGAAAGTGAAAGGGGAATGCAGCTCGAGAACATGCAGTGTTTTGTATGAAAGTGATGGTGGTGATTGGACATAGTGAGTTACCTTCCCTGCCCGACCCTCTCTTGTGTTGAATAAGGATGAGTCACTGAAGAGCGATGTGAACATCCTCTGAACCCAGCTAGCCTGAGCAGTGCGATGGTACTCGTCTTCCGCATCCTGGTTCTCTGTTCCACCTGATCACCAAAACAATGACAGAGAAACTACTGTTAATTCAAATGTTGTGCAATTAAATGGACTTTGACGGAATTGCGGCCGACTTTAGACTCAGATAACAACTAGAATTTAGCTGATGAGGAGCCAAAGATTTCCATCAGGGGATGGAGGAGACCAAAATCGGAACTAAAAGAGAATAAATGTTAATCCGTGTTAATAGTGTGATGTTAAAAGTGACAATATGAGAATGTGGTGGTGTGCCCCAAAGTATCCAAAAATAATTATTTCCAGGTTCAAGTGTTTCATGTTTTCTAACAGCATGGAGAGGCGTGCAGGCCTATCCCTACCCTTAATGGTGATGTTGCGATAGCCTAGCACCTTCGTGATGAGCGTATAATTCGTCCATCTATTATAATACGCATTTGCTATTTGAAAACAATGGCTTTAAATATATTATTTGAAGGTGTCACAGAAAATTGCCGGAAGGGATTTTATATCTAGTTACACCCTTTAAAAAGGAAAAGTGAGACAAAAGACTGTGACTCATCTACCCTGTTTCTTCTCTCTTTCTTTCTATCTATACTTTCTCACACAACTAAAGCTCACACTTGCAACGAAAAAACATTAACTCCCTAAAAATTTGGCTGGCAAATCAATATCGATAGGATCACAAAACACTGAAACACATTTCTGACACACAAAGCTCGGTTAAGCACTACTACTAAGGCAGTAGTGTTCAGATGTAGCTGACTCACGTTTTAACACCATTCAAAGTCACACATGTCTATTGCACCGTAACATATTCATTTATACTACACAATATGGTGTCTGTTTGTATGCTCCTTGTGACAACAATGGATATCTTAGCTCACCTTTACGTGGCTCGTCGTCATTGTCCAGACTTTCTTCTCCGATGATGTGCTGTGGTTTGAGCTGCTCTGTAAGACACAACACAGCTTCCCTCATCAGGTTCCAACTTGTTAATGAATACGTTTTTATTATTTATTATTATTTTTATAATAAATTTATACCGAAAATCTATGCTTTTGTTCAGTTATATGACATTATGATCAAATAAGTCAAACACACTTGTTGAACAAAGGCATTCCTAAACTGGGTGGAGACATTCTTAGCACTTTTGCACAACCAGTGAATGCATTGTCAGAGTGTGTCCGAGTGTTTAAAGGTCACCACAAACAAATGCATTCAACCACAACAAACATCAGCTTGTCAGTCAGAATATTCACAGGAAAACAGTTACCTGCCCACTGTTGTGGTTACATCGCAGAAACACACACACGTACGCACATGCTACACATTTCATATCATAGGTCAGCTATTTTTAAAGACCTACAGGTGTCAACATGTGTGAAAATTATTTTTCCAAACATAGAAACCTGTCTCATAGAGACATGGAGGAAGCAAAATATGGAGAACAAAAGGATCTAAGGCATGACTGAATGTCAGTTTCTGTGGAAGGGTGTACAAGCTTCCTTTATCGGTAGATCAATACAACATGAGACAAAGGCATTATCTGGTATCCATGACTTAACACATATTCACATCAGGTTCAAGACATGCTGCAAGAGACATATTTTGCTAAATAATGACATTGATTATAATAATAAATTCATGAGCAAGTTCATCCAAGTATAAGGTCTGTTTTAGATGAACATAATATATATAGAGTTACAAGCCACAAGTAGTCATTTACATGGTGCAACAAATAAACTAAAAATCTAGGATAAGTATTATTTAGCTGAGCTGAAAGTTAATTTTCTAACATCAGTGGACATCAGACAACGACCCACTGAGTAGTTACAAGAAGTAACTTAAGAGTTAATTTTCAATCACAACTTTGAAGCCAACGTGGATGAGACATGCTTGGAAAAATGGAAATTTGAACAGTTTTTTGAGCAAAACAACTGAGCGACCTCCATCTGCTGAAGATCATGTGACCGTGTCTCGGAACGGCTACTGAATTAACCTGTTCCATGTTCCTATCCCAGTCAATCAAAGAAATGTATTTAATTTTAATTTGCACTGAACCAGAAACGTACAGCTTAAAACATTTTAAAAAAAAGCAAGAAAAGATTACCTAACTCCTCCTCCATGGTGCTTCCACCCGCTGTGTCTCTGACTCCCAGCACCCTCTTGAACAGAATAGAGAAGGCACTTCCCCACACACCTGAAACAGTGGAACAATGTAGCTTGTTTGTAGCTCTACGAATGTAAACCGCTCTGACTGTTTTGTGTGTAAACGTCTTCTCACCCATCAGAAAATGAATAGGGTTCTCCTCGTATTTCTTCACCACCGTTCCCATGAAGAACTTGCTTCCAAACAAGTCGGGGGTCATGAAGGTGCCGTACTTTGCCATTCCAATTTCATACGGGCTGAACTCCACCCAGTCTGAGAGTTTAATTAGAAAACAACATTTGAATTTGAATTTGTGACAACTCATAGTCAAGTTCAGCTCTTTTTTTCTATTTAAGCCCAACATGATTAACAACTGCTATCACATACACACACATTAAGGCACACACACAGAAACGCATGCACATACGATAGAAATCACAATCGCCGTAACGCCGTGAAGAGAATTTCACATCTTAACTCTACTTAAGCTTTCTTTTGACAATATGGTATTTTCCTTTAAGCTGGGTCATAAAGAAACCAGGGCTGTTCGGTAAGAGGACTGTCAAAGATTAAAAGGCCAGCTTTTTCTTAAGTTGAATAGTATTAGTAGTGACTTTGACCTCAACCTCGTTTCATCAGCCACAAATAATAAGTAACCGGTCAGATTTCTAATGTCGTCACGATTTTTGTAATACGTCTCTTCTGCCCTAAGTGACATATTGTTATCAAAGATCTGTAAGTAGACTATTGTTGTCACTGTTTTCTTTGGCGTCAGGGTGTTTTGTTTGTTCTCAACATGGCAACTCGCAGTCAACACCACGAACAGTGCTAATAACACAGCGACAGCACAGTGCTCATAGAGGTTTACACGGGGGGAACCGGAGGCCGGCGCTACGCTTCCACAACAATGCTGCAGGATGCTGCTATATTAACACTTTGAATTTAGAATACAGCACATTTAAGTAAGAACAAGGAAAAGTGTGTGTTTAATGAGGATATAATTGGAATTCCAGCCGCCACAACTCTGTGTTTTTTTATGTAGTGCGCAGTTACTGTGCAGGCTGCATTGATGAGGAAGTACAAAATGGGACAAACCCAGAGTCTATCGTGGCCTTGTGCACACTTAGTTCCTTAATACAGCACAGTTGCTATCTGGCACCACAGATCTTTAGTTGACAGCACCCCATGTCAAGACACATCCTCTCTGTGGTAGCAGCGCAGCATCATAAAGATATAAGGAACGCTCTGTCGTTTTGCTTGCGGCTGAACTCATCTCATCTCAAGTTACTCATTACATAATGTCAAAGAATTTGCTGGGGGACTTGGTGTACAAGCGACACACCATATAACATAAAGGCACATGCAGATATTTACAAGCACACAAAAAAAGACATGTACCTGCAAACATGAGCTCAGAAACATCTGGCTTGACATGAAGACACGTGAAGAGAGGAAGAGGACTCTGGGCCTGGTCTATTTTCTCCTGGATGTCACTCAGTTTGATGTCCATCCTCTGGTGGGGGAAAACATACTTGTTGAGGGATTTATACTCATACTCTGTCAGCAGGTGGTAGGAGTGGTCTTTTTTATGGTTGTGTGGGAGTTAAACTAAAGTAAAGTTGGAGCAACACAAAGTCAAAGTGAAAGTAAGAAGCTTAAATGGGCATGGGTGGGATCTCCGCTCAAAAGTAAAGACAGGAAATTAAAATGAACGTAAGTGCAGAGGCGGATTGGCATAGTGCTGAGCAATAAGGAGATGATAAATAAGGAATTCCAACAAAATGAAGACAAACAACAGCTGTCAGGTGGCTCTTACCGCGGGTACAAGCGTTTCTCCTATGAGCATACCGAAGATATCAGCAAAGGTAACAGGCTGTCCTGAAGCCTTTTTGGTCCAGAGGGCCTGGATGTAGTTGGTGATGTGTTGGGGCAGCAACAGCTTCAGTGGGTTACTACTAACTCTCTTCATCAGCTCTGCATTAATATCCTTTGGGCCCTTATTTGGAAACTCTGGGTGGGAGTAGAGAGAGGCCATGTACCTGCAGGGAAAAAGAGAAACACAGTCAGAAAGAGACACTGTGCAAATCTAATGCAATGTAAAATGTTGAGTTTTAGCAACAAATACAGTGAAACAAAAGACAAAGTATCTTTGGATATGAAAGGGGTCAGGAAAAGAGAAGAAGGAAAAAAAAAGGAGAAATAAAAACTGACCATGTAGAGCCGGAGAGTCCGGCGACATATGTGGCACAATCTAGGACCCCAGACTCAAACAGGGCTTTCATCACGCCGGAGAAGCCAACCATGGCACGGAAACCGCCTCCTGACCCCGCTATGGCTATCACGGGCACCTGCAACACACACACGCACACACACACACACACACACACACACACAAGGAGATAGTCATAATGTGAGCGAGGAGAAAAGGGCATGCTTAATTGCGTGGTTACATGCTACAGGGTTAAAAGTGTCTCTCATTCATTCTTTCAGGTTGAGTAACTTCCTCCTGTCTCTACACTGAGGGCGCCAGTTGCGTCACACGCTTATAGCTTTTTTTTCACTTCATCAGATTTTCAGCTATTTCATCATTCTCATTGTGCAATATTGCTTCCTTTCTGCAGTTTTATCCTGCAGTCAAATGTGAATTTTTGGAACAGACATATTTCCATATAACCATGCTACACTTTTGTAGTAGTGTAGCATGGTGGAAGACAGTAGCCGGTTATCTCATTCTTATGATGCTTCCTGCACATGTCGAGGACACTAGCAGGCCCAGCTGGAGATTACAGCACAAGGGCGTCCAGCCAAAACCACACCAGCGGTTAAATGAAACTAAGCTTAGCTCGGAGCGGGAGCGCAAAACTTACTGCATGCTTTGCTTCCCAGCGGGAGAAACGGTGGTCGCGCTATCATAAGCTGAAACAACATTTTGTGAAAAAAGTACATTGCAGTTTTTAATCTTTCAAGTCTGATCTCTCAACCTTGCAGGTTTGAATTATGTTTCTTTTCTTTCCTTTTCTGCTACCTTCTCTTATGCTGCAGCTCACAGCGAATGTACAGGAATGACGGCCATCATATCTGCACTCATGTATGCAAAGAGCCGACAGCACTTACTCATGTGGGATGGATTGTTACAGAAATTGTTACATTTATTAGCTATAGGCTCTGCTCTAATCACTTCCCAGTGAGGAGTGATATTAATAAATGATGCTTAGACTGAAAACTGTTTAGGTTTTAAATACCAACAGTCCATCCACCCATTATCTCCAACTGCTTATCCTGACATGTAAGAACAGATAACCATTCACACACATAGGGGCTATTTAAGAGTCACCTATTACCCAAGCATGCATGTCTGGAATGTAGGAGGAAGCCAAAGAACGCGGGGAGAGCCCATGCTAACATGCAGAACATGCAAACTCCACACTCCGGGCCCCTCCTCCAGTGAGCCGACAGGGCTAACCGCTACACCGCCATGCAGCCAATAGCAATAGTTTCCATGCTACATTTGGGGTAAAACGTGAGTTTGTCGCTCTTCTCCCACCTCCTCTGGAGAGCTGGGGAGGAAACGAGGCTTCTCCATGTCCAGCAGCTTTTTGATGCCCAGCATCACCCTCTCTCTGCGGGTCTGTCGGAACTGCTTCTCTTTGTCGCACAGGGCCAGGCTGAACCGCAGGTCCAGGTTGGTGCTGCAGCGAAAGTAACAGGAATGTGATTGTATGAAATCTGATTGTGGGAAATGTTCTGCTGAGAGGCAGATAGAGGTTTTTTGTCCGTGAATGAAACGCCACGGCTGTTGAAATGAATAAGATCTGCTTGTGAAAGATGCATGCACAGATAACATTCATGACTCCTCACTCTTTACTGCTCACTTTCTTATAATTACAAACCCTTCAAACACGTATGGCATGTCCACATCCTCCCACTCACTATGTAGTGATGCTGTGAGAAACACGATGCAACCCATTATTGGCTTATACATACATCCTGTTTTTACTGAGTCACGCTGCTTTAGGTTGTAATCTTTTGTTTCTGAAGTGCTACATGTGAATTCCTATGCATTCTTGTACCTGTGACGCATTTGTACAACAGCCTTCACTCATATATAACCAGCATCACCATTTCACACGGGCGCCTTTAGAGTGATCCCGGAGTGAACCATGCGAAACCATTATTGCTTTAAAGCTAAATAAAATATGCTATACTTACCAGATCTCCAGCATCATCTCTAAGTACACTTTTGTTGCCTGTTAAAAGAATCAAATATGTGGTTATTGTCCAGTAAAGGAGAAGCTGATTGTAGTTGGTATTTATGTCAACAGGCAAGCACAAAGTGTCACAAACTAAATTCATGATGTGAAACTAAATAATCAGAACAGGAGTGGTTCAGTTTTCGAAGAAAATCAATTTGCATAATCTGTGGAATGATTGCATTATTGAAATAGAAACTTAATTTATACTTTTTTTAAAAATCATTATTCAGATCATTAGTTCATGTGTTATAAACAGCCACCAAAAATAATCTAGATTTTATCTGTTGGCACACTCTAGTCTATACAGATAAGGTGTATATTCAGTCTGCAAATCTAGTATCGTAAATTTCCTTGTAATATTTCTCAACGAGAGTTTAAAGGAAGCTTCTGTGAGTTTCGTCAACACTTGCCGAAACAACATGAGTTCATAATGATGGAAATGCAAAAAAGAGTCTGCTGGGGGTGACTGTCTTACTTTGCCAATGAGGAAAGGCACCATCTTTTTCTGGCCAACACTGAGCTTGGTGATGTCATAGGTCGCAGTCCCAAGTGTCTCATCCATCACATAATTGGCGTCCATTAACGTTAACTGATGGTGATAAACATCGTCAGCCCAGTTCAATTTTGACAAGAAGTTAAACGATGGTTAATGTAGACTTTCATAACTAATGACGACCAAGAAGATTAATTCTGATGCTGCTTGTCCTCCTGTACTAGTATAGTCTGTGCTAGAAGATTACCTCCAGGACATACTGCTGGTTGGGATCTAGTATGAAGTGAAAGGTCTCATTCCATTTCGGGTTGATGTCGTTGTCTATGTGCTTGGTCCTCTTCCTGCTCTCTGGGGCAGTTGGGATGAACAGCTCCACGTACGGGTCTGGGGTGTCCACTGCGCACACACACACACACACACCATTGTTTATTGTGAAAAGATCACGTTGACCTAAAGTAGTTTTGGTGGATGTTTTCTTCACACGAAGGAAACTACTACATGCATGACTCACACAGGTCACCCAGCGCTCCCTTGGTGACGCTCTCGGCTCGAACCACCGTCACGGTGAATTTGTGAGAAAACTGCTGCTCCACCTGCAATACAACATTCATTCAGTTCATTTCATTGTCTTGTATGGGAAAATCCTCCCCACAGGTATGTGTGGTGACATCTACAGCTCAGGGTTCACTTACCACGCTGATCAATAATGACTTTCTCCATGTGATTTGTGATTCGATGCTCATTTTTAAAACATGTGATTTACAGTGTAAATGAGGGACAAGGGAGGAAAGGTTGGACAACGCTGTATAATGGCAGTTACCGACACGTGTTTTATTGCCATTCTCTCTTTTGGACTTATTTTGATAAGTCCACCTTTTTTGGGTTGCTTTGCAATACTGACGTAGCAACTTTTCAGCAGGATGTTACACATAACATAACATAACATACACATCTGCATTAGTAGAAAAGCCAATAGGAATCCAAGAACATAACATGAACAGTATATTGCTGTACTCCATAAAACATTGGCAAGTCCGTCATTAGTCTAAGATTTGTACACTTTTTCTTCATGTTTCCTAACCCCAAAATTAATTTCTATTCCCCAGCTTTGTTTTTTTAATTTTTGTTACACCTGTCGTCATTTTGGGAACATAATCCAAATACTTTATGTTTTTCAATTGCCAAGACATTTCCAATAATAATACTGTAGATCCACAGTTGTGGTAGCATATTGTAGAATACAATAGTAATTTTACAAATACTTATACTAGTAATACTGTCCTAGAAAGTGCCCAATTGTTCCTCTGTTGTTCCCCAGAGTCTAGTTTTCTTCCAATATAAGTCTATTTAAGTACCACTGGAACCTACTTATGTTAATGGTGCCTGTTTCATACAATGAAATTACACTGTATTATAAAGTGTTACCAAGTATAAAGGTCACTCCAAGTATTTAGCTAATGCCAACACTCTTTCGTGTTGACAAATAGGAGATATATAAATTAGATACAGACATTGTTGGAGGTCATCCGTGTCTAAATAATGGGCCTCATTTTAGCCCAATGTTCCCTTTGTCCTTCATAGATACCATCACTGAGAGGTTGCTTTGCATTTTTTTGCTGTACTGTTTTTTGTCAGACTTATGGGCAGCCAGAGCTGTCAAGCTTTCTCAGCAAATCTGAACATCTGGTATTCGCTCCAGTTCCAAGGTGTGACTGTTCATGAGGGACACACACTCCTAAATAAACTACTTGTTTGTGATGGCCAGTTGCATGCTCGTATGCAGGAGAGCGAATTAATGGTTGTTTTCTATCTATTCACAAACAGAATGTATTGTGAAATGTTTGACGGATGTAACACTTCCCCACATGGCTGTGAATGCAGCTATCACAAGGCTTATCTAATGCTCATCCTTGTTTTTTAAAACAACTCACATAACCCTCGTCTCCTGCTGCAGTGATAATGAAAAGTAATTTGGAGCAATAAGAGAGAAATGAATTCTACTTCTTCTATTACTCAAAATACAATTAGCTTAGGCTGCTAACTGGAATCTCTTTGCTCGGTGTTACTGTACATGTCAACACTCACGATTATATTAGAAGCCATGGTGTGTTGTCAGGTGAGTAATTCACAGGGAAACCTTCATCAAGATGTGAACTTTAACTCAGGAAAGCATTTCAGTCAAGAACTGGAACATCTGGCACCTGGAAGATGAAACAACAGTGTTTAATATAAGTGAAAATGCAGTTTATCATTAAAAAATGAACTAACTTCTTGAAGAAGGATACACTCTTTAAAGAGCCAAAGCTGCTTTAGAAATATCAGTTACGCCCTTTACATCATGACGGGGTCAAGGAGAAGTGTGCTGAACCACAAAACCATGACAGGACGACTGGACCAATCGCGACCCTACATATGTGTGAGAGTGTGAAAGAGAAAGACGGAAGGAAAAAGAAATGCAACTTTGACGCCAAAGGCCACGGAAATGACTGAACAAAGTGTGACGTATGGGCAGGTGTGCATCTACAGAAGAGATGGTGAACTTGTTATTTTTAGCAACATTAAGGCTTTCTCTTTATGATGGTTGAATATACATATGTCGATAAGAAATTTGCATACTGTGTGTGTGTGTGTGCTGTTGATAGCATATCAAGGTCAGCAAGCCTTTTCTCAGCTGTTCACCAAAGCGTATCATTACTGGGGGGACTGAGAGCACGTACGAGTCTGTGCTGGTCACGTAGTTTGCATCAGTAGTCCAACTTTTTCAAGTGCCAGGTCACTCCGCCATTGTTCCGCTGCGTACAATGAGTGCATGCAGGCTGCCTGTGAGTCCTGTGTGTGTGTGCCAACATAACCCAGAGGCTTCACTTCAGCACTGCTGTCAATTTCCATACGAGGACACAGAGAGTGAAAGAAACACACAGCAACCACAGCCAGAATGCAAAACAGCTGCAATAAATGAATCCTCGTGCGACATATTCAATGCACAAAGACTACAGACTGGGGTCCTCCTCGAGAATAAACGACAGTAAGAAAAAAAACTGTGAACTTGTCTCTTCTCAAAACATTATTTATGAAAATCTGTGTCATTATGAACCAATATATCTAGCTTTATTATCATTCACAGTATATATATATATATATATATATATATAGTTGTCATGTACAATTGGAATGATAAACGAAATATACTGCTGTGGTCTGCTTGAAGGCGTACAGTAAATATCCTACTGTACAACTAGTCCTATATAGAAGGTGAAGTTTGGGAATCACCTTCACTACTCTATGAATCACTGTGCTTTTCATAAAAAAATAATTGTCACGGCAATGTATCTCTTATTTGAATAATAGGCTTCATAGAAAACTTATTAGGCCACCATAAACAGGTTTTGCCTGACTCTAGGCAGAATAAGGTCAGATCTGACGAGGCCGGATAGTGTGACTTTGCAACCTGTAATGATAGATAATAGTATTGCCTCAGATCATATAAAAGGAATATAGAGATGACGGTCTAAGTTATCAATCTGCAATGATGTAAACAGGAAACACAGGAAATAAATTAAATGTTGAAGAATACGAAGAATACGCTCTTTTATAGGCGACTAACTAGATCGGTTCACCCCGGTCTGCGACATTTAGCCTAAACACAAGCTATAAGCATTCGGATTCATGAAGTAAAGTTGGCATTAGCGCGTTTCCTTATCCTCCGAGGAGCGTCAAATGAACTGCTGACGAAGACGCTGCCTAAAGCACAAGAGTCAGTGGCGCTGAGCTCCCTCTCCAAAGCGCTGGCCCGCTTGCAAAAAAAAAACCCACCCAAACACATTACGCAGTTAAAAGAAAGGAAACTGGAAACGTACCTTAACCGGAGAGCAAGTCCTGAAATATGTGTCATGCTGTTCCACCAGTGCAGGACTGGCGAAGAAGGAGGCGCTTCTCGTCAGACCCGGCAGTCAGCTCGAAGCCCAGGTGGCACACTCCGAGTTGGGGGAAAATCTAACAAACTACACGTAGATGACTTTTCAGTGTTTGTTTAAAAAAAAAATATCAAACAGGAAAGAGTTTCGGAAAACTGTAAGTGTCACGTTTTGACTCAGCGGGAAAAAAGCTGCTCTCCACCTCTTCACGCGCGTAAGTGCGCACCGACGTCCACGCGATGGCGCGTAAACCCGGACTGTGTTGACAGAATAAACTTTTTATAATGTGAACTTCTTATGACAGAGCGGTGAGGCTCAAGTCAAATATGACTTTTTGGCAGGGGGTCGGTCTGCTGGTCGTTTCCATCCCGCGTTTTAAGCCAAACGTTGACTGGCTTTGACGCAATCACAATTACAATGTTCTCAAGAAGCGCTTTTATTTTAAATTAATTATTACAAATAGAGAAAAAAACTTTTCATACTGTCAAGTACATTTTATCATATTAATTTCAGAGAAAATACATGTGCAGAACATTTCTGGTGAATCAAATGGTGCAAATACATCTTTATTCCCATATGTTTGCTCCATGGTTTAGACTAGATTAATTTTGTGACATGAATTTATGTCATTACTTTGGTCCTCTTGTGGAAATGTGGTCTATAGAATTGAGATATTCAGGGGAAATGTATCTTTAATATTTGGAAAGTGGCAACTTTCTGTAGCAGATACTTATGATAAATCATTAAAAAAAGATTATAAAATTCATTCACGTAAAATCACACTCTTTCCATTTGCATGTGAAGACATACAGCTTTACAAAGGCAATGAAGTTCTGTTTGTTGTTCTAAAATCATTTCAGTGTCTCTACTGAAAAAGAAGAAAGCGCTGTGAGTAAAAATCAGCCAGATATACACTCACATTATCATCATTCGAAATCCGGAGAAATTCAGATTGTGAAAGACAAAATATTCCTCAGGTGTCCTGTGGTCAATGTATTCATAGCCCGGTCTTGATCATCCATGCACGAATGCATGCTCTGGTGAGCTGACGTCACCCCGGCCCCGCATAAAGAGGTGCTCCGAGGCGCAGGTTGCCATTCAAACTTTCAGCCTCAGAGCGAAAGCACCGCGGAGGACAGGAGGAAGGAGGAAACACAGTCTTTGGAGTATGAACACATTCACGGCGGTCACGGTTTTCCTCTCGGCGCTGGCTTTTCTTTTGTGCGAAGGGGGTAAGTAGTGCGATCTCACAGCTTTAGTATAGCACTCTTAAAAGCAAGATGTGTGAAGTTTTATATTAGTCTGTGTTGAGTTTATCTTCAGAAAACATCATTATACACAAATTCATTGATTGGCTTTTATAGGAATAATATTTCCTAATATGGCAATTTCATCCCGTCTGAGGCGTATTATAATATGTCGAGGCTTTTCTAACAGTGAGGTGAATAGTAAGTAACAGCCCAACATTGTCTGTGACAGGTAACCCGTGTTGCTCGGAGCCATGTCAGAACAAGGGCGTCTGCACAGCGCTGGGCACAGATCATTACGAGTGTGACTGCACACGCACAGGATACCATGGCCAAAACTGCACAGCGCGTAAGTAGCAACGAGGTCATTACATCTGGCTGTGTTTGTGTGGTGAATCCATCAATAATTCACTTTCCCCCTCTTGGATTGCGCAGCTGAATTCTTCACCTGGATCAAAGTGTCCCTGAAGCCATCGCCCAACACTGTCCACTACCTCCTCACCCACTTCAAGGGCTTCTGGAACATCGTCAACAACATCTCCTTTCTCCGGGATGCCATCATGAGATACGTGCTGACATGTAAGAATCCCTAGCTGATGGCAGAAGATTGATTCTTGAATCATTTGTACAGCAGCTTGTATAGCAGTTTAATCTAATGAAACGCTTCCTCCCTTCCAGCTCGATCCCACTTGATTGATAGTCCTCCAACCTTCAATGCGGATTACGGTTACAAAAGCTGGGAAGCCTATTCCAACCTCTCCTACTATACGCGCACCCTCCCCCCTGTGCCAGAGGATTGCCCAACCCCAATGGGAGCAGTAGGTGAGTTACACTCTCCTTTGGAGAACCAGTTTTCTCAGATTCTTGCTTACTGACTGAGCGAGAGTAGCTTGACCTAATTACATCACAAGAGTGAAAAAAAGAGCAGACGTTTAAACGATGCCTTATGCCGGACTGACTGAGGGGAAATGTCCCGATGAAACCCAGAGCCAAAAGCTCACGAAACCACGCTGAGGAATTTACAATGACAGATAACGTCAGTCACACCTCTTCCGATGCTCACTGTGACGTCCTCCATTGTGTCCCCAGGTAAAAAGGAACTACCCGATGCCAAGCTCCTGGCTGAGAAGCTCCTAATGAGAAGAGAGTTTATCCCGGACCCACAGGGCACCAGTCTGATGTTTGCATTCTTCGCACAGCATTTCACCCACCAGTTCTTCAAAAGTGATATGAAGAAAGGACCTGCTTTTACCTTAGCTAAAGGGCACGGGGTAAGCACAGCAGATGTCAAGCCTCATTATATTTTAGCCAGAAGGAGATTCGTGGATTAGTCGTTTATATAACTGGTGTTGTTTTTGCTTTCAGGTGGACCTCAACCACATTTACGGAGACAACCTAGACAGGCAACACAAGCTGAGACTCTTAAAGGACGGCAAACTTAAATATCAGGTATGAGCAGACAGATGGACAGCAGTTTAAATAGCCGAATGCGTTGGATCACACAAGTGTCTATAACAGTTGCCTCCTCCCTTAAACTCTGCAGGTCCTGCATGGAGAGGTGTACCCACCGACAGTCAAAGAAGTCGGCGTTGACATGCACTATCCTCCTCATGTTCCGGAGTCCGACCGCTTCGCCGTGGGCCATGAAGCGTTCGGCCTGGTCCCCGGTCTCATGATGTACGCCACCATCTGGTTGCGAGAACACAACCGGGTGTGTGACGTGCTGAAGGAGGTCCACCCGGACTGGGATGACGAACGGCTTTTCCAGACCACACGGCTCATTCTGATCGGTGAGTTCATGCACAAAAGCATCAGAAAGGTTTGGTGTAATGACAGCGAGAAAGACGTCTGATGCACACGTCAGTAGTATTCAGGGGCTTCCAGTGGAAGTTATGAAAAGAAGAAGTTGGACTTTTCCTTCCGTTAACGACCAATCAGCAGCCTGGTTTCACACAGTGGCACATTTGAACTGAAATATTTAGAAAGAGGAACATTTTTCTTTACATCATGTTACATCACCAAACTGATTTAAAGATCCCCACCAAACAGGTTTTAAGACAGAGAAAAGACACTACTTGAATAATAAGGTGATTTTCCAGAAAAATCACAGTCAAAAATTCTGACAGAATCTTCTTCTTTTTTGTTAAAAAAAATACAGGATCTTTGAGTGCAATGATGTGCAAATCTTTCTTATCAAAAAGTTTCACTTCTGCATAAGATTTCCTTGTCAAAGTAAAACATTTTTTTCGGGGAGTTGGCCTCCTAACATCTCTTATATCTGCATCATCTAAAATATTTCATGTGTTTCGTCCTGTAGGAGAGACGATCAAGATTGTGATTGAGGATTACGTGCAGCACCTGAGCGGCTATAACTTCAAGCTCAAGTTCGACCCCGAGCTGCTGTTCAACCAGCGCTTCCAGTACCAGAACCGCATCGCGTCCGAGTTCAACACCCTGTACCACTGGCACCCTCTGATGCCTGATAGTTTCCACATCGAGGAGAAAGATTACAGCTACAAACAGTTTGTCTTCAACAACTCCGTGGTGACCGAGCACGGCATCAGCAACCTGGTGGAGTCGTTTACCAATCAGATCGCAGGACGGGTAAGAGCCATTAGAGCAGCATTTAACTTGTAACACCACTGTTGCTTAAAGGCTGGTTTACTCAGTTTTTGTATGTTCTTTCAGGTTGCTGGTGGCAGAAATGTACCGGGACCCATCATGTACGTGGCCATCAAGTCTATCGAAAACAGCAGAAAAATGCGCTACCAGTCTCTGAACGCATACAGGAAACGATTCTCCATGAAGCCCTACAGCTCCTTTGAAGACATTACAGGTGAGACAAGAATTAATAGCATTAATGTGCAGAAATGTGACATGATCTTGGACAACCCACCCAAACACTACAGATCTTAAGTCCAACATCGTAGATGACTTATTGTTAGATTATTATTAAGCGATAGTATGAGTTTTAGTCTCCAGCGGCTGTGGAACGTAGGAGTTTATTTCCGTGACTCTAAGAAGCAGATGTTCATTTCATCTGGAGAAAACGTAAGCAGACTGTCATCACAGAGAGCGACACGTAAACAGATGAGAGAGTCCTCCTGCTTCAGAGGAGAGCGTTTAAGATTCACAAGGAAAGAGGATTTAAGGTTAATTAGAAGATAAGTGGGATGCGTGAGGAGAGGCTAATCTCAGTGTGTGTGCTGAGAGACATGAAGAGACATCGTTTTTTTTTTTTTATATCTAATGTTTGGGTTGGATTTGAATCAGTCAAAACACTGAGCTCATATTTAGACTGGCAACAAGCTTTGCAGCTGCTGAGTGAGAGAAGCCAGATAACTAAAACTGTGTCCTCCTTTGTCGTACTCAGGAGAGAAAGAAATGTCGGCGGTGCTAGAGGAGTTCTACGGACACGTGGACGCTGTGGAGCTCTACCCGGGCCTGTTGGTGGAGAAACCCCGGGCTAACGCCATCTTTGGGGAGACCATGGTGGAGATGGGGGCCCCTTTCTCCCTCAAGGGCTTAATGGGAAACCCTATCTGCTCCCCAGAGTACTGGAAGCCGAGCACATTCGGAGGCAGCGTGGGCTTCGACATCGTCAACACCGCTTCCCTGCAAAGGCTCGTGTGCAATAACGTGCAGGGCCCCTGTCCCACGGCAACCTTTTACGTGCCCGATGTGAAAGATACGGGGTCTATGGTCATCAACTCCAGCACATCCCATTCACGTGGGAGTGACATCAACCCTACAGTCATTTTGAAAAAAAGGACTACTGAGCTCTAATTTTTATTCTATTTTATAAGTTTTTTTTTTTTTTTAAGTGTATTTATTTATTTATTTATTTGTTTATTATTTATTGTATTCTATTTATAATGCAACATTTTTATATGTCATTTTGTATTTGTCATTTTGTATATTGTTGTCTGGTAATCGAGAACAACATTTTGTGGCTGTTAATTTATTGAAAGATTCCCTGTATTATAAGTTATTCTGACAGTAATGACCTCAGACACTGCAACTTGATACTTGAAGGTTAGTTTACAGTTTCAGCTACATATTAGTGTACGTTACATTCCCAACGTTCCCTTGGATCAACTGCTCCTCTTCCATTTATGTCGATGCAATTGTTCCAGTTTTTCAGAGATATAGTATACTAGTGATATTCACCGTGAATTTAATGACTGAGCTTGATGTTGCATACAGTTAACTGCATTCCAATTTAAGTATTGTTTTACAGATTTTTATTTTCATTTTAGTGTGTATTGGCTGGAATAAAAGGAATCAATCATTAAAAACTAAACTGCACTGTTAAGAATTACATTGTCACTCTATAGTTCATTCAGTAATATGGGCTAAAAATAGTCATGTACTGTATGTAACCAATTTGTTGTATTTTGTACTTAATGCCTATTTTGCAAACTTGACTTTAATAAATGCTACCAGGCAATGGAGCACATTTCTCAGAAACCAGCTGACGCTTTCATCATTTTTCACTTTTTGACTCTGATGATGATCTAATATAAACTCTGGTTGATGCTACAAGAGCAAACAGGTTTTTCTTTTCTAAAGAAACAATGTGATCAAAGAGTCATGACTGGCTCCCTGACTGGCATTTACTTTTGCCCAATGTCTGTTGAGACTGGCCTATGAGATAAGCAGGAATAATGATGGATGGAGGGATGGATGGAGCCAATCTTGTGCTTTTACAGAGAAAGCAAAGCAAAACCAAGATACAAGGCAAATAACAACAGAAAGTCAAGCAATGAGGCCAATCATGAGCAAGACAGAATTCATGTAAAAAGGGATTTCATTTAAACACAGATATAACAGTAGACAATAGATAAAACAATACAAAATGCATCAATCATCATCAATAAATACAAAGAAAAAGAAAAAATGCAATAAAAACAAAAGGCTGTAAAAAGTTGACGTGACATAAGATCTTAAACTACATTCCCTGAGCTTTCCCTCTTCAGCACGTCAGTTAAAACATGTAGAAACTTGTCGGGCGTGAGGTGTCTGCATGCTGTGAGGCAACGTGGCACCATCTTCTTGTTCGCAGATAAGCTGCGGTGAGATTAATCAATTTAACATGAATAGATCTGGTATTTATCACTGTAATTTTCCATTCAAGGTAACTCGAAGGGACGTTTTTTTTATCAGTTCATATTGCCGAGGCCTATTGAGAGTGTCTTGCGTACTACTACTAGTGTACATACCCAGAAATCTTTTTTTTGTGTACTGCTTCTGTCGACATATTGCATATCAACGAGGATGTGACGATACGAGGCTACGGTATTTTTTTACATCCCTAAAACTTTCCATTACTTCATGTTCCTGTTGCCGGGAAAAGATGCAGAGGGATAAAAAACACGTTTTACGCTATATGAGGTGTCACGATTAGCACTCAGTCCAGAAGCACACAAGAGACCGTTCCTCAGCCTTATAGGCTGGCAGTGCAACTGAGGAATAAAGTTATTGTTCACTGGTATGAGTCCAAAATGAACACGGAGGGACTGTTGACGTGACTGGCGGCACAGAGTGGTGAGTCAGGCCGCCGGGCATCATCCCATCTAAACACAGACAATGACAAGCTCAATTTTCCCATCCATTCACACATTTCTCATAACCGATACAGAGAGCACATTTACTCTCTCCCCTCGCGCTGGACGATCGGAGCTTTAAACACAAAACCGCACAGAGAAGTGGGGAAATTTCATTAATTAAGTGATGTGCATCAGTTGTCATCTCAACTGAACCTGATGGACAGTTGCTCCTCCATTTCATAATATTTGTCCCGTACTTCAAAGGACCAGGCGTAGGATTCCCCATCAGAGGGACGTGGGCCGTAACCGCATGAAAATGACCCAATTGTGTGTGCACATTATTTGTTTCCCTAAATGTCAGTTGCCTGAGGGTGAGAATTATTATTCCATTGTGCATCAATGGCATGCTCAGGTCCTGGTCTATGAGGTTGAGCTGGGGAGCACATCTTGCTTTGTGTGGATGTAATGAGCATGAGCAGGCTGTGGGCCCTGGTGTGGGAGTAGATCAGGAAACTTCAGTGTGTGTTTTCCCTCTGACTGCTTCTGGTCCTGTCTGGAGCCAGATCTGGTGTAGAGGCCATGATCCAAGATGAGAGTTACGTGACGCCTTGCAGATGGCAGGACCTGGGGTCAACTGGCAGCTGGCACTGGCCAACTCCACACGTGTAGCACTGGCATTGACCCACCGAAAGCCAATTGCGACTTACATAGATTAAAATTACGCAATCAAAAATGTATATGAGAGTGCTCCGTTTTTTCTGTAGTTCATTTTCACACAACAGTAGCTTTTATTTTTTGCTTTTATTCCTTGTTTCTTTAGTTGACCCAACAGTGTTGACCCTAATGAGTTGAAAAATTGAAACTTGACATTACACTTGTTACCACGTATACATCCGATAATCTAATCACAATTTCCAAGACATTTTCGATATGCTGGTTTTGTCCGACCAACAGTCCAAAAACATTCAGATACAAAATAGAGAAATGAACCCAAATCTGAAACCAGAGATTGTTTGGTGTTTTAGGTAATTAATTATGAACAATTTTCATAAGCTGATACCCTCTCATGCGGAGTGTACCTTGACGATGTGAGGTGTTTTCCTGTTGTTAAGGCAACTCAACTGCCACGGGGAAGAGATCCACTTGTCATTGTCAATGATGTCACTTTCAGAATGATGATAGTTTCACTTGACTCTTGACACACTCACACTAATAACATTTCTTCCATACTTCCATGAACATGTGATAGTTTAGCAGTGACTGTTGTAAGCGAAAGCCTGGGGGGCATGAGAAGTTGGTCAGGTGAGATTCCTGTGTCTGGGTGTCGTGTATTTCGTTTATTTTGTGGCCAATCATTGCTTAAACGGTGAACACGGTCATTAAGAAATTCCTGTAGTGGGCAGGAAGATAAGTCAGAAAGCCGGAATTAAACAGTAAATTTGCAATCGAGATCAATCCTTGGGATATAAAGGAAGCTACTGCAAGAAAGGAAGGGAAGGGCAAGAGATTAAAAAAAAAGAAGCCACACACACAATGAAACATTGTGCAAGTAAGAGGAACAGAAGACCCGATGACTCATCTTCAGCTACCTGTGTCTTTACACCCATATAATTATTGCCGATTTTGGCTCAAAATGACGTTGCGACATCAAGTGAAAACGATATACTGCATTCTGATAAAGTACCACCAATTATAACTTTCAAATATTACTGTAAAGCCTTTGGTTAAGTGCAGTTGAGGTCTATCCATAATACTACTCTTCATGAACCAGGGAGAATTGATAGTTTAATTTAAATTCTCATTCATCAACAAGTACTGATTCTAATGTAATAAAATACAAAATAAAAACAAAACAAAGAAGGCCAAGAAGAACAATTTTAAAGAAACAAAGACAGAGAAAGGATAGGATAGATAGAAGAAAGAACGTGAACTTTTGTACATTATCATGTTTATGCTCCCAATAGACCTCATTCTGCACTCTATACTTTATTGTAAATTGTAAATAAAACCAGAATTCACTGCTGGTAATTTTTTTGTACAATATCATGTTTATATGTATATAACAAGTCTACTCTATTTCTATTCTATTTTTTACATTTTTTGTAATTTATATTGTTAATTTTTGCTATTGTTATTATTACCATTGTGTTCTTTGTAACATACTGTCCTTTGGCTGCTGTGGCAAACAAATTTCCCCGTTGAGGGACAATGAAGGAATTCTGATTCTGATTCTGATAACAAATATGGATATATTGCCTTCATTCCTGCCAATGTCTTACTTTCATGTCCCTGTGACATTCAGCAAGGAGGAATGTCTCCCATGTAATTTTTTCCATTTCCGACCCGCATGTTTCGTCTCACATGTACATGCTCATGCTTCTCTTTGATTGAAACTAATCTACAGCATCTCTATAACAAGGCCTTATAAGGTCAAACAGGGGGTAAGACGTCTTCTCCATCTGCGAAACCATCTTTGTCACAGGATGACAAAGCCCCAAAAAAATAAAAACAGCTGCCAGGGATCACGCAAACATGCCGTCATGTCATATCATCGACACATGCTAACTCATAGCACACTCATCTATGCGGATGACATCACAAACCAAAGGTGTTAGAGATGATTGTCTACCAACCAATCAGATCTCTACTTTACCTGATAAGAATCACTGAAACTCGGAAACCAGAAACACTGGAGTTGTAAGTATTGTAACTCCAGCCCCAGGAGCAAACTGACATTCTGACATCATACACGTTAAAGGGTAGTTTCACAGTTCTCCAAGACTGTCTTAAAAGAACACTGGTCAGTGTCAGTATTCGAAGGGTTGTTGGCTGCTTTAATCATTCAAACGATGGGAGACAAAATCCTGAGTCATTGTCACATGAAGCTGAATCTCAATCTCAAGTTTGTCTGTCAAGTTATTAATTACTTGCAGGACGCAAGATAATGTAATTAAATATGAGGATGATTAAGAAGATGATGGTGGTGATGATGATGTTGCTTATTATTTTAAATTTATTCAAAGGAATCTATTATATTTCCATCAACGATTGATTTGTTGTCACACAGACTTTGGTCCCGGCATGGCTCAGGCCCTTTCTCACAGGTCGCTCTGGTGACTAATACTATGTAATGATTGGCTTGTAAAATATCAGTAATTTAATTTTGTGTCTTGAAATAATTCCCATGTTAGTAATAGGGTGTCGCGAGCTCTCACATAGACACGCCTTGCATATCTGTCACCTCTATTTGCTCAGCCCTTTCCCCTATTATTCCCTGCATTCCATATACAATATGTACAAGTGCTGAATTTCATGAGTTGTCATATATTAATTGACCTTATTAGCTAACACAGTTAGAAGCACATTATACAAGTGCAGCAGCTATAAATGATATCAAAACACAAGCAAACACTACAGATTGACATTGCTAAGTTATAATGACAGCTAATTCACATTTGTTACAATTCAGTGGATGTACACCTGCTGTTCAGTACATTTCCCTTTCCGATGAAGAAAACACGTTTCTCATTTCAGCATTCCCATGGGCTGTCTAAATTAAATGACGTGTTTGCGTTCGTTGGAGAGCTCCATGAATCACACTCCACAGGGATCCAGGACTTGGCAGGACAGCCACCGGACACACTGACAGACTGATTGAAAGGACATTCAGCAAAGCCATGCTTAATTGGTACCCAGAATCATGTATGTGTGTTAGATTTGAGTGGCCCTTTCCTTTATGTCCTCTTCAAGCTCTCTTATAAAAGCTCTTAAGTGGAAACAAAATCTTTGACCAACGGTAAGGTGTGCATTCTGTTTATAAAAAATGTATTAATGTGCTATGTGAGAAGAGGTTTTCCTTAAGTAACAGTAGCAATACTACACTGTGTATATAGTCCACTACAAGTGAAAGTTCTGCATCAACCTTTAATCAACCTTACTCAAAGATATACTGACTGTGCATGAAATTATCCCTGACAGTGTTTTACATGCATTTCAAGTAATATTACTACTGCATTAATTCACTGAACAAAAATATAAATGCAACACTTTTGTTGTTTTGGATGGATTATCTAAGCAAAGGAGAAGTGCTCACGAACACGAATTTAAACAGAGTTTTGAACTAAATTTGAGAGAAAGAGGCATTTTGTGTACATAGAAACAAATCTGAGATCTTTGATTGGCTCAGGAAAATTGGAGCAAAAATAAAAGTGTCGCATTTACATTTTTGTTCATTGACAACATTGCTAACTTATAATGACAGCTAATTCAAATTTGTTACAATTCAGTCGAGGTACACCTGCCGTTCAGTACATTTCCCTTTCCGATGAAGAAAACACGTTTCTCATTTCAGCATTCCCATGGGCTGTCAAAATTAAACGTTCGTTGTTGACTTTACCAGAAGAACATATTTGTTGCAGCTCTGTCTCCTCAAAATAATGTGCAACTAATTTGCAACAGCAAATATGTTTTGAAGAAATCTAATGAGGGAATTCTATTAATTTACATGCCTAGGAAGTCATTCAAATCTTCAAAGAATTTAATGTAATACAATATTGACTTGTGATCAAGGTTTTTTTTTAACACTCATAGCACTTAAAGTGTTGGTTTGGAGTAAAATGCACACTAGGTAATTTCCACCATCACATCCAGCCAAAAACCCCCTCAGAAGTATTTTTAGCGATGGTCATCATTGGTCAAGATAGGGCTACCAGCCGAATGGCTTAGTACTGGCGTGATGGTACTCAGAACCATCACTTTAACAGATACGATTACGGAAAGATCATGGCTTGGTTTATTACAGAAAGTCTGTAGTGGCTTGATGCAGAAAACACAACTTGTTCCAGCGCAGTAGTAAAAGTATAGTAAAAGTATTGCTCACTCAAAAAAAGTTGCCTCAGAACAAAATTCAAGGTGGGGGATATTAGTTTACCATTACAATCTAAGTCTTAAAAACGATTTAGGATGCCAGTCTATCACAGGGCTGACATGTAGAGACAGGCAACCATTCACACTCCCACCCTCCCACGGGTCCTCGGCCCACAGGTGTGAAAGGTGTGGAAGAAAGGAAAGGTGTGGAAGAGGTGGATGCACGAGCCCACGCACGGGTATCCAACTCAACTCAACAGTGTTCAACGCCGATCTGCCCCCGTTATCCAGCCGATTTATGGCTGAAAATACTGTTTGACTGATGACTGTGTAGGACACAGCAGGATTCTGGGTCAGGCTTGGGCTTCAGACTCATGGTGTGAGCGGTAGTGGAGCGAAACCTGACCGGTACTTTTATAATAAAAATGCCACTGTGTGTCTCCGTCCAAAATCCGCTCAAGCTGTCTGCCCCTTTGCGCTCACATGCGCTGATGGACGCCTAGAAATATGCGACTTGTCAGTAAAGTTTCATTCATGTTCTCTGTGTTGTTCTCTCTTATGATGTCTTTGAGATGGCGCGCGTGACATGCGTGTGTCATATTACAGCGCGATGACATATGTACAAGAGGCGATGGGTATGGGTATGTATGGGCCGGAGCAGAAAAGGTAAACATATTGGGACGTGTGGGAGTATAAACGTGTGTTTGCTGTCTAGTTCACTGTCTTTCTCTGGAAATGATACATGATGACATTGGCTGTCATAGGGATTCGTGCCAACGCCAGGTATGCTGCAGAAATTTCCATGACATGTGTAATCTTTGCACTGTCACAACACTTCTGGTGACATTGGACAAGGAACTCAAGGCTTGTAATAAGTGCAAAAACACGCTTCCTGGTGTTGCCTTGGATTTTAGAAGAAGGATGTGCCAAAGTTGCAAGTGTTTGATCATAACTCAAACTGGGGTTAACTAAAAGAAGCCCATTGTTTCCTCAAAGTCTTCAGATTAAAATAGAAGATTTACCAAAATAAAAGCATAGCAATGTTGCACCTGTAACTGAGCACAATATTGTTACTGTTAGGAGGATAAAAGCAAAATTAACTACAGTTCATCATAATGAAGAAACATATCATCCAGTGTAACAGGGTGGCTCATTGATGTGTTAATACCGTCCGTATCGAAACTTATTTTTCAGTTGGCGGTCAGCTGTGAAGATTTTATCAAACATCTTCTGACATGTTGGAATCCCTTTGAAAAGTTATGTGTGTATTCTTAGACATCAACTACAGTGAATTTCGAGGGTAGCTCCTCATTATTGAGTCATTGACATAATGCTCACTGTGGATGAATCATCAGAGGCTATATGCACGCAGAGACATTCAGAAGAGGGAGAGAAGGTGGAAGTGAGACAAGCAGAAGGGGAGTGCTGGGCGGTATACCTGACAAAAGGCAACTGCCTTCTGACCACAAATTTGGCAATGTTCAATCAGAAATATGTGACAGTAGCACCGAAAGCGTTACTAGTATCGATGTTTAATTTGGTACTATGGCTCACATGCAGACACATGTGGAGCACTCACCTTTTGCACACTGAAAACCTTTAAATGAACTGGTTTGATCTAGTCTGTAAGGCACTTACTTAATTTCAGGAGCAAGTATTATGTGTTATGATCCAATGAATTTTTGTATTTATTTTGTGTATATATGAAAACCTGCATTGGCTTTTTCTTGTCTTTTTTTCTTTGACATTTCAACTCATTAATCAAGAAACCAGAAGCGTAATCAATAATGATAATAATTATTCATTTCAGCCCTACAATTACCTCCAATTTACACCATGCTCAAAAGTATTTGGGGATAAATGCTTGTATACTATAGTAGGCTATGTTACTATACTACTATTCTAGGATAGCTTCAGAAAAAAGCTTCAGTTTTCAACTGTCTGTATCATTCTCTGACAAAGTATTATCAGATGGCAAAAGCAGAATGAATGTCACAGAGAAATTTAATATAAAATACACATTTTTGACAAAACATTTGAGTCAAAAAAAGTATACACAAGTTAATGTGACACTGAATCAATGATGATTATAGATGTTTTATAATTGAATTTACAGAATTTAAATAATCGCTTTAAAGCACTGCAATTATAAAGAATGCAACTGTTGTTTCCTTTCCTCCCACTTATCTCTTTTTACCTTATTTTATTTGGGAAATTTGCCTTGATTTGATCTGTTCAATTGTTACTTGTTCTATGTGATTTAATTTGTTCGACTTGTGTTTTATCTCAAAATGTTTTAATCTTTATTCGTGTAACTTTTATTTGTTAGTTAATGTATGAATATATTTCAATATTGGCATTCTTTGTCTTGCTGTTTTGTAACATCTCCCTCATGTGAAGTGCCTATCAGTGAGTGTGTCAGTGTAAAAAATTAAGATACTTATTAGGAAATCTATTATTTATATCACATCTTTGACTCAGGATTAATGAAAATAGAAATACATTTAAAAAATGATACAAAGAAAATGAAGGACTCCCATTACCTCCTTTCTCTCACAGATATTCTACTCACTGATTGACTGTGATTGCAGCTTTTCTTGTGGTTTGCTTTGTGTTCCTGCAGCTCCTCCCAGTGGAATTTTAGATCACAGCTCAATGTGTTCAATGTGTGCGTCACTTTTCCCTCCAAACTTGTAGAAGTTGATAGGGGCCTAAAACAGAACGACCAACATTATAGTGGGATGACTAATATTTATGAATGGGTTGCAACAGTAGCAACAGTGGCTGGATAGAGGAGGAGATGGGTGACTGCCGACTCCTCAGTCCCTCCCTTCCTTCCTCTCTTACACACTACTTGCTGAACCAGCTTTAGTGTTGCACAATAGGCACACACACACACACACACACACACACACACACACAGGGTTTTTATGGAGATATTTAACCACTAAAGCCTAGTTTAGTTCTACCATCCTGTGTCTGGTGACTTTCTCTTATCTCTCAGCGTCACGAATGATCATGATAGTGATGATGGTGAGGAGGAATTGCCGTTCTGGAGCCCATATAATCCTTTACATTTCTACATACATTATACAAGAATGTCCTCTGGAAGAGCTATCAAAGACAGACATCAGGAGAGAGGTGTCAGAATCCTCATTGCAGAGAACACAACAAAGAAAGGAGCAAGTGCACCTACTGGCAAGAAAGTGCCAGACCTATAGAAAACTATAGTGGCACTGATTTGTTTTGTTTCTTTGTGTGTATAAGCAACAATGGGACTACAAACGGCATTTTGTTGTGCAACCCTGTTGTACAATGAATTCTGTGACCTTGTAACTTTGTAAATAACAATGCATAGACCTATCACATCAGACTGTAAACTGCATCAAACCATACCATAAAAACTTACTTCTGACATGCGTAGTATGTAGACAATGGATTACATTAAATCTGTGCATATGACTAGTCCTGTCTTATTGTTTTAGAACAATTTGAATCTAAATTGAGTGGTAAATTGACTTGAGCAAAATGTTTTGTCATTTTGCTCCAACTTTGTTTCGGGACATTCGTGCAATTTCACATGCAGGGGACACATTTAAGAACGAAAAAGTCATACCCACAATGAATCACTGCAGAAACAAAGCTTATTTTGTAATTTTCTCCATAAGACGAGTGTCTGTGAATTTCCACATCAGACACTTGGGCAGACACACGCAGAGACATAACATTCATACCAAACATTATTTTGTGTGAAACCATATGGTCCTATCATGCCATTGATTCATTATCATCTCCATTTTCTTTGTAAAAATGTCCTCAATCTATCCAGTTCATCATGATTTCCACCTGTTTGCTTCAAAGTTAACATGCACTCAATCCTTTTGCCATTTACTTTACTTTTACTATTAAGGGAGCAAAAAGTACATGTTGGGTTTGTCCACTTTATCATAGCTTAAAGGGTTGGTTCACTGTGGTTTCAGAACTACAGTACTATCTGGTAAATTAATAAAATCTGCTGATTATAATTATAATGCGTCATGTTGTGGTAATATATATTCCTTGAACGCATTCAGCCTCTGTTTTCCTGTGTACTTTTTATCTAAATAATTAATTGCTACTATTACCCATGATATTTTAATTACATTTGAGATGTTATTGGGAATCGCAAACAATATTCCATTAGCTTCCATTGTATACATCTCAGATTCTGGCAAGAAGATCAAATAAGTGCCGTTGTCTCCACACACTTGCCAGAGCCTGTTGAAAAGAACATGACTGGCATTATCTAACTGATTAAATTAACTGGAGAGAAGCATGTACCAAGCTAGTGATGTGGGAATTTGGAGAAAATAATTTGTGGAGGCAGAAAACTTGGAGAACCCATTTCTGCACCTGCATGTGTGCACCTATGTACACCCGGCTGCAAGAAGTGGGCGTGGTTTGAGACAATTTGGTAGAAGACATCATGTCTGAAAGCATCAAATTAGCTCTTCATGCCTTCAGACTATCCATCTCTTCTTAAAAGAATGCATTGGTCTTTACTTTCATTTCATTTTTTTTTTGTTTCTCTGTAATTCTGTCGGAAAATAACAAGCCTCTGTGAACAGTAGTGAGGAGAAATGACATACTCTTCAAATGCCAGGAACTGCACTGAGAGACATCAACTCTTCCTGCCAGTTTACAATGTGTGCCTCATTGAACTGGAAGTGAAAACCCCTGAGTCAGAGCAGCAGAAATGTGTTGGCAGTGGGTCTCAAATAAAGCAAGACTGGACTTTCAGACAGTCTGAAATTGCCTACTGCTGTCATAACACTGGAAGACTTTCAATTCCTGTGATTAAAATGTCAGAGGAAAGTTACAGAAATGTAAAAGTTTTCCTTTTTACGGAGAAAAAGACCAGGCACAAACTCATCAGGCATATCTGCCTTTGATTATGGAAGGGGTGTTTGTGTGTGTGTGTGTGTGTGTGTGTGTGTGTGTGTGTGTGTGTGTGCGCGCGTGTGTGTGTGTGTTAGAAAGAGGGGTCAACACAAGGGCAACAATGGGTAGATTTTTACATCGTAGTGTTTAAAGAGATTCAATTTTTGTCAGGAGTAAACACCAGAATGAATAGGGCTGCTCCTGAGGTTTGTTGTTATAAGAAATTACAGTGGTTTCCTCTTTTGGCATTCTTCCTTTTGACGGTTGCAGTCAATCCATGACAGGCGTAAAAGGGAGAACATAGCAAAGGGAACATCTATATTAATCAGGATAAATGATCTGACGTTGAATTACATTTTGCCCCAAATTGCAGGCGCCTGATAAGATCGGTATGAAAAGCCCACCTGGGATTTCCTACAAGTCAATGATTAATAGCCTCAGGGTAAGCCATGGCCTAATTGTGTTGCTCCTGACACTCATTGTGTGCACACTTGGCTGAGTCACCTGAAGAATATGAGACAAAAAGGACTTGCCTGTTCCTTGTCACATGATCAAATACACTTGACATTAGAAAAAATTAACACACATGATACCCAACAATTAAGAAAGTAAGAAATGATTCATTTAGCCTGGTTGATTTTCAGAATTGATAAAGTTTTGATAGTTTATGTAGAATAAGCATATTATTTTGTTATTGCTACTGATTATTTTATAATAGTAATAATACTAACAATAATAATAACAACAATAATCATCACAAATAAATTGGGGAAAAAAAGATGGAGATGGAGTTTCCATTTCCACTTGAGGTATCTGAATAGCTTGCTAGCTCGGTGACCCCACCAAACATAGTGTTGGAGAGCCTGTTGTCTCTATGGGGCAGCACAACAGTGCGGTCTACATTTTCAATTGAGCAGATGGTTCATATAAGAAAATCTGTCCTGTCGAAGGGAAGGACACAGGCACCCATGCTGATTTATTCACTCTTTTCATTTTCTGTAGGCCTAAATTTCTCCAATTCAACCAATTGTCTCAACTGCCAGTCTGTCTTTTAAGGCATAAAAACAATGTTACTTGGATCGGTTACCATGGTTTGTTTAGGTAATTGTCTCTGTACTCCACAGCCCCTATGGGGAGGGGACATGCAGGTAGACGTAAATGCATATTTATAAACCAAACAGAGATATACTGATGCTGGTGAGTCAATCTCTGAGTTCAACTTTATTCATTTATTTTACACACTTTTGCAGACAACTGAGTAGATCGTGGCAAACTAAATCGTTTTCTTTTTAAAATAAAATTCTGCTCAAATTTCAATTGAGAATCAAACGCCACGAGTTTTGTTTGACAAAAGTTGCAAGAAAGCCAATACAATGGCCAGTGTTGTTTGTGGTGTCTTTGGGCCCAATAATAAAAAGCTCTGTTTTATCTTAGCTGAAGAAAGTTGAGGTACATCCAGTCCTTTATAGTGGCTAAACATTTGCCGAGGGTGTCTTTGCTGAAGTCATCTGGTTTTACTGAAACAAAAGCCAAGTGTTGTCCACATAACAATAATAGGATATAATAAAGCGTTTGATTATCTGGCCCAAAGGTAGCACAATGAGAATATATAAGGGCTGAGGACTGACCCCTGAGGCACTCCATGTGACAGCGGAGCAGATGAGGACACAAAGTTACCCATGAAGCATCTATTTGACAAATAAGACTTGAAGCAGATTGATTATTAAAAATGCAGGAAGTTATTAAATCGTGTAGTAGTAGGCTGGAGTCAAATGGAATACATTTATGGTCAGAGACAAAGTCAATGAGAAGGAATACATATATTCAAGCCAAAAGAAAATATGAGGTCAAGGGTTGACCGTGGTTATGAGATGAACCAGAGAGAAGCTGTACCAGGTTTAAAGAGACAGTAATGTGGAGGAATTCAGTGGATCTTTCACATGGATATTAAAATCCCCTTCAACAATAATGCTATTATGCTTGAGGATAACTGACGAAAGAAATTCAGAAACGTCAGCTTAAAAGCTGTTTTTTGTTTTACGGGGGGTTGATGTGGTACATTTAAACTGTACTGATGTGGAAATGCATAAAAGAATGAAATGCTTGTCTTTGGAAGCTGTGGTGTGTTCAAATGACAAATTAACTTGATGACAGGCTATTTCTTAGGATTAAATCAATAGGCGTAAATATTTTTATTTTTAAAACATTTTATGAAACTCTTTTCAGGACAGCAGAATTATTCTCGGCCTGAATCACAAAGGCACAAGCCTGACCTCTAGCTTTAAAAAAAAAGAAAGAAAGGTGTTAGAGAGCCGATCTTTACGCCTTGTGTGTCCTGCCTGGAGAAGTGATCCAATGATCCATGATCATGTAATAGTGTACACAATCCCCTGTAACCATAGAAACACTGATATGCATTTCCCACGCAAGGCTTCCTTCAAGAAATGTTTGTTCTTAGAAATATTGCTCTGGGCTGCTACTCTGCTGTTCAGTGGGCCTTCACATACTGTAGACTGTGACTCTAAAGTTGGATGCATACGTTTTCTGCTGTTTGAACATGGTATCATGTGAGTTCAGTTAGATACGAGGCGAGGCTAATATTGGACTAAGCAGTTGCTGACAGACATTTTTAGAACAGAAGGCCCTAGACCGGTAATAACGAAACCCCACCTGACATGCATGCTCTGTGGGCCTTGAATAAAAAAGTCTAGTAATCCTTTAAGCCAATAAATACAGGACGCAGCCAGAGACGAAGGACAGAAGTCAAACACGGTTGCATGAGCAGTCCTAGAAAATATAGTGTGGGTGTGGAGAGTGCATTTATTTGCAGTGATTCAGCACGCCACTAAGGGAAAGCTAACAATAGGGCATTTAGGGAAAAGGACCAAGTATTAGGAGTTAGTACAGTATTTACATTTCTCAGCTTCCGGAAACATGTAGCCTGACTTTTATTGGCTTATTGTTTGTTGTTCAAAAGTACCTAAGAATTTCCACCTCAAAACAATATATGCTTTATTTAAATTCATCAACACAACTTGACATTAGACAATATTAGAAAAGTGCAAATAATAATGAAAGGGGCTTCTTTTACTATTATTAGAAAGTTTGGAATATTTTATTACTCTTGTACTTCTACTTAAGAAGATTTGATGGTATAACTTTTACCTGTAATGTAATATTTTTCGGTTGTCATATTGATCAATTGCTCAGTCAAATGCATCAATCATTTAAATCAAAGAATTTTGATTGATTTGATGTTTTCTCTACTGTAAGTGCCTGCCTAACCATAAATCAATCACTATTTATGTTTTCTGTTGATATTTTTAGTGTTTCTAATATATTCACACCCAACAATACAGGCGCTCCTAATTTTGAACTCTTACCAGTTGTTGTTTTTGTGCTCACAGAAAAATCTTTGTGATTAAAACCTCATTTTAAACTTTAGTATAAACTATACAAGAAAAATAGTAGTAGTTTAAGAAGAGGAAGAGTGTTGAAAAATAATCAGGAAGCGCATGATAAAGCATCATGAGATATTCCCCACCCATAGCCAGCAGTGTTTTGTCTTTTTAAAGATTCCAATCATGTGTTCATCTTCATGCGAAGCTCTATGCCTGGAAGAGCTTCGAATTTGACAAGATTACTTTATTTGAGACTTAACTTCAAGAATATAGTGCTCTTGTTTGAATTAACTCTTAGTGTGCTGTTTATAATAGTGTGATGCAATCTACTAGATCTTGTGTAATGCTCTTGCTTTTAAAAGCCTTAAGAAAAAATAAGTCTCTCTCCCTCTCTCTCTCTCTCTCTCTCTCTCTCTCTCTCTCTCTCTCTCTCTCTCTCTCGCTCTCTCTGTGTCTCTCTTCGTCGTGTGTTGTCAGGCCTTTATCAAGTAGAGGCTTCTAATTCCTGAGGTGAAATCCTCTTAGGATCTATGCTCTATTTCTGTTTGTTCTAGGCCTATAGGGTCTTTTTTGAAATCTCCCTTAGACCAAGCTCATTGGCTGGAAAAGACACACGCATGCACACAAAAACACACACCATCCAGCAACAGATAGCTCAGCGAAGTGATCGAGTGTAGACCAGTCCAAGGTTAGCTCCTGACACAAAGGGAAGACTTTACTGTGACCGTGGGAGGTAAGAAAAGCTCTTTTGATATCTCTTATTTTTGGAAGGTTATGGAGAGGACTCAGCTAAAACTTGTTTGAAATGAGAAGAAATTGGAAGTTGTAAACGAAAAGGTAGATAAGAGGTTTGTATGTTTTTATACATTTGAGACAGATTTTGAGGGCCTTTGTGAAATTTCACGTGTATAATTTGCCATTTGAACTATATTAAAACAAGTTATCATATAGAGATTTACCCTATGTTTGCTCTTGTTTTAAAGTGTGGGCTTCTGTGCAGAACGACAACAAAAGATGCATTCTTTTGGTTCTGAATTTAGACATGGGTCTGTGTCTAATTGAACGTCAGCTGTTTACAAGCCTTTATTGTCTCTGTCTAGCTCACACACATGCACAAACACAGTTGAAAGACTTATACATGACTCCATTTGCTCATGCTAGAAATAATCATGGCAATTCTTCACTTGAGTACTTTGGATTTGCGGGTTAGAAAGGTGGCCACAAAGATCATCAGCCCAGATCAGCACTGTGTTTGCACGCAGGAAGGCAGACACTCACTGAAACACTGGGGAAAGGCCATCCAATGGCTCTGCATGCCTCAGAGTGATTATATATTTAGATCTATTGCAAATGCTGAATAGTCACATGACGACACACACACACACACACACACACATATATATTTATTTATATATATTCATTATTTTATTTCTGTTTTCCTTCGTTAATGTAGAAACATAGTTATATACACACATTTATTTGTTATTATCATCAAATTAGTGCCTCATTGTTGCTGCTATGTGATTTTATTTTGTTTGCGGTTCATTTTTTAGTTGCCAGTTCCATCAGGTCTGTTCATCCATCTTAAAGCAGCAGCCCAGCAAGCAAGAGAGGGATCTGTTGCAGATCAGTAATCCTCTTAGGCGGCATTAATTTAATCAAATATCATGGGACTCCCTTGGTATCATGACACTCTGTCACAGTGTCACAAAATTTAGTGATAGTTATCCTATTGATTGTAAAAAAAAAAAAATCACATTTTCAAAAAGTAAAATAATTACTGATTGTAAGCCCTCATCATATGAATTAACTGATTTAACTTGTTGAGGCTGATTCTCAAGTTTTTATCTTACAGGAAGCTAACCAGAAAATGTCTGATAGAATGCTTGATTTGGAAGAGACCGCTACCCAGACAGGTAAGCAGATGCAGTCTTTTCAAATGTAGAACAGTAACTGAATATTTATACCATTTTCTAACCTTTATTTTTGTGCTTACATCTCTGCAGTGTGTCGATCTGTTCAGACATACATTTAGCTATTTGCTATTCAGAAGCCTTCCTCAGAAATTACAGGAAAGCACACGCAGATTACAGATCAATTGGCTCACAGTCTAACTAACTTGGCAGTTTAACTAATCTTGAGATGAGATGAAGCTTTAATCCCCAAATTAAAACAGAACAGATTAGCCACTGATGACTCATAGTCAAACGTTGTCATTTTACAGATGATTAAACGAGTCGTTCAGTTTGAAATCCCACATATTATTGATTATTTGGACCTTAACATTTGAGAAGGCTGTAGATGAAATCAAGTTGCTTCTGCTCGACACAGATTGAATTGTGTCTGCAACCAAAGATATGTTCTCTATACACATTCTTTCTAAATAATAATTATGCAAACAAATGTATTCATGTATGTTTATTTTCTAGAAAGACAGTAGAGTTGGCTAGCCTGAGATATACCCATCACTACTCTTTAATAACTGATTGATATTTGCCTTCTCTGTAGGTCCAAAAGGAGTCATCAATGACTGGAGGAGGTTTAAGTTAGAAAGCATGGACCAAGACAACTTGCCACCTGCCAAAAGGGAACTGCTGAGACAAATGTCATCCCCAAGCAAGCCAAAGGATGATTCCAGAGCAAATATTAACCGCAAGGTACAGACCACAACAAAGATTTCAGACTTTGTCTTTGCTTTTGACTGAGGACTTAAGACACTGTATCTCTGTAGCACTACTACAGTTCCATGCCAAAATAAAGGCTGCTTAATTAATGAATGATGCCATCTAATAACCATTGCAAATTGCATATAATAATAACTATTGTTTTGATATATTTTTTCAGATGAGTGTCCAAGAGTATGAGCTGCTTAAGGAGGAGGATGAGGGCTGTCTAAAGAAATACAGAAAGCAGTGCATGCAGGAGATGCATGACAAACTGAGCTTCGGGCCCAGGTTTGAAGGAGTGCATGACCTTGACAGTGGGGAGGCCTTCCTAGAAGTCATCGAGAAGGAGCATTACAGCACAGTGGTGGTTGTCCACATCTACAAGGTTGGAGTCAAAGGCTGTGAGGAGCTCAACAACTGCCTTGATTGCCTGGCCACTGAGTATCCCACCGTCAAGTTCTGCAGGATTGACGCGGTCGCATCCGGTGCTGCTGAGCGATTCTCCGATGAGGTTTTGCCAACGTTGCTGGTGTACAAGGCTGGAGAACTACTAGGGAACTTCCTGGCCTGCACGCAACACCTAAACGAGGAGTTCTTTGCCACCGATGTGGAGACCTTCCTCAACAGCTATGGCCTGCTGCCAGAAAAGGAGCTGGGTGGCATGGAAGATGAAGAGGAAAACGATGTAGAGTAAACGGAGACTGAGGAAGAAAAGGAAGCTGTCTCAAAGGGCTGGTTATAGAGCAATGAAAGACAATATGACATAAGACAAATAGATAAACCATAACATCTCCACTAGCTCACTCGTGTTTGAGGATTGTTCTCTCAAGGAGAAATAATTTAACATCCAGTGGGAGAAGAAACCCTGAAGTCCCAGAAATGGGTGCCCTCAAATATGAGTGTGGGTTACAGTAGGGTGAGGACATTCAATCCCCTCACCACCACATAAACAAAAGCCAAAACCAGTTAACTGTAATTTCAAATAATTGCAGTGTTTATTTTGTGATAATAGACAATATTACATGTTTGTAAAAATATATTAATTCTTTTTTGTAGCATTTGTTTGGGTTGATTTGTGCACAAGTTATTTATAAATCCAGGGTTTGTACAAAGTGACATCCTCAAATGTGTTACAATATTTCAACACATGTATACTTCAGTTCTCTGTGGTGTTTTTGCAAAGGTTAAAAGAAAACCTCTGAAGGACAAATAGGACAGGACGTCTCAGTACTTAAGAGGTGTATTCCATCATTCCAGGACAACATTACCTGCTTCTGAAGCCAATGTGGTGGGAAGTTGATACTGTGTCTACGTTCACGAACCTCTGGTATTTTACAATTATCAGTGAAATATTGTCAGTGAGGAGTTTGTCCATGTCTGTGTATTTTATATCGTGAAAGTGGGAGAAAATATATGCAAAAAAGGAAACCATCTTGGGTTTTCTTCGTGTGATATGACTCAACAGGACGGTCAATATCATCATCGTCCTATCAGATTTTGCTATGGATTTGGTTACTATTTTAACCTGTGTATTAAAATGTGTTGAAACATAGCCTATTGTACATGTTGTCAAGAAAAAATAATAAATAAATAATAATAAAATGTTTTAAAAGTTCATTTTTGCATTGCATTTTATCCAAGTTAGAAATGAATAAACCTGAGCAAACCCTTTTGTTTTTACACGTCTGTTCTGATGCATCAAACAAGCTAATGTGCAAATGTTCTAGGTGGATTTATTTTACCTTTAGGCCGAGCCAGGGTAGCTGCTGACCCCGGTTTTCAGCCTTTGTGCTAAGCTAAGCTACCCAGCCGCTGGCTGTACCTTCATATTCAGCATACAAATAATGAGAGGGGTATCAATCTTCTCTTGGCAAGTGAGTAAATAAGTCCCTTGTGAAATTGTGATATTTGCCTGATAAATAAAATTGACTTGACTTGAAAGTTATTTCTCCAAATGCTTAACTATTGCTTTGATTGTGATTCTTTCTTACAGATGGCATTAGGAAAACTCATCTCCTCCTCAATCATCAGCTATTACCTTAAAAGGTTCAGCCAAGAATTCACCAGCAGCCAATCGACTCCAGGGGGGTCCTTACATGTCTACAAGGGCCTGCATTACGCTTTCTTTAGAAATATTTCCACCATGGGAGGACCGTGAAATTGAAAAGATTTATCTCAATTTTGCAAGAATTTTCTTTAAAAAAAATCATCTTACCAGCCATGTATTCAAAGAAGAGGCACCAAGGGAGGAAACTTGCTAAATGCACGCATGCAGGGTTACATACCACAACAGAAGATATTTCTCTTGTTGAAGCAAGCTGTCACATGATTTATAGCCTCATCTTGTAGCATAAAATTGACTCCCCTGTGACCCCAATAAGCTTCAGGCATGCCAAAACCACAACATAAAAGCGAATTAAGGTTTTTAAGTAAAGACTTTTAATACTAAACCACAAAATCCAATTTGCCGTGAATTAAATTAAGTTGCCTCATATCTGTACTCAGATTGCCAAACACATTACCAGAAAAACACATCCACTGCTACTGTAGGAGGTTTAAAATAAAGGTAGACCATGATACATTTTTATAGAAGGTACTGTGTGTGTTGCCTTTTTAAGTTTTAAAAAAGATATATCTTTGCCTTTGAATCTCAGTTTCCCAACTGGCTCTGACGAAAGTGATCTCTACCCTGACAGTCAGGACAACCGATGTCTAATTCTTTCTTTTGTCTTTGACTGAATTAGCTACGGCTACAGTAATGCAGCCTCAATGTTGTCATACTTAATATAGTTATAACATCTGAAAGCAGAATGTTATGCTTCATCAAGGAGTGTTTTTTGATGATGCATATCTATGCTGAGGTAATCCTTGTACAGGATTAAAGCAGTAGCTTTACTAGAAGTGGCATTGCGTGCATGCATTCACATCTGCTTAGGTCCAAAGGAAAAACAGTTACAGTCCTAATCATCTCAATTAAAGTTCAATTGAATAACATGAGACAATACACAGTATACCAACTTTATACCTTTTCCAAAGCACCTCCCAGCACATTCCAAGGTGTCTACTTTAATGTGGTTGCATGTAATAGATCCATTAATCTTGGATATATCGCCTGCAAAGGAGCTCTTGATTTGTAATTACTCAAAATGCACAAGAGTTAGTGAAATGTGACACGCTCACACACACTCCTCCGAGGATATACTGTACATGTGTCTGTGTTATCACAGTGCCGCATCTGGCTCGGCCTGCATAGCCTCTGTGCTGGTAACAACTCATACTCTCACAGTAGCTTGTCTAAGATTTCCCAAAGCCTTTATATACCTCCTACGGAAGCTTTCTGAGGAGTGAGAGGTTGAGATGCCCAAACATGTCAGCCAGACTGGTTGCAGCTGACCGAGACTACAGCACTGTACGCAAGAGTGTCAATCGGCTAGCCAAATCCCCCCATTCCTATTCAGACCGTGCATATCAGGCAGTGCAGCACAAGCCAATGAGAGTCCAAGTAGACTTCAATACGAGATGACTTATCTGTAAATTCAGAATAAACAACCATTAAGAATCGAGAAGGCGTAGTTTTTCTCAATGTTCAAAAGTAATTTTTCGGAACACCTTTCATGTATTCCAGGATTTTATTTCAGGTTTTACCCAGTTACCTCAGTGAACTTGCTTCTTGGAAAAGGTCACTGAGCATGATTTGACTCATCACTCCACTCTAACGAATGTTTACCTCGATATTTACCCCTGCAATGACCACGTGATCCCACCCCCATTGATGATTCCCCCTTTGTTTACACTCTTGTTAATTGGAGAACTTCTGTGAGTTTTGTGTTTGGACTCTTGGAAAGCCCAGCTGCCACGCTCTACTTCACCCACATAAAAACAATTTCACTGGGGGGATGTCATGACACGGCTGTGGAGACCTGGTTTGAGGCGCACATGGCCCCCCCTGTGACCAAATATGGACAGCGGATGTGGGTGAGATGACATAACTATGAACTGTGCTCACTAGCGGTCACCAGAAACGTAAACATGTTCCAAGTCACATTGTTTAGGTATTTGTAAGCTCCCTCGTGACTCACTATTTTCAACGATGATGTAAATGTTATCTTTTGACTTATTCACTCGTGATGAGATTAAACTTGTATGTCTTTAGAAAAACAAACAATTACTATGAGTGGGACAAGTATCAACCACTACACCAACACAGAATATCATCATGTTATTACTAAACAAAGACGGTGTGAGCCAACAGTTAAAGATAACATGAGGGAGGATGGAAGAGATAAATATCAGAGGTGCACTGCACCTACCACCCCCACATTACAGTCCATCTCTTGGTTGGTCTTCCTGGTATGAATGGATGTATAGATAGACACATAGATAGATAGAAATACAGGTATGGAGGAAAGGATGAGTGGATAGATAAAACTGTACAAATAAATACATCCTAAGCTCCATTTTTTCCAGCATGAATCACAGTTAAACGCACGCAAACACCATAGATGGCAACAACGCGGCTGATTCAGATCAAGAGACTTTTGTTGCTATAGGTTACTGTACATCTTGGTAACTGGCGTGACAGCTGAGTCATAAAAAAATAGTTCTGCTGCCTAGAGCAAACATCTGCTTTAGCACTTCATGTGTTCGTGCCATCAGTCTTTTATCACATAGAAGTATCACCTCAGTTATGAACCAATAAACCACTGAGGTATTCGTCAAAACTGGTCCAGACAGGGTCTAAACACCTTTGAGGCATATGTCACCAGGGATGCAGTTAATACTTAATACTAATATTTACTGAAACACTGGAAATAATTATAGCCCACATATAGAGCAATGATTGAAACTGAAAATACAGCCGTCTACCTTAAAACTATCAAGTTGCTACACATGAAAATATGTTTGATAGATATGAGACATCCACTCTTCAAAAACCTCTTTTGAATTTCTAAAAGTATTTTCTGATTTATAACATTTTTACATGGTCTGTTGTTAATAGCCTGAAATTGTACCATAAAGTGCACTTTTTACAATGTGGCATATTTAATCATCTTATTTACTCCATCAACATTGTGTATGAAGCTCTCAAAGCAAGTCAAGGTAAAGTACTTCAAAGTCATTCAATTACAAAATGTGCCATGTGGTTGTCATAATAAATTGCCGAGATCATTATTTCAAATCCCAAAAGCCACCAAAAAACAAAACCAAAGATCACGAATGCTCCTCTTTTTATTCATCAATATTAATGTTAAATAATATTTTCTGTAAATTCCAAACAATGGTGGAACTGTTTTAAAGTTTCTACGTTGCCAGATATTCTATGTGTAATGTAGAATATGAACTCTTCTTCATGTCATTACACCCCATACATTTAAAAAAAAAATTCAAGGACACGACCTCTGTGTTTTCAATGCCAGCTACGACCCTGCGTGGTTCTAATATCAAGTAATCACCATCCTGATTCCTGACCGTTTTAATTTCATTATAGGGAATGCTGCTCTGCTCTGCGCTGTACGTTGTTTTTCACCTTATTGTAATATACCTGGAATCTGTCAGAGTTCAAGCTGCTTGATCTTTAGACTTCCCAGGAGTCCTTTGCTGAATAGCATCCTCTTTCTAGGTTGCACGCACGATACTACATGCATACAGGCAGTTGTCTTTTAGTGTTTAGTATGTGTTGGCTCCATCTGTTGACCAACTTGAACACATGGAGTTACACCACAAGAGGTCTACATAGTAAATGAATACTATCAATCAATCCACAATGCTATTTACCCTTTTAATATATACATATTAATGTATTTACATTGACATTGTCTCTCGTCAAGCAAAAGGTTAAAGTAATCTAGTCCTAGAAGAATCTAGAAAGGCTTGTTTCTTCAATTTAAATAAAAGAAATACAACTCCCATAATGCTCCAGGAGCATTAACAAACTCAAATAGGAAACTGCGCAAGCTCGTGCCGTTGTCGGGGAAAAAATGGCGGCACTGCTGCTGCAAGAGTTGGAAGCTTCGGAGATAGCTAAGTTACCGAAAACAGTTCAAAACAAAATCGAGAAGTTTCTGTTGGATCAGCAGTATGAGATCGATTCTTTGAAAGCACAACAGGAGCAGTTTCGGGTTGACAGCGGTAAGATATTGCACGATATTATCTTAGCCGGTGATATTCTAACGTTAAGTGTTTTGCTTTTCGTCATGGAGAGCATGCCGGTCAACGGAACACATAATATTGCTCTAAATGTTGTAACAGATTGACCCCCACACTGTGTGTGTGTTTAACGCATGTCAACGTCTTTGGGGAGTTTAACTTACGCTAAAGCTATGCAACAATGCAGGTTATCAATAACCACGATTTGACGCTAATGCTAGCGTTAGCCAGGCTACTGAGCTAATGTTAGCATTAACGTCAACAAGATGACATTGAACAGTAGATAAATAGCTGTTTAACGCATTAAAAGTGCCCAGTTGCCCGTTGTATTGTGTAATCTGTGCGTTTTTTGCCAACCCTCTCATTACAGAGCAACAATTCTTTGAAAAGGTGAAACAACTTGCTCAGTGTCAAGAAGATTTTTTGTCCCAGACTCAAGAACATCTTAAACTCAAAGAGCAGTTTAACAAGCAAGGTAAGAGAGGACGTATCGCAATCTCATGGATGGATTTAACCAGACTCGGTTTGCATTGCTTCATCATGTTGGTTTAATTCAAATTGCTCTCTTTTTAGATGAGGAGCTCAAACGTGTGCGTGAGAAGAATGTGGAATATGAATCCACACAAGAAAGGCTGTCGTCAGAGCAGGTATGCCAAAATAACTCAACCAATGTAATAGTTAATAAATAATCCATTCAGTCACATTATTGTTAAGTCTTATTAGTAACAATTTACATAAACCATGTGGAATGTAGTCAGAAGTTGTGCTTTAATTAAAGTTGCAGTAGTGGTTGATGGCTATACTTTACTCAATCATCATATCTGCTAATATAAGTGCAGCTTTTCTATGGATTCCAGATGTTAGACTTGCCCCATTTTGTTTGCTGTATTTTTCTGACTTTAAGAAGCTCATTAAACAGTGCTTAACATAACATGTCTCAAAACCATGTGTTGTTGGCTTTTTGTAAAAGTGAAAGCATGATTGATAATCAATATGTCACTGGTTTGAAATCTGTGTTTAGTTGTCATGTCTTTGTTTAAATTGCCTATTGGCATACATCTAGAGGAGAATATTTTGGAAAATGTTAAATAACAAATATGTTCCAGACTAAATTTTTCATTTACTTGTTAGTGGACTTGCAGGTTAAATCGTTACCATATTTATTGACATAATCTGCAAGTAGATCTTATTTTGCAAGCAATACCAGCAAATGCTAAATAATATATTATGCTTCTTTATTTAGACTTTGCTGTCAAAAGCCAAAGAGGAACTGGAGGGAGAAAAGCGAGAACTTGTGCGAACACTGGAGAGGAGATCCTTGGAAGTGGAACATTTAAATGGTGTGTATGGATTAATTAGCTTGGAGACGGTTGTCAAAATGTTTTATTTCTGATTGTACATACTAACTTTCTGTTGTGTCACCAGATGATTTCAGGCAACTCAATGACAAATTGGTGGAGATTAACACCTCTAAAATGGCCCAGCAGATGAAGTTGGATGAAGTTGAATCAGCTGAAGTCAACATAAAAGTGAGCTATATTTTTGTCATTGATTGAATAATATCTCAACATAAGATTTGTCCATTGAGCAAGTGACTTTATATACTGCATATGTTTATCTTGTTTTTTTGCAAGTTACTGAATATAATTGTGGTGGTTTGCCGTAACAGTACAAGGAGAAGCGTATGGAACAAGAGAAGGAGCTGCTGAATGGCCAAATATCTTGGCTGAATGAGGAATTGAAGGCAAAGAGTGAGGAGCTCCTGTCCTTGTCCCGACAGAAGGGAAATGAGATCCTCAAACTGAAGTGCAACCTGGAGAACAAGGAAGACGAGGCATGCTTCTTTTTTTTCTTTATATACAAAAGTTTTTCAAGCTGAATGAATAAACACTGTGATGGCATTAGCATAAAATACAATGATGACAAGAGCATTAAACTATTTAAATGTGTCAAAATGCATCCCATATGTAGAGATGGTGTGATGCACCAACCGTAGACCAATAGTTGAGTATTTATTGTGACATTGTGGTGGATACTTTTTAAACAGTTACTTACTGACCATGTTCTGCTTGTACCTTGGCTGTAAACAGTTCTTCTATTTGAGTTTGTTTACACGCTTTCACTTATGAAAGATTACCATGATGTCCAATAGTAACGTCTCTTTTGCCTGTGACTTTCAGTTGAACAGACTCGGAGACCAAGTGGCCAGTTTGAAGACTTCAAATGAGAACCATCAGAAACAGAATGAGGACATGATCTGCAAACTAAAAGAAGTATGTTTGTGTTATTTCTAATGGCCTTTTTCAAGTCTTTTTAGTCCTCTTGTATTATACTCATATTCTGCTACAAACTGATCACTATTGTAGCACTCATTGTGACGGTTAATCATTGAAGTGTGTATGTCTGTACTCATTCTAGGCTAAGGAACAACAAGCCACTATGGAGGAAAAGTTCCGAAATGAGCTGAATGCCAACATTAAGCTTTCCAATTTACACAAGGTACGTATGTGTATGGCAGCAGGGTGATGTGATGCAGTACCACCAAACACTTAACTCCTAGTCAATTCCAGTTTCCATCGATGGAGTATCAACATTTCACATTTTCAGAAGATGCCAACACAACTCATGTCTTTTGGCTTATTTATTTAGAGCTGTTTAAACCTAGTCCTGAATACACAATACATGCTACATGGTTCTTTAATCTGTGCTTTTAAACGTCTGTGTTTATGTTGACAGCAACTGAGTATTCACTGTATGTCATAGTAAAGTAATTTCCCATTATTTTACCTGTTGTTGTGGTTGCAGGGAGCAGCAGCAGATTCTGAGGCAAAAAGTGAAGAGCTGAGTCGGGCGATGGAGGAATTGCATAGGCTGCTGAAAGATGCTGGGGAAGGTGTGGTACATCACAGAACGACCACAACGACCATTTTCTGACTTTAGTTCTGAACTTTTTTCCTAGAACGAGAGAGTATGAATATGCTTGTTTGTGTAGCTCAGGATTAGAAGTTCTGATTAAGTTTCCTCTTGGTTTTCCCTGATGTTGGCTCTGTTTACTCTTATGCCACAGCCAACAATGCCCTCGAGGAGAAGTTGCAGGAGATGAATGGAGCCACAGACAAGAGTGTTGCTGAGCTAAAGGAGCGGATCCAGGGTCTTGAGAAAGAGCTGGATAATGCCAACGAGCTGCTATCAAGTTCTAAATTTAGAGGTCTGTTGGTTGATTTTGTTCCTTTCTTGAATTTAAAAGAAGCCAACATCAAGTCTGGAGGTGCCTTTTCTTTTAATAACCTGTGACTTCTTTTCTACTTTTGCAATGTCCAGGCCCTATTGGTGCAACATCTCTGATCACAGAAGAGCAAATGACCACGATGTCTCCAACAGCAGCTGCTGTGTCCAAGATAAAGCCCGGCATGAAGCTGACTGAAGTATGTCCACCTCCGTGAACACCACAATTACTTTATTATAAACCCTATGAACATTTGGAAATGGGTCTGAATAAATGCCTATTGGAAATTCGTCCAAATATTGATTATGTGCAATGGACTGCCATAATGGATTTACCTTATAACTTGATGTTATGCTATTGATCGTCTATTGATTGTTTCAAAGGCAGACTTATGTTTTGTTTTTATTTAGAAACACCACAGTGTTGGATGACTGCATTTAGAGAGCATCATTATTGGAAATTTTTTTAGTATTTTCTTACTGGTTGTTATTGACTTGCTTGTGTTAATTGTGAACAGGTTCAAACTAACAGTGGTGACCATTGCCTTGTCTGCTCATTCCCCCCCCCCCCCCTTTGGACTATCTTATTTTGATTTGAGATGTCATCTGCATTTTCAGTTGTATACCGCATATGTGGAGAGCCAGGAGCAGCTGCAGTTGGAGCGATTGGAGAACAAGCGAGTCAACAAGTATCTGGATGACATCGTGCAGGAAGTGGAAGCAAAAGCCCCCATCCTCAAACGGCAGAGGGACGAACATGAGCGCATGCAGAAGTCTGTGGCCAGTCTTTCTGCTAAACTGGAGCAGGCTGTTAAGGTGGGTACGGCAGGCAGGTTGTATGTATGTTCAGCTGGTTAGTAAAGACTACATTCTGCATTACATAATACCGTCTGCACTGTATTATAATTATCAATGTGTTTTATGTACATTTACCTTAGGAGGTGCACCGTCTGCAGAAGGAATCTGATGAAGCTAATAAGCGCTCCTCTGTTCTGGAAAGGGACAACCAGAGGTGTGACCTGCAGCTGGGAGATATGGCTCAGCAGGTGGGTGCTCACATCTCTCCATCCAGTGTAAAGGATAATCCTCGATATGTCATACAAGATATATTATCAGATTTCTTATCTTCTATGCATTACTTGGTCTTGCCTGCCAGGTACGTGTGCTGCTGATTGAGCTGGAAGAGGCTCGTGGAAACCATGTGGTTCACGAGGAGGAGGTGAGCTCAGCTGACATCAGCAGCACATCGGAGGTGATCAGCCAACACTTGGTGACCTTCCGCAGTGTGGAGGAGCTACAGAAGCAGAACCAGCGTCTCCTGACAGCCCTCAGGGAGCTCAGTGATGCCCAGGAGAAGGAAGAGTTTAAGGCCACAGGCAATAAGTATGTTAGTTAGTAATGTGTGCTAGTTTATTTTAGTTTCTTCTTTCAATAAACAAATGTAATTCAGGCAACTGTTTGATGTGTCACTATCCAATATCAGTGAATGGTATCAAAGTTGGGGGAAAGGAATGCTAAAGAACAGTTATGCCAAGCATAACGCCCAAAAATACATTTTAGATCAATACACAAATAGTAACCAAAGATTGTGAAACTGGAAGGCTAATAAAACATGATCTGTTACAGGCATTGTGAGCTGGAGCAGAGTTTTGACAAAGCCCAGCTTGAGCTCGAGTCCCTGAAGGAGCAACGCAGTCAGCAAATTAAGATGACTGAATCCATCGTGAGGCAGAGAGACATGTACCGTGTGCTTCTAGCACAGGCAACAGGAGTCAGCTTCCCTCAGCAAGGTAACGGGCAAGAGATAACTTGGTTTATCTGCTGTTGACAAAAGACACAACATCCAGTACATGCACATTCAACTGCTTTGATTATAGCTCCTGGTAGAAGTTTCAGTCGGATCGCAAAGGCTTGATGCAGTTTTGTGGGGATTTCTCCTGCTTGGCTGAACTTCTGAGTGTTTTTTCCTTAAGGCACGCCACCTGAGGAGTTCTCCCTAACCTCCACCCCCCGACGTTCACCTGCAGCCATTCCCACCGCAGGAACACCCACTGCCCTTGTCTCCATGGCAACAGAGTCTGCTGAAGCCTTGGAGGCCAAGGCAGCTTTGCAACAGGTGAGCAAACCTCATTATAAGGCATATTCACATGTATTAATTTCACTGTAACTCATTTCTGTACACCCTGTGGTTCATGGATGTACACCCTGTGGTTCATGGATGTACACCCTGTGGTTCGTGTAACTGAAAGCATGCGTTTGTTTGATGGTTAGTTTACTGTAAAGCACTCCCATGGCTGCGGCTGTCCAGATTCCTGTTTGTTATTTCTGTTGCCACTGAACATAGCTTTCTGTATTCAGTATTTATGGCAATCGTCACCCACTACAAGCATTCACTTCACTGATGAACATGGCTTTCTCTTTTCCCATGTCTGCCACTAGATGGCAATATGTCTATAGTGACAGATCTGTATTTACTTAAATTATGTGCCCCAAATATGACATTTTTTGCTCATGATGCTAGAAAATGAATGGGATCAAAATTAAGTAATCTAACGGTGCTAAATGGGGGGAAAAGAAACATGATTTAGGGTTATTTGGTTATTATTTTATTGAAAAGTCATCAGTGAATGGGTCAAAGGCTGGTCTAACGTGTGTTTGCTGACGACAATAACCCCAACTGTCTTGCCATGAAATGTGCAGTTGCAGGATGTGTTCTCCACCTATAAAAAGGAGCGTATGGTGAGTGACAAGTCAATGACGGAGCAGAACGAGAAGCTCCAGGAGCAGCTCTCTGACCTCCACTCCCAGAATGCCAAGATATCAACCCAGCTAGAATTTGCCTCCAAGAGGTAAGTTAGTTTGGAAAAACCTTCCTCTGGTTTACTGGACACTAAAGAATACACAGGAGAGCACATATGCCACTAAAACGAATGTCTGTCTCTACGATATCAGGTATGAGATGCTTCAGGATAACGTGGAGGGCTACAGGAAAGAGATTGCCTCCCTCAGAGAGAAAGGACAGAAGATGGCCGCCACCACACAGAAACATGAGCAGACAACCCACGCTTTGAATGAGGATCTGAGAGCTGCCAAAGAGAAACTCACCATGGCTGAGGTTTGTCATCATTCCAGGGACCTTTTCAATCGTAATATTTGTGCCCCCGTTTCTTTTTTTTTCCTTCACATTTTATCATCATAATGGGGTTATTGCAGTGGTGCTTGATTTGGATTTGTAAAAGCTTGAGGAGTCGTTGAGCCATCTAGACTTATCTCCACTTAGGGCCAAGCTGAGAACCTGCGTAAGGAGAGAAACTTACTGAAACTGGTGGAGTCCAGGCTGAATCAGGAGAAGGAGTCGATCCTAAGCCAACAACAGAGCCAGAACCTGCTGCTGACCAACCTTCAAGCCATTCAGGTAATCTAGAAGTATGACTTTCATCACAGATTGTTTCTCACAAACACACACACACAAACACACACACACGAATACAGTGCAAGCTTTAACAGTTAACTGCTTTGTTGTTCTAGGCCACTCTTGAGCGTTCAGAGACTGATACACGTCAGCGTCTAAACGGTCAGTTGGAGAAGCAGGAACGAGAGATCTCCCAGCTGCAGAAGAGGCTGGAGCATGAGGTGGAACAGCGCCACCTGCTCAGCAGAAACCAGGAAGTAAGCATAAAATTGGATGGGTGTCCATCTGTCTTCTAGTATAAAAGACTGTTTCACCTCAGTATTTTCTCACAAATGAAACAAATGAAGGTAAACACGGACACATAATTCAACAGTTTTTATACTTCTCATTTATCACGCACAGATCCAGCTGATGGAGGCGAAGAGGCAGCTGGAGCTACAGTTACCATTACACCAGAAGACCAAGGAGCTGCTGAATGCAGCCGAATTGGAGCTCAACACCCTCAGGCTGCAGCTAGGCACCAGCGAAGCACATCACGCCCTGATCACCCCCACCACGCCCATTATCAGAGGTTGGTATAAATGCAATTGCACACACACACACAGGCAGATAACGCAATTTACGTAACAGCGCAATATAGAGAAGAATCATATATTTACACATAAATCATCAGTCATCAAATCTCATCACAAAAAAATTGCAAGTAAAACGATTCCTAGATTAACGTCATTGGCAGCCAAATAATACATTGCTCCTCGCAGAGTCATTAATTAATGACCAAAATTTGCTAGCTAATTTTAATATTTGGAAAGTAAATATGTCCTAACAAAACAAATGAATTGCCCAAATTTGAAAAGCTCTAGATTTTATTTGTATTTATTTTTTTCAACAGCAAAAAAAATATTCTAGGACGCTATAGTCTTAACTAGTTTGTGTTGTTGTAACACTTTATAAGAAAGGATGCAGTTAAAGAGCCATGTTTTAGACATTATGAAATGTCTGAGCCACACTCGTTCAAATGTTTATACGTTTCTAAGAACAGACTCTTAACAATGTAATTAGTTCACAAACCATTCTTCCTTCCTAAAAGGACATACCAATTGTACTGTACAAACTTCATCTCTCACTTATGTGTCTAATTCTTCCTACTTTCAGGCATGCCGGGTTCAGATCAAGACCGAGACGATCTGCAGGGCCGTCTGCGTCTGGCTGAAACCCGGGCAGAGGAGCTGGCAGAGAGCCTCAGGGCAGCAACCTCCAGCATGGAGCAGTACAGAGCCATGGCCCAGAGCCTGGAGGAGTCCCTGGACAAAGAGAAACAGGTGCAAAATGAACCCAAACTGCATGTTCTGCCTCTCATAAAACCATTGACCACAACAACTTTGTAGATTTAAAAAGGGAAAAATATTTCTTAATTCTTTGAGTAACTTTGTGAGAAGCCTATAAATACATCTTGAATGTTAGACTTAATTACAAAGACGATTTATTTATAAAGAAAAAGACAAAGCCTTCACACTGTCAGCACTAAGATTTTTGAAAATGCAATGTTTTGAAATGCTACATTTTCAATAAAGTTCCGTAATCATGTGTGAAGAAATGAATTGGCATTACTATGTATTAGATGGTTAAATTTTTCTATGCACCTGCCTACCATTAGACCACACTGAGTTTGACAAGTATTGAGCATGCCTTTTGGTATGAGGGAAATGCATACACATATTTGCATGTGTTTTTTTTTTATTGTATTTAAACACGTGAAGCAAACATTGGGGCATTTTTTGATGTTTTATTAATGTTTGTATAACATTTTTATCTTTGTAAATACCTAATGACCAGGTAACGGAGCAAGCCCGCTCATCCATTGAAGCCCGTATGAAGGAGTCTGTAAAGGAGCATCACAGGCTGGAGGAGAAGCTTCTGGAAGCAGAGAAAGAGAAGCACAATTCAGAGGAGCAGAAGAGGAGAGCCCTGGCCTCTCTGGAGGAACAGGTATATCAAATCCCACATTGTTAAGCAAGTTTTACACACAAAGTCACAATGCTGTAGATTTTCCTTATTCACTGTAGGGCTGCAAAATATATTGTTTCAGCATCGGCATTGTGATGTGCCCATGCACAATAGTGTTGGCAACCTACACAGAGCGTGCCTCATTAAATACGCTTCGTGGGTGTGACTTTTTGCTTTCATATTTATAGAACCAGTGAGTTTTTGAATACACGTTTAACTAGAGTATAACATTGTTTATAACTCTTAGCCCCTTAATTTAGCTCTTTAAAAGTGCATCAAATTGATGCATTTAACTTGAACATTTCCAACATTTAGGGTGTTTTTTCATATACCATTTTATATAGCAAGCCAGTTTTCTTCCAATATCGTGCAGCCCTAGTGTCATTTTCCCCTCACCACATTTAATCTTCTGAGCACTGTTTTTGTGTTTAGTTTGATTCATCATTATACAAGTAAGAAAAAACCTTGTCTTTTGTTATGTGTCCATTAGATGAACAGTCTAAGGAGAAGTCTCAGCAGTTCCCAGGCGGATCACAAGGCGGTGCTACAGCGTGTTGCAGTAGCTGAAGCCCAGCAGCAGCAAGCTCTAAAGGACAGCCAGGAGCAGGTAAGCAGCTACTACAAAATTGAATGCAGAGGCATATGATTATTATTAGTTCTTATAAATTGGGAATGATCCTGATACAATCACCTTCTGATGTAATTAAAATCAGAGGATCTTATACTGGTCACAATTTGATTCAAAGCTCCCAAGGAAAGAAACGTGCTAAAGCAATCACATCCTTCAAGTCACATTTCACAAGACTTGTGTGAAACGTATTAGTCCATTAGGACCATGCATTGAGTTACTTATTGAATATAAGCTTATTCCAATTCATTAGTGCTAATAGATATTGGTATACCATGCAATTATCTGTTGATCTCAAATCTCCTTTCCCATCTCCTAGGCTAAGGTTGCAGCTGAAGCGCAAGATAAATATGAGCGGGAGATGTTGCTGCATGCAGCAGACGTGGAGGCTCTGCAGGCTGCTAAGGCTCAGGCCCTGCAAGCTGTCGAGCTGAGGCACCAGCTGGATGAGAGAGCCCAGAGGGTCAGCGCTGAGCTACTGGAGGCCAGGGTCTCCTGGGAGGAGCAGGAGAAGATCCTCAAGGTGAATGCATAGATGTAGAGGTGACAGGATTAGTTAAAATAACATGGAATTCACAAAAGTCCAACAAAGATTTTGTCATATTTCAAGGCGGCATGGTAATTTTGTCCATTGACTTATTTTTCATAAAAAAAAAAGCAAAACTTAATTTCTATGCTCACATTGTAGGAAGAGATGTCAAAGATGGAGAGCCGCTATGAAGACCTGCAGAGGCAGAACACCCTCTTGCATGAGCAGATCCAGACAATGAGCAGCAAGATGGCTGACAAGTTGCAACGCGCTGCCAGTGAGAGTTCAATGAATGTCTCCCTGACTGAGGAGGGCAAATCTCAAGACCAAGTCCTCGAGATTCTCAGGTAATGGATTTTAGCACAAATCACACAATACTCTTGTGTACTCATTGAGCCTTTAAAAAATTCATTTTTTAAAAAAATATGGAAAATCACAATCTCTACCAGTGTGTTCTTCTGATCAATTTTACTTCCTACCCATAGTCTCATTACTGTTCCATGATCTTCACTTGTTTGATACCCGTATTTATTCTCCATCAAAGGTTTGTGCGCCGAGAGAAGGAGATTTCAGAGTCTCGGTTTGAGGTTGCCCAAGGGGAGAGTCTGCGATACCGCCTTAGGATGGAGCACCTGGAACGTGAGCTGAAGGAGGTGCAGGACAGCTTAAGTGCTGCAAAGGAGAGGATGCAGGTATATTTTTAGTTCTTTTACTCCATGGTGCGATAACATAAATCGATGCGTCATGCAGCGCAGAAGTTGACATATTTCTAGGATGGTACCTTACTATTGTACAGAGACTGAACAAAACTGTGTATAAACATAGACTGGTATAAACAACAAGGTCGCTGCTGTATTTATGCCTCAATTATTTTGACAGGTGACAGCAAAGACACTGGCTCAGCATGATGAACTGATGAAGAAGACTGAAACGATGAGCATCCTGATGGAGACCAACAAGATGCTGAGAGAGGAGAAGGACAAGATGGAGCAAGAGCTGCAGCAAACCCAAGCAAAGGTGTCTGTTGCTCTTTATAAAAATTGTTGTGGTTTTCTTGAATTTCATACACACTCCTTTGATTTACTATGATCGGATAATATCCTTTTTCCAAATTAAAGTGGCAGTCTGTAAGATTTGAGATCCGTTGCTTCTAGCGGCCTCTTTGGCGGTAGATGGAACTGCAGGCGAGCCGGACAACGAACCGTCGCTCATCTGCGTGATGCCTTCAAATGCTCCACACTGAAAGGAGGTCCGTCGTTTTCCCTCGTTCGCGGTCACTTTGCTTCTTGATTACTTGCCCTTCTTCACTTCCATTAGTTTATTTTTCTTGGGACTAGAAGATGAATAGTCTTTGTTCTCTGGCTGTTGATCCTCCATTGTGAGTCAGCAGTAATGAAATGTACCTGGCTGCGCCGGTCAAACACTTTAAACTAGAGAGAGCCTGACTCAGCAGTTGGAAGTTACCAATTTCCAATAACAATGAAACGCAGCATGCTTCCGTGAGTAGCTCCACCTGGACAGACCAACCGCTGCTGACTGACTTCGTCACTACTTTTGCGAGGGAATGTCACCACAGACAAGGAGCAAAGCAGCAAGTACAAGTACTTTCATTAGTGGGTCACATGATCAATCACCATCGTTTTAACTCACTGACAGATACTAAATGAAAAGAAAAAAATTAAATAGATGAAAATGCTACGGACTGCCACTTTAAGTGAAAGGATACACTCATGTTTTATTGTAGACTTTTAACCCCGTCACTCAAAAATTCACTCCATCATCCTGGTATTACAAGCTGTTTTCGAGAAGTGTTCCTTAGTGAAATTCCAAATCCAGATGGTTTCAGCTCATCTGCTGTGCATTTCAGGTACAAAAGCTGGAGTCAGACATCATGCCACTGCAGCAGGCCAACTCTGAGCTGAGTGAGAAGAGCGGGATGCTGCAAGCAGAAAAGAAGATACTGGAAGAGGAGATAAAGCGCTGGAAAGCTCGGACCCAGGTCAGTGAAAAGGGCAAAAACTAATAATGCTGGTTGTTAATAGGGGGGGAAATACATCTGTCATTAGAAAAGTAGATCGTCTTGTGATAAATATTCAAATACTAATACTTTTATCGTTCTTTTAGCATCTGGTGAGCCAGCAAAAAGATTCGGACCCGGAAGAGTACAAGCGTCTGCACTCTGAGAAGGAGACACATCTCAAACGCATTCTGCAGCTCACTGAGGACAGCACCAGACTTAAAGCAGAGGTTGCCAGGTGAGGGATTATACAGCTAATTATTTAACTATTCAATGTGTATTGACCAGGATATTTAGTGTGAAGCGTTGAGCCCTACCAGTTTTTTTTCTGGCACTGTAGCATTCACTTCACAATTTCTTGATTTCTCTCTATAGGACCAACAATCAAACGACAGCTTTGCAAAGCCAGATACAGAACTTGCGTGACAATGTGAGTAAGATAACTGAAGAGAGGAACGCGCTAAAGAAGGATGTGGAGATCAAGAACCAGGAACTCCAGGAGAAAGTGCGAACCATCACCCAGGTCAAGAAGATTGGACGCCGCTACAAGACTCAGTATGATGAACTCAAGGTGGAACATGACAAGGTGAGAGTTCAGTAGCTGTTCACCTCTCTTTCTTACTCTTTGTTACAAAGCTTAAAACAAGAACTGTTTGATTGTGTTGTTCATTCTAATTTTGGTTTAAGCATATTTTTTTGCTGTGTTTCCTCTAGTTGGTCGTTGAGGCTGCAGCAGGCCCTTCCCAAGAAGAGGAGGCTCGTCAAGCTTCAGTTCAGGAGTTGCAGAACCTCAGAGATTCTCTGAACCAGGCTGAAGCCAAGATCAGAGAGCTGGAAGGACAGCTGGAGAACGTCAGCAAGGTGAAACCACAAGTTTCAGCCAAGGCCTTTAACTGATCTTTTTTATAGTTGGACTTCTGTATAGCCTTCTATAGTTTACACCACTGGAAAAAATATTTTTGAAAGAGGCAGTACAGTGCTCGCCCAAATATTATCTTTATATATACATTCATTAGTATCATATCTTCCTGGCCTGCGACAGGTGGTGACAGAGCGTGAGACAGAAGGGCGTAATGCCCAGGAACAGTCCTCCAGGCTGCAGACAGAGTTGACCAGGCTGAGGCAGGAGCTGCAGGATAAATCTTCTCAGGAGGACACGCTGAGACAGCAGATGACTGACAAGGAGGACAAGACCAGGAAGGCCATTGTTTATGCCAAGCAGAAGATCAACCAGCTAACGAGTAAGAGGGTGTCCCTCATGTTGCAACCTCTTCTGTTTGCCCCAATTTTATTATTTTGTTTGCCTTACTTGAATCTCAAACCTAAATGATTTATGTCCAGGCACTAAAGACCAGCTGCAGAAGGAAAATGAGGAGCTAAAACAAAAGCGCGAGGAGCTGGAGGTGCGAGTGAGTGCTCTCAAGTCTCAATACGAGGGCCGTCTGAGTCGACAGGAGAGAGAACTGAGAGACCTGCGAGGCCATCAGGAGAGACAAGAGCAGAGAGACGAGCCACCCGAGGCAGGTCCCAGCAAGGTGAGACTGTTAAAGTTTTCACAAGCCAGACATGAATATTTTTGTTTAATTTTACATAAAAAAAATAACTTAATAAAAAACATGAGCTACTTATCAAAGCTATTCCCTTTTCTCTTTCTTTCATATCAGCAATGTTATTATTTGCAAATGACATGGTCAAGATATTAGTTTTGTTGCTCAACTTTTCATCTCTGTAAAAATGTATTGGAGCCATAGATCATTTATGAAGAAATTGTTGCATCTACATCATCGTATGGGACTACAGTGCTCCTCTGTATTTGATAAGGATTGGAGAATGGCAACTTCCTGTATCATGACTCAATATTCATTGGTTCCCATCATGACTTTTGTGTCTCCGTCTCTATTTTCAGACCCAGGAGCAGCAGAGGAGCACAGAACAGAGGCAGATCAGTCTGAAGACAACCCCAGCTGCAGACAGGGGCAGGTATGATACACCGCAACTAAATATAATATCAGTTCTGTAATATTCCATCCACTGGGGTGGATTATATAGAAGTGAACACCTCATACCTTTCCCTGCAGTTCTGGGATGCTCTTTAAAACGCATGCTGTGACTTGTTCTCGTCTTTGTTATATTAAAAGTGCATCAGTAGCATCATTATTCATCATGTCCCAATCTCTGTCTCCGTCAGTGCCAGCACATCTGAGCCTCCAACTGCCAACATTAAGCCAACACCTGTGGCTACAGCCAGCAAGCAGCCTGTCAATCCAGGGAACAAACCCACTCCGAGGGCAAGCATCAGGCCTATGATTACCCCGGCCACTGTACCCACCCCAACACCCACGGCTACGGTCATGCCCACCACGCAGGTGGAGACTCAGGAAGGTAAGTCTAGCTTAAGACACAAGCTTCCACTGTAGGAAACAGGCCAAAGGAGTAGTGCCCCTAAAGATGTGTGTCGAAGGTTATTGTCTTTTGTTATAAGTTGAATGAATGCAGGTACAGGCTCAATGAAAAGCTAAATCTCTTTTCCACTAACTTAACCTCCTACAGCCATGCAGTCTACTGAAGGCCCACCAGTGGAGCATGTGACTGTGTACGGCAGTGCCAGCGGCTCTGTGCGCTCCGCCAGCCCCAACGTTCAGACCACTTTAGCGAGCCCCATGCTGACTGTGCAGCAGACTCAGACACAGGCTACAGCGTTCGTCCAACCAACTCAGCAGCAGAGCATGACCCATGCAGAGCCAGCCAATCAGGAGCCACCACCCATGGTCATTGAGGCAACACCTAGCTCGCAGGTGGAATGGCCTTCAACATCCTCCACCTCTTCTGTGTTTGGGACTGGTGAGATTTCTTTGTATTGGAGATGATTGGGGGTTTGTATAGAATAGGAATACCTATTTCTAATAATGCAGTTTGTTGGGGACATATTAGAACAGGAGATTTTGCAGAGGTGTGTATGCATATTGTTTTGTGGAGAGAATAAATGTGATATTTATACAGAAGCTCAGTTTTGAAATTGGGTACAGTCAAGTCACTTTTCCGTTTTTGCTGCTACAAATTGAACAAAGACGCGTTCAGGCCCACATTGCTGGTACAGCCATCCAGCATGAACAACAATAACAAAAAGTTTATTTTTCTTTTCTTTTTTTTTAAAATTATGCCACCCTTTAGACATGTTGCAGTTTTAAAATGTTTATTTTACCTCTATTGAGAGTAAGTCTAAACAATATCCATGCCTAATCTCTAGTTTCAGCAACACCAGGAACCTCCTCCATGTCCAAGAGGCCTCGTGAGGAGGAGGAGAGCACCACCATGGTCACCGACACGGATTCCACCCAGGAGGATAACTCCAGGGCTCCGATAGCTAAGAAGCTACGCATCATCCAGAGAGTGGATCCGGAGGTGAGGAGAGGGGAAATCTTAATTGGTGTTTTCATTGTGGCACAGACTATGGTGGTTGGACCTTGGACCTCCCTGGAAGAAACATTTGTACATTTTAAAGTTAAATGCATCGATCTTTGTAGATCTAGCCTCTTAATTTGCTCTCAAAGAACTTTATGCTCTTAACAATTCTGTGCTTTTGTTCAGTGGTAGATAGTAACCAAGTACATTTAGGCTACTCAAGTACTGCACTTTTGACATACTTGTACTACTTGAATAGTTCCATTGTATCTTTGTATATCTTATAGGGAAATATTGTACCTTTTTTAAACTTCACTGCATTTATTTGACAGTATTAGTTACTAGTTAGGCTACATTGCATATTTAGATTCTTAATACAAAATCTAACTCAACTAATGACCTGTAATATGTTTTTAAGTAGTGAATAGCTTATTATGAAGTTGTAAAAATCATCTCCATCTTTTCCAGCTGCAACATTAAATTGATGAACATAATCAAATGATATATACTACAAATATATTATTTTTGGTCAATTATGAAACTGTGGCGGGCCACCACAGTTTGGGTAATAGATGGGGAACGCTGTGTCATCATGGCCGTCATGGAGGGGTTGTTGTGTTCTCAGGAGGAGGTGCTGGTGGAGGACAGTGCTGAGGCCGAGGGGGTGGTCCCAACAGACAGCCAAGAAAGTGCAGAAGCAAGCCAGGTAGGCCATCACCTACTATATAAAATGATACATTGCAAAGACCTCATTGCAGTGATACCACTGATGGGATTTCCCCACAAAATCTTTACTTTTGCTGCTAACCACATAATTTTGCCATGCAAAGAGGATTTTCAGTCAGAGTTAGCAATCTCTCTTGCTTTTCAGACAGGATAAATATGCTGCAAGTGTTTTAAATTTCCTGCCATTGCAGATAATAAACATTAACGCTGCATCTTTTTACCATGAAGAAATTATCTTATCGCTATAGACCTACCATGAAAGCCTATCTCATGGAAAACTGTGCCAAATACAGTGTAACTGCTAGGATCATGTATCACACCTTTTCATGGAAGATAGTAGTTTTTCCAAATGGCATGTAAATGAATAGATTGCATGCTGTTTATAGTGTCCATTGTTTCACCCTGCAGACAGAGTTTCCAGTACTGGAGGAAGACGATGAGGGTGCAGCCTCCCAGTCCGTCATGATGGACCAAGAGGTTACCCTGACCCAAAGTGACACCCCTGACCAGCTGCAGCAGGAAGTCATCGTCATAGTAACTGACACGGAGAGTGAGGATGACCAAGAGGAGGACGATGAAGAGGAAGAAGAGCCGGTAGAGAGTTTCTGTCGAGCATTTTTTTTAAAGGCATTGTGTGAATGGCGTTAACCAGTCACAGAATGTTCAAAAATTGTTTAGGTGTCCCACCATTAATGATTTGACCACTGGTCAATGTAGGATTACGAGGAGGAGGAAGAAGAGGAAGAAGAAGAAGAGGAGGAGGAGGAAGATGAAGAGGATGAGGAGGAGGATGATGGAGAAATGGGAGAGGAAGGAGAAGACAGTAACGGGGGGAGCGGAGACGGCAACGAAGCTTACGAAGGAGACGATGCAGAGGTTAGATTACCTATGACACATTGTGCACTCACAGTTACAGCTTTGACCTTATCCACACCTACACACATCCAGTGCACCATGTTAACCCTTCCCACGCCTACAGTCACATTTACGTACCGTTTCCAGCTCTCACACTCACTTTTTCCACCCTGTGTCATGTCACTTGCAGTTTGCCCCTGTGTCGTAACTTTCTGTCTGTGTGAAAGCAGAGAATGTGTTGACTTTAGTTGTTTACCTCTTTACTCTAGTCTTGGTTGCACATGATGAGTCAGTGTCTGCAAACGGACCGTTAAGACTCTCACTGGTAATCTACATGTGGGCAATCTGTAAACCCCTGTGGGTGTGTGTGTGTGGTTGTTTGTGTGGGTGTGGGTGTGGTTGTGTGTGTGTCCCTGTAAACCTGGGTGAAAAGTAAAAAACATTATATAAATCAGAGATTACCACGGAGTAATTCAATAATTACTTAATTTAATGGAACATGTATTAAACTATGAAAAAATAAATTAGCCCCTTTAATTATGCTGTCATAATACTCATAATACTCAAATTCTTTGGCTATAGTCGAATTCAAATCTTGCATTCTAGTGTGGAAGTGCTGTCTTAAAAATGCTGAGACATGGGAAGTAGGTTTTTAGTAGTCTTTTTTTTGTCAAATCTCAAATGAATTAGTCTTTTTTTTTTTTTTTTTTTAAAGAATTAACCAGATGCCTCTGAACCAACAGCGTGAATAGAAAATGATCTGCTGTGAGAATTCAAATTCCAAATACAACTTGCCTTAAACTGTAAGAACCTCCAATTAATCAGTCAAACAAAGTGTCAATTGTTTGTTTGCCAGTCCTCAACAATTAAAACATATGGACATGTGTTAATACTACTAAATTTTGGGCTTTTCTGAAGGGCGTCTTTGTTCCATGTAGGGATGAAATGAACCATAATGTATATTTGGTGCTTGGCCAATATATCCTGGCCTCTGTAATGTATGGGAACCATCCAATAACCTACAAATGCGCCTGTTTTTCTTTTCTACTAATCTTCAAACTATTTTAACTTATCACTCATTTTCTATTTTTTGTATTAATTTTCCTTCCTCAGGGAGCTGATGTAACGGACCCAGGCACAGAGACGGAGGAGAGTTTGGGGGCGTCTGACTCCACCCAGAGGCCAGCAGATTCCCAGACACCCAGCTGTAAGATCCAGGAAACCCTTTCAAATGCACATACGTAGATCCACCTCAGACTCTCCACATGTGCTCACAAACTGTCCCGCCATCCAATTAGTTATCGGACACCTGACGATGACATTGAAGATGTAATATGTTGTTGTCTTGTCTGAAGGGAAGAGTGTTGCATGTGTCAGCCAAAATAAACATAATTTCCAGCAAGGGCACATAAAGGTTTACTTTTACTTTGAAAGTCATTTTGAGGCCCCTTCTTAAAAACTTCTGGATGCTTTCAAGTCATTTGTTTTTTACCCTGAATATGATTTGTCGTTTATTTCAAATAAAATGCATCTCCGTTTATCTGAGTATTTTCTACTGTTATTTCAGTCGAGGGCAGCTCACTAGAGGCGTACTCTACAGAGCAACCTATCACAAGCTCTGGTACTCGGATGCCCCAGTCACCACGAAGACCAACACATCAGCTGCCCCCTCGCCTGAACATTGCCCCGACATCAGACCTAGGACCGCCTGCTCAGGTTCAGGTATGAAGGAAGAGAAATCTGTTGTCAGTAAGATAAAGTGGAATTTAAATAGAACATTGGATTCAGTTATTGCTGTTTTTTATGGCACAATACACCCAGTACCTTTTTGTAAAAACATGCTTTTCCTGTGCTTTCACATATTAATACACATATTCATCTTTTCATGTAAACTATGTATAGATCACAAGCGCTGCTAATCCATTTTGTCAATTGTAACTTAACAGCGCATGCCTGTCCGTCGTCAGTCAGTGGGCAGAGTCCCTCAGCTCACTCCTGGGGTCCCAGGCAGTTCTGTAAGTCCATTGAATCCATTTATTCTGTACATGTTGGGGTGAAACATATACTCCTGTGTTTCTGTGTCTTTACGTGTTGGCGTTCAACACTTTCCCATATCTGTCCCTCTGCAGCAACACTTCTATGATGATGATGACAGGATGGTTCCCAGCACTCCCACTCTTGTGGTGCCACACCGCTCCGATGGTTTTGACCAGGCCATCCAGTAAGTCTCGCACACATTGACACACACCAGCCATTCAGAATGCACATTTTTAGATCACGTGATTTTTATTTTATGCAGAAAGTGTTTATTTTTTCACCTATAACTAAAACATCTGTATCGTTTAGTTAATTAAAACTTTAATTTAGGCATCTATGTTATGGTCTTTGACACGTACCTTTTAAATTTGTTATAAAGAGATGGAGAGAAATCCTAAAATTCCTGGAACTGCTGTCACTCTGCCTTCTTATGACAGTAAATAACTGTTCTGTTTGTCAGTTCTCCCCAAGTGGCTGGTGTGCCTCGCTTCAGGTTCGGTCCTTCAGACGACATGCCACAGACCAGCTCCTCCTCACACTCTGACCTGGGACAGCTCGCATCACAAGGAGGTACTCCACCATCACATGTTTATAGAGATTTACAGTGTTTGTAGAATGGCCTTAAAGAACCCATCAGCTTATTTTTTAGCAGATTTTTTTTGTTGCCCGACAGAATCTAAAAGTTTTTCTTCTTGTCTTAAGGTCTTGGGATGTATGAAAGCCCCTTGTTCCTAGCAACTCATGAAGAGGAGTCTGGCGGACGCAGCGTTCCCACCACACCCTCACAGGTTACAGCACCAGGTATCTGTCTCTGGCAGTTCCCATTCAGCTTGCTGACTATTCTCAGAAAGCGTGAATCATGTTGGGTAACGAACGAATTGTCATCATGTGCTAAAACAAAATCAGTGAGTGTTTTTTTTTTTTTTTTTTTATGTGCTTCTCTTCCAGTAACTATCTTCTCGGAGGTGGCTCAGTCTGACACCACCAGTGAGTACGCCTCCCAGTCTGTTCCCATGGTGAGCACGTCCACACCAGGCCTGGTTGTGTCAGGAGCAGCCAGCTCAGGGGAGGACAGAGACGACGTCTTCCTGGAGCCAGACACTGATAGGTGAGACTCCCTCCTCCCTACGGTTTGTCAATCTTTTCACATTTCGGATGTCTGGCGTCGGCGTGTTTTCCTCTGCCGTTCAGCTACAACATTCCTCATTTCTTTTTTCACTGAAAATCTGTTTTCTGTTTTGTATGCTATGACTGTACCCAACTTTTATTCTGCCGATAAATCCATTAATCTAACAATTTATTGATTGATTATATTAAAGATATTTTTTCATAACCTGATTCATAAAACAATTAATTTACTCAAAATAATATCAAAAACGTGCTTGGTTAATATTTCATTCAATAATCTTCTCAAAAAAAAACAAATGTAAGAATATAATGGACCTTTTCTGTCAGATGCCAGATTAAGAAATACTACAAATGTATTTTTTTTTTTTATCAGTACAGCAAAGTGTCAAAGGATTTGATGCAGATTGACTGTTATAATAACCACAGATCTTAAGCAATTCATCATAAAAAAATCATATTTTTGTCCCTCACACATAGCCGTTAAACAACTGCTGTTAATGTTAGATGACATTTGGTGTAAAGTTACGTTACTATAACAGTAGCAGTGCAGAAATTACTCTAAACACGGGGCCAATAAAAAACATTAACATGTCATATAAAATCAATGTGACTTGTACTAAGAAACTCTTTCACATGTAATAATGTTGTATCACACTTTGAAGGGTACCTGATAAACAGCACAAACTGTTTTCTTGTAAGCAAATTAACCGATTTTTTTAATCAATTACTTCGGGGAATCACCTCAGCCCTATTACATGCATTCATTTGTGGTGGTCTGTTTATTCCAGGATTAGTGCAGAAGCATCAGTAGATCCAGTGGTCTTGCAGGGAGATATAGTGGAGCCAGGTCAGCAGTCTGACAAGGCCTGCCTCCCCTCCACCAGTCAAGAGCCCTCCTCCAGCTCTGCAGGTACAGTGAAGCCACACGACCGCAGATCCCTGCTGTCAATCACAATGTATCTCCTTTATAACTTGAATTAGTGTTCGGTTCTGATTGAGGTGGTGATGTTTTTTTCCTAGATACAAGCAGTGCACCACCTAAACCCTCTAGACCTGCACCCAGCAGGCAGCTGCAGCGCTGGCCAGAACACCGCCGTGGCGGCATGAAGAGAGGAGGTAAAAAGTACACACATACACATATTGGGTGGTGATGGAGCTCACATTACTCATTAGCTGTCCCGGCTCGAACTGGGCATCATAAGAAACCATTCATCCATCCATCCATCCATTTTCTTCCGCTTATCCGGTACCGGGTCGCGGGGGCAGCTGCCTGAGCAGGGACGCCCAGACTTCCCTCTCCCCGGACACTTCCCCCAGCTCCTCCGGGAGGACCCCAAGGCGTTCCCAGGCCAGCCGGGTGACATAGTCACTCCAGCGTGTCCTGGGTCTTCCTCGGGGTCTCCTCCCGGTGGGGCATGCCTGGAACACCTCCCAAATGTTTGATGTTACAGACATTGAATAAAATAATATTATTGTTCATTGATGGTGTATTTTTAAGTTGTTGCTTGCCTGAAAAATAGTATTAAATCAAGCTAAACTGATCTTTGTGTGTATTTAATCACTAACTCGTAATGCACATGAATAGCAGTGCAATATAATTGGCTTACATTTTCTGCATTATGACTTGGGCTCACCAACAGTCATGATTTACACTAGTGATGCACAAATCACAGTTGTATCCATGCATCAGGTGCTTCGGGGTCATAAAAACTTCCATTGTGATTAATACAGTAGAAGACGGGTGGGTTAAATAAAACATCATTAATGAGAAAAATAAGAATAACATTCTTTACCACCTAAGGAACAGCAGCATAACGTCCTTATTTCAGAAGTTTATTTTCTCTGTGACGTTTATAACAAGCCTTTAGTTTTTAGTTTTGCTGCCTAAATGTCCTGCGATGTTCCCACAAACACTGACGAATGTTTCATTTTATTTACCAGTCATGACATTGAATACATGGCATTGTGTATTATAATTGAGTTTATTGATGTTGAGAATAAGAATAACAGAGGAAATGCGATCATTGTTTTACATTTCATACACATTTTTATACAGCCACTGTACATCATTTTTACATCAGTATAGCAGGCTTTGTTTAAACAAGACTATTTTATATCCCAACAGGTCAGGGATTTCCTTCTCGGGGTGCAAATGGGAGACGATTTGCGAGATGAAGCTCCTGTCTGAAAACAGCGACTGGAGAAATTCCCGTCAGAATCACATTACATGTTTCAGTGTGTTCAATATTCTGTATTTTACCTGGTTAATGCTCACTAGTTTTCTTTAAGCCTGATCCTTTTAGTTTTGCTTTTGTTTTTCTATGTACTTGTAAAGTACCATTTTTTTTAAAAAAATCAGTCCATGCTGTAGCAGTGTGTTTATGAAGATTGCAATAAACTTTAAAACTATAAGAGGAAAAAAAATGTCTCATCAGACTTTATTTGAGCATTTGAAAAAGTTACTGCTTTGAGGTGACGCGTTGGCTGTCGGAGGAGCGATGACGGGACGTTCACTGTCCATCCTCACGTTGTAGGATTTGGCTGCAAAAGAAACGGAATGGTTCGTTAAGCATTTCTTATTCAGGATGTTCTTTTATCCACATGCAAGCCAGTTTCCTTTTTTAGTGAACATGAATTTTGAATAAACTGAATCTCATGCATCTTCAAACTGTCCTGACCTCAGTTTCAGGATGTTAACTTGGACTGTAGGTGTCGGCAATGAAATGGAATCTTTTACTGTGTTTGCTCCATTTGAGCTGAAGGTGAATGGACCTTAAGTCTGCCATGTACCCCACCCTGACACACATGTTCCTTGTTAAGCATCTCAGACATGTAAGGCTAACAAAAGTCTTATTGCAGACAGACGAGTGAAATATGGTTTGTTCTTTTGAAGAAGAGCAATTAAATATCGTGAAGAGAGAAATAACTACTTAACGGCCCCTTCAACTTTTATTTCAGTGACCAGTGTTTGGAACTCATCCAAAACTAGGCGAGGAGTTTCTTTGTTCTTTAACTGATGACTATACACTATTTTCCAACAAATAACTTAATGTACTAACCTGATTTTAGAGGAAATATCTTAAAAACAAAACTAACTTAATTAACCCTAAATCAGTTTGAAGGCGACATGACTACCAGGCAGGTTGACTTACATTTTGAGAAGACGTAGTATTTGTATCCCTGTGGTTCTCTGATGCTCGGGACAGAAACAGCAGCTGTGATGGTGGAAGGGAAACCTCTCCAAGATGTCCGGATGTTGACGGCTGGCCCTAGACTAGACACTGGAAACAAAAAAAGTTGGGAGTAAGGTCAATTAATTTGTATAATTTATTCAATATTCTATTTTTGAAATCTCGCTGTTAGATTTCACAACCCTTTTAACGGTTGCACATGACTAACTGATTCCACTTAACAAATATTTACAAGATGGACCTCACTGCCCCTCTCACCTCCACAAAAGCATGACTCACTTTTTCAGAGAACTCCATGTTGGAACTCACATAAACCCTGTTTACCTGAGTGATTCTGTTAAAGTGCTCAGCGACGGTCATCACAGTTACGTGTGCACAGGACCACAAATTATTAACAAATGTATGTCATTTATAAATGAATGTATGCAGGCTGATACAAGTCAGAATGGTTCTTGTCCTGTATGTTTAATTCTTGGAGTACCTGCTTGTCGAGCCAGTCGGTTGCGGATTGTGTAAACGGCGAGCTGGACTTTCCTTCCACATGTTGAACCGGTGCCAAACTGGTATGAATATTTCTGGACCAATCCCCCTGGAAGAGTCCATTTCAGAATGTTTATTCATTCAGATAATCTGCAAGATTTTATTAATAATGTATAACACAAAAGCGATAACCGGGAATCTATCTATTAGTTTTGCTCTGTAACAGCAGCTCATCACCTCTCTTGAAGAAGTAAACTGACTCTCCCCTCCTCTGGTACTGAGGCACAGACAGAGCAGCTGTGATGTGGCCCCGAAGCCCATCGAAGCCTGTTCTAATGGCCTTTGGAAAGTTTGGGTCCAACATATCATTTTCAAATCTCCAGTACTGGGATCCCTGTGAAGATCAAAACCCGAAACATTAAGCCTCAAGCAACTCAAACAAACCTGTACAGCGCTTTGCAGAATTGGGTAATTGGCCAAGAGGGACCGAGAGGAAATGTGAGAACATAGAACAGCCAAGATAAGTCATTTAGCAGCAAAAATGAATCCCCGTACAGTTCAAATGATCTCATCCACATAATCGCTCAAATTCAGATTAGTCAAATGCGCTCATTTGTGATAGATCAGATGAGTAAATGTACCTTGAAGATGTAGGTTTTGCCCTGGCAGTTGCAGCGGCTGAACGCTGTGTCGATGGGGGAAGGGACGCCCCACACTTGTGTGATGCCACGAGCGGGACCAGGCACCATGTTCCTGTCCAGAACCCAGAAGTAGTGCCCTGAAAATAAAATAGCATCACTACATAAGCGTGGCCCTCCTACATACTTAACCTCAGAGTCTCATGTCATTTTTCACTTGTGTGAACCGTATATTTTATTGCAAAAACACTGCATTCAAAATGTACATAAATGAAAGCACATAAATAATATCACCTAAATGTCTAAGTGGTATTTGGCTTAACGCGTGATAACGTTCTTGCATCCAGTGAGCAGCCTGACTGGCACTTACCTCTGAAAACCACCATCGTGCCGTTCCTCAGCGTAGTGACGGCACTGACCGGGCGCCCGCTACACAGATTTGTGTCATTATTGTCATCTGAGGAAAAGGACACGATGTGTGAGGTTAACCATCTGTTTCAAGCCATAAGACATGATATGCAATCACAGAAAGTTACTTGCAAGTGGAAAACTTCTGCCCTGTATACTGTATATATAGTGAAGCTATGCTTTGAAGGAAGCTCTTGTTCTCTCAGAGAAATAATGACAAAACAACTGAGCACATGAAGCAGGATGAGAGCAATATTACATATGTAACAGAAAATAAAGGGCTCCATTTCTGAAAGAGTGTCAAAGCCTACAGGGATGAAATTTCAATACTTGTACTGAAATTTCTGAGTCACATAATTCATCTTTTAAGTTCTATCTTTTCTATGCTGTGTTAAGAAGCTGGACCAAGAATAAGATTTGTTACCGGCTTGGATGTCTCTGGAATCATCTACGTTGAGAGTATGTGTCGTGTCCAGAGGGTTAGTCTGAGGTTTGGGGCTTGGTTTAGTCTGAGGTTCTGGGCTGGGTTTAGCCTGAGGTTCTGGGCTGGGTTTAGTCTGAGGTTCGGGGCTGGGTTTAGTCTGAGGTTCGGGGCTGGGTTTAGTCTGAGGTTCGGGGCTGGGTTTAGCCTGAGGTCCGGGGCTGGGTTTAGCCTGAGGTTCGGGGCTGGGTTTAGTCTGAGGTTCGGGGCTGGGTTTAGCCTGAGGTTCGGGGCTGGGTTTAGCCTGAGGTTCGGGGCTGGGTTTAGCCTGGGGTTTGGGGCTGGGTTTAGCCTGGGGTTCGGGGCTGGGTTTAGCCTGGGGTTCGGGGCTGGGTTTAGCCTGAGGTTCGGGGCTGGGTTTAGCCTGAGGTTCGGGGCTGGGTTTAGCCTGAGGTTCGGGGCTGGGTTTAGCCAGAGTCGGTTTAGCTGGAGATGGCTTGGACGGGTCAGGGTCATCCTGGGCTTTTGTGGTGACATCTGCTGGTGCGGATTTGGTCGGGTTGGGTGTGACAGTTAGTGGATGAGCAGTGGAAGGATCTCCTCCGAGGTCTGCCAGAGAAGACGGAGGGCCCGTTGTGACACCGCCTGTGTTGTTCTCAGTGTTATCTGGACCCGGGTTTGTCGTGGTTGCCTCTGGGACGGGTGTCTGGTCCAGCGTTGTGGCAGCTGTGGTGCTGACCTGAGAGTCTTCAGGGACTGTGGATTCTCTGTTGGCTGTGGGAGAAAACCCTGTTTGGGGCACTGAGGTGGGAGTAGGCTGGCTGGAGACATGGTCAGCTACTGTTGTGGGCTGAGGGGGACTTGTTCCCGGGTTGGATGAGCTGGTGGGATCAACTGCATCTGGAGGGGGACGATAATGACTCAACAATTTCAATGATTGCCAGCATGTTTTTAAAAAATCTTCAAATGAATGAGAGATGGGTGGAAAAGAAAAAGAAAAATCTGAATTTAGGAGATAAACATGCATGCAGATGCTTTTATAGACTGAATGATTTCATTAGCATGTCAGAAAAATTATTCCACACTGACATGGAGAATAAATCACGTACTTGCGCTCTCAGTGGAGCTGATGTCATCAGCCTGTGTTGGTTCCTTGCTTGAGATGGTCTCTTGTGTCTGAGGGAAGACTGCGGGTGCCTCCGTACTGAACTCCAGAGTGTCTGGATCCTGTGTGGGTTCAGTGGAAATCTGATCGAGCTGGTCAGCCGTGGACGATCCGTAGCCACTAGTGCTCTCTGGGATTGGACTTGCCTCTGGGTCGGAAAACTCATCATTGGGAAAAAGCTTACCATACGTATCTAGAGGAATTTAATAAGTGGGAAAAAGAGGCACACATGGATATCACACCTGTGAATCTTTAACTGGGGAAAACACTTGCTAGATGTATTATTCATGGACAACGTAGCTCACCATCATTGAGATCATCCTGTGCATACGATGTTGGACTGACCAGTGGAATCGAATGGTCATCTGTGGGGAAATGAAAAAATATATAAATGTTAAGACCATCCCTGCCTTTGTTTTCTTGAGCAAGAACATCACCGACTCTGAATGTCTTGACATTCCAGACGGAAATGTGACAACATGAGAGAAGTAACACGGATGTAAGAGTATCCCCGCCCACCAAACTATTCCACGCCAACCCTCCAAGAAAAATCTTCTGTCATCCTTTCTTGGCTTGGTTTTACGTTTTCCTCTTTTGTGACTGAGTGTGTGCCCGTAACCCTCCCACACACTCATGAAAACACTGCTTCCTTGTGTTTGCTTTGGCCGCTGGGCCGTGTGCTTTTGGCTTGTTGTGGTGAGACTTGGCCCCTAAAGTAAAACCACGGCAACAGAGCCTCAGTGTGGCTGTCCACCGTAAACATCTTCCTGCCGTCTTCCGGACACATGCCTTATTAAAAAACCAATGAGTTCAGCTCAGCATTATCTTGGATGCATATTTAAACAACTCTCAGTTTGTATAGATTCATGGAGTACATTTCCAAAAGCATAATCACCTGCGTTGTTTCCCTCGCTAAATGTAGAAGGCTCTGTCACTTCAGCCGACTCTGTGGGAATATTCATGAAAATAGGTGAGAGAGTTAACCCTGCAAAAAAACATTTGCCTTAAATCCTAAACTGAACATTTTGGGGAAAAAATCAACCTTTTTGCCGTGTCGATAATACCTTTGGGTTTGTTATAATTTACATTATCACATGAATTAGTCTTCACTGGTGCTGCACTGGCTGCTCCACTGATTTCTTCTGTGGTAATTAACCGAGACAGAAAAATATTGTCAAAATTAACCCAATGCATCGGTGCAGATTACTGCATGCATTGCATGCTGCTCCACATGCTGGTGGACATGCCAGGTCAGATCACTCCAGCCTTCTTTCATTCACCTGTACTGATCTGAAATGATAACTGTTGCATGACGGTGCCACTGACAAGGGTGAGGGTTGACTTTAAACATGCAGCCATGCTGTCACGCAACCTCCGTATTTGCTGATTAGATGACCATGACATGTAGGTTTTAATTGAATCAGGACAGCAAATATCATGGTGATGCAACTCAGCATGAAACTGTGAAGGTAGTCGGTTGACTTTAGCATGCATAAAATAGCACGCATACAATCATGCTCTGTCCCGGGCTTACCTTCTGCATCACAGTGGACCTTGTGATCTGAACAACACTGTTTATACTTGTCGCAGTCGGAGTCGCAGCTACACAGCCGGCCTCTTTTGAAGCCTTCTCCACACCGCCCTTTACACGAGTTTTCTGTTGCACACAAACACAACAATATAATGTGACTACACAGTGCAGATTATATTAAACTTATATCGTGATTTTGTTAGTCGTAAGAACATTCAGGCAGTATGTGACTCTCTTCAGGGATGGAGAAAGGCAAGTTGGAAAATTAGTTTTTTTAATCTGTAGTGTTTGTATATCAGTGTCTGTAGGTCTGATTTTGATGGTGAGATGGTTATAAGTGCAGAAGGAAAAACTCACTTGTGGTGCATTGGGATTCAAAGTCTTTGCAGCACTCTCCGTAAGAAAGGCAGTTGTAATCACACTGGCACAGGTAACCCCTATAGTACTCAGCACCACATCGACTTTTACAGCTTGCTGTGAGTGAGAAAAGACAGAAAAACTCAGAGAGGGACAAAACGGCATCTGTGCCTTTAAAGTTTTGACTCATCTTCCATGTGATAACATTGTCTACTCAAGGACATAGTGAGCAAATAACACAACTGTGCCAAAAATTGATTTGTTGAGTTGTGACAAATACATTTAGACATATGTTCCCCCTCTGGAGAATAATTATTAACAGAATCGACATGAACGAGTGCAAGAACAGAAAACACACGCGACATTCTAGGAAAGCCCTTCGTAATAACAATCATGTTTCTGCCTCTAATCCTGAATAATATCAGTTTAATGTTTCCTGACGCAGTAGTTCTACTCACTCTGAGCAGCACTGAATGTCAGGGAGCACGCCAGCAAAATAAGAGCACAAAGTAGAGTGGGAGACATCTTTCTGTAAATGTGAGAACAGATTAGATTAGAACAGAAAATGCATTCATTCATTTGTTCTGAAAATCCTCAGAGACAAAAGAGAAAATAAAAGGTTACCTACCTCCGTCTGAGATTCTGTCAGAGTCCTGCTGGAGGTTCGACTCCCCTGCTTTTAAAAGGCTGAGAGAGGCTGCCTCACTTCCCGTTAATTGGTGGATCCGGTCTAATTAAAAGTGTGATGACTTCACAGGCTGTAGGGAGGATCCTCCACTCCGGACCAGACCAGACCAGACCCTAGGTCCAGACATCATGATTCCCCACAAACAGCTGGAAGCACATCAACACACATCTGTGCCAGACAGACAGCTGACTTCACACACACTTCTGAGCAACAGGGAGAAATGTCGGTGACGTGCTTTTCAGTCACAATATGGCTGAACTGGACACCTTCACATACGCACAGACCTGGTGTCATCAATACCATATGGACAATAAAGTTTTCTTTTTCTGTTTCCTTAATACACGAGCGCTAGCAATGGTGGAAGAAGTTTTCTTGAGTAAAAGTAGCAATACCACACTATAAAAATACTAAATTATGAACTCATTATCAACACAAGGTACTTAAAGTGTGAAAAGTAAAACATTTGTGGATCATGATTATTGATCCTGGAACATGAAAGCAGTACTTATATGTAAGTGGAGCTACTTTTTACTGCTTTATATACTTTCTGGCAATATCAGTTAACTATATTTTATGAACTGATCATAGGTTTTCTATGATTGTAATCTGAAAAGTACAGCTGTTAAATTAATTTAGTATAATGAGAAATGAAATGTGGTGGAGGAGAAGTTTAAAGTAGAATAAACGTATAAAGTACAAGAACTTGAAGATTGTACTTAAACAAAGTACTTGAGTAATTGCACTTAGTTTTCACTTGTGAGAGAAACATATCACTTATGAATAACTTGGGCTATTGACTGTAATGATATTCTAGTTTTCTGTCATCCGTGAACAAATATTTTCTGTCATGGTTTAGTCAGAGTTTACATGCACTAAGGTAACTTGGTTACTGTTGACTTGGTTACAGTGACCTTAGAGCAATATGAACTCATGGCAATACCGTTTGTCCCTGAATTTGGTATAGGCCTGTAGCAATGAATATCAATTTAAGTTCACAATGTTTTACTTATTAAAGTTAAAACAACTATAGTCTTAAAGGTGCAACAATCACGCAGCTCTTTAAAACACGCTATATGACCCCGAACATTTACATAGCCACACTGATTCCTGTTCGTCTAACAACTCGTATTTTACATTATTTCTGCTAGATTTATGAACATATAGATTGTGTTTCTTTCAAATGTATGTTCATTCATTCTTATAAAACAGGCCTACCAGACTGAACTCTGTGTTGATGTGTTTTTATAATGAAGGGCTGGTCTACACTGTGGGTATTTTGTTAGAAGAGCTGATGGAACATATCATGCCTGTGGTATTTTCTCATCATGTCGTGGCCCAAAAAGAGGAAAGTGCACTCATTAGTGCACTAGTGTCAAGGCAATAATGATAAGTGGATCCGCTTTAAATGGCTGCACCTACTCAACAGTCGGGTCGAAGGAAGTATCAAGCCCTTAACATTTTAAACAAAAACAAGAAACACCTACCCTGCTATGTTGAGATGTTGACACGGTCATGTTGAAAGTTTAGAAAGTAGGGTTAGTGCGCCCCCTTGTGTTAACAAGGTTGTCTTGAGTTTCCTTTGTGCTCTGAAAACGTTTGATAAACGAGGCTAAATATGTAATACTTACCGTTAGTAAGATAGATATGGACAGAAAATGCTTTTTTCGTGATCATACAACTTAAATAAAAAGATCATTCAGCACGGGTGCTAAGTTTGATCTTCATGGAATTCCTACAAAAAAAAGGCTCCTGGTGGTTTCTAGACATAAGCAGCAATATTCCCTGTTTACCTCCCCGCAGGCCAATAAACCCACAGTGAGACAGTCAGACACCTCACAGAGAGGGACAGCCAGACAAAGCCATAAATATCACTGAGATGAGGCAAAAGGCGCTTATTATCACAGATGGATATCAAACACACTGCATCTCCCGGGGAGATGAGGGGAACGTCAGCTTCTTTTTTGGATCCCAACGTCTGTGCTCTGTCAGCAGTGGAGGCCATCTTCTGTCTTGGCAGTTCCAATCAGCCAGCCTGTTCAATGAGCTTGATCAGAGGGAGGAACGCAGGAGGGGAGGTGACACAGAGCACGTGGGCGTACATTGGGCCTCATTCAAAATGTTGCTCTTGCCATCTTCCTAGTTGAATAGAGGCTCAGTAACTTTCAGGCTGCATGCAAAAACGTTCCTGCAAAAATGAACACACTGAACTTCAGTTCAAAACAGGAAATAACACAACGGACTCGCCTGCTTTTTATCAGAGGACAAGAACAGCACGTTGTCTGGTAAAAGAAGACACACAGCTATGGAACGGCCTTGTCATCGAAAGCCCTTCATCTTGCATCTGCAAATGAAATAATGGAAATGTTTGTCACAGTAAATTGTGTTTACAGTATATTGATATGATGAATGAAACATAAAGGAACTTTAGAGCGCATCAGCTGGTGTTTGGAGCAACTCTCATGCAGGAACACCAACAGGTGATAGGCACTGATGATACATCATTAAATTGGACAGCTCAATTCATTTTATTTGGAAGATTTCACCACAGATTAAAGGCTTATCCACTGTTTAATTTGCGTGGGCAGATGGAAGCAAGGGGCACTGCTAACAGACTGTTTACAGAAGGAGTTTGTGTTTCACCACACGGCTTGTATTTCACCGTCCTCTACTTCACCTCAAACTAAACATATGGAGAAGAAATTGCTCTAGATGGTGTAAATCATGTTTTGTTGATGTGTTGCTTCAAACCCTCACCGATATCATAGAAATCTTGCCTTGTGACTTTGTGGTAAACTGTCGTCTTCCTGGCTGCAGCTCATTGTAAGTCTGAAGGTGGAAGCAATGGTAATCTCATCTAACCACAGGAAGTGTATTCTAACGGTGCATGCTGTGCTATCTTACTGTCTTTGACACGATGATCTGATGCACCCAATTTAATATTGCATCTGTAAACATCAAGAGAGCACTTTGTGAAGTCGAAGCAGTGAGACGTAACAGCTGTGCTTGTGGCGGAGCGGCGTCGACCCAACAGTTGCAAATCCTTTAGATAGTGGTTAAGGTCAATGGTCAAAATATTGTGACGAAGCTGTAACCTCAGTCTTAAATACTTAATCTGTGAGGTTTTTTTCAGATATTCATCACCAATAACTTTTTCTATGTTCAGTTTTCATACCTTTGCACACATTTGAGCTCTTTTCTCATGTAATGCATAAACACACACAGAGGCCTACGTGTGAATCACAGCACGGAGCGTGCTTCAGCCGGCTGTATCTACAGCAGGGTTATGAGGAAAGATGCCACATTGCTCCGTGCGCCGAGTCATTTCGGACTGACCCACTAACTCGGGTGTTGATGCCAAGGTGATGAAACACTCCTTGTTTGTCATAAACTCATGAGCATCAGGAGTGTATTTCAATTCAATTTAAACCAAATTCAATTCCATTTTATTTATAGTGACATCACAAGAAATGTCATCTCAGGACACTTTCCACATCGAGCAGAACATGCTCATGATGAGTCTATGAAAATGTCACTGCTACCAACTGATTGAGAAAACTGTTCGACCTCTTCACTTATCAACTCACCAGTGTCGCTGCCACAGTCTCCCCGGGATGACTGTCAGCATGTCAGCCATGTTATCTGATTTTGATAAGGAGGTTGACTTGGAGGTACATATTTTCCTGTCACTAAGCCCCTGAAATATATCCTGCACAACTGTGATGGATATGCTGTCTTATTATCCTTCAAGCTGTATTTTTATCACATGCATTAATGATTGTTCTGCTTGTACATGATTGGTCATTTATCTATAACCAGCAAGGAGGATGCTCCTTTCTTAGTGAGAAAAAGAAGGTATGATACCGTTGTACTCAGACTGTCAATGACATCAGAGAGAACAATACTATAGTTTGAACTGTTAAGTCAATATATTGAATCATTTAAGATACCACACTGAGCACTGGGGACCCTGGAGCTAATAGACCGAAGGGTAAATCTACCCCTAAAACACAAAACAATTGTGTTGTGGTTATAAATTACACTTGTTGTAACCCTATGCAAAAGGTCCTGTTTATGCATGTCTTCCTGTATTAATGGTAAACAACAGGGTCTATTTAGTGTCCCAAGATGCCTGACTGCATGGAAAGCCAATACAGGAGCATTGTTGTTAATAGGAAATTCTGTTCCTTATATTCTCCAGACGCTGCCTTTTTAACCCTAAAATATTAACTGTACCACTAGTAGGTTAGTCATTATAAACAGTACCGTTTTATTTTAATAAGTGGACAGCAAACAATATGAATTTTCTTTTATTAGGCTACATTTTGGGGAAATGTTAACTGTAGAATAATATGCACGACATGTCTAACATTTCACTTCAATGGAATAGTGCAGTCTTTAAAAAAGAACAGTTTTGAGTTTGAAAATATTTATTTGTGAGTTTATTTAACTTTAGGGACAATTCAGATAAACATTGTTACACTACAATAGTGTCAGGGTAAAAGCATGTATATGCATCAGTCTAGGTATTATACATGACAGGCACTGACACATAGGTCTGTGAGTGTAAGTTTATCCAGTTTTTGTGGGAGTGACTATAGCATGTGTAGAAAATCATTTTAAAAACATTTTAATCATCATGAAATAACGGCTAAAACATAGTGTGGGGTTTAAAATGTCTCCCGAAGTTTTTGAATTACGAAAATGTGCTGACCCTTTCGTTTGATCTTGTTCCAGAAAGGCAGAATACAGTGGCCACGTCCTTCAGGTCCATTTGATATAATTTCTACCTTCTGTATTTTGTGGGCGTTGCCCGGTAAAGAAATAGCAAATTGGCACTCGTTTACTCCCTAAGACCCGCCTTTTCACACGGTTGCTATGCCTACTACATGTTTCTCGCTGATCGAAGGGCGGAGTAGCCAATGGGCGTCGAGCGGGGCGGGAGTGTGCGCGCACACTGAAAACTGCCTGCTGGATTTCTACTACTACGAGCAAACCGTTGAAGGTGCGTACAAGCGTAGGACCGTGGCAGCCGAAAAGACCGGGGGATGGAAAATGTACTATAAACGCAGTTGGAAAAGTCCGTACAGGTAATTTATTAGTTACTGTCTGTTTTTTTTTACTACCGCCGTCTGTTAAATGAATATTAATCAGAAATTGACCATGCAAGACTAAGCTAATGCTAGGCTGTTAAAAAAAATATCGAGTTGGCCATGCATGGCTGTGACACTGTTGAATTGAAACCGGCAGCACAAGTAGACACGTTTGTTTGACACACGAACGGAGAGAGATTTAGCTAATTGGAGGAGAAGCTCAATGGCAGACAAGTGAATGTATGAGCTTAACGTATGATGTAAACTTTAGTGGACAATCTCTGACACTCGCCAAAAATATCTTTCCATAGAGGTATTCAGAATTAGCATCATCCGTCAAGGTGGGACAGGGTGGGTTTGAATCCTTATTGTCGACCTCCTGACATTAATTTGACACTCTGGCTGCAGCTGGAGGTACTGGTCAGTCTCTGGGCTGGTGACTGAATTACACTGGTCAAATCACCATCCTGTCCCCTAAGACAAGTTGTCTTTTGTAGTGTGTTTTTTTTTTTTTTTTTTTACTAAAGAAGTTTGTGCATTCATGTGATCCGATGACTAGGATGTTATCAATACTAAAGTCTGATATCCAAACCGATATTTAGAGTTTAAAGGGACAGTTCACCACTAATTAAAACAAAATGTAATAACTCTTCTGTTACCTTCCCTTGCCATCTAGATTGTTGTGCCTTTTCTCAATTATAATGGGGTGACATGGCACTCTGCTCATGGTGGTCAAAGCAGCACAAAAACAAACAAACAAAACCAACAACAGCAGTGTCTCTTTCCAGAAACCATGACCTTGTTACTCAAGGTAATCCACAGACCTTGTCCTGAGCGGTTTCATGTAGGAAATCATGTTCAACAGATAAGTAGCACTACAAGAAACAGTTGTAGTTTTGATTTTTTGGAGGGAACTGACCTTTGTAATAATGTTCTGGACTGGACATTTTACAGTTGATAAAGACTCCTCTTGTCTGTTTATAAATGACCAAATATATTTGGCATTCCTGTATTACAATTTTTTGTTGCTTATCAGTGGACATATATGCAGATTCTCAGATAAACTAAGCTGCTGGAGATCTCAGATCAGAAACAAATTGTCGGGATTTTAGGTTGCGGGTTTCTATGGAAGAGCTGTTCGTGCCTGCAAATGTTAATATTTTTCATATTAATTATATGTTTTTTGCCTCATTGAAGAATAGTATGCAACTGGAAGGCACCCTGGCCCAAACTTCTACCCAGGAATGATCAGATTAAACAGAGCTTTTGATATGATGATGTTTAACTCTCTGGGTTGTTAGATGACTTTTGACATTCTTCAATACATCACTGGTAGGAGATGCAACCGTTAAAACAGACTGGAATTCCCCTTTAACTGCCTGATAGGCGCTTAATTTCGACACAGCTTTAACACACGCCACAGTATTTGCATCCTCACACTGCAGCACATCTGTCTTCTTGGGCCATGGACCGTCTGTCTGTGTTGTTTTTCTCTCTCTACCTCTGAAAGTAAAGGCAGGAGTTGAGTGCAGCGAGGTCTTCTGCTATCAAAGACGTAAACAACACTCTCCCTGGTGCCTTGACTTTGACAAGAGGTGGACCTTTTCCTTGCTGAATTCTCAGAGCGAGTCAGGGTGAGTGGGACGGAGATAAAGGAGACAGAGGGGATTCATTATCGCAAAAATAAATAAAAAAAATGCAGTGTTGGGAGGACGAGTTTGTTTTTCTCACCTCTCCTCAGTTTAGAGGCATGATCTTTAGAGGCAAGTCGTATTTGGCGCCGGGGAGTTTGATGTGCATCGTCTGTTGCGGTTCATCAGTCATGCGCATCTAAGGTATCATATACTTAAATGGAAAGTTAGATCTCAACCTATAAAGTGATGTATAATGTCTTGAATAAAGATACTTTGCACTAATTTTGTGCATTTTTAGGCTTTTATTTTGCCTTATTGATTAAACCTCAATACTTAATACTTTTATCCACAATTACCATGAAATCGTATACAGACATTCATGGTGTGAATGTGATGAAGCTCAGTGATTTGGGTATCATGGGGGTTGACATTTGTGAAATATCTCAACCGCTATTGGATGGGTGCAAACCTTTGCAGTGCTTTGACTTTTCATCCACTCAAAGTTTTATTTTGTGGAATACTTGTTGTACTTTTGTCTGATCATTACAGCCTGACAAATCCACAGGCATGGCTGTACACTCAGTCTTGTTAAGCTAGACGTCACTGAATTGTGCTTTGCTGTCTGACCATTTGACCATTGTTTTTTTTTTTTTGGAGACAGATGAACATTATGTTGGCTGAGAGAGGGAGCTCCGGGCTAGATGCTAGCATTGTTACTCTACCAAAGATTATAATAAATATTACATGGCAACAATATTGCATAGTTCTTCGAGCTGAACAGTGACCCCGCACTGTGTGACATGTTTATTGGATTCACAGTAATGCCAAGGCATTGGTGAGCATGTGAAAATGGGGGAGTTGGTCTGGAAAAAGCACATTACATCCTATTTAGAGGATGAGTCACGTCCTTTCTGGTATCTCCCATGGGTCCTTATTTTGTAAAAAATGTGTTGGATAGAGAGACAATTTTTATATTACAAATACCTGACTGTCTATCCCCCGGGAACAGACAGGATGAGGGAGACCTGTTGTTGGTGGTAGTAATGTTACATCCTGGTACCAAACACACAGGCATCGTAGCTTCAGAGAAAGTCGTCACCGAACACGACTTCTGGATGTGTAGTCTTTCTAATTATTGTTTTTTTAACTAACATTCAAAAAGATCGTATTACACTGACAAACGAAATATGTATAATTTATGCTCCAATTAAATTGGGATAAAAAAAATTGTACTGTCATATCTTTTCCTAAATATGGTACCTTTGTGGTCCACCATAATAGGTGTTCACTCTTTGTAAAGCTTACATATTTTCAGATGCCAGATATAATAAGTTTAGATGTGCAATATGGAGGTCTTTTGGAATTTTAAACCCAGCATTTGACAGTCGGTGTTATAGTGTCAGACTATTTGCATATTTATAATGTGATTCACTGGTGTTTTTTAGTTTTATGGTGAAAATTGTATCTATTCTGCTAGATATTGATGCAAAATTAATAGATGCAGTCTTAAACCAGACAGAAGGGACACTTAACAATCCACTTGAGAACATGGCAAAAAGTACCCAAACTTTTGTTGACTGGCTGCTTCCTCACATCCATGCAGCACACAACCAATTATTTAACTACTAACAATTCTGTGTTGTTGTTTTTTCCCCTGAGTTTTACATCACAAGACTTTAGCAATTGCAGCTAGAAAGAAACGGGAAAGGTGAGGAGAGAATAGGGAGCAGGTGAACAGCTCCCTGTTTTGCATTTATATTTGAATGAAGCAACAACTTCTATGTGCACACAGTTACAGCCAGAATCAGCCATAATCTTCACCCTCCCAGATCACTCCTCCGTCCCTCTCTTCCAGCCATAAAGGTCTTCGTACTGTTGCTTATTGTAATCCTGCCCTATTGGTTCCCTTACAACACATTGTATGGTGCCAGTGACAAATATTAATTATGCATGTGTAGCCTCTCATATGTAGGCTGAAGTGCTGCGAGCTAAGGCCTTACCTCTGCTTTGCCAAGCCGGGCAGATCTCAGAGGTAGGAGGAACCTGTTAACCTGCTACATAACGAAACACCCAAACAACACAGAGCTTTTGATTTACAGTGCAGTTATGATTACACGTCTAAACGTTCAGGTGACAGCAGGTAACACCCTGCTGTGAAATGGTGCGTGTGTGAAACCTTGACCTCTGCCTGAGGTTGTGAATGAACTCAGCCAACGGCTCTTCGTGGCAGATGGCAGGATCCTTGGGCAGAATGGACCTGGATCGATTTCTGGGTTACTGGTTCATGTTGTGCTCTGCTGTGCTCAAAAGACCAAGAAAGAAAAGGAGAGGTGATGGAAAATAATTTTTTCGATTATTTGCTTAATTGAAGAATGGAGGGTGATTCCAAGTTGAGGTTATTTTTATTAAATAGGGAACAGCCAGAGGCACACAGAGGGAATCCTTGATTAAAATGACTGTTTATTCATTTATATTTTACTTACATAATAATGTTCACAACCATTTGTTAATTATTCATGGAACAGATCACATAACCAAAGCAAAAACAATTTGACAATTAATCAACGGACAGAAAATAATCGCAGCAATTAAATCATAGATTAATTAGGTCATTAATCAAGCAACATTATCAAACATTGGCTTGTTTCACATCTCAAGTTTAAGGATTTGCTGCTTTACACCATTGTTAATTGAATATTGTGGATAAAACAAGCAATTTCAACGTGAACTTTTACTCTGAAAATGACTTGTTTGGAAGGTGTATTTCACTATTTTGGGATAGTTCATACACAAGCAATCAGTTCACCAAGAAAACAAACAGCATACAGCTGATTGATATGTTTTCCTTTTGTAAAGGTCATACAGTAACAGAGAGCAAGAGTTGGAGTGCAGTCATTAACAGAAAACTAATCTTCAACAGTTGATCATTTTAGTCATTTATCAACTTAAATGTGGAAAATTTGCTTGTTGCAGCTTCTCAATTATTAGGGTTTACCATCTGTCTATTTTACATCACATATATTGGATATTTGGGGATTTTGGAGTGATATGATTTGTTTTCTAAGTTACTTTTCAAGCAGTATTCCCCTCATTCCAGCTTCTTCATTGTGTGTATGAGATGAGTAAACCTTGGGATTTGGACTGTTGGTAGGAATTTGATCATACATGGATATTTTTCACTATTTTCATGCATCTTACAGACCAAACCAAATTAACTGGGGAAAATAATCAACAGAGCTAGCTAACATGACCATTAGTTGCCTCCATAATTGTGTTGTTGGTTGACTGAGTAGCACGTGGACAGTAACAACATGGAGATACAATAAACTTCAGTGTTCGGCCTGGTTTTAATTCACAGCTGCATTGCTGCAAACATCCCATCTCTGGCCGTGTACGGACCTCGACCTGTATTGTGAGAGTGTTTGCTGTGCACTCTCTCACAGCTGGTAATACCAGGGCATGGAAGTGATGCCCGCCTGGCACATTGTCATGGACTGGACTGGACTGGGGCTGTGTGCTGCAGTGACAAAAGCATATTCAGGCCAGGACAATGGGGAGCTGACAGCATGGCTTGTGTTTATCCTGCTCTCTCCCTCGCTCTCTCTGCCTCCTGTCTATTGTGTTTGCCGTCTCACTGTTTTTCTCGTTCGGTCTCGGTCACTGAAGGCTCGAGCACACGCTCCCCAGTAGCCTGTTTATAAGCTCTGCACAGTGCTGCCGAAGCCGCTTCAGTCATTAAATACAGGGTGTAATCCTGTCATCAACTTGGTGGTGATGTGATTGTTGCTTCCAGTGTGTCATTGTTAAAGTGCAGGCTCTGGCTTTAGTGCTGTTGTTGATTTGGCTCCACAGGCTGTGCTGGCAATCAGGGGCCGCTGAATTTGTTGCTGATGACAGTCAATGACTCACAACCAGGATACTGCCTATCGAATACGGTCAGCATCTGATGCAGGGAGTTCATCTGTTCTTCATCTCAGCTTCTTACCTGCGTTGACTGCCTTCTCTCTTTTTCTTTAAATAAATAAATGAATCTTTTTTTATAACACATTATAATCTTTTTTTCCCCCATGCGGACATTAATTGCAGTCCAACTGTACAAAACATTGATAACAAGGGCAACAAATCCTTAAATGTTTGCTTGATAAATGACTTAATGCTTGATTGATCATTGAAATTGTTCAGAGATGTCTCGGTAGACAGAAAACCTTTGAAAATGGATTCATTGTTTCACTCCATTTTCAAGTGAAAATGCTAAACATTCTCAGTTTTTAACCTCCCAAATGTCAATATTAGTTGATGCTCTTGGTCATTGTGATTGATTTGACCGGAAGTTCACATTTAGGTCACATGTTGCCTCCAGAGCCAGCTCCATTCACTGAATGATGACGATGAGATGCATTGAAAGCTCTGAATCGTTTGTAAGTTGACCTTTTGAGCTTCGCCATATGTTGTCTGCAAAGGTCAAGCGTTTTGCTGCTGCTGATCCCCCTGGAGTTCATGTGTTTGTCACGACTGGCTTTTGGTTTTGCTTCTGTTTGTGTCAAAGATCCCTTCTGACTAATGGAAGCAGGAACTCTATTGAATGTCAGTACAGATGAATTGAAATATTATATTGGATTTTAAGTCATCATATCAACCCACATAGGTTTCATATTCATGAACGAAACCGCTTAACGGCCACAGTGAAGTCTTGCTGTAAATGACTCGCTACAGCAGTGAGTCATCCCACACTGGTATGTGGCAGAGGAGTGCAGAAGGCTGTCTGGTGGCGGTGAAAGGGAAATTATGCTTGACACAAAATTATCTCTCCTCCACGCCTCGCCAAATCAGGTTTTAGACTAATACTGAGGGACAGACGAGTCGATCTGCAGTGCGGTACGCTTCTCTCTGTAAGCTTCCAGCTGCCTTATAAATTCAGTTTGACTTGTCCTACCTCTCTCCGTGCCTCACACCTGCACTCTGGAAATAGAAATCTCACTGCATCGCTGGAATCTCAAATAATAATTACCTTAAAGATTTTTTTTTGTGTTTTTAATATGTGGAATGGACACTAGGGATGCAACAATTGATCATTTTCATAAAGATTGTTGTTGGGACTGACTTGGTGAAGAAAATTGTTTTCTCGGTTACTTAAAGTTACTTAACCAATAGCCTAAAACACAGATTTTTCAAAATACAATGGGCAAATCCTCACAATAATTTTCCATTTAGCGACATCATCAGATATTTCTTTAAACATGCCGATCACCCTCAGTGGTACTTTCTAACAAGTTAACTATGATGGCAAACATCTTAAATATTGTAACATCAGTATGTTAACATTGTGATTGTGATGCATGGTGTTAGCATTGAGATTAGGTACAGCCTCACTGAGCCACTTGTTTGGCTGTAGATTCATAGTCTTATTTCTTCAAGGTGCTAAATGGCATAATGTCCGGACAAAGAATTGCTTTCCCTCTGTATGTGTTGTTCCCTCGCTGTTAGTGTTGTAAGCATCATTAGCTGTAGGATGCTCAGCCAGCGCCATATTGAGAGTTGCTGATGAGAAATGCTCCCAATCTCCTATATAGCACCTTTATTACTTGATCAATTACAATGATTAGATTGTTGATTCATGTGGTGATGGAGTAATCAAGTAATTGTTTCAAACTCACATTTTAATGAATAAAATCTGCCAAATATGAATGTTCTGCCTGTCTTACCTCTTCTCCTCCTGTCTTTGCTGCATGTTTTAAGAAACCCCTTTTATCCATCTTACTTATGTCACTTCATTTTTTGTCTCTTCTTGTCATGTCGTCATTCAACTGTTTGGAGGCTGGTTTATGTTTACCTGTTCTCTAAGACTCCGCTGTTAGTTTTATCTATGAGTCTCACATTCCACCCACCACACTGCTCTATTTTAAACCTCCAACTGTCCTTTTCGCTCAATTCCTTTGTGACATTTTCTGCCTCCCTCCTGCTTTGCTCCCTGAGCTCGTGACAAATGTGCCTGCTCGGAGGTTAGTGAAGCATCTTTATTCCACACTAGGCTGTGTCATTACATTTAACCCAGTTCCATTTTTATTTGGCTCTTCGAGCCACAGGAGGAGGTTGTTCTCTGGCACTTTGACCAATCGTGTTGGGAGAGAGATGATGACGGTCCTGTCCAACCTCTCATGTCTTCTCTCAACCAGAGGAAGGAGAGAGGCAGGTGGAGGTAGTGAGGAGGCATGGGTTTGTGTTGATCTACCCTCCCTCCCTTACTTCAGAGAAACATGTGTTAGTAGATTGCTCTCTGGGAGGAAGGAGAGATGGGGAATAAAAACAGAAATGCTTAGTATGGGCGGAGAGGATGCACCAAATATGTCCTGCTGGAATTAAATGGGTTGTGGATAGTCTGTCTTTCTTTCACTCCTCCCCGTCGGCTTTTCTTCAGTCTCAATATCTCATAGCAGCCATCTGTGTGTTGTCAGGCAGTGTGAGGGTGGCAGAGAGCAGGAGGAGAGGTCAGTGTGTCTGCATTGGATCTCTGTAACCGACCTACTGTGTGTTTGTTGATGATATGATCCTCACAGCAAACATTGGATTTCCTTTCATACTTAATCACCATCTAGATTGAATGTGACGGGGAAACAGGATCACCAGACATGAATAGTATATTGTTTGTCTTTTAGGGATGCCTTGATCTGATCTCAGGGCCAATCAGGGGATTTTTTTTTAAATTCGGCTATATTGAGCCTGATCTGAACCTTGGTTTTTCAGCTGTGACACAAAGTATGACATCTCCGCTCGGTGTGAGAGTCCTCTGTTTTACGGTTTATTGTGCATGGTGTTTCACCGTGGACAACACAAAGTTGTGTTGAGCTGACAACAACCACACTGACCATGCTACTGCAAGATAAACCAAAAGCTATGAATACTACAGAATTTAGTGACTTTTCCTTGAGCACCACTATGAGGTTCACATTTGTAGTTTGAGTGAAATGTCTCACCAACTATAGGATGGATTGCCAAGAAATGTGTTACAGACATTCATGTCCTCCTGAGGATGAACTGTAAAACCTTTGACGATCCCTCAAATTTACTTAATAACTGAAATGGTTGACATCTTAAATGATATGCCAGACTAAAGACCTTTTTAATTTACAACTCTTTGCTGTGCCTCAGAATGTCTCTGACCATTTTGTTTCATCTTAAAAGCAGTTTAAGGTTCCCTAAATGTACTGCATGAGAAACTGATGGAGCACATCTTGGCCTCTGTTTATTTTTACATTTTTAACAATCCTGCAACTTTACTATTTAAATAATTTTGTATCAGCTATTACAGATCTCTGAGTCTGTTCCTTGCTGGTCCCAGTTTACTGCATCGATGACCAGATGGATTTTCTTGAAACGACTTTCTGTGCTTTTCATAAGACACCACTGCTACATCCTATTAGCTGTAATGTTTTCTTGTCAAATAAATGGCATCTGTGAAGCATTAACTGTTGGATTGATTGACCAGTTTGTTTTCCAACTCTTGGTACTTTTCTCCTTTTTTTTAGAGTGCGAACATGTAGCATTGAAACTAATTTGAATGTATCCGTCTGTTCCCTTATTACACTTGCAATGTTGTTAGAAAAGTCTCCACATTATTGGGCTCGATTATCATCTGAAATTCCATTATTGGACAGTAAAAATAATTTTATTTTCCTATTTATCTGAAAATAATATATGAGCCACTAACTAAAAGACAGAGAGCATCCCTAAAATGTGTCTTGCCTGAGGCAACTAAAAATGATCCCATATATTTATTTATATATTTAAGTCTCATCCTTGTCTATTCATTAAATTTACAGTTTATTGCGATTTGCTGCTGTGATTAGACCGAACATGCCGGGGGTCACACACAAGACATTGATGCAGGCATTTAATATTTGAATAAAAAATGATCTTGAGCCCGAGAAATCAAGGTCACAGTTCGTCCCACTTCTTCTCTTTGCTTGCCTCAGAGCTGAGCTGAACGTTTAGTGAGAACCAGATGGAGAATGCTGGATGTCAGCTACTTCTATACACCGTGGCTGCGATCCATATGGGGTCCTAGTGCACACCTCTCTCTGTCTTTGTGTTTCTGGATCGTGCTGTGTCGACAGTGAGGAGTAGAACAAAATGGCTAATTAGCTCAAATCTACAGTGCCTTTTCAATATGGTGCACCAGGCTATGACAAGAAGGAACCAAGAGGCTTCTGTCATCCCTCACCATCACACAGTGTGTCTGTTGTTTTTACTTGTATTTCTTGTCCTCTGTTCCCCTGAAACCATCTGGTGGTTTTGTCAGGATCACTGTCCCCCTGCATGGGTATTTTATTGCCAGGAAGATCATCATTTATTGGTTGGTGGGCTGGCGACCTTTAGAAATCTCCCTTCATTGATTGGCTGTGGTGTTTTTGGTTTGTTTTATGTAAGGCTTACACTTTCTGCAGATCTTGGAAATATATAAACTAAATGTCAATATGAGGATCAATCAAATTAGACATTATGTAGGATGTTGGTTATACAGATTTTAAGATATGTTTTGTCTTTTCTGATCTATAATAAATCATTACAATTAAGACACATTCACTTCACTAAGTAAATTGTAAATTGATTCCCATTTCATTAAAATGAGGCTGGCTACAATAACTAGGTTTAATCAAGTCAAGAATCTTTTTGTGGTAAAGCTGTAAAAATCAGGACATACAAATTGGACATTATCCATCAACAGCAATAAAACATGGTCGTCCTGAGCAAAACATTTTGTGGTGCACAGAAATGTAGTTTACAGTAACCATTATCAAGCGTATGCATGACACCACGCAAACCTTGTCACACATTCAATAAATATTTTTTTAAATATTGCTGACAGTGTTGAATCATGGATTTATAAACTGTCAGGTGACATTATCATATTGTCACTAATATTTCACTGAACATCAGTAAACTGCATTTAATTATCACCTAAATGAGCTATGCTCTATAGTATTTGTGTCCTATCTTTCTCCTCTGTCGAGCCATCCTGCTCTGCCAAACAGAACACTGTCAGCAGGGACCTCCAGTTCCACCGCTGAGCTAATTAACAAGGTGTGTGTGTGTGTGTGTGTGTGTGTGTGTGTGTGTGTGTGTGTGGTAGTAGGTCTTGCTATGTTTGTTTCCATGTGTATTAGTGCTGTCAGGTCACCAGATCTGGTCTGAATTTGTGCCAATGCAAGGAAAAGGCTGTTGTCAGCACACACGCTCTCTCTCTCACACACACACACACACACACACACACACAGTCAGCAGAACCGATAACAGAAGCCCTGTATGAGGGCAGCCCTGGGGAAACCCTTGCATTATGGATTCTCTTGGAAAGGGCTGGACCACATTGGTGTGTGTGTGTGTGTGTGTGTGTGTGTGTGTGTGTGTGTGTGTGTGTGTGTGTGTGTGTGTGTGTGTGTGTGTGTGTGTGTGTGTGTGTGTGTGTGTGTGTGTGTGTGTGTGTGTGTGTGTGTGTGTGTGTGAGCTGCAACTCAACAAAAAAAAACTCAAGTTCAAAAATTAGCCTGAGATAAATAAATCCACAAAAACTTTTTGAAATCCATTTTGATGCCTTCATATTACTCAACATGTAGAGTGTAAATTTAAAAATGCATATCTGCAACAGCTACTGTAGGAATAAATTTTACTTTATTATGTTAATAAAAATAACAAACCGACAACTAATAGCCAGTTCATGAAAGCTGCAACATTTCCTTCGAAACAACCTAACTTTCATGAAGGTTTTCTATTAACAAAAAATATATAAATAAATAACAAGACAAAAGAGGAGCCAGCCTGAACCACCATGGGTAAAAAAGACAATCGTCTTTAGAAAGAAAAGTCTTCCTCATGGCCACACTTTTTTATTGTGTGCACATGTGATTGTGTGCAAAAACACCACAGCAGTATTTCTCTTTGAATCAAAGGACAATTTGAGTACCTCATAACCACATAATACCAATTTCTCCTCCGTGGCTACCTCTGCCTCGTTCTCCATCGATTTATCTTTCTTGTCTGTGGAAGTCCCTCACTCTCCTCCCCCACCTCCCCTGTCACTACTCCTCCATGCTTCCTTCCTCAGCTCCCTCCATCCTCCGACTTCATCCTTTTGAAGTCCTCTGTTCTCCCGCAGGACCTCCATACCTGCATGGAAGTCATCCATGGAGTTTTTATCCAGGCACTGTTTAGCTTGTGTCTGTGTAATTTGTCTTAAATGTTTGTCAGAGAAAAGGCTGAACTTATGAGGGACCCAAAAGGCATCCCTCAAGGGTATTCTCCCAAGCAATTGAAAATGGAGGTCAGGCTGATTTTGAAATAGAAAAGTATTAATGCCACCTCTCGCTTTCTTTCTTATTTCTCCCCGTCTTTTATAGATTTCTGTGAAACTCCGTGTGAAGATGGCCTTCTTTAAGAACTACTTCTGGGTAAGTGTCTGGATAACACCTGGAAGATGAGCACATGCTTATATAAATATATATATATATATATATATATATAGGCGTTTTTGCCTTTTATTATTGAGAGAGAGATTTAAAAGCCAATAACTGCACCTTGTGTTAAGAGATTTTTAACAACGAAACTAACCAAAGCACAATAATCCGAAGTTCAGGAAATATCTGATCACATAAACACCATTAAAGGTTTGTTCAGCCAGAAAATTGTACAGTATGGTTTTACGTTTATTTGCCCAAAGCGGCCAAATTTTAGTCTCTGTATGTGAATTTTATGTTTTTTTTGCCATGATCCAGGTGCGTCTAATCATGTGTTTCCATTGTCTTCGTATGCAACCTCGAAAATGTACTTCACCTTCTGTCTGAACACACAGTATGACTCTTGATGATGCATTCATTGTCAACTTATCAAAAGGCCTACATGGCACTTTTTTGAAGAAGAAGAATGCGTTTCCTGTCCATACTCAGAAAGCACTCATGTTTAATACCAAGCTCTAGTCTCTGTCTGTGTGGAGTCACAATTTTGTTAACTCAAAAACATAATTCAACAGAAAATGAATACTGGCACAAGTGTTCCCGTGTCTCTCCTCAGATAAACTATGTATGTATCTATCTGTGTAATGAAAGATTCCCCAAAAAGTGGATTCAGCACCTCCCTAACTGTCAACACAACGCTCATCATATTAAGCCTGACAAAGGCCAATGCTTAAAATTTGTGTACTTAATAAAATAGTAACTGAATGCAGCAATACTTAACTATGGCATCATTAGCTTAATGTGTGCAGTAATTAACAGCCTCATTAGCAACTTTCCACAGATGTGTAAAAAGGAGAAGGGCAATCTCTCTTTCATTCCCCCAATGCCATCCTCGTCCCCCTGTGACCTTGTCAGCTGTTACAAGGTCTCTTTCTATATCCCTTGTTTTCTTCTCCATCCTCACGTTCTCCTCTTCGCTCCGGCCCTGCACGCCTATTTAATCTATTTCAGGTTTGCCCTACTTCTTCTACCTTGCCTCATCACACTTAGAAAAGTCCTCAGTGACACTTTAGCTGTTCGTAAAATGCAGACGCAGAAATTAGATTCAGATAAGACATTATGCACACATTTAAACCTTCTCATGCAGCACGATCTTACAGAAATATGTGAAATGATCATGATCTCCAAACAGTGTACACTGTTGCACCACGTATGGTGGCACTTAATGTGTTAAAATGACGTGCCACCATGTAGAAACATTTAAATGTTACCTTTAGGAAATAAAGCCGCTGTTCAGATATTGTAGTGCCCTTTCACTACTGAAATGTTCACATTGCAGTACGATCACCTACAACTGTACTGTAGAGCTGCACTCTTGACTTCTAGTGTGTGGGTCATGTTAAATAAGAAATTCATTAATGTGTTTTTTAAGATAAACATTCATATTTTTAATAATGCTCCAGGTTAGGGTTATACCTTTGTACAATTTGCAGCATTAGTTCTGGAAATCGCGTTCATAACCAAGCACACTATTCAAACCGAGATATCTCTAAATTAATCAATATTGAATCAAACCTTGTCAATAAATAGGAAGCAAATCTATTCAGGAAATTAGAAAGCGATCCCCAGCCCCACTTTGGGCACAAACACCGGTCTCTAACACTGTTGTCCTGGTTGAAAGTCCTGTGTTTGTGCCACAACAACATAATGTGCTGTTGAGAAGTCATGGTCATTTCACATATTTCTGCGAGATCTATCCATTCGCTGTCGATTGATCAATGTCAGCATTCAGCATGTTAAAGTAAAGATGATTACATAATTGGAGCCTTTTATGATTAAAGACCAACAAGACAGTGGTACCCAAAACGCAGGTACCCTGCGCAAAACGCAGGTTTATGGATATGCATGTTTTGAAAGGATGAATAATGTCATTGTAGCTGAAGCTGTAGCCTAATTGTGCACTGCACAATAAAGGTTCTAGCTTGCACAATATAGGGTTCTTCCAATTATTCTCATAGGAAAACACAGTTGATTCCTGTTGAAACACTATACTTTTTTATTAAAGATTCCTCCTAAGAGTTTGTTTATTTTTAGCCTGCTAAACATCCATCTAGTCTTTATGCTGTGGGCAAAATAGCAGACAAGCAGGTCTGCAGGCAGAGAGGGAAGTGGAAAAAATTAGTAAAATGAGGGCAAACTGACAGGGAGGGAAGCCAGCAGACAGGGAGTCATGCAGCAGAATTTCAGCCAGGTAGTAAGACAAGGTCGCAGAACTGCAGTGCTGCGTCTGTTTCGCAGAGGAGGTACAATTTTAGCCTTTGTCACTTCGCCTCGCCCCGAAAAATCACTACATTTTCTTGACCATTTAACCCAATATGTGTTATTTGTGTTCCTGCACTTTTTTTTACGCATTCATAACCGTTTCTCACTCAGTATGCCTTCAGACACACAGAGATGTGCAACACAAATCAACCCTTCAGTTCATTGTAAAGTAAATAACAGCCGCTTGGGAACAAGTCGCACACACAGAGCATCGTCTTGTTTGGCTCGAGAACTTTCACAGCCGCTACAAGGCCTCCTTTATACATAGCACGCTGTCCTTTCCCATTAACTACATAAGAGCTGTGGTCATGGCCCACAGGGGGACCATCAGCTATAATTAAGTACATCCTTAGTAATTTAAGGCACCGTTAAGTCTTAGGAATATCATTTCTTAAATGATTGATGCTGCTTGCTTCTTGGAATTTTGATTATCAATGTTCTGAAAGATCTTATACAACGCATTAGAATTTCCTCAGGGAAAGGTCAGTTTCTTTAAGACCCTTCGGTAGGCACTGCGATGCTTTCTGCTGTTATTTCTGTTTCTTAAACTGGTTTCCATGTGGTAACCAACGAATAAAGGAGGCAAAGACCCAGTATCCTGGACTCATATGTGTTCTAACGACCTCACGTTTACTGTGGGGTAATTTAATTTACTGAAATATAAGAAAATTCACAATATTAGTATTAGTATTCAGTATCAGATATCATTGTAATAGTTTTGGCCACAATCCGTCCCTCTGTCCTTCCTTATATACGTCCATCCATCCAGCTCATTCTCATGAATACGATATCTCAGGAAAACCTAGGAAATGTATTAACATTTTTCACAAATGTCCACTTGGACTCAAAGATTAACTGATTTCAAGTTGGTGGTCAAAGGTCACTGTGACCTCACAAAACATATTTTTGGCCATACTTCAAGAATTCATATGCTAATTATGACAAATTCATGCATATGTCTAACCGGATAAGTAATAACAAGTTGGGCTGACATGGATGTGAACCGCAACTTCACTGATTACAGTACAGCCATGAGGAGGACATTCTAGTTTCTCTACAATGATTTTAGATTTTTTGCAGTTGTGAGCAGCTCCTCCATTTATTCGTGCTTTGCACTGTGGGACCAAAGTGTCCATCAACAGCACACTCAAAAAGAAAGGGCTTATGAGTTGACATTCTGACTTTACGACTATATTTTATTTACACTGTACGTGCTGAAAATGTTTTCTTTTTGGAATTGGGGCAGCACTATGAACGATTAACATCCTCACTCACCCAGAGAAAATGTCTTCTTTGAGGATCATGTTGCTTTAAATAGTGAATAACTTGATTATTTTCAACTGGGACACCACTGTTTAGACCACTTTTTATTTGAGCTTCACTGCAGACAGCAGCCTCATTTTGGAGGGATTTAAGTTCGAAACTAACGTCACGCAGCTGAAAAATGTTAGGATTCACTATTAAGGTGACCTGTAGATTAAAGGATCTTTAATAATAATCCAATCTCCTCTCAGTACACACATTGTTTTGTCTCTCTATAGCGGGGAATAGACCATAAAAAAGTCCTTTTTGTGAGTCTGCAGGATATCCAAGGGGATTTCAATGAACTATTTCAAAGCATACCAGTAAAGGGTTCTGTGTAGAGTATTGTTTTATATATTTGCTGCCTCCTTTTTGTCTGTAGATACACAGTGTGTGTGCATAGAAACACACATGAAAAAAATGCCCAGTGGCTTTTTGTTGTTGCTTGAATCTCAGTTTAATGATGCCAGTGTTGTTGTTCTCCCATCTCTTTGAGTCATGGGGTTTTTCTCTGAGTGAAAGACAGTAAACACACAGTGGGGACCTTTTTTTTTCCTATTTCCCATGTGTCCCTCCCTCTTCTACTCTAATGGTATCTCTCCAACACTCCTCTGTTCTTTACATCAGCCTGTTAGATTTTTTCTCAGGCGTTCCTCGCGGATATATTCTGTGCCAAGTTAGATTAACATCCGAGACAGAAATCGACGTAAGTGTTACTATATTTGTGTTCACATTTGTGTGTGTGTGTGTGTGTGTGTGTGTGTGTGTGTGTGTGTGTGTGTGTGTGTTGTGTGTGACAGAAAGAGGGAGTGAGAAGTGAGAGGCAATTTGTAAATCCTCCGATTTTACAGCATAAATGAATGATGAATTACCTTTTTATGTTGCTATGTTGTGTGTTTATGTTTTATATTGACCAGCTGGATTTCATGTTTGATCTACAATATGTTTCTTATTTGAGTTTTCAGAAAATAAACTGTATGATAATATCAACATCATTCATATTATCAGCCTTTAACATTACATGATGCAAGTTGAATGAACTATCCACATGACCTGTACCTCCTTCTGAAACACAGCAGGCAAAATGAAAGCATCTTATGACAAGTAGAGGTGAATCCTCAGATCGGCTCCAACTGCTCATTAGTCTGAAGCCATCAATGATGGTACGCTGCTGCTACCTGCTCCTGATGTTATTGACACCTCTCTGACTGTTCGCTCTGCTCGACTTGCCCAGTCAGCGAAGTGTTTCTGTGAGTCAGCGAAACTCCCAGCAGCACTGACAGACCGGTCAGTCCGCTGGCTTGATTGCTCGATGATGGACTCTCTGACGCAGGGGTGGAATGGTTTCACCTTTACTGTTCACAGCTGCCTGGTTGCAGGCGGAAAAGGAAGTATTCTGATCTTTTACTTAAGTAAAAGTAGCAAAACCACAGTGTAGAAATACTCTGTGTCAAGTCTGGCATTCAGATTTGACTAAAAAGTACAACAGTACATCAATATTACCTTAAAATACACAAAGTAGAAGTATCCATTATGAATAATGGCCCTTTTTAGAAAATGTATGTCATAATATCAATTTACATGTTGATGTGTTAATATCTACATTAGTTTAATGTTGCAGCTGAATAGGTGAGGGTGTATATAAACTACTTGTTGTAATGCTGAGATCTGTAGTCTGCATCATCAGTTTACTGCAGTGACAAAGCATTTTCTATTGAGGAATGTTGTAAAAACCTATTGGTTGAATCTCCTTCTGTGCTGAGCTGTCTCTCATAAGCACAAACCGTCCTTCAAAATCAAATTGATGAACATTTCATGCAGGTTTTCCTGATTATCCGACGTCTCTTCCCTCAGTTTATTGGAGAAACGATGTGCAACCACTTTCCTAATTTGATTTTCATCTGCTTGTGCTCGCTTCACACTGGTCGGCACCTCACTTTGAGGATGTTCTCGGAGGTAGAAAGTACCGTGTAATCCATCATGTAAAGGTCTTCTATTATGGTCTGTTCTTTTTGTACTCGCAGCACCACTTTTAGAGCATTCTTTTTATTGTAGGAACATTATCTTTTTCCTTTTCCTACATGGCTTTTTAAGCCTCAAATTTGTTAAAGGTTTTAGGAGCATATTTTAGGATAAACATCAAAGATGTTTTCCATGTTTAAAATTCAGAAGCAAGCCAACCACTGACTGCTCAGTAGGTAATGTCAGGAATAGTTCATGCTGATGATGTCTGAGTGAAAGAGACAGCTGATAGTACCAAACTTTTAGTGACAGTATAATGGAGCCAGTTTTGCTTGCTGAGGACTTGTTTTGTTGGATAAGTAACAGTACAGACAATCCTACGCCGCCTTCTTGTTCCTCAATGGCACATGTAAGGCAAATATACAGATGAAGATATTTCATTTGTCCTTGCGAAGCCGAGTTTAGCTCAGCCCAGGTTTTTCACCGTCTGTAATTAGTTACGTACAAGCCTGAGGGGGGAGTCTGATGCTCTAATTAGAATCAAGTGAGATCAGTTAGAAAGGCAAAACTCTGGAGCGGCTTAAAACACACAAGCAGCAGCATATTTTTTTAGAAAGGTTTGCAGGCCTTGTTCTGTTTTACACAAAGCTATGTATTATTACAGGGAGCATGTCATATTTTATAACGGCAGCAATGAACCTTTGAGATCTTCTTTGAGCAGAAAGTTGGTGGTTTGTTGGCCAAATGTGACCTTTGATCCAAGAAGAAGTCAGAAATGTTGCTTCATTTAGCTTAACGTTGGTGCATGATTAAAGATTAGATGTAGCTATAAATCCCTGTTGCTAAAGTTAGATCTAATAAACACAAAAGCTGAAAAATTAAATATGCGCATTTCTTTCTTCTCACTAAAACATACATTTTTTTTCCTCATCATTTTCCAACAAAAAGAGAGCTGCAAAAAAAGAGCTGCTTTCGTGACTTGGTAAATAATTAGATAAAGTTAATACTTCTCTGTCCATCCTGCTGTTCATCATTCAGCATCTTGCATGATTTTGAGAGCAACATGTTGTCCTAACAAGGAGGTGCTGTCACCACAGTTTTCTAAATCAATATTTGTTCACTTAACTTTAGTGAGTGAACAACAGAATAGAATACATTTATAGGCCTGTGTTTCCACAACCTGCAGTAAGCCTGCAGTTTTTGTATTGTGCTGAAAGAAGTAACCCTGGGCTGAACCTAGTTGTTGACCCATGTGATTGTGTTTTCTCCTCAAGACTGGGCCTTGGATTTACATTTATAAGTGTTTTGGAGCAGAAATGCTTGGATTTCGCATATACTGCAAATGTTATGTTTATTTTTTCTTTTCGAGGTCAGCACACCTGTTTTCAAAGCTCAATATAAAGTGTAATGGTCATGTTCAGGGCCCGGGCTCCTAACCTCTAAACAGAGAAATGTTGGCGCTTGATTTACGGAGCTAAAATGATAATTTTATGTGTGCTGCCTACCATCCCCCTTAACAACACAGCTCTCAGTGGTTGTCAAAGTCTCATGAGAAAGTTGTCTCTGTACAGATTTTACACCTCCCCTTGCAGCCCCCCTCCACTCCTTTTTTTTCTCCTCTCCCATCATTCCCCTCATTGTCATGGTAATGGGCTCCATCGTGCGTGGCCAAAACGGTCAACTTAATTGATGAAAAAGAGATCGCCAAGAGGGAAGAGAAGAGGGGGTTTTGCATCAGACTTCTCATTCACTGAAGGCCTCCAGGAATGCATTCCGCCACTCGAAGACACTTGAAGGAGACTGTCGACGGGTGTGCAGCTCTCATGTGATGTGCTATCAGATTGTTTGGCATGACTCAACATCCACAAGCACCGACTCGCAGCTGTTTGCTTCATCAAGAACATGCACAAGTGCAACTCTGTGTCACGGAGAAGAGGGACTCGTTGGTGCGGTCACACTCTGGTGATTTTTGACCTGGGGCAATATGAGTTATTCATTCATTTATAAACCGCATATTGATTGATATATACCATACTGATATATCAATGTTGTCAACGAATCCCAGAGTCAAAGCTCCAAAACCAACAGTGGGTTTGTCCATCTCTCAGTGCTTTCTGACTTTCCTACCACTGACTGCCGTACTCAGCCCATTACACAGAAATGCATAAAAGTTAGCTTCCCTACTGTGAGTAGTGTTCAGTTACAAGAGGGATTTAAATCAAATCCTTTGCATTTGATTGGACCACTAAAAAGTGGGTGGGCTTAGAGTGCAGCTTGATTCAGAGCTACAGAGGACTGTGGTTCCACACTCCCTTTTCACTTCAAGTTTCAGATGGATGGATGTCGTGGTATTAGAGGTCGAAATTGGTTGGTGCTAACTTACATAAGCACGTATCATATTTTGTTTTCCTGGGAAGAAAATATTGGAATTTTAAATAAAAATATGAAATTAATTTAATCTTCATCTAATTCAATTTTTAAAAGACTCAGTAATTTCATTAAAAAAAAGTTGGGGACTGTATTTTTCAGCAAACATTATCCAAACTGGAGTAAATGGTGCATTTGTCCGATGGTTATTTTCAGGTGTGGCGCGAATCGCGATATGCATCTACTCTAGTGAGTATTGACAGCAGCAGCAACAGTAGCCCCATTTACACTGCCTTTTTTTTTGCTGGAATATAATGTTTTCCTCACCTTCATCGTTATGGTAAAAGGTACCAGGATGGAGAGGAGTGTCAGAATGTCGGCAAACAGAGGAAGTCGCAGAGCCGCAACAAGGCAAGCCTGCCTCTTTGTGAATGGAGCGAGCTGGGAAGCCGGAACAGATAGTGACGTTTTGAAGATCTGTTACTCGGCTACACACCAAATGAGGATTTAACAAGCTCAGAACGTTTATCCGACAAAGATAGAAAGCTGGTAGTTGCTGGCACGAGGCCGCCATTGAATGCATCATCTATATGATGCACAGCAACTTCACTTGCAGTTGAAGAGTCATGTAAATGTGCCTGATTTCATTTGTTTCGTTGTTTCGTGGCGCTAGAGCTAATCGTATTTCCAACGCTTATTTAATATGTCACACTAGGGCCAGCGCCGTTGTGTTACACGTCACGACCTCTCTGGATCCGAATGATTTATTGCTTGTACACATGAAAAGTGACAGAAACGGTTGTGTAGCAAATAATTGAAAAAAATGAGGTGTGATTGGAAATGTGTGCGGGGGAGGGTCATTTCTGAATTTTAATTGTATCCAACAAATGCTTGTGATGAAGTATTCAGTTTTATGGCTGTCAAAGCTGTAAAACAGTGATGGGGTTAATCTGACAAGATCATGAGTAAATATTGGAGCATTTGCAAAAGTTAACATAATACGCTTAACAGATTAAATTCTACTTCTGATATTTCCTTTTTCATATATGCAGACTTCTAACCAGCTTGTTGTTATGAAATGAAAGGAAAACCATCTGAGAGCTATAATAATCTTTGATCTGTAGACAAACGCTATTTACATGCAGCTGACAGACACGCTGACAGTTGTAGACTGTGGTGAGGGTGGAGTTTCAACAAAAGTGTCTGCCAACTGCCAGTGAACAACACTTTACTGCCTGCAACATGTCCATTGTTTGTACAGAGCTCACGTCAAAGCATTAAAATATTGTGTAATAATGCGAACCCTATCCTTTTGTTAAGAAGGGAAGAACATAGGATTGAACATGGATGAGAAAGACAGCTGATATGGGGCGTTTTAATGCTGTATTCAGTGTAATTATTCTTATTGTTTTGTTTGCCAAAAGTTAACTGTCACATAAGAAAAAAGATGAGAAGCAACTATTCACAATTAAGAAGCTGGATCAAGAGATAATTTGACTGATTGAAACTGGTTGAAAAAAATAATTAAACGATTAAAAATGTTGAGCGTCAGCTGATTTTGTTTTCAGGAGTAAAAACAGACTGAATGTAGGCAATGTTTCAACCCCATCGGATCTTCAGTGGGGCAAAAAAGAATAGTAGGAAAGTTGTTTTTTCTCTGTCAATATGCTCTCTCTCTCTCTTTCTTTCTTGCATTGAAAGAAGAAGCTCAGGGAAAGTGACTGATGATGTCTGATGCTGGAAGCTGTTGTCAGCAGTGATGAGCTCGGTGTTTACTGTCAGGTTTACTGTGTCATGAAAGCTGTCTGAGACGCCTCCAAAAACAAGCGCCTCTCTTCCTGACTGCTGGGAGTCTACAGTTCAGTGACTCTGGCTCTGCTTTGCATGCTCCCTGTGCAGGTAGTCTGTGTGTGTGTGTGTGTGTGTGTGTGTGTGTGTGTGTGTGTGTGTGTGTGTGTGTGTGTGTGTGTGTGTGTGTGTGTGTGTGTGTGTGTGTGTGTGTGTGTGTGTGTGTGTGTGTGTGTGTGTGTGTGTGTGTGTGTGTGTGTGTGTGTGTGTGTGTGTGTGTGTGTGTGTGTGTGTGTGTGTGTGTGTGTGTGTGTGTGTGTGTGTGTGTGTGTCCCTTGGTATTCCAGCCATTCCCCTGGTACCTGGGAACTGGTCTGTTCTCCTCTGACGGGGTATTTTTAGGTCCTGAGAAGCAGCTGTCTGCGTCTCTGTCTGCACAGACGTCCCGGCTGTCCGTCCACTGAAAAAATGTGGCGACGCTCAAGAAACAACACGGTCTATTTTTAATTATATTTGTAATAGTGGTGCCTCAGTCAGACTCTTTTCGGATTATGAGGACTTAAGTGAACACAGGTGTAGGTTTGTGTGATCACAGTAGTGACGGTAGTGAGGTGTTGCTGAAGTCTGTGTCAAATCTGCTTAGCTGCAAGGCAGGCAACTTCCCTCTGAACAACAACCCTACACTGTGGTTTTTAACACATTTCAGTCGTGTTGGCCGTTGCTTGACAAATGCATGTTAAACAGTGAGGTATTTTCCAGTGTAGTGCATCAGCAGCATGTTTCGTACTCATAGTGAAACATCAACAAAAACATGATCTGTTGGTTTGGTCCCTCCTAAATTTCACTACAGCTATTTTTTTTAGCCTAAAAGCAACAACATGCCGAATGATTATGAGAGAAGAATGTAATTGTTTTGGGTTTGTGATATTTACCAATATTTGGTCATTTTTCACATTTAGAGTGCCAGTTTAGGTTGTTTGTTTATCAAAGGCCCACTGAGTAGATATGATTACCCCACCATTGAAAAGCTTTTTAAATGTACAAAATCACCAAAATGAGTGAGTTATTTCTACAAGAGGCCAAGTACCTTTTCACCACAGACAAACTGTTTTCTCTAAACAAAACGGGTACAGATGTTAAAATACTGATGAGCAAATACTTCTGTCCTACGTAGACCCATTTTCTGACAAATAATGTGGGTTTTCACACGAGAACTCTTTATTACGCAACTCTTCTGTAACAACCCGACTTTTAGACCATGGCAAAGAAGGGGGGATATGCACACTTGTAGATGGGTTAATTAAATGATCAAATTTATTTTATTCGTTTGCTTAATTTGAACTTTGATTTTGATTATCCCACATTGTATCTTTCTTGTGCTCTATTAATCCTCCCAACACACAAATCGGCGGTGATATTGAGTTAGAAAGTGACGGTTAGAAGAGAGACAAAAGAGAGCCCACAAGCATAAAAACGACTGAAACAAACTGAAACGTTTTGTGTTTGTAAGGTGATGATGATGGACTAGTTACTCTGTGTAGTAATGACCGACTTATGCTCAAAATCTGTATATATGTTGTGTAACAGCAAGTAATGAGGGAAAATGCAGCACAGACTGTACCAATAATTCATAAAGTGAATGAATTATTATTCAGATCCCATTATCTAAATCATATCAGTGCTGTTAGCAATCAATGGCCTTTAAATTTAGTTTAAAATCAGCTGATCAGCTTTTCTTCTCAGTAAGTTTTCCAAGATAGCTGATATTATACCAAAAAGGGTACTATTTAGTCTTAAATTTAAATCTGTTTTTTATGTGAATGTTTGCAGTGCCTTAAGTGGTTGTTGAATATTTGGTATGTGACCAAGAGTGAAATGTTTCCTAGAAGCCACTGAAGTTTTTACTGTCTTCAGAGCAATATCAGCGGTAAAATGTAATAAGGTCTAAAGTCAAAACAAATGTGATATTGCTGTTGTGAAGCACCAACTTGCATCCCTCTCTAACTTTCTAATGTTGGTTTCTTGTCTTGTCTACCTTGGCAGGGGGAGAAAAATGCCGGCTTTGACGTTCTCTACCACAACATGAAGCACGGCCAGCTGGCGACCAAGGAGTTAGCCGAGTTTGTCCGTGAGAGGTAAGGTTTGTGTGTATTTGCGAATATCTGTGTGGGAGGCGGTGCAAGTGAAGGGACGAGCCTGGAGAACTTCCACATTCTTGAAGCCGTATACCTGGAAGGGAAGATGAGACACGGTGCCAAGTTTGGGTGAATTTCACAGAGATGATGAATGAACAGTTTTGGATTGCATCCCTCTCCCGTCAGAGAAGACTTTTACTTCAGTCGTCCCTCTCTGCTCTGATCTCTGACCCTTGTTATCATAACTGTGCTACATTTGAAACGCACTCACAAACACAAGCCTACAAGTATGACATCCTCGGCCATGTATGTAACCTCTCGGCTATAAGGTCGTCTATTGGTAAGTTTCATGATACAGGGGTTAAGAAAGCTTTCATAGGATGAATATCAAACCTGTCACATGCATATGTTTTCATGCAGAAGTGTGGGATCTGCTTCTGCATTGTCCAACAGTGACATCCAACATCGTAGCATTACTTTCTGATCGATCACAACATTAAACACAACACAAAATTAACCACCGTCTGCCACAAATTGCATGTAAACTATTCAAAATCGATAGTGTTTTCGAGAATTGATACGGTGTCACAAAACATAATATTGCTATATACTATAATATAAGTGTATCAACATTTTCTTGCACCCCAACTGTGCTACCAGGCTGCTCCAATCTGATTTATTTTAATCAGTTCCCAAATCCAAAGTGTATGTAAGCAGCCAAAAAAAGAAATGCTGGAAGAAATACATTTTATCCTACTTATAATTAGCTAGCGCTACTCTGCAATATAAGTGTATAATATTTTCATGCTGGCTACAAATGATGAAATCTGCTCGCATCCGTTGCCATTTCTGCAAATTATCTGTCTGAACAAATTGTTTTTGCGAGTTGGAGCTGTGTTACTGTTATTATTGTGAAATACATTAATTCTGTGCGACAACAGACAGTTTAACGGCTTACCAGTAGTTCTGGGGGGCAATCAATTACCTGATTAAAATCCTGGAAGTGGGCAGTTTGTTAAATTAAATACTCTTAATTAGGAACAGTGAATAGATTGGGCGTAGTAGTGAGGTTCCCACAGGAGGTTGTTCACAGCTGGAAGTTAGCATACACAGAGGGCTACTTCAGACCAGTCTGACTTAGCGCATAGTGTGCACATTAGTGTGCACATTAGTGTGCACATTCCTTGCAGGGATAGATTCACTTGCATGCTTGGACAGCAGCAGATAACAAATCAGCAGTCAGGAAATTAAAACTGTTGGTGAAATAGCTTTTTGACCCTGCAGGACAGAGGGAAGGCAATTGTTTTGATACATGTCCTCTATCTTTCTCTCTGGCCACTTGGCTTAAAGGCTGTTTTGATATAAGACACCATATAAAGCACTTTGTTGAAGTAGTGCAACAACTCCAACCGCATCCTCAAAGTTCCTCAGGTACTCCATGTATCCGCTACGGCGAGTCACCCCGGTCCTCAGCTAAATGGAGATACTATATGGCTGATTGTTGTTGGTGGGGCACCGTTGGTAGTGACCACACAATAGACATCCGGCTTTGACTAGTGCTGGAATACTGAGTTTGGAATTTGTTTATCGATTACTGTCCCAACACATAATGAATCGGCAACTATATTGATAATCAATTCATTGTTTTTTTCCCAGGCCATTATTCCAAACTTTTCCGTATCATTTTCTGATCAGTAATATGAATATATTTTGGTTGGACCATTAATTGGACAAACAAAGACATGTGTCACTATTTTCAGACAGATTTTAGACCTAACGATTACCAATTAATGGAGAAAATAACTGATAAAGAAGCTTGTGAGTTGCAAACCTACATTACTAATTGGTCATTGGTTTCGTGCTCAAACACCATTTTGACAGTGAATTAATGCTTCATCTTGAAATCCCAATTGTTTGCTGATTCCATCTCAAATGTGAGAATTTGATCATCTTGATATAGAAAGAGTGTAATTAGACACGCATATTAGAAACAGCTGCCAGATGAGGCCGAGTTGAAAGTTGCAAGCCCCGTAGTTCATCAATGAGCTGAAACTTAATATACTATAAACCTAGAAACGATTAAACTCTGTGAAGTCGAGAAGAGCTGCACATTCACACTACATAGTGCTCTGAATAAATGTGTAGTTTCAGTGTGCCGGCGTACCTTTTGTGCATAAATAAAGAAAGACACCGATCACTCTGGGCTCAATAGATTTAAAAATGTTCTTATTCATAATTAAGCAAATATAAACAATAAACTGTGAAACATAAAACAAATACATCTAATTTGAAAATATTTGTCAGTTAACTGTGATCCAATTTGAGTTCCAGCACAATGGCAGCATCACTGCTTGTTTATGACTTTCCGTAGCAAGTTGTTCTGTTCACCCTCAGGATATTTGGATTAATGCTCCTCCCTTCTTGCTCTACTGGGTCTACAGATATTAAAGTTTAATGCCCAGCCTTGCAAAACAAGTTTATTCATCATTTCAATGTGGCTTATTGCAAAATTTACCCCACACTGATAAAAATGAATCTTTATCTGGCTGACACTGATGATGGATGCCCGGAGTTTGGGCCAAAGTAAGCTCTGGATAGAGAACATATGAGGCCATTAGCTGAGGAAGTACCCATTTGAAGAAGTGTTATTGGACTACATTACATTCACCAGTCTAACAGTTGAGAAGAATTAACGTTTTAAAGAATGCACACAATCTGTCGTGTTACTGGCAACACATATTCTGTACATATACACTGTATGCAGTACACATGTTTAAATTTGTGGATGCAATATTTTCAGGTTGATCTTTAATGGCCTTAAAGTCTATTTATTGTGTTGTTGCTCTGCTGAGAAAATGTGTGTTTGTTTTTGCAGGGCTGCTATTGAAGAGACTTACTCCAAATCAATGAACAAACTGGCCAAGATGGCTAGCAACGGAAGTCCACAGGGGTGAGTGCCACCATGGAAAAACAGGACATGTGTATATATATATATATATATATATATATATATATATATAAATGTATTATAAAATATGACAATATGTATATATTATCTAGTAATATTAAGTTGGATGAAACGGCTTTATGACACACAGAATAAATATTGAATGAAGAGTGAGTTTGATCCTAGTGGGCTTGCTTGATGCGTGTGCATGTATTTCCTAGGACGTTTGCTCCCATGTGGGACGTGTTCAGGGTGTCTTCAGACAAACTGGCCCTCTGCCACCTCGAGCTGATGAGGAAGATGAACGATCTCATCCGAGACGTCAACAAGTATGGAGATGAGCAGGTCAAAATTCACCGCAAGGTACGTACCTGGGATGGGGATACTTTATCTCGTTCCTGACAGAAAACTGGCAGATTTATTTATCCGGTGTGTGTTTCTGTAAAAATACACTCAGAAGTATATTTTCTCATTGTTGCCCTTCATTGAGACATCCTGATCTAATTTATCTCACAGAAAATCACATTACTCCCCGTCTCCCTTCATGGTAATTGCTGCATTTCCCTTAAAGTACAATGATGATCTGAACTGTGTGGTGTGTTTTTGTGTGTTTGTGTGCACGTCACCCAGACAAAGGAGGAGATGGTGGGAACCGTGGAGGCGGTGCAGGCGCTTCAGGTTCAGAATGGCCACCTTCAGAAATCAAAGGAGGGTTACCACGCCAAATGTTTGGAGCTGGACCGACTCAGGAAGGAAGGAGCTCCACAGAAAGAACTGGAGAAAGTAAGGCACCACTTTCTCTACTCTCTTTTTCTTTTTTAAACAGAACAGAAGTTAATCAGTTGTTTGGAGGAAAATGAAAGTGTTGTTGTGTCTAGCCATGCAGATAGTTTTTATCTACCTCCACCCTGATACAATGAAAGCTAGATTAATTCCACAGTAGCATCTCTTTCCAAAAAAACATGTTGCAGTTCATTCAATTCACAGACCTAAATGTCTAAGACAAAGTAATGAAGGATCACCATGCTCATTCTTCTTTACTTTACTTTATGTTTCCACTGAAAGTCAACTGGGTTGCACAAGTACAATAATCTTGTGAAGTCCTCATTTCTGTATCTTTAGTCTTTGTGACGCTGATGGAAAAACAAGCATGAACATTGCTAATTGCTAATGACTTTACCTTCAGCCAGATGTTACCGAAGATGTTTCGGCAGCATTATTTTGTAGTCTGGGCTGGACCGATCCTTTAACCAACAACACACTGATTTAAGAAGAGCTAAGACTCTGTGTTGGGCATGTAATATAAATCCATGACTTACAAATGTTCATTATTGAATGATAATCGTTTGAATACTGGATGTAATATGTAATATTCATCCAAAATATGAAATCAGTGTTATAATTTTATTAAACGTTTGATGATTATGCCTGTGTGAAAAGTCAGATTCCTGTTGATATAGAGACGATATTTGATGGTTTCTTAATCTCAGAATATCAAGGCATCAATCAAGACCTAAAAGAGTTTATGTAAATTTGTATTCAAACTATATTCAAATCCAGAGCTACTCTGTGTGTCTCTAAGTTTATCTTGTGGATATGTGGATGTAAACTGGAACTTGATAGATTCAGCGCCTGCATCAGTATTCCCTAATAAGCTCAGAGATGCTGTGTTATTATTGAGTGTCTTGTGACCCTAAAATCCATCCTACGCTTGTTTCGTGTTTTCCTCTTATGACACAAGAGTGTCTGTTATATTGAGGTCAAGTTGACTTGATTCATCCGGTCTTGACAATTATGGAAAAGAACATTTTCTAACTGCTCCGCTCTTAGATGTCCGTTCTATGAATAAATTGCTGTTCCTGTTTTGAAGACACAGACTGAGAGCTGAATGGAGTAGTTGTAATCATGGGGCAGCAATTGTTCTCATTCACTCGCTGAGCTATGCCTGTTTATTTGTGAATGAGCGTCTGCAGCTAAAGGCCATCCTTTTCCTGCTCCTTCTCTTTCTCACTAGGCGGAGCTGAAGTCTAAGAAAGCGTCCGAGTCGTTTGCGCTGTGCATTGAGAAGTACAACCGCGTGGGAGGAGAGTTTGAGCAGAAGATGAGCGAGTCTTCCCAGGTGAGCTCTGACCCCAGCTGGGCTGAGCCGAGTCGCTCTCCCACCCTCTCCGGTGATTTAAAAAAAATCTTCTCTTGGGCTTTCTCTTCATCTCTTTATCTCTATAACTCTGTAAGTTGTCTCTCTGTATCCTCCCACCACTCAAGAACCCTTTCATTGATTATCCTATCACCCCCCACTCCTAAACACCCACCTGCTCCTGCCTGCATGCACATCCTGCCCTCAGCTCATTACCATTGATCACTGCCTCCACACTTCCATGGTTACTGCTGCTGTTTCCATGGAAATCTTCAACAGACCCCAATGAGTGTCCCCATGTATTACATGTGAAATGATGACTGAAATCCTTGTGACCAATTGTTTCTCGTAACAGCTTTGAGGGGGACGATATGAAAGGGGCATGTTGTTCCTGGGAGAAAATGTGTCCAAAGATCCAAGAAGTATAACAGATTGATAAATAAGAGACTAAGATGCTTTTTATCAAACATAAAATTAGAGGAGATCACAAGACAAACTCTGGAGGGGCACTGTCACGACTATAGCTTGATTCATTTGGTCTGGATCAAGGGAAACTCACAAGACAAACTGTGTTCCAGTTGTGCTCATACTGGCTTTTTACAAATGACCCAAGAGATGAAAACATGAATTAATTCAGGCTGACGGATAACTCAGAAGCCGTGTTTCCATTTACGCATTTTCTGCACATGTTGAAGTATTGCGTTTGAAAAGCTGTATGGTAGCAAAAGAGTTGATGTGATAAATGGATGATGGAGATGCCTATGCAGGATAACTTCTGATGTAGTGAACATTTAAATCACATCGCTGATCAGCTGTTTCTGCCCAGCGGCGTCTCTCCTTGATATTCCCACAACGTGCAAATGCTCGTCTTCGACTCTGCACAATATGAAACATAGCCACTACTAGCTCATAGGAAAACATCTGATTAAAACTTGCTGAATTGAAACAAATTCCTTAAAAGCTCTTCCTGTTTTTCTCTCACAGATTTAGATCAGAGACAAGTCAGAAGAAATAAGAGAAATGAACATGAACGCAGATTATGACCGATGCATAGATTAGTCTGAAAAATCTTTTTTGAAACTGGCCTTGTGGCAAATGGCAGATAGGAATGAAGTGCCCTGCTAAAGGCTGATGGCAGTTTTCACTCTCTGTCCATTTAATTGGACCAAAAAACTGTTAAATCTCAAATAAAAGTCATTGGTGGTGACAAATGCATTTAGCTTAATTAAAGCAGGATGAAACTTAAATACTAAAATCCACTCAAATGATCACTGGTTTAAAGAACTGGCAACCCGGGGCCTCCTCTGCTGGCTGACTGCCTCTCTGTAGCTTCTGAATCCTGAGATTTTTTACACTTATATATTGCATATATGTGGGGTTTAAAGTTTCAGTTTTATTTAACTGTCCTTCCTTCTCTGAAAGCCCCTTAGTGAATTGAGAAAGTTGTATTCATTTTTCTCCCTGTACAGACGCCCTAATATCAGCAAACATCCAGTACATCATCAAGCCTAACAACATATATTGAATTGGAAATAAACAAGACATTTTTTATTCTCATATACAAATGAATGGCATTATTAAATGCCACTTGCTGCTGGTAAAAAAACGTGTCCAAAATGCATCTTCCCATCAACATAAAGAAGGAACTGCGTAAAAGTAGCAGCAGTGTAGCTTTGATGTTATGTGGTTGGTTTTGAAAGGAGTTAATTAGCATAACAGGTCAGAGGAAAGGGCGACCCACAGAGACCCCAACCGAGAGTTTGGAGATTTCTCATGGTAGCAGGTTTTTTGGTTTTCCTCACCGTGGTGTGTGTGTGTGTGTGTGTGTGTGTGTGTGTGTGTGTGTGTGTGTGTGTGTGTGTGTGTGTGTGTGTGTGTGTGTGTGTGTGTGTGTGTGTGTGTGTGTGTACACATGTTTGTGTGAGCAGAAGTTTCAGGAAATTGAGGAGGCCCACCTGCGGCAGATGAAACAGCTGATCAAAGGTTACTCCCACTCCATAGAGGACACCCATGTTCAAGTAGGACAGGTATGTAGTCGCTGACACTTCACCTGCTTTGATGACTGAGCAGCATTACTCTCAACCAAAGACACATGTTTTCTTTATTTTTTTTCTCATGTCAGTATTAAAGTATATAGGATAGCGTTTCTCTCAGCATGTCCTGATTTAAGATCTCTTATGTCATCATTTATCACCATTACCCACAGTTGTTTTGTTAAATCTGGGTGTGATAACTTTCACAATAAAGGCACCCTGGTCAGATGGTCAGCACAATTGCAGTTTTATTCCTCCTGCTGTGTGATTGATGACCATTTCTGATTGCTGTTAACATTATCAGCAGCATTTCAGTTTAAAAGTGTCTACTGAAGGTATTAAAAATGTGTCCCGCTCAGCAGTTTCATACTAACAGTCACCAACAATATTCAAATCAGATCAAAAGGAGTTTTCATTATAATGCTGGTAAATGTTACTATTGAAATATTTTAAAAATAAATCCTATTGTTATTATTATTATTACTATATTATTATTATTATTATTATTATTATTATTATTAGGAGTAGTAGTAGTAGTAGTAGAAGTAGAAGTACCATTGAGATAAAAAAAAAAACGTTTTTCCAAAGGAAGCCCTGACAAAGACAGCAACAATAGATATATTGTTAATAGCATTCTATAATTCAGATAACATACACACAAACATTTGAAATGCTTGAAACAAACATACAGTATCAAGTCACAGTGCAACTGGTACATAAACAAAAAGACACACAACATACAAACAAACAAACAATCATTTCACTTTTTCTAATTTTGCAAGCTTTTTAATGGATCAAATAATTCTGCTTTGCTGCAGGTCCACGAGGAATTCAAGCAGAATGTGGAAAACATCGGAATCGAAAACCTCATCCAGAAATTTGCAGAGCAGAAAGGCACGGGCAAAGACAGACCAGGTACAGATCAGCTCACTAGGTCTTGTTCCTCGAAAACATAATTGCGTTTTGTCATAGGGACAAACACAACACAGCGGGTGAGCGTTTGTTTTCTGAGTGCATCTTCTTCTGATCCAACTGCCCGTCATCTGCAGCTCTGGTTGGTTTTGAGGAGTATATAACGGCTTCGGCACCAGAAGGTGGGAAGAAAAGTCGAGCAAAAGCCTTCAGGATCCCCGGGCTCGGCAAGAGGGACAAGGAGCCAGACTCTACGTGAGTGTGTGTGTGTGTGTGCAAACAAAACAGACTCACACACTGATCTGATCAAACAGAGTTACTACTGAACGATGAAAACAAAATACATCCATGTGTGTCTTTTTTTCTACTTGCAGAGACTCGGCTGTGATGGAAACCCCGGTGAGTATCAGGGGTTTGTGTGTGTGTATGTGTGTGTGTGTGTGTGTATGTGTGTGTGTGTGTGTGTGTGTGTGTGTGTGTGTGTGTGTGTGTGTGCGTGCGTGTGTGTGTTTTTAATAGAATCAGTTTGTGGGAAGAAGTTGAGCGGGAAATCATGAGTGTGTGTGATAACGACGTGAGTGACGGTGTGGGGTTTCCCGGGTTTATTCTGGTACTTCTGAGAAGAGGTTTTTGAGGTACTTTGGCAGTGACGGGGAAGTGCCTGATCGTGTGTGTGTGTGTGTGTGTGTGTGTGTGTGTGTGTGTGTGTGTGTGTGTGAAAGGGCTTTGGCCGCTGCCATCTAACAGAGTGATGTGGAAGTGGAGAGTAAACAGCAGATCACAGAAACGTTGGTGCTGCTATTTTACAAAGGCATACCGTTTCTGTCATTCTGTCTATTCTATTCTATAAAAGTCTTCTCAAGGTAATAGCGTTAATACTGTCTTTTGATCATTATAGTGTTATAATTCTGTTTTCCCTGTTTTTTTATATATATTTTGGGGCTCCCTGGAAGCTCATCTGGTAGTTCACTGAGGCTGAATGCTTAACTCAGCAGCCTGGGTATGAATCCAACCAGCGGCTCCATGTAATCTCTTCTCTCATCCCCTCATTGCCTCTTGCCCTCACCAGTAGGCATTTACTAAACTTTTCAGAGTATTCATCAATCAGATTTTCTTTCACTGTTGTCTGATGAAAAAAAAAAGTATCAATGATGGTACAGTTACTCTTGCCATGTCCACTTCCGAGATCTGTTTACTGAAATCAAATCTAATCAAACCCGGTCTGCATGTGTGCACACTCGGTCTAAAAATAGCTGCTCCCACACTGCCTGGACTATAAATCAGACCAGCCTCATGTCTTATTTTGAAGATCACATGACGACAGCTGACATGCATCCAGACATCCTGTCTTGAAGAAATGATTATCCAGAAGCACACCTGATGCTCTCGTAAAGAGCTTTGTTTGACCTGTTGGTAATAACACTCACACACTCAGGTGGTACATGTAGGCTGCAGTCCTGAGTTGCACAGTATGACAAAGCACTTCTGTGTGTCTGATATGAGGCTGGAGTGCCATTTGTTCCCGTCTTGCTGACCCAGCTGGCGCCTGACTCGTTCTGTGTGTGTGTGTGTGTGTGTGTGTGTGTGTGTGTGTGTGTGTGTGTGTGTGTGTGTGTGTGTGTGTGTGTGTGTGTGTGTGTGTGTGTGTGTGTGTGTGTGTGTGTGTGTTCCCTCTCCTCAGAACTCCCCCCTGGAAGTCGACGATGAGGGATTTGTCATCCGAGCTGACAGCACGCAAAATGATACCCTTTTTTCTGCTCACACGTGTTCCACCTGGATAGTCACCATAATATCAATGTTACCAACTTTGTTTCATTTCACTGACTGATTACTGTCAACAGATGTATTTTGGAGCAAATTCCACAAGACCTGGAGCTCTGTGGGATCAGTCTTGCAGAAGATTTGGAGACGGTGATGGAGTGTTCTGTCCAACACATAAGTCAAATAGAAGTATTTATAATAGAAGAATGTAGTTTGCACCAAATTATACCTCATGAGCCTGCTGAGTAGACTCTAAACGGCCTCTAATTTATTCACACAAACTGCCTAATTTATGTTCTCAAATGCATCACCCTAGATAAAAACACACAAACACCTGCATCGGAAGTGAATGGACTGTCCCTCGCCTAACACTCTCCAGTCCTGATCCTTTTATCAGTAGCAGCTCACAGATAACTTTCCCTGACGTTGTCCCCCCCCCCCCCCATCAAGACCAACACACCTCACATGATGCAATACCACCGGCAGGAAGTTGTGGTTTGGCTATTTAAAGCACCGTAGCCCTCACCTCCAAAACACTCTCTGGCGCTCCTGCCTCTATTTGTGTTCTGCACGTCTGTCTGTGTTGCATGGCGCTCTGCTTGTTTGATTTGATCACTCTCAGTGAATCAAAATGACTCTATTTGCTTTTCAAGGAAGTGCAGCATTTGTCCAAATAGCAATATTCAGCGATGAACAGGGGTAATAAAACTGCATGTTTCAGTCTCATATTAGTTTTGAACAGTGTTGTCATTTCACAAAATGAACATATCTGTATGAAATGAAGTAATACATGATACAGTACAAAACAGCAGTTTAACGTAATCCAAAAAAAGGGCCCAGTCTTAGTCTCTCTAACTGTAAACAACGCTCTCTCTATAGTATGAGCTTGTTTTCCTTGACCATCCTCTCTGTACGCTGCTCTGAGGAGAAGGAGAACAACTTTTACTCCAGTGACTCGGACTTCGATGACGAGGAGCCCAAGAAGTTCCACATCCAGATCAGACCGGTGACCAGCAGCAATCGCAGCTACTCCGCTGCCACGGAGAAAGAGCTGAAAGCCACCATCGGAGCGCTCACCCTGCCGCCCAACAGAGCGGTCCGGCAACCGGTTGAGTTTGTTTTGCCCTTTCTGTCGCGTTGTGTATTTTTCTCAGGATCCCTCTGACAAGCAATGATCCTTTTACCAAGTAGTCATACTTAGCTTTTCTTTGAGCTCGATCCAGTCACTGAACAGGCTCTGGATTAAGCTGGTGCACTTCACTTTTTAAAAAATGACCAGAAAAAAAAAAGAGTCAGATTTGACTTGTATCAGCATAATCCTGACAATATTATGTTGTATGATTCCTACTGTCAACAATTCCCATGGAAAAAGCAAACTAATGAGTTATTCATCCAACTAATGCGTTGTTTCTGTGTCGCCAAAGCCTCATATGTTATTCACCATCTGATTGTACTATTAAAACGTACTATAACTATTAAAACACATCACTGTTGGACTGGAATACATGTTCCTTCATTAAGATCAACATGGGTGCTGTGGAGTATTCTGAGCCCTGCTGCTGGAAATACTCCCTAGATGTTAATTTGCAGCTGAAAATAACCCTGAACAACAGTATGTATTCCTCTTTGACTAACTAAACTCAATGGTGTCCAGCTGTTTCAGGAAATTACCTTTTTGTCTACGTCAGTAGGATCCAGTTTGCCTCATGCTGACGGCCACAGACAGAGTAGGGGAGTCATAAAGTGCTGAGAGGGGATTTTTCTTCTTCTTTTTTTAAATAAGAAACGTATATGATAACATCATCCTGTTACATAAGTCAATACTATTGACTAAATCTGTCTCTGTTGATTTCAGGTGTCAGTGAAGCGGCATCTCTCTAGTAAGTTTTTCTGTTTTCTTAGTATTTTTTAGTGCTCATCAATGTGCCATCCATTGCCATAAAGCAAGGTTTAGTCTGTGTGTTGGATCTCATGAAACAGTCTTCTGGAAGCTGTTGTCTTTTGTTGTGACCCTACAGGAAACTCGAGTACTGCAGGAGGTCGCTCAGAAGAGGGCGAAGGATCCTCCCACAGGGGTGAGTCTGATTTTAGTCTCTTTTCCATCCGTCTGTCTGTCAACCTCTTCTTTTTATAGATTTTTTATATAGTTTATATGATTATTTGATTGATAGTTTAATCAATCAACAAAAATGTCTCTGCACATATTTTTATAGGTTGGAAATTGGGCTCTTGGATATTGTTCCATCATTATTTTCCCATATTTCTGATGTTCTGTAGACCAAAAGATGAATGTATTGTCAAGAAAATAATTAGCAAAAAATTATAATGTTATAATTTTGTGCCAATCTGCACTGGCAAAGACAAAAGATCCTCATCAATGATCATAAATGCTACCTGCAATGGAGGTTTGAATTTAATCTGTGGGATTAAAGTGATTATGGCTTCCTGCAGCATCTCTCCTCTCCAGCCTTCGTAGCCCCCATGTTTCCCTCTAGACAGAACATCTCTTCATTGACCCTGTATGAACAGTCACCCTCCATTAGTCACTGCTCGCCCCTGCTCGTGCTCCGCAGCATGTTTTATCACAGAGAGGTTCGTTAGCCGACAGTAGGTTAGGAGGCTCCGACCGGCTGCTTCACAGCAGTGAGGAGTCTGTCTTTGTTTGCCCCGTTACAGATGGAGAGCAGGAAGTGCTACGCAGGTCCACCTCCAGTCCTGATCACAGCAGGTGAGATGCCTCTGCCCTTCATGTCTGTCACTGAAGAGTGGGAGAAAGCTCCTCAGGTTTCCTCCTCACATCTGTCCACTGTTACCATCCATTTTTTTTTTATCAATCTGCTAGTTTTATCTCCGTCACCCTGGCTTCGACTTAAATCCCCTTTACAGCTAAAACATCATAACGCTGCCATAACGAGCTCCACTTTACTCGTATGGCTTTCCACAAGGTTTTGAAACCTGGCTCCAGGAATGTGCTTCCATTCAGCCGCAGTAGTATTGTTGAGTTTCAGCACTGATGTCTGGTGACGAGGTCTGACTTTCAGTTGGCATTCCAGCTCTTTCAAGTGGGTTTATTTCAGGACTGCATACCAGTCATGTTCTTCCAGACTGGCACTGTCATGTTTAAACAGGAAAGACTCTTCATCAACCTGTTCCTATGTCTGAAATACCATTATATCCATATATGTTATCCTTTAATCTTCTAAAAGGAGTTGGAAAACCAGAAGTATTTCTAACCACTTACTTTTGGGTTGATGTGTGTAATTTCATACATAAGAAAGAAATATTTAACGTATATTAAGTGTTATTTTCCCAGTTTTCAGGAAGATTGTGTGTGTGCTCAGATCAGAGAGACTTACAGGCCTCAAAGAGAGGAGGGAGACGAAATCATTCAAATATACGGATAATGGCGAACACGTTCAGACAGTCTCCTGGAAGGCATACGTAGTGTCACACACATGGAAGGTGAAATAGTTGTGTCAAGAATGAGATGGAAAAATGAGCTTGGGAGTAAAGCTGAAGCCCGACTCCTTTCTCCCTTCCACACAGTCATGGTGTGAATGTCAGAGTGATGGGTTCGTAAAATTACACAGTCGGACACAGAGAGAAATGCAACACTACCTTCATATACTGATATATTCACGTGAAGTTGCAGAAAGAGAATGTTTCTCTTTCAGTGGAGCGAATGGCACACACACACACACACACTGTTCACACTTTATCACCCCTCCTCATCACGTAATCACTCCTCCACTCTCCCTGATTTTCCCTCTCAACCCAGGTTGAGTTCAACAGCGTCGGGTTCAGACAGTCTGTTCGGACCACCACTGGAGTCGGCCTTCAAGTCCAAAAGCTTTGATGGTCGAGATCAACTTAGAGACCAGAGCGCTTTTGGTGCCTCTGAATGTAAGATTTTAAGATATCTTCTTTCCGTTCATATTGATGGGATTGGCCCAAATATAGGAGGACCTCCTCCTTTTCAAACAGCTGTTTTTGATGAAAATAAAACAAGTACATAGTATAGTAATGTAATATCCTGAAACAAATATTGTGTAATATTTGGGCCAATATGGTACATTGAGTTTGATACTGCTTTTATTTATTTAACTTTTTTAAACTGAAAGTAATTCACCACTGCCACATCAGTTTTGACATTTTCTGAGTTCTTTGCTTCCCCGCTGGTATTGATCACCTCTGATGTTCCTCCACGTGTTGATACCCTGTAATGTGTTTGACGTGTGTTCATCAGATGCTGCCTTCTCATCCGACTCGTCCTCTCCGGAGAACGTCGAGGACTCCGGCCTGGACTCCCCTTCCCATCAGCCCCTTGGGCCCTCCCCCGAGCCGGTGGGGTGGGCTGCTTGGCCTTCCGTGTCACAGAGCAAAGAGCAGACACTGGGACGACCTGCTGACCCTTTCCTCTCTGTTTTCCGCGACCCCTCCCCTGGTCGGAGCTCACAGGGCAACCCTGCCAGCGCCTGGTCCGTCGCCTCGTCACGTCCCTCTCGTGTCCCCCCAGATATGGACCCCTCATCCATGCGGTTCCCTGCCTTCTCCCAGTCCCTCCCCCCGGCTGAGATGGAGTCGACGGTGTGGAACTGCAAACATATCCCGCCAGAGGACCCCTTCCTCGCTGCGTTTGAGAGGACTGTCACCCAGGAGACGTTAAACCTGTCTGACGCCTGGGCACGCCCACCACCTCGCCCCACCCAGGAGGGCAGGGGGAATGAGGTGCGAGGGGACCCATTCTCCATCGGCTTCACTGACACCAAGACACTCCCAACCTCCTCCTCCTCTTCATCCTCCTCTCATCGCAAAGACAGAGACAGGAAAAGAGACCAGAGCCTCCCGCCTCCTGTTACCTCTGATGATCCTTTTGCCATCACGATGATCGGCAGCCCGACGCACCAGTCGTCGCTGGCGGCAGCAGCTGGTTTAATCCCTCCACACAGCAGCAGCATCAGCAGCAGTGGTGGCGGTGGCTCTACTCTTAGCAATAGGCTCGTACTTGATGCCAATTCAAGCTCCTTGCCCACAGCTCAGCCCAAGAAGGAGCTGATGCACTGGAACTCTGTCCACAACCCGTTTAGTGAAAGTGTCCCTGGAGCGCCGAGCAGCTCCAAAACACAGGAGGCAGGAGGGAAAGGAGAGGGAGGAGGAGGAGGAGAGAGGAGGAAACATCGATCATCAGAGAGTGAGCCACGCAGGAACGCTCCTCCACTCACAAGGCATTCAGGACCACAGGAGGATCTTTGTTTTTCCACGGATAAAGATCAAGACTGCCTGGATCTAAACACTCAGCTGTCATGCAGCATCGGCTCGCACAAGGGTACTGATTTATTTTCTGTTTTTTAATGAGGTTCACAGCAAGTCGATCTTTACAGCATTTCAATGTCACAGTAGTAGACACACTAAACATGGTGTAAAAAACAAGAAATGCATAGACAAATTAAAATAAACTCCAGATAAAAGTCAATAATATGATGAAATGAATAGAGAAATGAAAACCAGTCACATTCACAGGAGCTATGATTTAAAACTAGAGGTCTGTGTCCCAACAGACGACCTTTTATTCTGAAAGTCATAGGATGCTATATCATATATAACTTACATGTATCCATTTCCAATGCAATGAACAAATGAGTAGCGATCCGAGCTGCAGTAAGTTGAGAACAAGCATAATTCCTGCAACACCCAGCATAAATACCACAAAGCTGCAGGTGTGAGAAGTAACCTATAAGTGCATTGCAAGCTAAAGAGGGCTAGATAGAAAAGTAGGAAAGATCATATTTGGTGAATAAGAAGAGAAGATTTGGGTCTTCAAATATTTTTTTAAAGAAAGGGAAAAGGTCCTGCTGACCGAGTCCAGCTCAGCATCTCATACCACCACCGAGTAGCTTTCCTGCCTCGTAGTGACAGTGTGTATTAGTCTTCTTTATTTACAGATCGTCCTGAACTTTATCCGTTTAATTGTGATTTCTAATAAAAGCACACATCGGCATGAAGAAAGCCTTTTTAATTAGTCCACACAAAGAATAATCTTCCATCAGGCGCCTGCCTGCTTAGTCATTCTTTCCATTAAACCTTTAATTGATCATTTAGCCACAAGGATTTTTTTATTGCATATTACATGGATGAAGAAAACACCATCAGATAGATGTGTTTATGATGCTTAGTCTTGTATTTAATCACAGGATTTCAGAGTGAGAAAGATGGACTGATTTTAGAGCTGATTAGTTGATTAGTCGACAAAAACTATTTTGATGAATTGATTAATGTTTTAAGTAAGTTTATCAGGCGGAAATGCCAGACATGACTTGGTTCTACCTTTTGGAAAGTGGGGATTTGCAGCTTTTTTCTGTCTGACTGACATCAAACTAGATATTCTTGCATTAAACATCCGACTCATCACCTTAGGCCTAGATATCATAATGAACATAAACAAGCAACGCGGCTATTGTTAGTACGCAGCTGTCATCTAGCACCTTGTGAAAGACTCTGGTGATGCAATGTGTGCGCAGGCAGCATGTGATCAGGTAGGCGAGCAATCCATCAGGCAAAATGAAATGGACTTATTACAGTCCTGCGGATACCAGATGTTTTTCTTCATATTTTTGATACTTTATTTTTATTGTTTTCACTTGGAACATACAGACACCAGTAAAAATAACAATATTAAGGAAAGTAAAAGAAAAACCATCAAAAAGAACACACTGGATTGCCATGTCTCTACAGTGTGTTCCTACTATTGTCAGTGTGGTAGTTCTTATCCTATCGTTGGCTTGTAGACACTCCATTTCTCCAACGTTTATATTGTTCTTCTTGAGTCCTTATATTACGAGTCAACTGTTCCATAACATCTATTTCCTTCACAATTTTCAGCCAATCATCTTGTGTCGGTGGATCTCATTTATGTAATTTGTACAAATATCTGACCTCTTTTAACACAACATTCCAGCAAAGCCAAAAAAACATGAGATTGATCTATATTTATAGCTCCACATTTTCTCCAACATGGCTGTGGTACAGATAGGTATTTGGTCTTAATTGTGGGCAGGCATGACAATTAAATTAAATCTAATTAAATTCTTCCAGAAAAATAATCTCCAACTACATGATGAAGTGGTTGATTGTTGTGTTCTCCAAATATGCAGCCATTCAACTCATTCAGAAATATTTACACCTAGCTCTATTTGCCATTTCAGCTTTACATATGAGGTTGTATTCCCTCTTCTCTCCATTAGTTGGCAATATATCATAGATATTATTCTATATTTCTTTGAATTGTAGATTCCAATCATGATTCTTATTATTCTATTTTCATTCAAATGTATATTTTGTTTGATTTCTTTGTCAAAGAAGTCCCTAAATTATATTTCTGTTTAATCTCCTGGAAACACATGAAATTCCCATTTTTAATTACTATATATATTGCTGTTATTCCACTTTAAATCCGATGTTTAAACCTCTGACAGACATTCTAGCCTTAGTGCTCTTGATCATAGCCATTTTTGATCAATTGATTGCTGTCAGGATGTAATTATAATCTTAACAAGTAATGTCAAATGTTTAATAAATTACCCATCCTAGCTTTAACAATCTCTGTTAAAAACTAAATGGATATGAATGACACATCATAAATTCATTCAAATCAACAAAGTGAGGCAGGATTTTTTGGCGGTTTCTAAAAGAGGAAAATCTTTTTGAGGAATATTCCGATACCAGCAGGATGCTAAATCCCTCAATTAATCCGGTACAAATAATATGTTATTAGGTTCTTTGCCAGCTTCTATTTGGCAGCCGACTCGCTCAGCACGACTCCAGCTGTTCTTCTGACTGATTCTAGATGAAAATGGTAAAATGGTAAATGGCCTCATTTATATAGCGCTTTTCTCCAAAGCGCTTTACAGCAATGACTGACATTCACCCATTCACTCACACATTCACACACCGACGGCGGAGTCAACCACGCAGGGCCAGCTTGTCAGGAGCAATTGGGGTAAGGTGTCTTGCTCAGGGACACCAGGCACTCAGCTAGGAGGAGCCGGGAGAAATGCCGAGATGAAATGTCGTCTTGTTTCACTGTGTGATTTCAGATTTGTCTTTTTGTCACTTTGTGTGTCTGTTTTTAAGGCTCCAAGCACAACTTCAGACAGGACGCACCTGAAGTGGTCGCAGCTGCTCCGCCGAGAGCAGCCCGAGCCAAGAGGACGCCGGGCCGACTCACTGGCTGTGAGAGAGTGAGTTAACAGCTCAAGGAATTTAAGAAATTCATTATAGCCACCCTAATACTGAATTTAAAGAAACAATCTAACTCACTCCAATATAATAATCTGTATTAATAATGTCCAATGGTTCTAGATATTGTAAACTGTATAAATGATAACCGCCCCTACTCTACATCATGTTTGGTCCAGTAGGGGCCTAATCTACATGAAAATGGAGCCAATATGAACAATATTTGTGTTTCAGTCCCGGTCTCTGTGCTCTTCCCCGCTGCCGGAGCCTAGCCCTTCCCTCACCTCCTCCTCCTCCTCCAGCCCCAGTGAGTGGGCTCCTCAGGCCAGGGACAACGACTGGGTGGGTCAGAACCGAGCACCCAGTCCTGCCAGGCCAGGTCAGGCATCACCACTGCCCTACCAGCACCAGGACCACCAACAAAGACAATGTGAGCCTCAGTACATAAATTACACTATTAAGCAGTGGTAATATTTATGTTAAACTGCACATTCAGCAGCAAAAGACACAGATATGCTTAAATTAATTGTTTGATAGATTGGGAAATCATAAATAAAATATTGATTTATGCTATTATTATTTACCATGCAGACATGAGAGGTATAAACATACTCATCTTACTCCCAGCAAGAAGAGAATCTTCCAACTGCAAATTATTCCTTTAAAATGACTTAATTCCTGTGAATCTCTCTAGAAGAACAGCAGGATTATCACATGTTTTCTCCACAGTGCACCTGTCACGAGGTCCCAGTCCCATTTCCCTCAGCACACAGGAGGCCTGGCCGGTAGCAGCAGCCATAACAGAATATATCAATGCCTACTTCAAAGGTGGACAACATAACCGGTCAGTATGACTCCTTTTCTTAAAGGTCACAGAACAACTAATTTAAAACTAAAACTAATACCCGAGATTTGTCTCCAGTATCCGACGGAACTCCTTTTAAAATTGTTGTTCATAACAAGAAAGAAGAGAAAACAATATCTCTCTGCTTCTGCTGTATTGATCCTTTTTTTTATTTGTGTTTCCGTCTTCCTGCAGCTGTCTGGTAAAGATCACAGGCGACCTGACGATGTCCTTCCCTGCTGGCATCAGCCGCATTTTCACAGCTAATCCCCAACGTTCCCGTCCTCAGCTTCCGACTGGTCAACATCTCCAGGATTGATCACTTCCTGCCAAATCAGAAGCTGCTTTTCAGGTCAGATGGTGTGAATGTGTTGAGTCACAACTGTGTGTTTAACTGTAATGCCATCCCTTACAGTCCTGTCTCTGTGTGTCTCCAGTGACCCCTCTCAGACCGACCCAGACACCAGAGACTTCTGGTTCAACATGCCGGCTCTGCAGCTCTTCCTGCAGCGCGAGGCTGAACTCAACCCTCAGGCCTCGTACTACAACGTCGGCCTGCTCAAGTATCAGGTGAGGGTTTAAAATGACTGCAATACTTAATTAGTCGCACAATTTAATTTATGTATTTTGAACTGAACTATTTAAAACTTCTTAAGTAGGTAAATACTACAATAAAATACTTTATATTATGTGTAAATTCGCCAAAGGTTCCTGGACTTTCCTTGAAAGATGAGCTCTTTTAAAGTAAATCTTCCATCTCTGTTCATTTATCATTATTATTTTGTTGAAAACTGTGTTTATATTTCCTTCTGTGCTCTGACTTTGTGCTACTATTAATTGGACGTGTAATATCTGAACACTGTCTGTGTTTTACATGTTTTTAGTACCAGTCATTATAATTGATTACTACATAAAATAATAATGATTTCCTCAGGTATCGTCTCAGGACCCGGGTCGGGCTCCACTCCTGCTGTCTGCAGAGTGTCAGCGCAGTGGCACCGTGACCCGGGTGTCCCTGGATTACCACTGCTGCCCTGCCACCGCGCCCTCCACTCAGCTCGCCGCCGTGCAGGTGCTGCTACCATTAGACCACACTGCCACAGACCTGCAGTGCCAGCCGCCCGCTTCCTGGTAAGGGATGATGTGAAAACGCACAGCAGCTTCTGTAATCGGTTTAACGGAAGTCTGCCCCGTTATTGACCTGATTATTATGAAAAGTCAATAACAAGATTGTTTGTAATGCTCAAATAGAATTATGAATGAACCATGTTCATAATATAATCACCAAAGTGACATTCATGTTATTTTTTGGAGGATATTAAATTGTTGCAGATTAATTAACATACCATCAAGTAATCGAATCAAATAAGAGCTGACATATTAGTCAATTAAGCAATTACGTTCAGTTTACTTTTACTATTTAACAAATATAAATTTCACCATGTTCACCATCTTACTTTAGCCTCTTATTATGCTAACTTGTGCCATTTAGCACGAAACACCACGTACAGCTGAGGCTGCAGGTATGTATTCATAATTTAAAGTATTGGACGGATTAAAATGACCTGATGAGGGTGCTAGAGGATCATCAAAGTTATACCGGTTCATCCTGAGAGGGACATGAATATGTGTAGCAAATTTCACGGCCATCCACCTTTTAAGTTGTCAAGATGAATTTCACTCAAGAGCACAAATGTGAACCTCATGATGCCGCATGAGGAATAGTCACCATTAAGCTCTGAACCACATATTCATAGCAATCCATCCCCTAGTTCTTAAGCCTCACTGACTACTTGTTTTTCTCTGCAGGAACGCTGAGGAAAGACGGCTGCTGTGGAAACTCCCCAACCTCTCCCCGACCAACCACAGCAAAGGTCAGAACTCTGCTGCTGCTCTCCTTTTAGCTCTTTGCTTTTATAATGCCTCCACACCAACGACAGACATGGCCGGAGGCATTATGTTTTCAGGTTGTCCGTCCATGCTTACATGTGTAGGTCCGTCAGATCAGCCATTATCACACCTCCACCATCTACATAACCCATCTCACCATCTATCGCCATCCATCTAACTGACAGCCTGTTTTGTCTATTATGAGCCACCATCTGATTCGTATATTTGCCTCATTAAAATTAGTCCCCGAATTATTTTCTACTTCATTTCCTTCTTCTCGGCTTTATATCTCCACATTATGTCAGACAAATGTAATAATGAGTAATTAAGATCTCTGCATTCCGCGTCCTTCTCTTTTTTTTTAAAAAAAAGCTTGAATCTGAAGGCGTGTCATTACTTTTTAACGTGGCAGCTGCTCTCATCAGCCGAACGTTTCTCTTTTATTTTGTGTCAAATCAACTGTTGCTCATATTTCACAACGTTAATGGTGCGCAGATATGAGCAGAATCTTTCAAGGCTCTAATTTAAGATGGGAAAGTTTAAAATAAAGTCAAACTTGAGGTTTCCGTCACCTGCGTGCTTCTTTGTATCATACACCCACATGTCTTCTTTTATTTTCTTCTTTTATTTTCATATAATGATATATTATTACCGCGGTATGAAGCTACAGGCTTAAAAATAGACTATTCATAGATGTCAGTGATGCATGGGATGTTAAAATGTTTATAGTTAGAAGACATCTCTGGTTTATGAGCCAATGACAAAGCACTGAAATAACCCTCTCTTTTCCTTCTGAACCTTTCTTTATTAGTAAAAAAAAAAAATGCTGCTTTACATGAATATAATCTTGCAGTAAAACATTTATTTTACTGGACGTCTTGTAAACCGTGATGGAGAGAACATTCATCAGCTTCATGACAAGAAGCTGTACAGTTGTTCATCATTCATTTTTGTCTTTATCACGAATAATTAATCTATAAACGCAGAAGTGTTTGACATTGACATACAGAGGTCAAAACTGATTGGATTCTAATTGTTCTGCCTGCCATTTTTCTCTGAAGAACTCCCAAGGTTGACACTTAAATTGATTAATGTCAATTAATGAATTTTTACCCTGTTTTTCAAAAATAAGGTTTGTCCCAATTTTGGAAAAACAATGTTAAATTCTCTTACTTATAAGTGCTACCACTCTCCTTCACCTTTTGTACCAATTTATGGGTTCATGATTCATCAACTTAGTTTCTCATGTATCTGTGTCTCTCTGCCTGCTGATGCTGCCCCAGGCTCAGGGACTCTGTGTGCCAGCTGGCAGTGCCTGGAGGCCCCCCGCGGCCCTCCTCCCAGCTTGGCTGTTCAGTTTGTGGGCTCCGGGGCCTCGCTGTCGGGCATGGACCTGGAGCTGGTGGGCAGCCGCTACCGCATGTCGCTGGTCAAGAAGAGATTTGCCACAGGTGACACTGAACTTATATGCAGTACACAGGACTTTTTTTTTTTTTAAATATATATATATATATATATTACACGCTGCATGTGTATTTATCTCCCGGTGTATTGAAATATACATATACTGCCATGAAGGCTACAAACTCCCTTGTAGCCTGTAGTTTTGATAACAGATAATCATTTAGGTCTAATGAAGAAAAAAATACAACTTCTGAATTGTGAGGATTTGGCTTTTTTGCTTTATGTTTTTCACATTTTTATGACATTTTATAGCATGCTGTACTTTAACGTTCCTATTACAGTTTTGGGACATACAGTACTATAACTATTTTAGTAGTAGTAGTAGTAAATGTTGAAAAAAAGTTATATACAGCATGTTTTAAAAAAAGTCACAAAAAAGTAATGTATAGCATGTTGAAAAAAGTCACAAAAAAGTCATAGTATAGTGTGTCGAAAAAAGTCACGAAAAAAGTCAGTATAGCATATCGAAAAAAAGTCAGTATAGAATGTCGAAAAAAGTCACGAAAAAAGTCATAGTATAGTGTGTCGAAAAAAGTCACGAAAAAAGTCAGTATAGCATATCGAAAAAAAGTCAGTATAGAATGTCGAAAAAAGTTATGAAAAAAGTCAGTATAGTATGTCAGAAAACGTCACAAAAAAGTCATAGTATAGCATGTTGAAAAGTCACGAAAAAAAGGCAGTATAGTATGTCAGAAAAAGTCATAAAAAAGTCAGTATAGTATGTCGAAAAAAGTCGCATAAAAGGGGTGTGCTGAGTTGGCGCCCCATCTAAGTCCTCACTGCAGTGGCTGCAGGATGTTATAAAAACGTCATACTATAATATGGCATAAAAACGTCATCAAAAGTCATAGTATAGCATGTCATAAAAAGGTTTAAAAAAATCATTATCAGTATAATATGGCATACAAATATAAAAACATAATCTGGTAAGTACAAGATGTTACTTTTGAGTCTGTTAGTGGTGAATCTTTCAGCTTTCTGATTATTCTTTGTTGGATATTCAGTTTTGCTAAATAATAATACTGCTGGAAGGTATCTTATGTCTACCTTAGGTTGAGGCTATTTTGACAGTACATTTCCTTTTGGTACATTGTTTTTTGTCATCTATTTCACAGGGAAGTACATGGCTGGCTGCTCCTTGTGAATCGTGTAACGGACCATCACTGCAGGTTCAGAGAACTTTTGCACTTTTTCCCCCCCGAGCTGAGTGCCAGATGGAGGAGGAGAGATAATTTGTGGTAAGACATTAAAACTGAAGACTGACAGCTCAGCCTTGAAGGACAATGTGCACTTACTTCTGACAGTGTCCTGCTGTTTAAGGACCAAGCCTTTTCTTCTTCTCTAACTTAAGTTCTGTGTGTTGTACACTCAGTCATCCTGCCTTTAGCAACAGGAAAACTTGTTTTTTCTGTCCTCTGTTCATTGTGTTCTGAGACTGCAAACTGAGCGAGATGTCGGAACATTTCATAAATATTATGGAGGAAAGGAAAACATGAATAAAGTTATGTGGAACTGATTTACCATTGAAACTAGGATTTTTAAATTATGTAAATACTGTATGTTAGAAATATCTGGAGCATCTAAAAGATTGAAGCAGCCGCTTGTCTTTACCAAACTATAGAAAAACAAATGTTTGTAAATCTGCTGTTTGTTCCAAATAAGATGTTTTGTGATGTTGATGTTTGATATAAATAAATGTGCTCAAACATTTTGGTTTACACCAATTTATTACACATAGTGACCAAGTACAAAATACAGCTGAACAATGCAGTTTATTACAGACCATCATCTGTTCTTAGGATAGTTAAAGTGTAGTCAAGAACAGGTTTGAAAATGCACAAAAATAAGGGTTCAGTATACTTGTAAGAAGAACCAAATCTAGTTCAATAAAAAATAATCCTCCGTCAAAAGTCTAAAACAGCCTTACAAAACATTACAAAGTACACACAGAAATTACTTTTTTTTTTCTCCAAAGCACTTGAAGGCAAATTACTGTGACAGGCACAAGTTACAAAAAGCCTTAAATAACTCAAGCTCAAGGATTCTCATCGCTACAACAAAATCATTGGAAAAGGGGGGGAGGGGTTGAGGATAAATCAATCAAACCAATTTCAAATGAGAATACTTTATATAAATAAAATGAGCTTGTGACAGGTTGACAGGTTCGGGCGCAGTAATGCCACAGTATTAACTGAATTTCATACATTGAACAATTGAGATTGAAAAAAAAAAAATCATACACGGCAGTCAGCATATTCTCCCGATACAAAGTGACCGACGACGTACAGTGTGAGAAGAGAGATTAGGCAAAGACCGAAGGCCACAGAGCACACACTTTCTACATCATACAAAGATATATATATATATTTATATATATTTATATTTATATATTTAAAATGTTTTATGGACAAACTCCCCAAATAATGCACTGTATTTTTCTATCTAATTCAAACGGAACAAAAGACTTTATTCTGAGTAACAGCATGAGGTCAAAATATCTGAAGTCAGGGAGCGTGTGCCGGCTCAGATGCCAACGAGATCCTCTTTCTGTGTAAGTTTTGGTTTTACAGGTCCATCACTGTAACGTGTATTGATTCATCTCCTTTAGAGGAAATGTAAAACCACTTTTCTTTTCGGAAAATGAGGCTCAATGAGACAGACCAGTTTCCAGTTATGGTTTTAACATCTCCATCTCCATCAAGTCAATTACTCTAGATCTGTGGCCGCCGAGTGAACCGCCACAGGTCTGAGTCACTGTATTGGGATTTACAACAGTGGCTTCATTTTTGTAACACTTGCCTCATGTCAACTGAGCCGAACAGCATAGAAATCTATTGAGGTAAACAAACCAACCCTTACACAGCCACGGTAGCATACAGAATTCCCTGCCTTCCTGACTACTGCGAGACTACGAGGCCCTACAACGCCATGACTGGCTAAGCTGGTGGAAACGACTGAGGGAAAGGTCCTTTGGGTCAGTAGGTTGCATGTTGTTTTTTCTTTTTTTTGGTGTGTGTGTGTGTGTGTGTGTGTGTGTGAATGTGTCTGTGTGTGTTTGCTATGTGCAGCAGCAGAGGCAACGAAGAGTATGCACACCTACACCTAATCAATGTTAAAGGTGCTTTGAATGTCTGAGGTTTGGAGACGATACATTCGTACTGCGGTAGAGGCACAGCTGAGGGACAGATAGACATCTGAAGTGGTGGTTTCAAAATTAGCAATCTAAGGCACTCAAATGACACTATGGCACAGCTAGTTAAGAGTTTAAAAAAAAGAAGAGGAGAATCACAAACACCACACACCACCACTCAAAGTTACACATCCATTGAAAAGGTACTGCACAAACTCATTCACAGTTGCAACAAAAGGGGAAAGAAAATCAGACCTGTGTTACACCCTTGTGAGTAAAAAAAAGAAAGGAAAATAAAAAGTGAGCTTCCTGGGAGAAAGATCTCCGTCCCTATAAACGCTAGTGAGGGGAGGACTGACATTGCTACTTTCTTCTCTATGTACATTGCACACACTGACTGCAGGCCCCAAACGCCACTTTAAGGTCACCTTGTTATGGCGAACTGCTGGTCCTTGTGGCTTTCAGTCCAGCCCCGTTCAGATTCCACTCACATCTCCTGCTGAGGGTGGCTCATGTCGATCCTCTCTCTCTTTACGGCTGGTTCAGTAGGCCCTCTGGACGTGTCGGCGTCACTTCCGAGGTCACTCATCTCATCAGAGAAGGACGCATCTAGAGAGTGAGGGAATGTTGGAATAGTTAACGGTTAAGATCAACATAAGGAGTGTCCTTTAATCATTTTAAAAGCTACTCGCTAGGTGGTAATCATTTTGATTGTGAGCCTCGACTAAATAGTAGAGAATTCCAATTACGGTAAGAATCTCCATGATTTTTCTCGATTTGAGTAAAATAAAGCTTTATTACATATCTATTTTTAAAGACAAGAGCAATGTGTAAACAATAAATACAAAGATAACAAACGTAACATAAAAAATATAGTGTTTTTTTATTATAGTGTTTACTATATAGATTAAATCTTGTTGAACTAAGTCATCATATTTATTGGTGACACTAGAACTACTTGATGTAACGAAACCCAAAGAAGTTAGATAGGACTAATATCAAAACCAACGGAGTATAATAAAACCTTACCCTTTTCCATTAGAGACGGCATCATAGAGGTCAGGTCACTGAACTATGATTCCAGAGATAAGAGAGCATTAGTCACAAAACATCATCATTTGCATTCAAACGTGTGGAGCTTCTGTAGAAATATCTTCCTTCTTACCTCTCCCATGACAGCAATAGGAGTTTCTCCGGTGGCCTGAGCCACGCGGTGTTCCACCAGGTAAAACATGTACTCATCATACAGCAGGCGAATCAGGTGGAAAGAGCCAAAACTGGCTGCACTACGCAGGGTCAAGTCTCTGATCACCATGGAGCTGCAGGAAGACGAGGAGGAAAAGAGATGATGTATGAAATGCTTTTGTTTGTATTGAGGAACGTGTGAAGCCTCCCTGTAACCCCTTGTACCTGTAAAAGGACCATTTAAGCAGGAACTGGCGTGCAGCTTTGGGGAAGCTGGGACTGCCCTGGTGAGGCTTCAGGACCTGAGAGACAACGTTGTCGAGCCAGGTAGCCCATTGATCCAGAGAGCTCTGCTGTTGCAGGGTGACCTTAAAGTCCTGCTCCAGACGCTGGACGACGCTCTCGTCACACTGACACACCCATGACGCCTGCTCCTGTTAGACACAACCACCGCACACATTCAGCAAGAATCCACAAGTGGGAACCGGAAAACACGAAGCCTCGACATTAAATCAACAGGGAAGCTTTCCGACACGTCTACCTGGACGTTGGCGAAGTCCACCCGGTTGAGGTCTGAGAGCATCTGGTTGATCTGAGAGGTGTTCTGGAGGACGGCCCGGGCTGCCTGGGCCAGGTGGTTCAGACTGGTGTATCGTCTCAGCGTCTGGGCAAACGCACTGACCACCGCCACCTACCCCCCCATGACAAACCCCATCATTTTATGTCACTATGTTTTAATGTGTGATTGTTAGAAACAAATAACGCAAGACACTAGATTGGGATTCCAGGGCTCTCTGTCAGAAAATGAACGTGATGTAAATATGATACTATATCTTGCATCTACATAAACTCTAAGGAACACAAACCAGCCACATGAGATGATAACAGTAACTGTTCAGGCTGAAGCTATGAGGAAATATGTTAGATTTAGTGATGTGCACACTAGATATATATTTTAATATCAAACTTCCTATGAGCTATATTACATGCACATAGAATGGAGGTAACAGCTGTTAGAAAAGGGGCTTTTTTTTTTTGTTACCTTGGTGCGGATAATCTCTTGAGGAAAGTTGGTCATGGCATTAGTTAGCCAGCCCTCCAGACTCTTGGCAAAGTTGCGGATGGCCTGAGTGAGAGTGCCTGAAGAAACGGAACAGCCTGGGTTACAAAAAGACTTTACTACAACGCAAACACGGCCAACTGAATGAAGTAGATCTGGAAAACAAACGTTGTATTAAACACCTAATCATTTATCCTTCAACATTTACTCGATGGCACGGCAAATACAGAATCTTTGACTGTTGTTACCATGGCATTAATAAAAACATGACCCAACAGTAACTTTTTACAACTGTGCTCAAAAAGGTCCTTCATCACTGCATGAAAATAGAATATATATTGTTTTGTGTTAATAAGCAACTGTTGGCTCACAAAAAGGGGGGAAACAGTCTGAATTACAAAAGGACTTTACTAGGTTTTGCTATGCATAAAGTATCATAAGATACAAACAATTATATTAATTAATTAATTAATTAATTAAATAGGTAATCAGATTAAGCTGTACTGGTATTACTTCTACAGTGTGTATATTTTATTTAAGTGAGGTGGTTCAGGAGGGATTTTTCGACCATAGACAACCCACACGTTTGTCTCAGTACAGTGTACTTCATTGTAGTATCTTAATACAATTATGAAAATAAAATATCATGAGTACTGACTAGGAACAGGACGCAGCACATCAGGGATGAGGATCTCTACCAGAGCCTGGTAGAGGATGTGGTCACAGCTCCTCATCCATAGCCTGACTGGTTCATATTTACACAGAGCTACCAGCTTCTCTCGGGGGATCACGCCCTCCATGTCATCATCACTACACACACACACACACACAGAAGGGGGGAAACATATAGCCCAATCATAAATATCTATCAAACATCTATTATTCAAACATAATTATCTATCTTTATCTATCAAATAAACCTCAGCAGACAGTTGGGTATCATGGTTAGAGTTTTTGAATGTTAAAAATAAGACGTAGCTCTTCCTCTAAATATCATCTGACCTGTTGGGGATGGTGGTATTTCCGTCACTAGGTGGCGGTGTTGAATACCAAAAGGTCTGCCAGAGTTTCTCAATGTAGTGGAACTGGAGGTTCATCACCACATCCAAAGTAGCCTGCAGGAGAGCAGCGAGGGAGGGAGGGAGGGAGGGAGGGAGAGAAGGAGGGGTTAGGGGGGGACAAAACATACAGACCTCAACCATGGCAACCAGACACACAACAAAGTTTCTACAGGCAGGCAAGCAGCCTCTCGCTCACTCCAGGCCCTCCCAGTTAGACAATGAGCCAGCTCAAACACAGCTCCCCACACATTAATCATCAGGAGGATCCTAAAGGCCATGTTTATGCTTCAACTGGGTTTTTTTTCCCCCTTTCGGTTCATTTCACTCAGCTAAATTAGGAAACTAAGATCAAAAAGTAACTAAGTATCATACATGCATACATTTGCCTCCCTTTAGCAACAATGTGCTGACCTGAACTAACCCGTGTGATTTCCTTCCCTGTTCATATGTATGAGGCTCTTAGAAACCAGAGTGTACCGCGCTCAAGTGAACACGGTGACGGCGCAAAGGAAGCAGTGGTAATCTGGCGATCTAAAATGATAAAATAAGTTTCAGGGCTTAGTCAGAGAGAAAACGCATTAACCAAGTTCTAAAAAAGAGTGTGACGGGATCACCTCTAACCCTTGACACACACATGTCAAAGTAAACCATAAAACCAGCGCTGTAGAAGTTGTTTAGGACATTCACAAGAAGTGGAGGTTGAGTTATTCAGTACATCTCTACGTTGAACGTATGATTCACACCGTGCCCAGAGATTCTCTGCTTTCGCTATCTGGCAGGACGTGCACTTGCCGCTGGATCTTGTTACACAGCAGTGTGGGCTTCAATCACATGATATGTTTGTGCTTCCTCTCCAGCCGTTGCCGTGGCAACCTTGTTTACGGTTGCCCCAGGCAACAGGTCAAACACAGAACTCCAAAACAAAAAAGGAGAATTCCCCATTCCCTCTAAATTAGAGCGTTTTGCCGCCACAGTTTTGCACCACACGGGAAAAACAACTTGCCTTAAAAGAGAAGAGAGAGAGAAAAAAAAAGCATGGAGGAGAAATAACACATGTTCACATGCACGGCCGCACACAAACAAGCGGCCTGCGGCAGAGATTCACGAATCTTATCCCCTCACATCTGTGCACACACAATTACAACTAATGTGGTCTACAGTGTAATTTACTATCCTCAGAGTTTTATTAAACACCTAATCATTTGTGCTTAGGTATCAGCTTCGTCATTAAATGAATGGCTGAGTATATGACTGTTGTTACCATGACATTAATAAATACATGCCCAACAGTGAATACAAGCCCATTTAAAGCCCTGCTCAAAAACTCCTTTAACTGCATGAAAAATAAGAATGTTTTTATGCTTAAGCCAACTTTATTTGTGTTGTAACTTAAAATGATGTCGATAAAAGTCTTGGCTAATGTGTTAACAGGTCATTGTTGGCTCACAAGAAAAGTGAAAAAAAGAAGAAATGCATAAACATTAAACACACAGAGGCAATGAGAGCTGTGAGAGTGACAGAAATGCGCTGGCAAACAAAGACAGGAGCCCATGTGCCTGTCCTCAGACAAGGCAACACAAAGGCCCAAGGGGAGGCCACCACAAAGACACCAAGATGTCCACCCAGCGTGCTGAAAGGTTAATTGGCATGTCTTGAAAGCTGCACAGAGATGAAAAGACGACTGGAACAAAGGGAGCGTGGTCATGCTAGACAAGGGGAGGCCAGGGATAATATGATAAAGCCAGAGCTTCGCTGCTTTAATCACAGCCCTTTCTCCTGCCGGTAAAACCCCCCAAATTTTAATGTTCAATTTGAGTTCTACTCTGCTATATCCTAATTGTCCTACCAAGAGACTATGGATTATGCCCTGCAACCTGTGAACATTATACAGTTCTTAATAGATGTTTCAGTAGAAGCTGAGCACCTCTTGATTGCTATAGTTTGAGGATATGCATCTGCACTTATTAAACCAATACATCATTTTAGGGCCAGAATTAGGATTGTGATGAAATCACAGTAAAATCTAAAAGCCGATGATGATTACAATAAATGTTTAGCTTCATAACTTTTCTTTAACATGTATGTGGCTCTCATTTGTCCAGACGCAATTAAATCTTTAAAGATGCTCATTGTTTATTTAAAATGGCTGGGCACTGTAATTAATTAAATGGTACTCAAACAGGAGTGAATATTTGTTGGAGACAATATTTACACTGAATTAATACACATTTGGTGCTTTAGTGAGTATTTACAACAGCAGGACAGTGTTTGTGGGATTACCACAGAATACACCTCAGTGCCAGCAATCAGACTCCATACAGAAAGCTTTATACAACTTTCTAATAGTGATCCCGATGACCTGTAAACTGTCTTTGATGTGTAAAATCAGTGGAGTTCCCTTTTAAAGCGCTCCCATTTATATTCACGTCAATGCAGGCTCAGTGAGAAACACATTCATAGAGCTTTACCTCACAGTGGTCTCTGTAGAGTGTCTGCAGTTTCTTGATATCATTCATGTTGATGCGCTCGGGCAGAGGCTGAGTGCCCAAGTCAGGAGTAGGAAATGGAGGCAAAGAGTGGGACGTATCTGCAAAGAGCAAAAATGTAGTCACACATTTCACTTACACAGACACACAAAGACCAATCCTTCTGGAGACAGAAACTACAATACAGGCAAATGTATTAGTGCTCCTTGTTTATTTTCCTAATTTGTATCATTACAACCTGGAATTAAATTTATGAATTGGATTTTATGTGATGGACAAAATAGTGAAGGTTAATTAAAAATAATTTGGGGTTCACAAAGTCCATTACATCCAATACATATAAAAATACATTTTAACTCCAGGTTGTAATGAGAAAAAAAAATAGAAAACATGCCAAGGAGGTGAATACTTTTGCGGGACTGTATATAAAACGGTATGGGTAGATCATACAGTGTCAACACAGAAACATATCCTACAATTATCTCAGCAAACAAGATGCCCGACAGTTCATTTTACCAGTCAGGCCGTTATCACAGGTGTTTATTATTATTGTGTGAGTAAAGCCAACATGTGGAAAAATATGATTTATCTCTGTGATTTACTTGAGGAAAAAAATTCAGAAAAAAGAAGTAGAAGTGTTCAAAGTTTAAAAGACATGTCATGTGACAAATATTTGTTGACAAACCGTTGTCATGGCAACCGCCCACCTCCTGTCCTTACCTATGTACTGCTGGTGGTGTTGGCTTTGAGCAGCCACGGACTGCTCTGGAGTGCTACTACAGTGCTGAGAGCTCCCACACAGGCTGTCAGACATGCCGTCCACCTTCTGTAGAGGTTTGAACCTAAACACACAGTAGAAGACACAACATGTATGTTTGCTGGGTTTTGAAGGACTAGGTGAGCTGGAATAGTAAAGAACGTGCCATTGAGGGCTGGGACAATGCAGGTTATCATTCTAATGAAAAGTCGCACATAGGTAAGCACACCTTAAACAAAAAGGTAATTAGCAAATAAGCAGGGGTTTATTCAAAAGGAAACTAACACTTTAAACAGCATATTTATTCTATTCATATTTTGAGATATCATTTTGGTGCCTCATTTTGGTGGGAATGTCTGGGGTGAAAACCACTACACATACATAGTGAGAACTCAGCAGTGAACTACATACTTACACTCCAGAAGGAAAGAAGAAAGAAACAGAAACTGGAGAGTAACTTAAAACCAGGCTGAAAAGCAGTTTTCCACTCACCTCTCTGTTTGAAACTTTCAAAACAGACAATGTGTGGTTAGAAATGTGTTTGTACCTGTAGACACACCCAAAAGTGATGTCATGGTGTACTCACACACCCTGGAGTACACTTCTACATCCTATAGCAAGGTGAGATTCAAACCACTTAGGTCAACAAAAACAAGACTTTCAGGGGTGTTAACTTAATCTTTAAAAACATACATTCAAACATTTGCCACCAGTGTTCTATGAGAAGCAACCAAAAAAAATAAATACACTGCAAAAGCTGCAACTGTTAACACTTTGAAGAAGTCACTGAACAAACCTCTGTTTCCATAAAAACATGAGTACATGTTGGCAATGCTGAAGGCAGCCTTGGTCTAGAGTTAGAGAACTTGGGGGAAAATAGGGACCCATGAAAGAAAATGAAATGGGCAGGGAAAAGAGCCAAAGAACTTGGAGAGGACTTTGATTAAGATAAAGCACAGCACAGCCTCAGAGCATAGGCTATGAAAGTGAGGCTGCTGTCACAGAGGAAATGTCACCAAAAGTGAAATTTGATCACCACATGATCTTAATTCAAAAACACTTAAAAGATAACTCTGCCAAAGTATAACACAACCAGCAAAATGACATAGGGTGAATGGAACATTTGTGAAAGTTGAAACAAATGGCAAGAGAGAGTGCTGACCTCTGTTTCTGGTGGACAGGCTGCTGCCTCATGGCCATGTACTGGGTGTCTTCCTGCAGCCGGTTCAGCGGTGAGTCTGGCTTCACCCGGATGCCATAGTAGTGATACTTTGAGTTGCCTCTGGTGGAATCATGAGAATAACCAGAAACCAGTGAGGAGGAGAAGACTTCCCATCAGTGTAAAATCTATCATTATGCTCTTCCATCACAAAGTCCTCCAAGGCCTATAAGCATCATCATATCCTCATCACCTATAATGATTACCGTTATCAGCATCTTCAGCATCGCAAAAAACAACCTCTTCCTGTTTGTACCTTGTGCCGAGGCGGCGGGTCCTCAGGCCCATGAAGACTGAGCGGATGAGCTTGCCGAAGGAGGCTGCGTTGACCGGATCCAGTTTCTGTTCCTGACAGTGCCTTAAGTAATGGTTATACAGGGAGCACCGGGGCAGGCTCACTCCCTCTGCCGTCTCATAGTTGTCCAGCAGCCACTGCAACTAAAAACAGAAGAAGACACGGTTTCCCAATCGGTGAGCCCGGCAGACAAACCGCTCTATGATTGTCATTTGGCTGGAAATCAAGAGGAGCATTGCAACTTATTAGCACATCGAGACAGATAACACTCACCGCTCACATCACATAACCACCTGTTACGAGGTTACACACCAAAGACACCACTGCACTCCTGCTGTGGCTACGTTAAGGCCTTTGTATTCTTGGCTGAAGCAGTAAGTAACTGCAGCATAAGGAATGGCTGATTGAGTAAACACTCAAAACATCTGAAGTGCTATTCATTCTAAGGCACAAGTCAAGTCAATATTGAGGAAGATTAGGTCACAGTTTAAAATGTATCGAAAGCAGATGCTTCAGACACTGTTCATACAAATGATGTGGAGATTGTGAGATCACAATTGAGGTTAGGAGTAGGAAGGGAAAGAATCTAAACCACAAATGTCCCATGTTGGCATTGGAATTATGGACGGAAATATCACATCTTATTTGAATTTCATTATAATTGAGTGACAGAGCCGGTCATACTGCAATAAACTTCATTGCCTTCCGGGGGAAAATACCCATCAATTTAAAGTCCATGATGGGTATTAAGAAATATACACAAGTCGCATTATTAAGCAAAAATTGATAGAAAATGTAAGTTCAAATCAAGGATGAAAGCTATTTGGGAAAATTAGTCATGGCAGTGTGAAAGTGCAGATCACGTAAAGCTAGGAGAAAGTAGTGTGTTCAACATTGCAGAACATAAGCAGAACACACTGCCTAAAGGTTCAGCTTTTCTTTTTTTTAAATTTGAATTTCCCCTCATGTCCTTTTCAAAGAAAGTTCCTGGTTGACTTACATGGCTGTTGAGCAGGCTGCTTTTGTGACTTGCAATTCCTTCAGACTTTTGGAGGTTTTCAATCGCCATTTCAAGCTAAAGAAAGAAGAAGCATGCAAAAAAAGAGGGAGGAGGCAGGAGAATGAGAGGGATAGAAAAAGAGAGGGGAACAGAAATAAGCAGGGGTATATGAAGAAAACACACAAAAAAATAAAACAGATAAAGGAAACAAGACTGTTAGCGAGCAGCCAGATCTCTGCATTTCCATTAAAATCAGTCAGTGTTGTAGCCAAATCCATTATCGACTGACAAAAGCATGCAAATCAAGGGTCTCATTGGGTTAAGCCGCTCAGTGAAGTTTTGCGGTCAGAAACTCTAATGTATGCAAATAGGAACCACAAACAGGGGCACAGGTCACGTCAAGTTTGAGGACAATAGGTCAACAACGCCTAAAACTATCTCTGCCCCGTCTGCAAAAATGTATCAAACAATGTAACTTGAAAGACTAAAAATCAGATAAACTGAGTTGTACCTACAACACAAGCCAGAGCTTCATGGTTATAAAATACACTGACATTTTATTCTGTCTTTGGACAACAAAAAATAATGGAGTCCAACTGGCGGGCAAAGTGAATGACAAAACCAGGGACATTCAGTTGAGCCTTAGAAGAAAATCAAGTCAAAAAAGAAAAGATGTGTGGTATTGCAGCCAAACTGGAGACATAGAAGAAAAGGAAAAAGAAGCAGGCAGCGTTCCAAGCCTTAAGAAGGCTCCAGAGGGCTCATGGCCAAATGGTAATGAGCCCCAGGGGTTGCTTTGTTTCGCAGGGTGCTCAAGTGCCTGTGAAAACCTCTGAAACAAGGCAGTGCTGAATTATTTAAGCCAATGTCCCGATTCTACAGGCTCTCTGCCCTGTACTGCTCTGCGGTCGATGTGTTACTGCAGCCAGGAGGCCCCAACTCAGGTTGCCATAAACCCTGTGTGTCTCTCCCTGCCTTTAATGCTTGTCCGAGAGCCAGACTAGACACAGGCTCAGGTAGCAGTGATGACAGTTGGCACCAGTGTGCATCTCACAACACCATATGGTAGTGGGGATCTCTGCTGTTGACTAGTAACAACTAATTAATGTACTTTTAAAATAAAAAAATAAATAAAAACTTTAATTTTGCCACATAGTTCAAAAAAGACCAACAATCCCTGAAGAATATTTGGTCAGTCATTCAGTCTTTCTTTATTTTGTTTTTCGTTTTTATTGGCACATAACCCCTCTCTGTTTGAAAAAGTACTTCAGAGTAGTACAGAAAACTGGTAGATGCTGCTCACCATAGCTGAGGAGGACCGTGACGAGTGTGATATGTGGTTGCGGCTTCCCTCCATACTTCCTCCATGAATCAGATAGGTGCTTCCACTGGAGATGATGTGGCTGCTACCCACATCCATAGCAATGCCCACCATGCCGTGAGGGGGCACCCCACCACCGGCAGAGGAGACCACCGTGGTGACATGCGCTCCCCCAGCCTGCGAGTCAAAGTAGGTTCCCCCGCTGCTCTGTCCATACAACTGCGCCTCGGGGTTGTAGGAATAGGCTGTTCGGCTGGGGAGAGATAGTTGTAGTCAGGAATCAGTGATTTTCCATAATGACGCTAAATAACACACATTTCAGGAGGACAATTAAGAATCTTCCCATTTTCACTTTTTTCCCCCAATTATGAGAAAACCATATCTGCCATTATGCTTTCCATCCAGCATGTATTCACTCTTAATTCAAGATGAATTCTGCATTTGGAGTGGAGCCAAATATTATGCACTGTGTTGTTTATGTTAAATTGAAGAAGCAAAAATGTGTGTTTAAATACCGGTTATTTTTTTTACTGGGTTCAATTTAACTTTATTGCATAGGCTATTTGAACTACACAATGAAAATACTTGGAGTAATGTAACATTGCTTACATAGTTCCATTGGTGTAAACAGTCTCTCCGCTTTCTCCAACATATTGGACCTGGGATGGGTAGACATGTTGCACCTGCTGCACCTATAGAGAGACACGAGGAAATAAAAGCAGGGGAATATAGTAATTTATACTATAAATAGTGAAAATCAGTCCATCTCCTACTGGCTTATGTTATGAAATGATGAAAAAATCACCTGGAAATATGAGACTGGCACCTAAGAAAAGCTAATAGACAGACAGGTCAACTCCTAAACTCCTTTCACCATTAGAATAGAAGCTAGACATCACACAGAGTTTGTGAAGCAATTTGGTTCAAGCCCCCAGGAATCACCAGGCTTTGTCACATATAACCTGGGACCCAGAGAAGACTTTTGAACTTAGACATCACAAAAGAAGCAGCCATAAAGCTAAGCAAAATCAACACATTAACACATTACCAAACATTGGGGCTTAAGTTTATGTGAAAGATGCAAAGAGTTGTATTGCGGTTTTATTTTCATGTTATTCATGTACGCAGGCAGCGGGCCAGGCTCAGCCAGAGAAAGACACTTTTGCATACCCCTGAGGGGCACAGGAAGCAGGAGAAAGTTTGGCACATGCTCGAGATGAGTAGCTTTCAGGAAAGTGAACAGCCTGCCATGTTTGGGACCTTCATTTAGTGTTAAACACAAACATGGTTTGATTACTTTTTAAGTTGTTTACTAAGGACTACAATTTCCCATTCTGTTATTGTTTAACCTGAAAGCAAATTCTGACCTGAATGAAAAGTTCATCAAATATTTGTAAGTGACAAATAAGCCCTGGAGAAACAAGCTATATGCTTATTTAGCTTTTGTGTTTATTGTAATAATAATAATAATAATACAATTTAAAAGCACAGAATAGGTCTCTCACTCACAAATGTCAAAATAGGTTAATCTAAAAAAAGAGAAAAAAAAAAAAGCCAAAGGGAGTACAAGTATTTTCACAGCACTGTATAAGTATGTACAGCACTGTGTACCTGCTGAGAGACCTGTTGAACCCTGGGTACTGAAAGCTGCTGTACTTGTCCTCCCTTCTGAGCTGAGCCTGTAGCTTGAACCAGCACCCTCTGTGTGGATACAAGACATAACCCAATTACATAGGTATGCTGCTGCAATCACACACATACACATATAATTGTAAACATGTGACAGTCGACACTCGTGAAACGTGCATTCATGAATAAACAGCACACACCTCTCTCCGCCAGTCAAACATCCTAAATGCCAGGACAGGATAGAGGTGTGTATAGTACAACACTGTATTTTCCTAGTGTACTCCTCTGATTATGCCGTTTTTTTCAGACATCATGCTCAAGCATCAAGTAGAGTAGCTGGTTTGTAACTAGTAACTAGTCGTTTATATTTAACATTTGGAAAGAAATAGGATGGAACAGTTAGGGTAAGCTAGGGTTGGTAACCTTCTTCATACATATTTGTTGAACTGTCAAATTTGGCTCAAATGAAATGACGGCTTATCCGAGTGTCTACCCACTGAACACGCTCTCCCGATGCACACGTTGCACGTCATCACAGTCTCACAGCCACAAGCTGCTAGCATGAGTGCTGTGAGTAGGCCAATTTCATTGTTTATGTGCATAATGATCATTTTAGGGGGGTTGCTTTGGACAGAGGCCTGAAGCGTTGCAGGCCTGAAGGGACGGAGGCCTGAAGAGAGGGGCTGTCTGTGTTGCGGCTTTCTAACTAGATTTAGCAACTTTTGGAGCGCTGGTGCTGCTAGGTACTTTCATTGGAAAAGAGTTGGCACTGAACCGAGTTTTTCGGTTGAATCATTTTTCAAATCTAATGACATTGCAGACTTTCCCCATTTGTCCTGTCATTACAGTAGCAGAAGAGAAGAGATACTACCTGCTGGGAGGCTGGGACAGGCTGTACCACAGGCGCCTGAGCTGATGATGATGTCCGCAGCGCTGCCACGCTGGTCGTGGTGTCTGTCCCTCCTTCTGAGCTCTGCATGCTGGGTTGCAGGGGGAAGACAAAGTGAAATTGGAAAAGAGTTAGAGACATAAGTAGGGGATATTTAATACACGATGGAAGAAATTGTTTCATAGGTATACTGAAGCTAGAAAGAAAAGAATAAGAGCATTGCACATCATCACATATACAACCATTCTAAATAAATGCTTGTTCACTGCACCCCTCCTCTCATGGAGCCACCAGGGAATTCATCGTGCCCCAGGGGATTTCTGGCTTTACCAGATCAAGCTGAATCTGTGAATCTGAAAAGTTACAGTACAGGAGTTCAAGTTACCAACAGGACTGAACTGCTTCCTGAGGACCAAAAGCCCTGCCGCCACTCAACTTTCCACTGCGTGACAATGTGCACAGCATAGCAAAGGGGAACTAAAAAACGGAGTGACACAAAGGCTCTCTTAAAAAAAAGGAAAGCAAGGGAAAGAGCGGGAGTAAGGAAGGGACAAGAGAAGAATGGAACTGCAAGGGGGAGTAAGTAGATAAAAAACAATTTCCCCACTCTCAAAAAGGAAAAAAAAAAACGAAGGGGGAAAAAAGATGAAAATGGCAGTGAGGCTCCAGCCCCTGCCAGGGTTCTGATGATATCCAGCATTTGTTTCGTACGAGAGCAGTACTCTGAGGGCTCCAATAATCCAGCTGATATGAGGAAATTCCTCAATGCTTTGTAAACGTTTGTCGGTTGCTATGGTGAGGAATCCATGACGACCACCCCCAACTCAACCACCCGCCTCCCCTCCCTGTTCACTCCTCTATTCCCCCTCTTATAAAGCTCTTGCACAGGAACTTTCGAGTGCAACCGCAAAGAGAAGAGGAGGAGTAGGATTAGAAAAAGAGAGAGGGAGATATGGCACAGTTGGCGGGTGGGTTGAATTGATGAGCATAAATACAGGCGCAACAGGAAACGTCAGTAGGTAAACGAGAGAATGGTGATCACCGGGAGAATAACAGCAAAAAACTACGAGACAGAACCTGTTCTAGACATGCTTTGATCATTTACAACACATGCACTAAAATGTTATTTTAATCCACTGGAAGAGATCTGAGGAACACTACTCAGGCTGCAGTAATCTGGAGGCTGAGCGACACACAAGCAACAGGTGCAGCATAATAACCCACCTACACTTTCGGATGGGGCTGCACCATTAAAGCTTTTCAATTCAAACCTCTGCTAACATAAAAAATAAAAAGACCTTCCTGCATTCGTTGCAGCAAACTAAGTGCTCTTGATTCATAAATGATTACCAAGGCTGCCTCGTATCGTATGCCAGAAAGTGTTTAGAAACAGATCTAACATATAATTCAAAAAAAAGAACAACATCATGGCAAAATGAATCCGAATCAAGGAAACCCCACCAGTGATGGAGTGGAAGATGAAATGAATGTAGCCAAACCATAATTCCAACCAAAATGTTGTGCTCACATCAAAATGGAGTTAGCATCCTCTTTTGTGGAACATTTACTGAGTTAAAGACTATGCTGATACAGGATACCGCTCATTTATACAACCCCCTAATTGTTGGCACCGAATACAACATGATGAAGCTATCACAGGCAATACCACAAAATCTACCACCCATTATGAAGCCTTTCCCACAGGCAGAAGAAGATTGCAAAAGCAAATGCTTAGCTAAGATACTTTCTTTACAGCTCTAAATCGTAATCCACGCTCTGTACTAGAAAGTAGTGAAAGTCAAGATACTGTTCAGGGCTGCATCACACCCCATGTTGAGTTACAGGAGGAGAGAGTCTGGCTTTTTATTTCTGTATTTATTGTTAATTACAGCATCAGTCTGCCAATCACAGCTCTCTAAGGTAGGTGATCAAAATTCAAGGAAATACAAACTGTCTGTGAACAGATGATTGCCCTTTTGATCTTAAAGCTACCTGGAAGAACCAAAGAAATCAAACAGAGCGGAGCATGAACAGATTTACCCCACTAAAAACAGTAGTTGATTTGTAAAATAAGAGATACCTCTCAACAGGGTACAGTTTTACCCATCAGCAGTATTTTGGGGGGATATCTAGGATTTAGGGACAGTACTGGATGCTATATCAAAATCAGAGAGTGTACCTTTAAGATAGCAAAACAACAGATTTGGGTGTGCCACCACTGGCGTTTTCCATTTGTGGAGATTGTGCCACAGGCAAAGACACTGCTCTTCTGCCGACATGACTAACATGAGTGGAAGAGGCCTATGTCGAAATTCCAGCTATGTGTCAATCTTCAGACATGGGCCTCCTAAGCGCCATATTCAGTCGAGCCTAAGCAGCCCGCTGAGTCCAGTTTCAATGTATTTGTTAGAGCAGGGCACAATTAGCACTTGCATGTCAAAGTGCTCATATTCCATTACCATTTTTCTTCACACCTCTTTCTTGTATGTCATTAAAGTACCAAAAGACTTATCAGAATGATGCTAACAAGGAGTGAACATTTTAAAACATCACTGCAATGCTCAAGCATCTTTATACAGAAATGAATTTGAATATGGAGTGTCACTTGGGTTATAAATACATTTGTAACAATCCCAATATTTATCTTCAGAATTTTCACCAGAGGAAGTGACACAAGATCGAAGGCTTTTTTATGCCCTTGAGGAGTGGTTGGCATGGCAAGATGGTTAGGGATCAGGGAAAGAGAGCAGTGACCTGCACGTTTTCATCCATTATAGCTCAATTAAAGTGCTGGCTTTAATAGGTATGGTTAAGTGTGCCAAATCATTGACGTGGAGGGGGGAGGGGGGGGGGGGATAGAAGTGCAGGGGGGAGACAGAAGTGCAGGGAGAGAGGAGTCTTTCTGCTTAGTGCTCAGGAAAGGTTAAAAGCCACACAAATTCCCCACCAGCAGCTCTGTGAGGCACAAAGGTAGAACACAGCAGGAGACACAGCACACGGCCGCAAAATTGCTACTCTGGATGGGCTGTTGTCTCGGGCCAAACCTTTCTGCCTTCGCCCTAGAGACAACTTAAAACACACACACACACACACGCGCACACACACACACAAGTCTGTTTCCATGTGTGGTCTGTGAGCCTGGTTTCATTCAGGCAAATCCCAGATGGGTAAGTAACAACATTACAATAACAGCCCCTCCTTTAAAGAGTTACCTGAGTTTTAAAAGCTAAACGGAAACAACAATAGACACAATGTAGAACCCCAAAGCCTCACAAAACCTCATTAATGCCATAGCCTATTATGATAAAAAAAAAAGTACAGACAATATTTAAACATATGTCACTGACAGATCTAACTAATACAGGGCTCAATCAAAGAAAAATACATACAGATGTTCAATTAAAAGCAGGAGCCCTGTCTTGGCTCATGTTTGCACTGGCCCACATTGTTTGCAGAGCAACAACGGTTGCTAGTGGCAACACCGTCCACTCCCGTTTCCAGGAGCCTGTTGCTATGCAACCAACAGAATACTTCCCAAACCAAACAATGCCATCCCCCCACCTGATCCTTCTATCTCACGCTAAGTAGAAACTTACAACAATAAATACTATGCAAGCTATTCATTTCAGACACCAGGGGACATGGAGGTAGACATATTCCTGTGTTGGAGTTACATCGAAATACAGACTTTATGCTGGTTTAGACTTGATTGAAGAGGACACGATGAAATGCTCCGCTTTTTGTAAATACTTGTTGCTCACAAGAAGGAGGAATGTTTAAGTCATCAGAGACACAATTGTCTATTTTTCAAAGTTGCTTTACAAAATGCCACCCAAAAACAATACTTGTTTTTACAATACAGGCTAAGTTCTTCCAAATTTTGAGCAGAGCAGGCCTTTTTCCAACTCAAGGGAAGATAAACAACAAAATAAAGCAGACTTGTTGCTTTTAAGGGACATCTACAGAGGGCATTTGTTCAGCACTATGCATATGAATCCTGTTGTCACACCTTAATATATGTATGAAGAGGAGCAACAGGTCTCTGATGAAGCTTGAACATTGTTACCTTTTTTTAGAGATTTCTTTATATATGCAAAACAAATAGATGGTCATTTGGGTTTTCTTTTATCTAACTGTAAAAACTATAAAATCACAGGAGGCACAAGCTCTCACACAAAGAGCAAATTAAGATATGATAAGAGATTTCCACAACAGAGGCTGTTCTTCAAGCCTGTCTCATTAATTCATGGCTAATCCAATCAAAGCAGCTCTTGGGGTCTGTACATGGCAGAGTTTAAGGGGGGAGAGAGAGAGAAATAGGAGAAACAGAGCATTGTCTCTGATGCAAGGACCCCCTCCCCTCTTGCGCTCAACCTCTTCACACTGGTCATCAGCACAACCTGTCCACTCGGTCACCATGTGCACTGCAGGCCCGACAGCCATAGTGAAAAAGATCAAACCGTTGCCATGGAGATTGTGTGTTCACCCATGCTCTACACTAGCAACTTCCTCCCCCAACGCCCTACCTCTTGTAACCCTTTCCAGATTTCCACTGCCCCCACCTCCACCCACCCTTCATCCTTAACATTTAACATCTCCAGATGAAGAATGAGGATTAACTGAACATTTTGACAAGTTAAACTGGAAAACACGACAAAGAGGAGCAGGGAAGAAATGGGGGAGATGGGCGTCTCTCTTTCATGGGTATTATCTAATGTGAACCATGGCTGCCATAATGATGACACAAAGGAGGGAAAATCACTCAAGTCACCTGGTTGCGTCAGGAGATGATGGAGACTTAGGAGCTACTAGGACACACTAACAGTTACATTTCAGGATTCTTGCATATCTGTTTTATTTCCCACTTTCCACAGGATTATTAATGTTTGGCATGCCCAAAAATTCATTACAACCATGCAACATCTTTTTTGATCCTTCAAGGCCTCTACATTCATATCTCCACAAGATATTAAATTGATCCAATCTCAATTTAAATATTGTCAAGGCTAGGGCTTGCAAATCTTCTATCCTAATATAGCTCATTTCATATCTTGATAAAGCATGATTTCTAGTTATTCAATAAATAGTCTTCGTGAAAGTAACAACATGGTTTTGTATTCTCATGTGATTAAATACATGACAAATGACCTAATTTAGAACTTTAGTGCAAAATAATCGCTGTTAGTATAAGCTGCTTGTTATCAATTTAGATGATGTTATGTATTACATATCTTGATATATTATATCATATGATTCCATTGAAAGACTATAAATTATCATATTGAATTATCGCCCAGCCCCAGTCACAGCTACATCCAACACATAGTTCAAGTAAAAGCACTACTTCATGAGAAAATGGAAACATTAATAAGTGATGATGTGACAATGAGCAACGTCTACCTTTAGACCTAATTTTATAAAGATCTCTTAACAAAATAATGAGATTTCCTGCCAACTATCAGACAAATAAAAAAAAACTGCAAAGATAACCTCCTCATTGGAAGTAATGTCGTGGTCCCTTTGATTCCATTAAAACCAATCACCACGTCTGACAACTTGTTCAAGTCTCCTTAAGCTTTAGCCTAGACCAGAAATGCATCCTATTCTGTGCGAGTATAACAATACTCCAAACAGAAAACGCTTACAGTAAACTTTAAATCTGCTTTCACTTGCATTTTTTTTTGTGTGTGTGTTTCCAACATGTGGTGTTTTATTTCCCAGGGAACCACATTCTGCAAAGATGACCTCAGATTCTGGCAGTGTGCTTCCTTCGTTGCACCCGGGGAGGCCTTTTGGCAGGCGTTTACTCAAACAGATATGATTTTAAAAATCATCATACTGTATGAACAGTATGCCTTCAAAGGCACTACTTAACACAAACAATGAGTCCTCAGTTCATTTTTAGTTTTTGAAATGTAAGATGATCAAAGTTTCTGTTGTAAAAGCAATACTTCCCATGAGACTCAGATTTAAGTATTTAATAACTCTTTGATTGTGAAATAAAATACTGTACAAGACAAACATTGGTTTGCTCTGCATTTGACATGTCATACCAGAAAAATGGTTACAACTAGCTGCATTTTACACTTTTTGGAAATAATACTGCTACTAGGTACAGTTGCAACTTTTAAATTTAATGTAATGCTGTTATTACAGTAGTATGGTTTCAACACTAGTAATTCAACATGGTGCAATGTTAAAAAACAGAAACTATGAGTCAAAACGCACATGTCGGTATCATTTAGTCAAACTATCGTGCGACCTAAATCCATCAACCTTTCATATAGAAACTGAATGAGGTCTGGATTTAAAATGATCTCTTCTGCAGCCAATCACCAGATCCAGTAACATGTGTTACATAATATCAGCAGAATTCACACCCTAATTTATTTGATTATTCAAAGCTAAGTCTAATTGTTATTTCTTTATTTAATTTTGTTTTAAATCGACTGAAATATTTTTCTAAACGGCAACTTTTCTTCTTCATCAGTGGCAACAGCAGATGTTCAGTATTGAGTCACAAATGCTGTTAATTCTTGCATGATAACAATTAGCACACAAAGCTGCTTTTGAATTGAACATTGTACATTAACATTTGCTTTCCTTTGAAGCTCGTGAGTAGGGTTCAAAGATCAGTAATGGGATCTGTGGACTGCATTAGATAAGGACATCCACCATTTAGCTAAAACTCGGTTGTTTCCACCGGTGACAATGGCGGCCTCTGCACCAAATCTCCGAATTAGAGACCTACTGAAAAGATCTAAGCTAATCCCACCTAAAAATACTGTCTGGGTGTACTCTATTCACTTTGCAAATCTGGTTGAATCTCACACCACTAGCCTAGTCTTGGTTCTGGAAATTACGTTGTGGCACGGTAACAATGACAGAAGTTATTTTCAAGCCAAATAAACAGTCTGAACAAACTAGCATAAAACTCTACAAAAGAATGGAATAGTGAGGAGAGGTTTGGGGGGATGCTACTATCCCTGCTCGAAAGAGAGAGAGAGTGTGGGGGGGGGGGCGCATTGTAATGCAGATGTCACTGCCTTGTCTGTTGTTTGTGGCAGGAAATTTAATTAGCAGTTGTGTAGCTACGATACAAACAGGTGGAATGTGAAGAATGCTCCTGATGACACGCAGACAGACAGTAGAAACATACTGAGAAACATTTCATTTCTCCACGGGTTTCAACTTGTTGCCATGTGTGAGGGCCAATCAGAAGGGCCAATCAGAAGCAACATTTTTTGGTATGTGACAAGATGTGTTTCTCTGTATCCTAGCAGCATAAGCCTACAATGATTTCCAATATCTTTGTAGGTGGATGATGTGAAGTGAGAGTCACGAGGACACTTAAACTATTTTCCTTCCAACAGATTCTTAGAAAATGGTAACAGAACATCCCTTGCATGAAAGCCCTTCGAAAATAAATGAATTATGGCAATGGAACTGTAACATTGTGAAGAAATTGCACTATTAATTTCCACTTAACAAGCCCCACAAGGCATTCTCCTCTTACTTATTCTGCTTTGCTCTGTGATTTCCTGACATGCCTTTGACTAGAGTTATGGGATAACCCATTAAATACGTGTTAATATCAGACAATGAAATGTGCTCAACCCAGGCGATCTGTTAGCACAGCAGGGGGTAAATGCAACTCTATCTGAATATGATCAACTATAAACAGCAAAGACAAAACCAATGGCAGTGACTAGGTACACATCTATATCTGTTGCAGGCTACTGGATTGAGAACCTCTCCCCAGGGCAGCAGTAGGCCTCATCAAGGTAATCTAAATACAGCATGAATAAACACACACACACACAAGCACACCCACACAGCACACACAGCACACACACACCACATGTGACTAAAAGCTGTGTCAGGTCATCCACTGGCCAAGAGACCACTGCAGCTGTCCTATTGATAGCTGAACTGTACTACACACACGGGTCCATTAAACACTCAAAATGGCACACGGATAACGCCGGACACAGCTATGCAGATCATACGAGCAATTCCACAGATGGCTCAAAATAAGGCTAGAGGAGAGGAGGTTAGGCTAAAACAAGGAGCAACATTTTCTGTAAATCATAGTTCAGTGTAGCACTTGTCGCTGAAATGGAACAGAGCAAGTCCACGATCACAGGCTGCAGACTAGACCAATAAAGGCAAGTGAAATTTGGGATACAAACAAATTAAAATCATTTTACATGACCTTTAGAACTGACATTTTCATGAATAATTTCCAGTACAAGTCAGTAAGAAATTTCTAAATAACTGTCGGCAGCTGCTTTCCATTTTGTTTAAGACTCTGAGCAGCGTTTCTTTCGGACCTGCCACAGCAAGCCAAAACTATTCACTCTTACTACAAAGAGAGAGATGAAAATAAGCTGATTAAAAATACTGACTTTTAAAAGAATAACATCTCGTCCCCTGGCACACTCCATCCTATTTCTTTCCATGACTTGGGTGTATTTGTATATCATGTTGCCATGTAACCATAACACTGTCATGCTCAAATGGGGGGGGGTTACACGCAGCGTTTCAGCGCTGTCATCCCTTTATTTCCTTTGTAGCTGCAGTGAGTTATCTGACTGATCAAATACGTTTCTTACACGTACATCTAAACTACTGAGTCTGTTGGATAGTGCACATTCAATTCTTCCTTCAAATATTATGGCCAAAATGGAGTAAAATCGTCAAGGTATTAATAGTGTAATTATTAACAATATAACCATACAGACCAGATCTGCATGTTCACTCCTTTTTACATAAAAGGAAAGATATATGATATAATACATGTCCTTAAATTGATCACACTGCTCTCTTCTTTTACAAGTTGAATACTTACTGAAACTTTATAGCTCAAATCATTAGCATCTAGCATTTCAATTAGAGACAGTTTCATGCTTCAAAAACACTTCCTGATGTTTCGATAGCAAACAACATTTCAAATGGTCGAGCAGGTGACAGCTATCTTTGAGAAGATAGCACTTGTATTTCAAGGGGCAAAAAAAGACAGAATCCCTTAAGTAGTAAAAAGCGACGCAAAGCGCTGGAAACCAGTCACAGTCCCCACTGTAAAGCTAATGAAAAGGGGATTTAAAACCATGGGGGGGGGGGGGGGTGTTCCTTGTTATTGCCTTAGCTTTTTCAGATTGATATGAGCCTTCAGCTCAGAAGAGAGGTCAAACAGCAAACCTAATGGGAACTGCCACTTAAACAATGAAGCAGGACAACTTGGCTATTAGCAAACAATCTGCCTTTGAGTCTGTTGCTCCACTGATTTCATTCAGTTTATTATAAAGTGAACATGTGTATTCTAATTGGCGTTTTAAGTTTCAAGAGCGCATAGAAAACTTTAAATTCTCAATCTCTCAACCAAGATTGAAAAAACAAGACAAAACAATATAAAAAAAAAAAGAACCATCATAGCACCACCTAGCTGTAGCATATCCAGGTATTTAAGTAATTTCTGAAATATATATACATAAAAACTTTGCGCGGCACTTTGTTCCATTTAAACATCATCGCGGTGTAATCCCATTAACATAGATTCGTTCATACTGAGATTATTAAACGTCTCCTGATATAGAGACGAGTGGAAGCACCCGGGTTGGAAGCGTTTTTAACGTCGAGTGTCTTAACATCGTCGGTGGAAGTTCACATATCCGTTATAGAGTGCGTATTTTTATTTACTTTATGAGTGAAAGTGGGCCGAAAGCAAATGGTAAACTGGCTGCTGAAATGAAAGTTAGCTCCCCTGCTGAATTCACGCTTCCTCGCAGCGGACGTTAGTTGCAGTTTGAGCACAAGGACCAACGTTGCTAACGCTAACTAGCCGCATTCCCACCTGCTGGATTACGACTCTCCGGAAAGAACACACCGAGAACGAAGTTCGGCTGCGTTGTGACCAACAACTCCGAGCAGCCGTTAACAACGGAACAAACGGTTGAACTCACAAGTGAAGTCGCCGTCATCGCCGATAGCAGTTAGCATTAGCTGTAGCCTGACTGGTAACAGTGAGTTACTGTCCATCCGGCTGGGATTGAGCTGGGAGTGCGTTCACTGCTCGACACATACACACACTACACTTTGCAGCAACAAGTGTAAAGTGGTATTGAATATATATATATTTTTTTTTTAAACGTCATACACAGCGTTGCCGCTGGGTAAAACGTGTAAGCAAAGCAGAGCGACTTCAAAACGCAGAGGTGGAACATACATTTTCCAGGTGCGAAAAAAACTGTTGCCAGCAAAAGGTGAACGTCAGTTAAATGGAGAGTATGAAGGCTGTTCTCAACTTGGGGCGGATGCCACAAAGATAGGAAAGTTATGTTGTGAAAAATAACCAGGAATGCTAGCAACGCAGTCTACCCAGAGCATGTTTTCCCAAATTATGAATAATTCAGCATTTAAACCGATAAAGATAATAGTCACCTTTGCCTTGGGAAAAGTTCTGCCCTGGTTTTGCTCTCTTTCCCCTCTCTCCTACTCGCTCGTTGACTTCCAGATGCTGCTGCTGCTGTTGCTGAGTGTTGCGCCCGTTGGTAAGTAACTGTCTCCACGGCTACAGTCACTATGGCGCGACGGGGTCTCGAGGCAACTGTTGCTACCCTCGAATGCCTACGTCAGGGCCCTCACTATGCAAGGGAGGGGCCAAAAGGACAAGAGTCCCGCCCAGTTCAATAGTGCTGTAAATTTGAATTGAACCACTAGGAGGCGGTCTTGACTAGGGAGCTGTTCGAAGTGCATCATTCAGATTAATATAGGTTATTCATAAATTATGTTTATCATGTACCGCATGCATCACAACAATGAAACTGACCCCAGCTATATATTTCTTAAGAAATAGTTTAAATACGTGTTATGTGTAACTGATTATAATGTACTCACTTTATTGTTCATATTCAGCGATATTCCAACACTTTAAATTAAGCCCCACTCAAGAAAAGCAGCAATGACTGATGTATGTATTTCTTTACCTATGCAGCAGGGAAGTTGCCATTTTATTTTATTACTATGTTTATTGTTGTGCACCAAAACCAAGGCAAATTATTTGTGAAAACCTGCTTTGCAATACACTTGAACCTGTTTATTGAGGGAAATGTTTATCTCCTTTTCTCTTCCAAATACGTATTGCTTCTGAACAGCTCCTTGCATTATTCTGGATATTTTATTTATTTCCTGGATTTTCCAAAAGTTTGGTTCTTGCACACTTGGTATGTTTCTGTATTTATTGTTGTTTTTATAAAGGTAATAACAAGCCTCTCATACATAAATATATTTTTTCTAACAGGGTAGCCAGTCACTGCATTTCAGGTCTTCAGCACATGGTGGCAGCATATTCTATATTGTTGCACAAGATGGTCATAATCAGATGTCTACTCTATCAGGTCTGCTGGGAAGACAACAGGAAGACAAGTGCTTTACTGAGGTGGGAGGCTTCCCTTTGATCTTGTAATTAATTTGCAACGCAAACATCGGTGCAATATTACTCAGTTTACATAAAGTGTTATGACTTCTTTAAGAGCCATTTGCTGGAGCTGCAACTTTTACAGTAGGCTACACTGGAGCAGACATTGACGAAGTTTCTGAGGACATGCAATTCTAAGCACTGCAGAAAAATAAATAAAGCTGTCCATGCATATGTATGTATTCCTTAGGTATTGTATTTTATCATTTGTGGCTAGAGTGAGGTTGATCAAAGATTCACATCATGCCAAGATAAGAAGGAAAGTGAAAAGCCAGGTTATCTCATATCCCATGTGTGTGCGACATAAAATCTCTCATATGTGTGAGAAATAATCAATTCTATGATGCGTTGTGAAGCTTTTTTGAATTATTCTGCATCGATGCAGTAAAGTCTATAATCGAATAAAAATGTATTTATTTTAAATAAAAACATAGGTTGTTTTTGGGGGCAATCTTTCCACATGTTCTATAAGTAATGTAGCACTACGCTGTATCATACGAGACAGGCAGACAGATAGATACTGTATATTTATTGCTTTGCAAGGGCTCTCAACTTCTGAACCTTCTGAGAACCTGTTTGCGTTTCCTCAGTCTAGAGCCAAGTCATTAACCAGAATGAACATTTTATGTTTCCTTGTCGAGTTGTACTGTACGCATGAATAAACACTTTTAAAACGTGCATTCCTTGCGTTGTGTTTCTCTGTTGATTAAGCATACTAAAGCAGACGTGTCCCTTCAGAAAATAGGTTTATTTTGACAAATAATACAATAAAATACACAACATAGTAAAAATTAAAACATTTTTGTGTATTGCACAGTGTGTGCAATATCATTGACCAGTGTTTGATGTTTAGTCATCTGCGGGTTTGGTTGGGCCTCCGTTCCATGTCGTCGACGTCCGACAGCTCTACAAACACAAACAAGAGAACAGCGGTTTAATCACAAACGTTTTAACAGTTGTTAAGTTACGTTGCCATTTGGTAACGTTTAGTGGGCCAACGGCAGTCAGAAAGTAGCATGCTAATGTTGTTAGCAATATCACGCTAGCTGGCTAGCTAGCCGGTCAGCTTACATTACCGGAGGAAGCACAGCCACTAGTAGCTGCTGTTATGAACGGAATCACTAGCTTGGTCAACTAAACAGAAATGTGGAGTTGCTTTGGGACGAGGTGAAACATTTTATAAGTGAAACCTACCAAGAACAGTAACGTTAGTAGAACTCCGAGTATTTTCCCGCGTCGGCCCCGCCCCCAGCCCATGACGTAGGTTTGCGAACGATTCAAGACGATGAGTTGGTGCCGCTCTGGAACCAGTTTTCACGGTCGAGAGCCGGTTCTTCGACTGTGGAAACAGGAAGAACTGGTTCGCCATTAGGCACCGACTCCGAACCGGCCCTCAGAATGCCTCGGTGGAAAGGGGCAATTAACGTCATCATCAGCTGTAATCATGTAACTTAAAATCAAAGCACAGAGAAGCTCAGATTACAACACAAACAGAGGGGGACTTAATTATCTGCTCTGAATATCGTATAGTCAACGTTTAACAAATAGTCACATAGGCCTACGTGAGAATATGTGGTGTGAAATGTGTCTAAAATAGCCTACAAGTTAAATAGAATTCATCAGCAATAACACAGATCTATAAAGAATAGGGGTGTCATATAGTATAGTAAGTGTCTGTTTACTCCCCTAAATAGGCCCTTAAACAACAAAACAATATATAAAATACTTAAAATTAGCTCCAACGTATTAAAACATTAACATGCTCTGGGATTAATTAAATTATCCAGTAATATAAAGTATTAATAATAAAACAATAAAGCCATTCTGCATTCCAGATACTTTGGCTTTAGTCCCTTTAATACATTTTGTTGCAAATATTTGTACTGAAGTAGAAGATATAAATTCTTCTATTCTATGTGTGTTTTGGGGGAGTAAAAGCCTAATAATTGCTATCTAAATTGTGGTATTTCTTTAGTAAAATCATGCAAAACCCTTTTCTATTCACCATTATCTTGAACATGAAGACTGTTGAATCTTTGTAGATGAGACTGCTAAGAAATCCTCGCATAGCTCAACAGTCTAGTTGCATCTGTTAACATAATGTGCAATTTGTGATAAGCAGTGTAGCTAAATGATTAATGATTTATACATTGGCGCTTGATATTTCATCAGAAACAGAAAAAAAGTCAGTTCACACAGCAGTGGCTCCGCAGAGCGTTGGAAGGGAAAGAGTATGTCACTGACTGACAATAACCCCTGTGCAGAGTACATCAGCACCAAACACATCCTGCAGCATTTTCAGCATTTGCGCATGAGTACAGCGCATCACCCGGCCTCTGGATGTCATGTGATGCTGTGGTGTGGTGGTTCTGCGTTTTCGTCTCTCACAGCAATTGGCTGAGGCTGATCTTTCTATAGAGTAGTGATGTGAGCATCTACACACGTGAGCTATTTTCAGACTGATCTTAGAAAGTAAGCCAAATGAAAAAAAAAGATCATCTTGAACATAATAACACCTGCTTAAATTGATGTCATTGACATATACAGACATGCTTATTTCCATTGCAACATGGATGTAAGTGTGTTTTTCTCAGACTTTTGGAGGTTGATGGTTCAGATGTATTGTCATTATACAATGAAATGCATTTGTAGCCCCATCACTGCTACAAACACAGAAAAATGTACAAACAGATATAAATAAGGATAGAATAGTACAATGAGATGGGCAATAAAATAGAATATAAGAAGTATATGTGAACGAGTAACTGAAATGTGCTTTATACTTCCTCTTGACCTAAATAATGAGGTGGGAGTTTAGGGGAAATAGGAAAAAGGAAATTCCTTTTAGTCTTCTCACCAGTGAGACTGGTTATTTTACCCACAGTTTTCAGTTTTCACATGAAATGTCCTCATATGAATCCCCAAGCACACTTCCTCTGAGGTAGGCATGTTTACAAGGGGTCATGTTGACACACTATCTATTTTCGGTTGTATAGCAGCACAGTGTTTGCCTTGCAAATACATTTAATAACATGCACTGTGTGCACCTCGCTTCCTTGTTCCTCAAAGCTGTATTTGTGTTATCATCCTTTATATCAGGCCATGGCTCCAAAAGAAAGAGAAGGATTGGCTTGTCTTGCTGTATAATTGTGCTGATTGGTGTTTCAGCCTGAGGGCTAAAATTAGGTGTGTAAACAATGTAATGAGTAATATCTTAACAATGTTGAGAAAAATGGTCTCGTCTTAGTGGTTCCAGTGCATTGCTCTAATAACAGGCAAGTTTTATATTTTAGCTCAAGCTTTAGCATTCATCATGTGATGCCATTTTGAAGCAGGGGAGCAAGTATGGAGATCCTTTACTTCGGTAAAAGTAACAATAACACACAGTAAAAACATTGCATTGATAATCTGTAGGCTACTCAGTGAATAATGTATTTGACGCAAGTAAAAGCAGCAAATCTGCACGTATAAAATAAAACATTTAACATTTTTAAATGAGAATTGACTCGATCAACTAATCGATTAACTCTAATTTCAGCCAGCTGGGTCATTTCACCTATAACAGTGCATCATATTCTCAGTTCATCATATGAGAATTTGTAAAGTGTCCTGACTAGAGATGTGACATGGTTGTGGTGGAGTAAAAAGTAAACCTATTTGAATTGCAGAGGAGTAGAAGCATAAGGTGGGGAATGGAAATATGTATTACGAGTACATCATATTCGGAGCAAGCAGCAGAGCTTTTAGATTATTTTTGTGGCATTTTTCACTATTTCTTCCCATCGTATAGACAAAATGAATCAAATGAGAAAGTAATCTGCAGATCTTCATGATTAAATAACGAAAACAATCATTATTTATATTTGTTATGAATGTAGATGACAGGATGTAGGAGGTGCATTGTGCTTAAGAATGAGTTCAGTCAGTGGAAAGTCATAAAGTCAAACCAGCACAGCTGCGCTTGTAATCTGGTTTGTCCGATAGTAACCCAGCTCCGCTGCAACGTGTATCTGGTGTGTGCGTGCGCGTGCGCGTGCGCGCGCGCGGAGTATCTCTGGAGGGGGATGGGTTTTTTAGTTTCGTACAATCGCCATTCAAGTGTGTGTACGTGCTCGGCGCGTACTCCCCCCTACACACCTTATTAATTTGGCTCGCATGACCTTATATGGAAAGTGGATCTTGTGGTGTGAGTAGTTTCAACCAATCGGGTTAGTGTTGGGCGGTGGAGGGGGGGTGAGCGCGTCTGGAGGAAGCTGACTGGCCTGGACTGGGTGGGGTTTCAGGGGGTGGGACCGACCGTGCCGGCTGCTGCTGCTGCTGCTGCCGTTTGAAAATGAATGATAAGCCGCTCAAGTTGTAGAAGCAGTGCGTGTATCAACCGGCGTTCACAGAAAAGGGAGAAGGGAAAAGTGGACAAGGCAAGAGAGAAGCTGAAAAACAATACAGGAAAAATAGAGAAAACGAATTAGTCTTCAACAATGCAACGTGAGTATCCCAATTTCTTTATTGTATATATGTATTGTAGCTGAGAACCTTGAACACCAGCAGACAGATCAGGTTTGGTGAGAAACTGGTCGGTATGCCTGAGAAAGTATTTCATATATGATACTACGGATGTTTCATGTTTTAACATCACTGCCACGTGTCTTGTTTTAATTTGGCTTCATCACTCCCTCCGCTGTTTTAATTAAAGAGCTAATTTATTTTAGCCCAGATGCTATTAATACTAACACAACATTGAATCTGTATCCCATCATGGTAATTGAAGTGGTGGACATCTGCTCACTGGTAAAAGGGTGTAACCCAGCCAGCAGATCTGTGTTCATCTGCCAGATGACAACTAACATTTAAAGAGATGCATTTTTTTCATTTCATTTCATTTTTTTGTAAATGTCTACATTAGCTCACAAATATTTGGATCAAATATGTCAAAGGTTGCCGTGGTAGCTGTTGCATAGTGAGGATGCTGAAGATGACGCCCAGTGATAAAAGCCTCTCTGCTGGGGACGGTTCAGATGCAGCTGCTGGCTGAGGATGCAGATCTTTTAAGTGGATGCAATGACAGAAAAATCCAGTTTGACTCGCCTGTGTTATAGGGAGACAACATCAAGTGGAAATGGTAGTTGTGTTGCTGAAGGCGAGATGAATAAGAAAAGAGAGACAAACCAAGAGGGAGGGGCGGTTGTTTGTCTGGACAGTTTGACAGGAGATTAACCTAACTGAAGTTTGCAGGCATGGGTTGTATTGTGTTGGGGAGAGAGCCCCTTTGTTTGGTTTTAAGCGTTCATGTTTTTAGCTGAAGAAGGGCTTGTGAAAGTTCTTGTGTGCGTTCTTTATAAAGAAGACACTTCTTCTACATTAATCAATCATACAAAAAAAATCATTTTAAACCAATTAAGCGTTCTCTTTCCAACTGTTGCATTTTCCCTTTCTGAGTGGAACAGCTGTCGCTTCGCACGACTCTGGTCTACATTCATAATCCTCTCCTGATTGCATGAATTCAGTAGCAATAATGATGTCAGCTTGGACAGTGCTAAACCCATCACATAATTCGTCCCAAGCATCATCTGTGCTGGCTAATGACAATGAAACTATGGGTTCATGTTGTTCCTCCTGGCTTTAAGGAATATTAAAGCGGTGTAGTAGAGCTGAAACAATTAATATGTCAATTGATTTGTTGAGAGACAGAACTTTTGTGTTAACCAATTGCTTTTAACCAAACATTTGCCCACTCAGCTTCTCTGATGTGAAAGTTTGCTACGATTCTCTGTCTTCTATCATTGTAAATTAAATATCTTTAAGATGGTCAAGATATTTGAAGATGTCACATTGGCTTCTGGGATTCACTTTTCTGTATTTTCTGAGAATTTCCAAACAGAATAATAAGTTGATTGGCAGATTCATCTGTACTTAAAATGAGAAGCAAAGCGTTGCTATATTGGGAAGCGAGTTCAACGGACGGGGAAGTCCCGAGAGTGATATGACAGGAAATGGTGGATTATGACAAAATCTGTACGCGAAAGTTTAATCTTGGGGCAAATCGTGGATGTGTAGCTCCGTAACCCATGATGACAAATGATTGATGTCGTAACCAAGAAGTGGGGGGTTGTCCCACCAGAGGTATGCGTAGCTTTATTCATGATCTAAACATCATGAGCGTCATGTGACCTCATCAGAGCAAAATGGACACAGTGTTAAGAGGAACTAATAAGGGGGGCAAGGAAGCATTCACACCCTGGTTCACTCCATATCTGCCTTTGCACTCCAAACTTAACCCACCCTTTAATAGTGCTGCAAAGCCGCGCCCACTAACAGCTGTGTCCTTGAGGAATCCACAGCTGTATTGGAAGTAAGAAGCGAAACAAAATTGCTGTAGTGAGATCGCCCTGTTACATCTGTCACCTTGGCTGTAAAGACCTTCAGGGCTTCCTTAGGACTCATTATGAGCCGCCTGAGCCCGCTGCTCGCCACATGACTTGTGTAGGTATTTGACTGCAGCGACGGCAGTTTGAGGTGATTGTTGCCAGCATTTCAGGAATACTGCTCATGTCATTCCTGACATTTCAGAAAAAAAATTCACACCTGGAAAATGCCATTTGGCTGGTTTATATATTTAAAGGTTGCGTGATGGAAAATATTTTTGTTCCTGCTCTCTGACCTCTCTGGACCCCAATTGTCTGTGACAGGCGAGTCACGGTAGGCTGCTGTCACAATAGGCAGACGAAACCGCTGGTATGTGTTTTCAGCCACCTTAAATCAACAGGCCAGCAGCGGCAGCTCGGACCTGATTCACCTAACTGATGTGCTTCGAGGAAAGGTGTGGGTTTGATGGTGGCCGAATGGCGATGGATTGTTTTTTGAGGGGGCTTTAAACGTGTTGATGAGGTAATGGCTGAGGCAGAAAAGGACTCATTTGATTCGCTGTGACACCATGTTAAAGATACAGGACGAATGGTTCGGGAGTAAGACATCTGGCTCGACGGTCTTTCACATCCTTGTATCTCAAAATTTGGTTTCATCCCATGTAGTTTTTTTCTGCGTAGTTTTTGTTTTATGAGGGTGGAGCAGTGGAAACGTTGGCGCTTTGTTCACCAAACACAAAAATGAAAGGCAAAACCATTATTTGCAGCAAGACAATGTTATCTTTGGCGAGACCTTTGCGAGCTCGGCTCCATATGTTCCTCATGCTGTTGCCAATAAATTCTGTCAATAGAAAAGTTGCAGCATAGACAAAGACTACGTTTGTTTGGCAGCTCCGGAAGTCAGCTATAAAGGTTGATAACATATTTGCACATTACTTTTTCTGTTTGAGGACACTATATCATCAATATTTAGAGTCCTTATTGTCTAAATAACTATGAAATGCTGAAACCTACACAAGAGCCAAAAGCAAAAACTGCTAGAGAAAGGTGACACAGTGGCAATAGCACCCAGGGGTGAGTTTTCTAAGTTCTAGAAGCCGCCCGCTGACATGTTGGCGTTACTATCTCACCGTTAGACCATCAGGTGTAAATTGTTGCTTGAATTCAACTATCTGTTGTCAATTATCTATACGTCAATTTACAATTTACAATCGGAAACATATTTCCGTGACATATTAGTCAATAGTATGCAGATAATATTTTGTTCCTAGTCATGACGAGTTTAATCACAAAGTAACTGTAATGCATCAGTTTTCCCAGATGATTTGGAAAAGTTAACAAACATTGGTAGTCATTAATGTATTAAATTAGAGCTGAAAGTCAAATTACAGAAAATGAATCAGCGACTTTCTTGATAATCATGGAAGTCTTTTTCTAAAGGATAATTTCCAAGCATTGTCTGTTTAATTGATTGTGAAAGTAACTGAATTAAATCTCCAATGAAATAGCTTACTATACACAGCCTCTAGATGTGGACATAATTGAAAAGGTCTACTGTCAAACTTTACCTTTTTTATATGATATGCTTACACTACATTAAGTATACTACACATGGCTTATGTCTCTTATTCATCATCCGTAACAGCCATAACTTTACTCGTTTTGCGGAGGCTTGTGAACGATGTGCTTGTCGAATCAGCTAACAATTTTTTTAAACTACCGTGTCCTCTCAGTGACCGTGTGTGAGCCCACCGCCATGTCCGAAGCCGCAGGGATGGAGCCTCCCAGAGCAGTCGGCTTCCTGGAGTCGTCCTGCGGCGTGGGAGACAGCGCAGCGTCCCTCGACGACGCCATCGTGGATACAGCAAAGTACGTCCACACTAACCTATCCAGGCCGCCATGGCAACAATGTCTTTCGGAGCTTTATTCCCATGGGTGTCAGACAAAGCTGAAGGGTCACACAATGGACAATAAGTTACATTTATTTTATTCTAACAGCCAACTACACCTCAGTTTAGAGCTCCAGTGGTGATTTGCATAATATTAGTAGTTATGCAGTCTCATTGTGTGTGTGTGATTACTTTCCAATCAGTGTAATGGTAGTGTTTTCATTGCAGCTACAGAACAGGTTCAGGGTAACAGTCCAGCCTCGTGTGCTAAGTGGCATGTGTTTTGTTTCTTCAGTGAGTCTTCGGGGGAAGAATCGGCAGGGGAAAGGGATGAGGAGATCGCTGCACACGAAGAGGTCGTCAGCAGCACCAAGACTACAGAGGTCGCCGCTGCCGAACAGACGTCAAACACACACACTGGTGAGGGCTGAAGAAAAGCCACCAGAGTGTTGACTCTTTCTGTGACCCTCCCTGTAGGCCAACACTCTTAAGGGTGGTGCGGCCGGATAAGTTGGAGCCACGGTGTTGGCTCTAGTTGTCGGCAAATTTTTTTTTCTCCTCTGACCTCCTTCTCTGAGGAAATGGGCCAAACTGAAGCCAGCGAACTCCACATTCTTTAAAAAAAACAACTTGACTTCCCTTTTCCTGCCTTTCCTGCCGACTTTTTTCCAGCCTGCACTTTAACATTCCTCTCTGGGTCACTGAGGGAAAATCCTGGCACGTGTACTTCCTTTAATATTTGTTGATGTCGACCAAAGCGATTGCTGCTCTGAACACAAAAACCTATACAATTAAAACTACATGTAGCCAACCAGAGGCTTGAATGTGGTGCCAGAGAGCATCTCATACGACGAATGCGTCCATTGCAACTGGAGATTAGCGGGACAAGCGGAAAGTTTTAGTCCTGCGTGTTTCTGAACTGTTGGCTTATTTTTGGGAATGTCTTTTGTCTTTCAGTGAACACCCGGCGTCCAAACTCGCTGGCGGTGGCGGCAGCAGGAGAGCCGGGCCTGTGGACGTCGCAGGGCGACGCAGAGGTGAGACTGAGGATGGGGGACTCCGGCCTGGCCGCTGAGACCCCTCTGACCATCAACCAGATGTTCACCTCCGCTGTGGAGCGCTTTGGCGACTATGCAGCTCTGAGCTGGAAGGAGGGCGAGCAGCAGAAGAGCTTGAACTACAGAGAATACTACCAGACCTGCCGCACCGCTGCCAAGAGCTTCCTAAAGGTAGTCTTTTTATTTATTGAGTGATACAGTATGAATAACAATCATTTGAGAGGACCAAAGTATTGTCTTTATAGTGACATATTCATATTCTTCCTGTTATTTTTACAATAATACTTGATGATTGCAGCATCACAAACACCCAATACCTCCTGTATTTTCAGCTTTGTCAGTAATAACGGAACACTTAGTCGATTAAATGATTAGTTAAGTCACTTATTAAGCAAAATTGCTTTTGTGTTTTATTTGAATGTTCTTGAATATCTTTGGATTTTGGACGGTTGGATGGACAAAACCCGACAATGGGATATTTCACCCTTGGAGATCACAATGGACAACAACAAAAATGTATAGAACAAAGTGGTATTAACTAGTGGTTAATATGTATCGTATAGATTATATTGTTTTCTGTGTGGAAATGTATTATTTCAGATTTCAGATCTTCCATTTGTTGCTTACAGTGTCAGGTTTAGTGTAAACCCAGAACAGTTTTAAATTTAGCGGCTTCAATGCTGGACAAATTGGTGTTGCACAATTATAAAAATGTCTCAATTACACAACCTTTACCCTTTTTGAAAGGAAGGAGAGAAGTAAGTGTATGATTCTTTCTGTTTCTATTCACCTTGAACAACAGCTATCCTTCTATAGCAAAAGGTCTACAACTGCGGTTGTGTTTTAAACAATCGCCTTTGTTTTGGGGAGTTTTTTTGTTTGTTGTAAAGCCAGTCTAGACAACACACGACGCGTCACAAAGGGGTCGGGATGAGATGTGAGCGAGGCTGCTCAGGAGAGGCCTCGGCTGTTCATACGGGACAGAGCACGTTATTGTTTGTGAACTTTAACAGTTAATCTGCATGGAGGCTCAGCAGGACGTCATGTACACACACACAAAGACACACTTACAAGTGTATCTTAATGATGCAAACTGAAACGAACTTGAACCTCCACGCACGTCAACTCTTTGACGTGCAACGTGGTTTTCCATCCGCAGGCGTTGAGCTTCAGATGTCAAACCCCATATCGTATGTCAACTACTGTTGTCAGAGATTTCATGAGTTATTTAAAAAAAGCTCACAGCAGCGTTGATATCAGTTCCCATTATGATACTCATGTGTACAGTTACATCAGTTTCCATAGTAACAGCTGCCGTGGTAAAGTGCCTCCAGCAACCCTGAGCTCTGATCAGTTTGTAGATCAGCAGGAAGACTTATTTTGTTTAGAGCGATTAATTACATTTTTCGACTCAACTTGCAGGACAGTGTTAAGTTTCATCACGACAACAGCAAATTGACCTTGTTCATTAAAGAGGGGTCATCACAGGACATGAGACACATAAAACTCAGTGTCCCCGTTTGAATCCGGCCAGGGAAACTTTTTGCATCTCACTTTTTTTTCCTTCCTCATATTTCCTGTCTGTTTCTTAACTGTCAAAATGGTAAAATGCCCCAAAAAATATTTTGAAAAAATCTCAAATTTCAATGAAAAAAACAAACAAACAAACAAACTTGAATTCGACCTGCAATGCCCCATGTTATTATTAATTATAAACACACTCTCAAAACTCGATATATGTAGGATCACAACATTATTTATGTAACTTATGAAACAATGTGACGTTTATACTTTAAGCATGTCTCTGTTTCCTACAGCTTGGTTTGCAGCGTTGCCACGGCGTTGGCATCCTTGGCTTCAACTCAGCCGAGTGGTTCATCGCTGACATTGCAGCCATTTTGGCAGGGTGAGTTTCATCTTCATCTCTGAACTTGTCAGTATTCATCACCCGCTCTGTGTGTTTGTGTGTCATCCAGTTCAACTGGATGACACACAGTTGGATGACAGTTGGCTGGAAGAGTTATTTGTCTTGATTAATAGGTTGATGATTTTTTTAAAAATCACATCATCAGTTTTATCTTGCGACCCTTTTGGAGGGGCCTGACCCCAAGGTTGAAAAACCACTGGGCTAAATGATATGATACTATGAGTCACAGTGGCCAGGTACTTTTACTTTTGATACTTTGAGTACATTTGCTGATCATACTTAAAAGTGTGCACTTTTAAATGCAGGACTGTTGTACTGACAATTCCACTTGGTACTTGAGTACTTCTTCCAACACGGATTACTTAGCATTAATCACAAGCCTCTCTTAAGTGGTGATTGCATGAATATGCAGTGCTGAAGGCTCCGACAGACAACAGGAACCTTGTGCTTCCTTCAGCGAGCTAAAAGGATCCGAGAATTGACTCAATCTGAGAAACCAAATAGCCCTTTTAATTAAGTAAAGAACCCATTGATTGGTAAAATGATCAGATTTGTCTCGGCTGAGCTGCTTACGCCACCAAACATCTGTGACAGGACATTGGAATTTTCACGCCCTTTTCTGCCCACAGCAATTATTGTGACAACTTCTCAGAAGGCTGACATCAAGAGCGCACCGAGGGAACTGAGTTTAGCTAAACAAAAGATCAGTACATGTCTCTTCTCTAACACGGATTCCCACGCCTTCATTCTGCTCGGTGCAGAGTGAAGCCTGCCAACAACATGGTATTGAAACTATGGTCAACCCGTCGAACCAGTCCTGATGAGCTACATCACACCTTTACGTTTATGAGCTCAGTAGACTCGGGTTGCTGGAAGGTTAAAATAGCACAACGCTGCTACGTCAGGTAGAGGCTCTCATGCCATTTTCACTAAGAATGGGAATGTCAACAAAACATGAGATTAGGAGTAATATCTACGTATCCCGCTGTGTGTGTTGTTATCGGAGATTGCTTTGTTTACATAGCTGGCGGGCAGCACAGGCTTTTCATGCGCATTCTCGCTATCTGTGTTGTACTGTTGCCGTGGTTAGCTACATGCAGCTGACTGTGAAACCCCACACAGATGAAGGGAAATGTTTTTGGGGATTTCATGAACTATCCCTTACTGCAGGGTTCTACCTGTAAGATTTCCCACGACTACAAGGGGGAGAGATTCATCTGAATCTGTGTAAATGTTAACCGGAAACCGGTCCACGTCTGACGATGCTTTTGTTCCGCTGCAGTGGGTTTGCTGTTGGGATCTACACCACCAACTCTCCCGAGGCCTGCCAGTACGTAGCGGACAACAGCAAAGCCAATATCATTGTGGTGGAGAATCACAAACAGCTGCAGAAGATCCTTCAGGTGAGATCGGATTGCCACCATTGATTGTTAGTGTGTTTAGTAATTAGGACACGCAAAGAAATGGGACTTGGCGGCATGTTTTGCAAATGTATTGATTGAAATGACATAACATACATTTTTATTTTTTATTAATTAATTCATTTTTTATTTGCACATTTTTGCAATACATTTTGTTCCAGCTGTGAACGACTCCATATGCATAATTTTCTTTTGCATCCTAAGCACACAAAAAAAAAAAAACTACACTACTATTAAATACTAATACTAATACTAAAAATGTGTTCTCTTAGAGAAGATATCTTGTTATTTTTTAGACTGATTAATACAGTATGCGTAGTATACATTATATAGTTGTAAATACTTACAGCCAGGGGCATCGTCCTCTGGCTGCATTTATGTACTTTTCTAATTGGATGCTGTTTGTTTACAGGTTGAAGACAAGCTGCCTCACTTGAAAGCCATTATCCAGTACAAAGACGCGCTTAAAGAGAAGAGACCAAATCTGTACACAGTAAGTACACAATCTGGTCAATGCAAATACGAAAACGTGTTGCGTTAAAGTGGACTCACCTAATTGATTTTGTTTGTGTACAAAGTGGGCGGAGTTCATGGCGCTGGGACACGACGAGCCCGACGCACCCCTCGATGACATCATCGCCAGCCAGAAGCCCAACCAGTGCTGCACACTCATCTACACCTCGGGGACCACCGGCCAGCCCAAAGGAGTCATGCTCAGCCACGACAACGTACGTTACGCCCGCCGTGTGTGTGTGTGTTTCACCTCTCGAGGCGCTTGAAGTGTCACATGTTCGGCTGCTGAAACTGACAGCGGAAACAAACCCGTTGGTGGCGTGTGAAAAAGTGCAGATGCAGCGGACAGATCGCTTCTATTCAGGTCTATGATCAACAAAATACCTCAGTGACTCAACCTTTTTAAGCACTGTGTACTCAAGATGATCCACACAGACAGATGACGGGTTGTAAAAATAAACCAAGTATTATACTCAAGTACAATGTTTTACTTTTACTTGAGTATTTCCATATTCTGTCACTTTCTACACTGCGTTTATTTGATAAACGCTGGTTACTTTTTGGATTCAGGTTATTAATACAAGATTAAAATCCACTAGTTTATGGAGTTATGGATTAAGCTGCCCATCTGATAAATGCATCTCTAATGATAATCATATATACATTATTCTGAAATGGGCCATTCTGCATAATGGTTACATATATTGTATATTTTGTGTGTATTTTGATGTTTGTACACACGTACTTTTACTTAAGATTTTGAATGCAGGACTTTTACTTGTAACAGTATATTTACACAGAGGTATTTCTACTCTTACTTGAGTACTTCTACTTCTGCTGAAGTCCCCTTTTAAACCATAGACTAATTAAGACGGCGCCTTGCTGTCTAAACAATTAAGACTTATTTTCGTACACATATTTTATTCTTCTCGATGTTCACTTTTAGGAGGTATAAAACACTGGTGATGAACATCTGCATCTTGTAAAAAAGCATATCTCTCTGTGACCTCCCACTCATAAAACAGTTAAGATACCTCATGAGCCGTGTTCCTCTCGCCTTCTCTTCAGATAACGTGGACCGCCCTCTCCACCTGCCGTCACGTGCGTCTGACAGACGCCACTCAGGCCCAGGAGTCTGTGGTCAGCTACCTGCCGCTCAGCCACGTCGCCGCTCAGATGGTCGACATCTGGGTCACCATGAAGGTCGGAGGGGCGACGTTCTTCGCTCAGCCAGATGCACTGAAGGTGAGACACATCAGTTGTGTTTTAGTACACAAACGCACGAAACATCTATACAATACACAATATATGGCCCATTATTAACTACAAAGATTTAAGACGAAGGGTCAAATGAATCGCAAGTTCATAGATGGCAAAACAGGCTATATGAAGTTATAGGCGGTATCTAGATATATTTACACAATGCTTTTGTGTAAAGATCCTTTCTTGCAGAGGCGAAGCCCAAATTGCTGGGCAAAAATGGGATTTAAAACCAAACAATAACCCTAAACCTCATCCCTACCTACATTCCAAAAACTCCTCAAACACCACCTTTTACTAAAGCCTTCAACCAACCCTAACCCTCCCACCTGCTTGGTTTGGTTTGTTTGCCTGTTTGTTGGGTTTTTTTGTTCAGATCGTAAGATTGTAAGATCAGGAGTGAGGGCGATTGCTAGTTCAGGGGAGTAATACCAGGAAAAATGTATTTATAGGATGGTCATTATGTCTGATCTTTGCACACTGATCATGTGCGTCTTTTCCATAACATGTTCTTTCATGGCAGTTATGTGATTTCATCTTTATTTCATTTCACCATCATCAGCCCCTACACAATAATCACATATCCTGAGGGATATGACGTCATGTGGTCAATATGAAAAGGCTGATTGCATTTTTCATGGAATAGTTTGCATGAAAGTTGCGGTGGCAGATTACATTTTCCCCTGCTCATTACGTCTTCATGAACCACATGTGATATTTGTGTTTTAAACCGTACTCTCGTCATCAGGGCTCTCTGGTCAACACTTTGAAGGAAGTGCGTCCCACCGCGTTCATGGGCGTCCCGCGAGTCTGGGAGAAGATGCAGGAGAAGATGAAATCTGTCGGAGCCAAATCTTCAACCGTGCGTAGGAAACTGGCTGCCTGGGCCAAAGATGTCGGCCTGCAGACTAATCTCACCAAGATGAATCAGTACGTGCACATTCTGAAATTACAGTTTAATTTAGATTTGCTTTAATCCCTCCCTGTTCCTGTTTCCATGCTTTGGTTTTGTGTTCTTCCCCAAAATGTTATTTTTGAAGGTTAGCACTTCCCTCATCTGTGATTACAGGAATAATGGTAAAGCATACAGGATTTTATGATCATTTTGTAGGATCCCGAGATATTTTAAAATGTGTCTCATTAATTATCTGCTTTAATTGGTTGTTCTGCCTGACAGAACTGTTTGGGGTACGCTTGTGTGGGAGCTAGTGAGCCGGGTGTGTTGTATGATGTGAGACGTGACAGCTTCTATTCAAACTCTCCTTGACTGATGATAAGCGGGTGTTAAAGTACAGCTGAGGCTGATGGGAACATCATTTGTTTTGCAGGAATTTTGTCATAAACCAAAGTATTTGATAAAATACATTTTGACCTGATGATGGCGCTATATGAGACATGAAAGGAGCATCAAATTGAACAGGGGGATCCATGTGCATCCATGCCATAAAAAGCTGTACTCACTTTTATGGCAGTCCATCTAAAACACAAATGTCAACTTCATGGTGGCGGAGGAGGAAAAGCCAGTAGGATTCGTCCTCTGGGTACCACGATCCATCCAATAGTTGTTGAGATATTTCAGTGTGAACCAGCAGACTGGAATCCATGCTGCTGGAGTGCTCACACTTGCTGTTTTTCTTTATTTATCTTTTCTTAGAAGCAGAGCAGCCGAACGCACGCCGCTCAGCTATCAATTAGCCAAAAAGCTTGTGTTCAAAAAGGTTCGCAAGGCTCTGGGTCTGGACCGCTGCAAGAAGTGCTACACCGGCGCCGCTCCCATCACCAAAGACACCCTGGAGTTCTTCCTCAGCCTGGACATCCCTCTGTACGAGCTGTACGGCATGAGTGAGAGCACAGGACCTCACACCGTCTCCGTCCCTGAGGCCTTCAAGCTCACCAGGTACGTTTTCCTTTTTGACTTTTGACAGAATTGCTTTGCATCGACACCGAGAGCGAACTCAGAACACACGCATGGCGGTGCATTCTAAAAAGGAATACCGTTGTCCTTGCAGCTGCGGTAAAGAGCTCCCGGGCTGCAAGACGAAGCTGCACAACCAAGACGAGGAGGGGAACGGCGAGATCTGCTTCTGGGGCCGCCACGTCTTCATGGGTTACCTCAACATGCCCGACAAGACTGAGGAGGCTCTGGATGCAGAGGGTTGGCTGCACTCGGGGGATCTGGGCAAACACGACGAGAAGGGATTCCTCTTCATCACTGGAAGAATCAAAGGTACTTATTCCATAATCTCTGTAGAGAGATCACACTCAAACGTTAGATCTGGAAACTTTACCTTTACAGACTCGGAAGAATAAGGACTTTCTGTCCTGTTGCAGCATTTTTCTTTATCCGTGATCGATTAAACCCGTCCGTTACATAACCTGTGTGTTTGATTTTTTTTTTCCAGAGCTGATCATCACAGCAGGAGGAGAGAACATTCCTCCCGTTCCTATCGAGGATGCCGTAAAGGAGGCCGTGCCGCTGATAAGTAACGCCATGCTGATCGGAGACAAGAGGAAGTTTCTTGCTATGCTGCTCACCATTAAGGTGAGTCTTAGAAACAGAGAGCAGACCATGTGGTCAAATAATCAAAAATTATGTCTTAAGTCTTTCCTCATCACTTTTCCGTTACCTCGATTAACAGCGGTATCGAGGTTATATGTGAAGGAGAATTCATAAGGATTTAGGAAGACAACAGCGGTGCTGAAGATTGTTTTAAGCAACACGGTACTATGATACATATTGGGTACAGTGACAAACTCAATGCTGCACTATTTTAAATTTAGTATTCTGAGCTTAAGTAGAGCCACACTTCCCTAAAAAGGAAGTTTTCAATTTCCCCACAATGTAAAATGAAACTGCAATGTTATTCCAGGCAGACTGTTGCAACGCTTTAAATATATCTGCCAGAGGGAATCAGGGAATCAGGTGGAGATTGAAGATGTAACTTGTCAGCAACTCCGTATCTGAGTCTTGTAAACATCCTCTCATTAAACCGTTTATCTAATCTCAGAGTCAGTGTATCTCCTCTTAACTGATGACCTTTATGGCTCAAAGAAGACAGATATGAGATTAGATTTATGTTTAGCTGCTGCCATCTAGTGGGCTTTAAAGGAACAGACCCCCAATTCTAGATAAGAAATGTATTGAAGTGTCAGTCCGTAACATTGTCATCTTTTAAATTGTCTTGTAAGTTACTGTCTATCAAAGAGTGAGTTGAAATGATGGTCATTGATCATGTGACCCACTAATGAAAGTGCTTGTACTTGCTGCTTTGGCCAGAAACAGGATCTCCGTGTCTGTGGCGACATTCCCGCGCAAAATTCCAAATTTATTGACGCTTTTTTACAACGTTTTTGATTGGACGAGGTTTTTACAGTCCTGCCACGACCACAGATTACATTTTTTATTTATTTTTTTTATGTCAGAGAATTTCCTCTATTCATTGCTATCGGTATTTTACAAGGATTTTAAGTTATATAACAGAAAGTGTTTCTGAATAGAATCACCTACTCAACCTTTAGGCAATCATATTAAACATATTAAATGTTTTCCCCTCCAGTGCCAGGTAAACGCGGACTCAGGAGACCCGGAGGACGAGCTGACTCCAGAGGCCGTTGAGCTCTGCAGGAAGATGGGCAGCAACGCCACACGAGTCTCTGAGATCGCAGGTGGCCGAGACCGCGTGGTCCACGCCGCCATTCAGGAGGGAATCAACCGCGTCAACGAGAAGGCAACCTCCAACGCTCAGCGCATTCAGAAGTGGATCGTTCTGGATCAGGACTTCTCCGTTACAGGAGGAGAGCTTGGTGAGTGGGACGGGAACAAAGGGGGGGTTTAAGAGGATCTTTATTTTGCAGGAGACGGTAGACTGTAATTTAGTGTATCTTAAGCCTGCAGTATTCAGTGTTGACTCCAAAGCTTTTTACATTGTAATGTTAGAGCAATGTTTCCTCCTCTGATGGTTTCATTATAATCATTTATAGAGGCCTGTTGTGGGAAAACTATTGTTGATCAAGAATCAATGATCAAAATTAATTTTCTCATAGTTTCATTGTCATGTTTCAAGCAAAAAGGCCGGACTTTCTCTGAATGTGAACACTTTTCTTTGTCATGTGGTTTAATACGGAAAACCTTTTTGTTTTAGGACAAAACAAGATTTTTTTTAAATGGGCATTTCCCAGTTTTTGTAGACAAAACTATTAAAAATCATGACAATCCTCAGTTAAATGACTAAAAAAAACGCTTTAAAGCTTTAAACAAAAATTCGAACAAAAGAGCAAAAATGATCTAAATAAAATAAAGTAACTTTTTCTTTATCAGAACGTCAATCAGTGTTTTTTTCGACCTGATTAATCCTTTTGTGAGAGAAGAGATAAGTTTCCCATGTTTAATAGGAATCCCTGACCTTATCCACAGGCCCGACCATGAAGCTGAAGCGGCCGGTGGTGGCAAAGATGTACAAGGAGCAGATTGAGAATTTCTATAAGGAGCTGGCGACTCCGACGACCCCGGAGAACCCGCTGCCTCCCAAATAGAGCTGCAGGGAGTTCACATGCAGAGCCCACCTCATTTTTCCAACCATTTTTTTCTTGTAAAAAAAAAAAAAGAAGATGTTTTGATTGCCTTAAGTTATGGTCGTTTGGTCTTGGTTTACATTTGTAGGTGTTGTGTAGTAAAGGAAAGCAGAGACAAGCCATTGTTAAATAGCTTCATGATTTTTTGAAGACGTTATCTATGAGCTGAAGTAAACTATTTGGGTTACTGTGATGAGCAGCAACGGCTGTATGTAAGAAAAGCTGTTGGTTTATTGCACTGCATTACTTGAGATAAAGAGACAGAATCCCAAAAAAGAAATACAATTTATCGTATGTTTTTAAAAGTAGTAATTGCGTTTTATGAACATGTTTAATTTATTTTTTGGTTTGCCAAAGTTTACATGGGCCAAATGTGCTTCAGAGGAAGATTTCTAGAAAAGATTCAGCAATCATATCCAAATGTTTTACTGTATTTGGTGTTTTGTTTGTTTTTTCATGTCTTTGTCTGCAGGGCTTAAAAAAAGTCAAACATGTTCTGCAAATGTAGTTAGTTGAGCATCCAAAGTTTGTTGTTCATGCTGTGAAAACACGACATTGAAGCCATATCTATTGCCTTTTGTAATTGTGAAGTCAGACTCGGTTGTTCTGTATGCTGACTCGATGCAGACCGTCACACACCTGCCTGGTCCTGTTGAAGTGATCTCAACGGGTTCTACGTGTAGACTTGCTGTGATTTTTGTTGTTGTTGTGGAATATTGTACATATGTTTTGTCTACATCATCATCATTTATTCAGCAGCCCAGAAATCTCATGAATAATTCTTATTATTTTTGCACTTAAACATGAAAACAAACCTGGACTGGGAAATATACAAACGTTAATTATATGTAGCTTGATGGCAAATCTATCAACTGGCCTGTTGCCAATCTCTTATGCATCTTACATAAATGTTCAAATACTCGAGGTCTTGATCCAGACTACATGTTTAGCCTTCTTGAAGACATTTCACGCGGCTTCAAACAAAATAAGTTATTAAAAAGGAAGTAAAAGAGTTTGTTCTCCAAAGAGCCGATCTTGTATATGAAGTAATTATGTATATAATAATCCTTACGTAGGTATTTGTAGTTCTTCAGGTGGGTCGCGGCGGTTACGGTTCGTTCAGAAGTAACACATTCAGGGTAAACGGGACAATGCTGATGTGTGTGTATAAAGTTCAATATGGAAATGACGGTGATTCAGTGCGTCTGGATTCACCTGAACCGAAAGAGCTGCTGCTGTTTAACAATACCAGGGTTGAAGGATGGAAATATGCATGAAGGAGGAAAACGAAGCAGGTCTGTTTCTGTCTACAGACGTGTGAATGTTTGTCTTTTTTTCCAGTTATGGAATAAAAGTGTATTAAATTGAGGAGCTGAACTTCTGTCTGTGAATCTTTTGAGTGTGTTGTAGCCTTTTTAATGTACAGAATCTAGGATCACATCACATCAGTACCACAACGTAGGAATGCTGTTACGTATAGAAATGCATGCATTCAGAATTTAACTGAAATTACAATTGAGAAAAGAAGTACAAGCTTGAAAATATATTTAAAATACCAAAAGTAAAAATACTCATTTTACAGAACGAGTCCCATTTCATTATATTATTTAATTATAATTACTGTGCAATTTCATTTTCATTCATTTATATACTGATGGGAAATCAGGGAACTTCCCCCATGGATCAATTAAGTATTGTATCAATCTAAAATAACACAAAATTCGTTGATCATTTTTGTATCATTAATCTGAATCTGTGAAAGTAATGAGTAAAAACAATATTTGCCGTTGAAATTCAGTGTAAAAATGCAGTTATTTAATATGGAAATACTCAAGTGAAGTACAAGTACCATAACACTGTACTATCTGACTTAAACTTGAAGCTCAGGTTCCACAGTGGTAGAATGATTGCAGGATATTTATATATATATTATGATGAAGTCAACAGACACAAACCCACAGACTGAAAACATACCGGATGAATTTGGTCAACACAATTTCAACAATAGTTTCAACAACAGTATGTCGACTGCTCAAAGCAACAACAGTTACTCACCTCCCGTCACGGCTGCTGAGGGTCTTTGAGGTCTTTGTCAATGAACGACAAGAAGATTGAATGGAGCCTCAGAAATGTGATTAGGAACACACACCTGTGTTTCTCCTGCTGTGACAAGGCAACACGTCTGCTTAATTAATTAATGATTCTTATAAGACAGATGCGTTTTCAGCCTGTAGAAGCACAAGAAATATATCATCTGCTGCTGATGCAATGTTAGGTTTATAGGTAAGTCATTAACAATAAAGTGACAATTGATGGTTTACAATTTAAACACTTATTTAAACACAGTTCATTCGTACCTATTTGTTAACAGTCCAGAATAATCACTAGGGCTTAAAATGCCACCAACATGCTAAAATAAAGGGTAAACATGGAGTGGCTAATAGGGAGAAACTTCTTTATCACGTTGTAGGTTATGTTGTCATTTATGATTATTTACATTATCATCTCTTGAATCACATAATTGCAAAAAGGGATCTTTTATCAATAAAATCTCTGAAAATTGAGGGGAAATGCTCATGATCTTTTTCCAGAACCCATAGTAACATCCTGAAATAGTTTGTCTTAAAAACTAAACAAAACAGCAAATATTCATATTTGAGAACCTGGATTCAGTGAATGTTAAGCATTTTATTTTCTTAAATAGATTGAAATGGTTGTTGATTATATTTGTTATTGCATCAACGATTAACCAAATTATTTCAGCTTTAAAAGTAATATTGCAAATTTTCTGCAACATCAAATGACAAACTGCTTATAGAAACAATTAACCAGGCAGGAATGTTTTTGGTGTATCCTTCCATTTAAAAAACCTGAGAAAGATCATATAAACATCGTGCATTTCCATCCATAAGTCTGGATTATTAACTTGCCCCCTCGTCTCTCACACCAAGGACAGATAACAGCACGCCCATTGTAAAGAGCAACATTAGGGTTTCTCAATGCCGAGCTGCGTCAAAGTACAATTTATTGATCAGCCTTTGCCAATAAACGTCCCTTCCTATAGTGACGTTTCCTCGATAGATGGTCGATGCATCATGAGCATTATTGCCTGGCCTGCTGCGTGTCCTTTTAACCCCGCCGACTGACCATCACATGAACTTTACATGAACCCTACCCACGCAACCACGACCGGGGTCACACAGCGGTCAATGACGACGGGACAACACGCGGAGACAACAGTACTTAATGACTTTATTAATAATATGATTTAAAAATCAAAAATAACATTAAAAATAACATGTTTTGTCCTTGTTTACAACTTGCATCATATGGCCACATGGTGGCATTGTAATGCCAAGTTTTTATTGAAACAAAACAAAAACAAAAATCAAAATTGTTCTGCACATCCAGTTTGTTCTGCTTGGACCAAATATATGGAACACATTTCAGACTCCGCCCTCCCCCCGTTTACCCTCCGTTAAGAAAAACCAAACCTTTATAAATACAGACAACCTTGTCCCCTTGTCACAGACACATGACGACCACTGACACAGGAAACATCCCGTCTGCACATGCCCCACCACCCCACCCTCCCTCAACATTTTCCTCACCCTCTAAAGATCCACACAGTAGATATTCTACCTTTGCTGTATTATACACGTATTATATATAATATAGTCTCAGCTGAAATGTTCCACTCCCCACAGACCTGCACAGAGTTGCAAAGTGAAAGGAACTGGAAGTGTTTCCCTCCATTCTTTATTCCCACGTTCACGTCAGTGTCGCCCAACATAGAAACTCTTCAGGAAAATGTAATTGTCATTTTGGCTTTGCGGGTGGCTTTAAGGACTAGAATACCCAAAAGCCTCAGTGGTTGTTGCCATGGAGAAGGTGTAAGAGTATTCCCTTTATTGACTTTTTTCTGAGTTTATTTTGTCAATTATTTTGTCAGACGCAGCAAACTCGCCACTCAAAGGCAATACATTCTGGTACATGTAGGCACATCAAATTAGCATTCTGCTTCAATATAGCAGTGGGGGGATTTGTTCTCTGATTGGACATCCACATAAAACGGTGGCAGATTTTCCGTTTTACAAATTGGTGTATTTCATCCAAAAGAGATGCAATAATTAAAGTGAACTGATTTAAGCTGCATATCTGTGTGGCAGCATCATCTTTAGTTTCCGCCTGCAATTTGAATGTGAGAAAGTTTAGCGATTGGTCGTTACTTTCCGCAATGCTCCTTGGGAGTCATAATGAACCAACTGAATATTTATTAACAGTTTTTAAATCATTTGGAATTAATGATTGGATCTTGAGTATTTCATGTTGATACAAGCAGTGAAAGTGCTCCAACTGTGAGTAAGGCAGCACTGGGAAAAATGAATGGCATTTTTTACTTCCAGTGTCAGAGGGCGCTCAAAACGACTACAACCCACTTTGCAACTCTATGGTTTCCTATGTGTTTCTTCAGGCTCAAATTAATAATACAATTAGGTGACTGTTTGGGTAAAGACTTTTACGAGTGAGTAGAAAATAAACACTCAAAACCATAATTGAACTTGACAAAAAAAAAAAAAAATTTAGGTCAACATTTCAGTTCCCTGAACCAAAGTGTTGGACTACTTCTGTCCTTGTTCTGGTCCAGTTATTCCTACTGGAAGCAGACAGTGATAAAGTATAGCTCATCCAGCAAACATTTTCCCACACCTGCTTCTTGGTGTTCAGCTGTCATCAGAATCATGACACACAAAAACATACAGGGAACATCCCCTGTAATGTTTCATGCCTAAAATAGATCCAACGGGCATGTTTGTTTGTGAATAATAGTGACAAATCATGCCAAAATAAAGACAATTAAATAAGAAACAAACAAACAAAAAAAATTGGTTGGCAAAAAAAAAAAAAAAAAATCAATTAATATCGTATTGCATGTAAATATTGTATAAAATCCTTAAAAATACAGTTCAGGTAACTACTTAAGTACTGAAGTCATCACAGCCAAAAGTGCAGAGGTCCATAAATAAAACATTGACTGTGAGTAGACAGTGGGGCTTCTCTCGAGTCCCCATGTAACCTCCCCTTCTCAACCACCACAAGGGACTGAATAGTGCCTGGTCAAAGGTCAAAGTTCATGAACGCGGACTTAAAAGTTCCCACATCTATGCACAGAGAAGAGGACAGGAAGGTTGGTTTTTAAAATCTCTCCTATCGCTGACAAACACACTCGCAGATGCACAAACGTCACTCACACAAGTTGCAAAGTTCATTCTCAGTAATAACGGCCTGAAGTTCTGTTGACAGAGGCACACCTAGAGAAAATGAGGGTGGGACGGGGGCCGGGGGTGGGGGGGTGAGGACAGGAGGGGGCTTACTGCAGGGCACATAAGGCGGCAGGAATCCAGTTTTCTTTTCTTTTTTTTTTACTTTTTTGAGACACGTTTTCCGTGGTCAGACGGCGTTTACAGTAAGGGCAGAGGGAGTGTGTTCATGTCGCTGAGCCAAGCAGGCAACAGAAAAAAGAGAAAGAAGTATTAAAGCTATCGAAGCGTTGGAATAGAAACACTTTCGGCAGGAAGAAAACAGAAGAGGGGAGGGAGGGAATCGCTCATTGAAGATTTGTACCACAGTGGGCAAGTGTGTGTGTGTGTGTGAGAAGCCTAAAGGGGCCACAGGAACTAACACAACAGGGGCCTGAATCAAGAAGCAAGTTCACCTCATTCTGGCTTTCTTTGGGGTGTTCTGGCTTCACAAAACATTGGCGATCCTGGAAACGGGTCTCACAAAGCTGCCTCCTGGCTCCGTTCATCCACAATTTATCAAAGATGTCCGGAGTTTGTATACATGAAAGCCAATCTCATGATCAGAAGATAAAGAATGTGGATCTCTCTGGGAAAACGTAATACTCACTGACATAAAAAGATAAAACAAATAAATAAATCAAGAAATCTAGGCCACATACATTAAATGTAACCGTATTTACATATATAACATAAAAAAGTAAACATGATACTTTAAGTAATAGGCTACAGTGGACATTAAACGAAATTAACAAATTGATAATTTGTGCTTCTGTCTCTTGATAAACACATTTAAAAATGAACAGTTTCTGCTGCAAATAGCTGGAGAATAATCGCATACATGAAACAGATTGAGGAAAATAAATTGTAATTATTGCTCATCATTCCACGACCAAAAAGAGGGGGAAACTAAAATCTCCAATCATGTGGCAGGTGTCCACTTGCACAACGTCTAACATCTGGAAAAGAAACATAGTTCACGTCAGTTTAATCGCAGTTAAATTGTTGTAAATCAGTGCAGGAGGTATATTTAACTGCATGTTAGCATAGCAACAGTACTTTAGCCTCAAACTGGCTCTGAACCTAACCTTGAGGTTTCACAGTCTGCCTTTATTTCCTTTGTAAAATGGCTACAACTGAAGTGACAATGCACTCCGATGTGTCCTGATGTTAACAATGATGGACTCAACATGTGTATATGATCTACCAGTAGCTAATTATCAATATATGGATGCTATTAGCGGGTACTTTTAATTTCTGATCATTGTCACTTTGAGTCTACCGAAAAACTATGTTGAAGTCCCTGCAGTCGTATGGATAAGGATAGTATATGTAGAAATAGACCAGTTAAAGAACTGTGGATTGATCTCTACTGTTATCTGTTATAATGACGTACAAGCAGACCAAAACAACTTAAATGATATTGTGAGCGTGTAAAGTTAAGCGAGTCTACTGGTGTGTAAACGTGTTGCTTTGTGCTCATTGTGACTAATATTGGACTGGTTTTGATATGATATTCTAATGAAATGACTCTGAAGTAGCAGGTTTAGTAACTTAAACGGCAGCTTTGTGAGACCCGTAGCCGGGGTTAAAGTGATCAGTCTAACCCTGATGCTTCATGATGCAGGCCCCTGAGAGATACATATCAGATACACAGGGAAAGAAAACTTGAGAAGGCTTTTCTTTAGCTTATTTACCTGCCTACATGCCCTTTGTTGATGCTCTTAAAGCGCCTGGTAACTTGGTATCAAACAGCCCACCATCAGTGGAAATACTGTCAACGGCTTAAAGAGGAAACCCCTACCCTATTCCACCACAACCGTCTCACGAAACAAAACGACACCAGCTGAAGCAACGGCTACTAGAGCTAATTAATAGGAGTCACTACCACGCAGTCACCTGACGCTTCCTCTTCCAAACACTGAACTTAATAAGAACTTAAAGACATGATCACCATCAAGGAAAAGTAGTGGTCTTCAAACTGCTAGAGGGCTCGATTAACAAAAATGTATCTGATAGAATGACGACAGCCTACAAAGACACTGGAAAAAGAGAAGCAGGGATGGAAGCCATTAAGACAATACTGGATATCCAGGCATCCCTATATAACACCTACACAACACTTGTTTGGGGTATTGGGGGGGGGGGGGGGGTTGTTTCAATCTGTGTGACCATGGCTAACAGAGCGTACCCCCCCTCACACTGCAAGTCGCAGAAAAAGGCACTAGAGTGGGGCTGTTGCTAGCCGTAGAAAAGTAAAAGCGATATACATTCATAGCTCACAGGTTATCTTAACCGCAGTTTGGGAATAAATACATAAAATGCACTTGTAGAAAAATAAAATGTAAAAAAAGCGTGGCCCCTATTTTTTTTTCTTAGTTTTGGATTCTGGGAGACAAGTATGGCTACTTTTTCACGGCTTTTTTTTTTTTTTTTTTAATCCCCCTCCCCAGCCTACCCACCACTTAGAAGGCAATTCAGGAGTGATCCTCTACTGCTCAGGCCGCGAGCAGTCGAGCCCTTTCATGCACGCCAATATGAGAATATGGGAGAAAGGATGGAGTGAGGGGGCTTCAGTGGGAAAGGAGAGGGGGGCTGTTGGTAGGAGGTCAAGGCTCAGCTTTCAGTGCGAGGAAGTAGAGGGTAAACTCAACAGAACATGTGTTTTCAGACAACAGAGAAACCACATCCAACACACACACACACACACACACACACGCACACACACACACAGACACACACACACGTCTCTATGTCCGAGGCTTTAAGTGTAAGGACCTGGGAGACAAACATATGCATGAAATTGGGTACCTTTTTACTTTAATGGCCACATTTGGCATTTATAAGCACTGTAAAGATTTTAAAAGGGTTTATAACACACTGTAATGTGGTTGTAAGCACATATAACAATAAGAATTGTCGTTTGTATTTTACTACACTGTCTTTCATTATCAGTTTATACAACGAGCTCCACATAGTAGGGATTCATTTATACTTACAACTACATTACAACATGTCATATAAACCATTTATTGAATGTTTATAAAGTGCCTGTAAATGATCAAAAGGGGGGGTTAAAGTAAATTATTACCTGAATCTGTATTTGTTTGGTGTGTGTGTGTGTGTGTGTGTGTGTGTGTGTGTGTGTGTGTAGGAACCGGCTGTCATTTGTGCTCGAGCTTCACGCACAAAGAAAAGTCGGTAACCACAAAGACAACATCGCCTCATAAACCTCAGCAGTGCTCACACACACACACGCAGTCAACACACACACACACGCACAGTCAACACACACACGCACACACACACACACGCGCACACACAGTCAACACGCGCACACACACACACAGACGAATCAAAGAGTATGTCGGGAGACAAATGAGCTCCAGCTGACAGCAGGGGGAAGGGGACTGAAGTGTTCTGCCGAGTAAGGAGTGTGCGTGTGAAGGGGGAGGTAGAGGAGGAAGAGGAGGAGGGGAATACTTCCCCTTGCAAAGGCGGGAGTGCAGTAGGGTGAAGGAGAGGGTGTGGGGTGCATACCACAGCTCTGCACAGACTCAAAAAAACGAGATGTGTAGTGAAAATCCTGACTGTAGATTGAGTTCGGCCACTCGGCTCCTCCTCCACCCTCCCTTCCACACCTCCTCTGCCGCCTCCTTCAGTTTCCTCCCCGGCTTCACGCGAAGGTGGTGTGTCTTCATGTGTGCTTGTGTTTGTTGTTCGTGTGTTTCCGTTTGTGTGGTAGTTGTTCACTGGTTCAGTCAGGTCTGTGAAACAGCTGCGACATGATGTGGCTGCTCGTCCCCTCCTTGAAAAGAGGAGACGTGGTGGCGAGTCTACCTCCCCCGCCGCCATCCACAGGCCGGTTTCCCCACACCGGTTCCCATTTGCTGTCACGTGGCCGTCGCCTCCAAGTAGCTCTGTAGTTTACGGACGGTGGACTCGTCCAGTGAAAAGAGGTCAAAGTCAAAGGTGGTGTTGGTCACGTTGAAGTGGCCCGTCTCCTCGATCAGGTTCACAATCTAAGACAGGGGCGATCAATTATTATCATCGTTTACCATAATCCGTTGCTTTCGGATCACATGATGAAAATACATACATGAGCTTACATTACATAATATGGTCCACCAAGTAAAATACATTTAAAAATGTTTGAGAATGTCTATTCTGATATTCATATCACATAGATTAAATAGTTGGACAGGAACAAGCAAAAAGAGCCAGGAGCAGACCTGTTGTAGAACGTTACGCTCCCTTAAAGCCATCAGTCTGCGATGGAGGTCCACCAGTTCTTCTGTGTAAGCCTGCAGTTTACAGAAGAGAGTGGACATGGTCAGTGTAGTAAACAAACGTTCATAGAGCCATGACATTTGAAGTGATATAAACTTCTGTGTGAACATGGGAATAGAAATAATCTGGTTTTGCTTTCTGTAATCTTAGTTTGTCACTCAGTGAGGAGGCACAGCAGGCAAATGATAATTATAAAGTATTTGTAAGGATAGATTAAACGGGTTGCATTTGAATTATTTCTGAATTAATTGCATGTTTGTTTGTTCAAATCTTTTTTTGGAATATTGAATGTCCTAGAGAATCAAGATCAAGTGGATCATTCTCTTCCACAATCTGTTTTTTTTTAACTCTATGGTTGTTGCATTTTGCTGCAAAATAGTGAATCTACCAAAAGGTTACAAAGGGAGGGCGTATATTGTGTATTTACCTTTTCTTTATTAAACTACATCTTGAAGTAGACCTCTTCCTTTGAATTTTAATCTCTGTTAATCAAGCTTTTTTCCGTCTCCACGTGTTATAATGTTGAGGAGTGTTATTGGATGAGTTTACCGAAGTTTCATTTTATCACTTCATAAATAATCTTGTTACAAAGAAGAAGAAAAAAGGTTCTTAGGCCAGTTTTCGACTGCACATCTGGATCAAGTCACTGTCCATTACTTCATCTTGAATGTGTTGATGCACTGAAACAGGGTCGCAAAAACCTGCATCCATGTGTGTGTGTGTGTGTGTGTGTGTGTGTGTATGTGTATGTGAGGTAAAGCATAAAAAAAGTTTGATTTACCCTTCCTACCTTGTCGTATCCCTTCTTCAACACCTTCTCTGAGCGAAACGAGGAATCTGGACTCTTTCTGCCTGAAACCTGCAGAAAAGGAGAGCAGCAAAGAGGGAAAAGAGGAACACATAGAAGAAAGATGCCGGCAGTGATGTGAGACCACGAGACTATCTGGGACACTGATGACAGTTAATATGGCTGAAATGTAAGACATGCCTGTCTGTCTGCTAAAAGTGTTTCAGGTATTTGATGTTGGGTAAGAACAAAGTCTTTAAAAATACAGCATGTCCTGAAAGTCAAAATGCATCATCTCTGTATGAAACAAATTATCTGACTGTTTTTTAAATTCATTGTTCCGATAGTTTTGCTCATACATGAGTTTGATAAAAATAAAACATTCCTGAGTCAACTTAATGACAAAACTACAAACATACTAATACTTAATAATAGTAATAATTAGTAATACTTAAGGAAGTTACTCTTCAAGTTGGCCGAGTATTATTTTGCAGGTTATTTTTTTGTCCAGCTAAAAGATGGCAAACAACTTCACCATTCTGTGTGCAAGTAAATCCGAGATTATTAATGCAACGAATATCTAAAAATGGATTTATTTGAGCGTGCACATTACGAGCCTGCAACATTAGTTGAGTCATCGGCGAGAGACAATCCCATTTTAATTATTTCATGAATTACACATATGATGTGTCTAACATTGTCTTATCTGATGCGTTTAACTCGCGACTCTTTTTCTCAGCCAGGAAGAGAAACAAAGACTTGTTGTTTGTGTGAGTACATTAACACACAAGCATTGTACCTTCAGAGAGTTACGTCACTTCTACGACTCTGGGTGTGGAGTCTTTCTCATTACGAATTACGAACAGTTATACTTCAAAATGCTTTCTTGACATGCAATTTTTCTTTCATAATGACAAACATGTGTAATTCACGCTACAAAATATTTGTCTCTTGTCATATTTTTTCCCAAAATAAGGTCTCATGGTGGTCCACCTGTAGAGGCGTGACTAAGCCTCTCTATACTGGATGAAGAAATACTCAGTAACACAGTAATAAGCTAAGAATAAACAAAACCAGAATCGTAGGTTCAACACTGACTCAAATGAATATATGCATGTTTGGTTTCTAGTCACACAATTTATGTCCCTGTTAATACACCAATTAAACAGTGAAATGAGTTTGTGTGTGACTCACTTTGTTATTGGAGGAGCTGTGTTTCTGCGGGGGCGGGGCGGGGTCTCGACTGGGGCTGTGCGAGCCGTCACTGCTGTCACTCTCGCTATCCAGGCTGAGTCTGAAAGGGGGGGGGCAGACCAGAGGTCAGTCACACTCAGACCGACAGACACAACACATCCTTGTGTTATTTAGCACTATTTATATAGATGTGTGCATCTGCTAGAATTTGGTGAAGACACAACAGATGAGCAACAGGCACAACATTTAAAAACCAACCAGATTGAACAATATTGAGAAAAGACTTGTGCAGTAAGTACTGAAAGTTAAAGCACCAAATTATCTTACAAGATCACAGCATGTCACGCTGTGGGAAATTATTCTCATAAGTCTGTACAACATAAATTTTGAGTAATGTCAGATTATGCCAGTTGAATTGTGGTGCAACAATAACTATGGTGCTGTGACGGATGCAGGCTGAAAGTTACATCCACCTGTCTTCATGTTCTATATCCCGTTTCCCCCCCCCCCCCCGATTAAAAACGATGAATCGTTCAGCCCTAGGGTGAAACCTGCCTCGGTCCAAATGTCATCAGGTTTTACACATCGATTTTGTTTGAGACGGCCTTTTAATCACGCCATCTCGTTGTGCCCTCTTCTTCTGCCAATGTTCATTTTATTTTGCCGATTTTCTTGAAATATGTCCCAAAAAATGTGCAAATCTCGTGTTTTTGAAAATGTAGCAAAACAATCAACAGAACCATAGGGCTGCCACTTCTTTTGCATCAAAATAACTCGTGCAGTTTGAAACATGCAGTTTCTCTGCGGAGCACCGTTTTTGATTGATGACCAAAGATGTACAAAGGACTGACCGAGAGTCACGGTTGGGGGGGTTGGTCTTGATGGGCGTCTCCTCTTCTGAGCTACTATCGTCATCATCCGATTCTTCTGACTGGATCTCCTCCACCATCGATCGAAGGGGGCCTGGGAGAGAACAACCTATATTACATCTCACAGCAGCCCATTAACTCCAGAAACACCCCTAAATGAATGCTCATCTCTGCACGAAACAGGGGAACATACTCCTTACCTTGCCCTTGTTTCTGTCCCGGCTCAAAGTCTGAATCTGAACTGGAGTCAGAGCTAGAACTGGAGTTGGAGGGACTGGAAGGGGCCGACTGCTGTGAGAGGAGGAGGAAAGAAATGGTAAAGAAAGTTTATGGAACCAAAAAAAATGGGTTGATAAGCCTTGATTTCAGGATGAACACAGGAAGTGATAATTGTGGTGTTTTTTTCTCTCTCGGTTTTAGGGAAACATAGACATACAAGATCAAAGATTATGAAAGTAAATGAGAATTAATCTCAAAATACTTATGTATCTTTATGAATGAGGTTGTGGAACAACTGGATAAACATACAAATAAGCAAATACAGCATGACATTGGAGGGAAGAAAATGTGTTGATTTATCGATAAATGATGGTTTGCTGCTATTCTTTGTCTTATATGATGGTACTTTGTCATAAAATAGTGAAAATACCTGTTTTTCTGAATTCTGAAAGCCCAAACGATTCATTGATTAAACCAGAAAATAATAACCTTCAGTTGCAGCCCTAAGACTGAAATATAATGAATGATCATAATATTGACATATTTTATTATAAATCCTTTCCTAAAAGCGCCCCCCCACCCCAATTCCCATAAGTTGTCAAATGAAGCTCTTGTGAAACCAATGTACCTCTGACTTTGAAGATGCCTCGTCCTCTGAATTCGACTCCTCCGACTCTGGAAGTTTCTTGGGCTCCTTCGGCTCCTGTGTGTCATTTTTGCCTTTGGGCCAGCGACCTTTTTCCTTGGGGGGCTTCTTTTCTGCGTATGGCTGGGTGGCTGCAGACGAGGAGGAGACGCGAGGAGACGTGCCTGTGAAGGCCCCGCCACTCGCCGCTTTCGGCCCCTCTGAACTGACCTTCTTCTGCTTCTTGGCACTGGGTTTGGGAGACTCGACAGTGGAGGGTCGTTTCCCTGGGGCTTTAGATTCCGCGGGCCCTCCCCCGCCTCCTCCCCCACCGCCGCCTCCCCCACCACCCCCTCCACTCCCAGCCCCCCCTCCCTTAGGGGACATGCCCTCCATCTTTGACTCCTTCAGGGTGAGTTTAGGCTCCTTGAAGGCAGCCTTGGGTAGGACCTTTACTTCATCTTTTACTTTGATCTCCGACGGCTTTTTTGAAGATGAGGATGAGGAAGAGGAAGGATCGCGGCCACTCTTGCTGGTTCCGTCTCTGTCGTTGTCTCCTTTTGACGTGGCTTTGCTCTCAGAGTCTTTTCGAGGTCGTTCGCGGTGCTCCTTGGTCAGTTTGTGTGGTTTGGGTCCTTTACTGCTGCCACCACTCCCCTCTTTGCTGGGTTCCTGGAGAGAGAGAAAAACCCACTGTCACGGTCAATCTACTCTTAAAGCATTCAGCCAAATGTCTCATAAAAGGAAACAGACTCAGTCAAGGTCTTGCCAGTATAGTCTGTGCTGATATCACATTATTTACTGTAAAGGAGATGTCAAACTAAGCCCTTTGTAAACTTCAGCCAAAATAACAATAACCTCAGTAATTAGTCTATAAACCACAGCAAACAGCTCATTAAATGTGCAAGAAGAATACAGTCGAGTCTACAACCACACTAGAGGCTCTGTGAGACTGTGCTTGGGTACAGCGGTTCTTCAAGCTAAATGCAATAATGGAGCATCACAGCAGCAATGATAGCATGCCAATGGTTAGTAGCTATACTATTCACTTACTTATTTTAGCATGGTAGCATTTGCTAATTAGCACTAAATAGTAAGTAAATGGAAGTTGATGGAAACTTCATTAGTTTGGCAATCTCATGGTGGCTCTAGAGGAAAAGTGAGGGGTTCCCCTACTGTACTGTGCACTACAGTATGGACGGGCTGTCAGTCAGGACAGACAATCCTGGGCAAACGGACCATGGACTACATTGTTTGTATTGCTGGAGTCCCAATAGATTAGACTCTTACGAGTCTGACAAAGTCAGCATGCGGGGACGGTTGAATCCACTGGTGTGGCTTTTAATAGAGCTGATACAGGCAGAGGATGATACTTCCACACTGTTCATCCACTCATCAGCAACACAGTTTTACGGGTTTTCAAAGCTGATATTTAAATAAGAGCCTTTATTATGAAAGACTCGACGCAGACTGGAGGATTGGAGAGTGGCCATGTGCATCTCATTTCTGGCTCTCATTACTGGTACTGTGAACAGTGGCAACAATGGAAAAATATAACAGGATCATTTTCATGTTTTGTTACGATATGTCCCCGGCAGATACACTGGCTGAATAATTGTACATACAGATGCTCAAACTCAGCTGGCTATGGTTAAAAGCTTTACTCAGTCTTTTCTCAAGACAAATTCAACAATGTTCATTTTGACATTTGCCCCCATTCCCTTCAAAAAAATGTCAATACAAAGTGACTGGCATGATCAATGAGGTTGTGACACATTCTGGTTAGATACTCGAATTGAATGAGCAAGAGACAGTACTAAACGCGTGAGATTTCAACCAACCTTTGACACGTGAGAGGTCTTTGTCTTCTTGGGGTCTGAGAAAGCAGAGAGAGGGATGGTGGGGAGCATTGGGTAGTCTGGACTGGGCCTCGACACGGCTTCAGCACCCTCTGGAACCACCAATACCTGAAATGAAAGGGACAGCGTTACGATGCTTCTGTGAAGATCTTTCATGACATAAACCGAGATGCAAAAGGATCCCACGTTTCATTGACACTGACAGGATCTCTGCAGGATTCACCAAGTAAAAGTCAAGACTTTCATGTTATGACAAATAACCAGTGGGGACAATATGGCCTAGAATTATTTATTATCATGTCACAATTTTGCAGCTCATGATATAATACATCATGTGGTAGTTGTAACTTAATATCTGCTAATGACTCTAGTCACTCATTCTGCCTTCAGCCCAGTGAACCAGCCAGTGCATCATGCATCCTCACCCCTCCAGCTTTGATCAGCTTTCTCCTGAATTCTTTGGTGGGGTTGTTGAACGTGAGCTTCTCACAGCGCAGGTGGTTGACCGGTGGGTTGCCCTCCAAGTTGAGGAATAAGTCGTAGTTGAAACACACCTTTTTTGGCTCTTCCTGACAACAACAACAAAAAAATACAAATTTTAAACCTCTAACAGCACAAACCAATTTGTGTGTGTCTTTCTGTATTACACAGACACATTCCACAACAAAAGATACAAGCCGAATGAATGATCTACCACACGATAAGTCAATAAACCAGATGGAGCCGACACGCTGATAAGAATCAACAAACATTCCTGAGAAAGGCTGTGGAAGAATCCACAATTAGTAGAGGAAAAAGCCTTAAGACATGCTTGGGAGATTTTATACGTGTATGTCTTATTGTAAATGCAGGTGGATTAATAGTTGCTGATATTTACACTTTGCTTGTTAGTCCTTTAAGTATTTTCTTGATACTTCTTCACAGACTTAATAATGTACAAGTTAATTGCACATAAGAGGGGGATGTGAGACTTTTGGGTGCCGTCCAGAAGCTTAATATTATGCAGAGCTGCAGGCGATGATGGTACACTAATGTGCACATACCTCTTAAGCATCGTCCTTATCTTTAATGAGAGTAAAGGGGGTCTTTCTTTCTTTCATCACTTATTTTAATGGCTGATGGTGCCAGTATAATAGTGTCTGTTCGTTTTATTTCTCTCACTTAAAGAGAGAAATGTCCCTCTAATAAAGGTTTTACTAACACAATTGTGCTTCAAGGTTGGCTGAGCGCATATAAAATAACTCTGTAGTGGAGTGTGTGTTTATGTGGTGGTCCAAAGTGAAACCATTCACCAAAGAAAAGGTCAAGCAAGAGATTTAAACCATCACTGCATTGCAATTAAATAATCTACATGCACTTCAAGTAATCTCATTATTCTTGGCTTTGGACAATAACCTGATTTCTGAAACATCATGTAAAAATAACAACCTCTTTTTTTTATCAAGTTATGGAATTAACCTGGTTAACAAGGCTAGATTTCTGCTGCTATGTTTTCCTCATCCGGCCCAGATTTAAGTGTGAGGCGGTCCATGCTTGGCCTCATTCAGTGTCTACATATTTCAGTGCACTTCCCAAAGTACTATAACCACATCGATTGTAAAGATTCCATAATATAACACCTGCAATATATTTATTTATAGAACACTTATCAAAACAAGGTACAAAGTGCTTCACGGAGAGAAAATAAAACACTGAAGTGAATGATGAAATACATAAGCTGCTGAGATTAAAATAATAAGAAATAAAAATCAGATAAGCAGGAAATGCTTTCTGGCTTAAAAGAAGACACTGACTCAGACAGCCTTATTTCCTCAGCTAGTTTTCATACCAGATCCTGGAAGAGGGATTAAAAGGTCTAAAAAGTAGTCTGGAGCCAGATCATGAAGAGTGTGACATGGGTCAAATATGACATGAAGTAATTCATGGAGACACAGAACTTCCTGTTTGACTGATATGACGAGAACCAGTCTAATATAGCAGCAGATATGCACACCCAGTCTATCTGAACGATTGCCATGATCAGTTGTGTCAGAGGCAGCACTTAAGTCCAGCAGCACAAGAATGGAACACATGCCTGCGTCAGCATTCATTAAGAGGCCATTTGTGACTTTGAGAGGGGCCGTCTCAGTACTGTGATATTGACGAAAACCAGATTGAAACTTTTCTAAAGTACTTTTGTTTTTCCTACAGCAGCAAGGAGCTGCTATTTAACAGTTTTTCAAGAATCTAGAGATGAAAGGGAGGATATTCTCATATAAGACGTAGAAAAGGAGCTCATATATTCTTGGCCGCTGATTAACATCCAAGATGGGTAGGAATAGGGTTGATAAACCAAATCTAATTGATTCCACCTTTCCAGCAAAATAAGAGAAAAGGTTTTCACAATCAGCATGTGAGCTGCGTGTTAGCTTGTCACATGCATGGGGCAGTGGTGATAGAATGAAAGGTGCTTTCTGACAGTGTTCCCTCAAAGCTGAGATGGATTCTGTCTCTGTTAAAAAAAAGTCCTTTGAAAATGCACCATGATACCTGGAAGGTAGCGGGTCACCAAACTTTCCTTACAATGGAGTCACGGATTGTGAGCAAGAGGGGACGGGGCGCTCCCTTCTAGTAAAGGCTCCAACACAAGAAATCAACCGATGATTGGTCCGCAGAGAGCCGGGGTCGGTCGGAGGCAGAGGTGATGGTGGAGGTTGGGAGCCTCCCTCCAGTGGCGGAAACTCCTGCATGTCCAGGATGACACACCTTTCAGCCAGGAGAAGGTCCGAGTCGGAAGAGGAGGAGCATTTTGCACCATGTTTACCCTTGCGGGGTGCAGTCTAGTGTTCTTGTTGACATGGTGTTGAACTTGGCTGAAGGTTTAACCAGCCTCGGGCTCTGGAGCTCCTATGATGATGGAGCCGGTCCAGAGAAGAGTGGGATCCTTGTCCGCTACTGGAGTGGAGCAGTCATGCGAGTGGGACAGACCAGGTCCCGCGTTTCTCTGAGCTCGGCTTCCAGACAAGTAATGCGTTCTTTCAGTTTTGAGAGGGTAAGGTGGCAAGATAGACACTCCCACATCCCATTTGCACTCCATAAAAGTGTTAAAAGCTTAAAATCTGCAATAAAACTCTATAAAAGTGCTTAAGGCTAGCAAACGGCTAACCAAGCCTCCGGGCTAACAACAAACTTGAACAATGAACACACACAGTTCACAGTTTGTGTTTTGAAAATCTCTTCGTGAAATGAAAGCTGTTTGTTAACATTTCTTTTTTTTTTTATTGCTGCACATACACAGATATACTTGCTGCATATACACAGATATACTAAAGATCCAGTGGGCGAAACAACATGTAAAAATCAATTGACATAACTCTAACCATATTGAGGTTGAAGTTATTTGTACTTCCTAAAACCTACACTTTTCAATTTCTTCCCCACGGAATGAATCGCCTTTCCATATATATAACAACTACATCGTTTACCATCAGGGCCCAGTCAATCTCACCTTGTTCTTGAAGTAAACCTCAATAGGCATGAGGAAACCTGCGTAGCCCGACTCCTCCACTTTGTACGGGGGCTCCTTGCATACTGCAGATCGACAAAGACATGACAATAGCAGTATTTAGATTAATATCAGTAGCAGTATTTAGATTACTAGCAGTAGCAGTATTTAGAGTACTAGCATTACGCTCATCCACAGAATGGGTTAATGGAGGTAGACTTATCTATTAACTAAATCCAAGAAACAAATACTCCTCAAAAGACTCACAAAATGAAAACAAAATGTTACATTATTTGAGAGCAGAGGGAGAGAGAGGTTATATACAACCAAGAATTCAATGTGATGAAGAGACTGATCCATAAAATGAGCAAAATTTATAATGATAATAATTTTGTCCAGCCCAGCAGAAGATTTCAATTTAAAACAGTAACAAACTGTTTCAAACTTCCAACTTGGCCAACATGTTTACGCATTTACAAAATGGATAGTGAGGGCACCAATTTACAAGAAGGAAACAATAACGTATATTATAATAAATGATAATATAAAAGAGACAAATTACTTCCATTACTGTATCCACTAGTGCACGGTTTGTGAAAGCAGTGTCTGTGCTGACTACACTCACTCTGACCTCTTGGAAATGATCACATAAACACAATTTAATTTAAAAAATAATAACAGTCTTGCAACTGAAAAAAGCTTGCAAACCATTATCCCCCCATCCACCATTCATGTCTCATGCTGTATTTATGACTCAGTCTTTTAGGCTTCAACTAAAGAACTAAATTACTTTGGTGCGGGACCTACGCTATGAAAGTAAACGTGTACAAATCTGTTATCTCTCCGTCTCACCTCTCTTGGGTTTAGGGAAGCTCTCATGCAGGCGGAAGACAACCTTCTCTACAAAGTGCTGGATGTCGCAGGTCTCTGGCCCTCGGACAAACACCATCCAGTCGTGGGTGAAGCCTTCTGATGTCACTTTCTTCCGTAGCTGGGCTCTGTGGCCCAACTCCAACTTCACCTGCACTGTGCACTGAAAGCAGACAGATACAGAGAAAAACTGTCAGACACCAATAGTAGGCCTGTGGGAGAATATACACAAGCCAAAAATAATCAAATGTTAACTACAAGGACAAAATTATTTAAATTAAGAAACTGCTGGACGTGATGAGGAACTGGGGTTGCACGGTATGCTGATACTCGGAGTATCGCAATATCCTGCCGTTAAAATTGGTGTGATAGCTGCTTAGTGAGTGTTTTAACAAGAGCTTTTCCAACTGAGTTGTGAGGATGTGCGACAGCCGGGCAGCGATGGGTGTGTGCAGCGCTCTACAACAGGACTGGAATGAGATCTCATCCCACAAGACAGCAGTCAAAACATAAACTACGTCCCAAGATTTAGCTCGTGCCAACTAGAAGGTTGGAGTCAACAAATGATGTCAGAGCCAGCATTAAAGCAGGACACGGACAGCTGGCCGGCTGCACACTCCCGTGCTGAGCTGGTGTCCAAGTCAAAGAACTCCAGAACTCCATTAAAAAAACAAGAAAAATAACAAAATGCCTCAATTACAGACCAAATGCATTGACCAAATTTCTCCATCTTTTCTGAATCTGCCATCAAAAACACAATCCACTAAAGAACACGTGTTAAAGATTTATTTTACCATGGTTTCTTAGTTACGTTAAAAAGATAGAAAGGAAAAGCATGCTTTATCTTCACTTTGTACATAATGTAGTGAGCAGAGAAAGGCCAAATAAATGCCTTGGGATGTGGATGCATGTTGATTGATAACTTTTTCATAATAGAAAGACGTACATGTAAATGTAATGCTTTTCTTTTTTGGCTATGCTGAATTTGTTAAGCATATAAAAACCCTTGAACCAAAGATGCTCAATTTAAAAATATATAGAGATTCAAATAAACGTCTTAACCTAATCTGTAGATCATCAATTCTCCCCAAATTGTACTTACATTTTAAAGTATTTTTAAAGTAAAGTGCAAAAACAGGCACTTTTTTTTTTAAATCACACTTTCCAATGACATCTTTAAATTTTAAATTAAGCAAATAAATTTGATTAATATTGCATATTTCAAAATCAGAGTTACATGGGGCTTCACAGATGTACAAAAAATATTGTAACCATTAAACATAACAGGGAATTTTAACAGGTTTAGGTCAATTTTTAAGCATAAATTAAAAATAATTCACTGGCTACAGCCTCTTCTGTTTTTTTTTTTTTTTTTACACCTTTTATAATAAACTCAATATATTTGGGATTTACGACATCTGAAAATAACACCATAGACTCTGGGAGACCGATGGGCATCGTTTTCTGCAGCTCTGCGGTACACGTAGAGCTGCAGAAAGCCTACAAATACATAAAATGAGCTTACAGAATAGAAATAAAAAATAAAATGTATATTAGTATACTAAGGTGTGAGAATTTGCTTTCCTGTTCTTTATCATCACAAACTGAATATATTTTAAGTGCTGGTCACCGAAAAAAAAAGGCATCACCATAACGTCCACTGTTGATTTATAGACCAAACAATTCATCAAGAAAAATAATCTGCAGGTTAATTGATGAGGAAAAATAATAGTTAGCCAATCCTACCCACTTCAAAAATTCTAGATTGGAGTGGCAGACACCTTGCAAACTGAGGTTTCTAGTAGTGAGATTATACCCAGGGGCCATTACTCTGGTTTCTGATTCCACCTTGAACAAAAACCTCGGAATCCCTACTTTTTGTGGACTTTGTACTCAGGAGAAGAGGCTGAACACTTGGTCTGGACAAACACAAAGCTGGATTGGTGTCGGGACGCTCCCCGTGGAATGGGAGTAATTAGCTGCCCAAGCCGACGGATCTCTAAAGGTTTGTCCAGAGGAGGGGCACATTTTTGGGCTACCTCTCTCTGCCAAGAACAATGACAGCGACGGGACAAGTAAATGACATTGTGCTGGTGGGAATTGCCATAGCAAGTGAAGAGGCTATGGAGATGGGAGTGCAGAAGGGAACAGGGAGGTGGGAGGGTGGGGGGACAGAAAGGCACTTTATGTCCAGGGGAGGACTGAAGAATGTGGGGATTTGGCCCGGGCACAGAGCAGCTCGTGAGCTGGGACTGAGTGGGGGGATTAGAGGGGACGGGATTGAGATGAGCTGGTCTGGCACTCCCTGGCTCGCTCGCTACCTCTCTCTCTCTCGCTCTCTCTCACACACACACCTCCCTTGCCTGGCACTGTGCCCAGCCATTCTGTGGCAGTAATGCCCTTAAACTCCAGACACCACCACACCCATGGTGAGCAGCCGTGGAGTCCCTCCAATCATCAACAAGCCCCCTCCAACCCCCCGACGACTCCACAAAATCAAGACTGTTATAATAAGGATAACATAAAAACCAGGGTGATAATGAGCCCAAGAGGAAGACTCTCTAATAGAAATGAACGGGAACAATAAACTGAAAATTCTGCCAGTAATCTGAAAATTATGAGCCCAAGATGCAATATGAGGCTGAGAAAATTAGGAGCGGAGTTGATTAGATGGTCGACAGACTAATTAATAAGGAACTATTTGCACAATTTTATGCTTTTTAAGAAAACAACTTTGACTAGTTTTAGCTTCTCAAATGTAAGTATGTGCTGCCTTTCCTTGATTTGTGTCACAGTAAATGTATTCATTAAATATTTGTTTTGGACTATCTGTTGGACAAAATGATACATTTTAAAGACCATACCTTGGGTTTGAGATTATCATAAAATTAGAGAGAAAACGATTAATTGGTTTATTAGGAAAATAATTGGCAGATGTATCAACAATTAAAAGAATAATTAGTTGCAGCTACAGAGAAAATATTAGGATACTAGGATTGCAACTAAAGATTATTTTGATCGTCTATATGGTCAGAAAATACCCATTAAAATTCCCCAGAGCCAAAAGTGACGTCAAAAACCCAAATATAATTTAGTGATAGAAACCTGAGAAAAGAAGCAAAACCTGAAAGCAAACACTTGGATTGTATGACTCAAACGATTCATTTAACAATTAATTTTCTACTGATTGGCTATAAACTAGAAGGGCACTTTGAGCATGCAAACACCCACCAAGGCCGTATCCATGAGTGAAAAATAATGCGTATCCGTCACCTGATTTGGATCTGCTCCTAACTTAAGGCATGAATGAACGGTGTCAAACTGTTGGAAAATATGTGTAAAGTATGAAGAATAAAAACTCACCACTGACTATAATAACTACCAATAATGAGAACATTATGAGCCAGGAGGCAATATTAGTCTGGGAATATAAATATATTAAATTAAAAGAACCTTGACCGAGATGGACATTGACTGAACTGCAGTGCACTGCCTGAATATATTAAACACACAGGACATAGATCTTAAAAAAAAAGTTTCATCATCGTTGAATTCTACTAGTATCAGACCGACAATATATTTATTAAGCTTTCCTCTATAAAAAGGCAAGAAAACCATAAAACGCAAGGCCACTTACACTGACATGGTACAGGCATGCTCCCTCTCTCTCCTAGTGAGGAGAAATACTCATTTTGGCAGACACACTGGCTCCCAGGAAAACAATGAAGTCCCAACTGACATGTCAATAACACTCATCATGACCATGATAATCTCTCTCAGCTAATAAACCATCACTATTCTTTTTTAAGAGTCAGAAAGTTTCCCCTCGCTGGGGACACACACAAATAACTGTGACAGCAGCTGTGCTTTGATGAAACTGCGGGTTCCTTCATCATCATCATCATCATCACACCAAACCTTGCATCTAAAATATGCAAAACAAAATTGAAAAACGGTCAATCCCAGAGAGCCACTGGGGTCACAAATAACAGCAGCACCCAAGGAAAACAAGTGAGACTTGTAAATGGGGTGTGTGAATAAACATGTAGGGATTACAACAAGATGCATGGCCACTCATCCTGTCACCCAACTGCAGGGTTCATAATGCACATCTCATAACTAGAAAATAGCAACGTTTTCAGTATTAACACATAAAGTCACGAACCCTGCTTCACACACTCTCTGCATAAAGCACGTTGGTTGTGCCATTACGCTGTAATGTGCAATAAATAAACTCAAACGCAACACTAGCCTCTCATTCGGTCTTGACTCCGGATCTGACAGACTAGACTGCATTCTAATGTGGCCTTCCTACGAAAAAAGCGGTATAATTGAATGACCGAGCAATACATATTAATTTTCATGAAGTCATAATGCTTAGTGCGGGTTATATTATTACTATTAAAAACACCTTCTAGTACAAAGCAATACAATTCCATAGGACCACAAACTACAGAGTGTAAAATGACCATAAAGCAGAATCACTCCCTCTATTAAACACATTAACAACAACTCAACTTCATCATGTTCATGAAGATAGGTTTCCTTGGAAGGCTGCATTGCTTCCAGCTATGTGTACTTTGGGACTGGCAATTGTGCATATATTTGAGTAATGAGAATGAAAAATCTCATGCAAATCTTTCACATAGTCTACATTCGCACACAACAGAAGTACACAACTACACTGTTCATTTAACTTGTAGCAGAAGACTTCCTCTGGATGAGCACTCACAGATCTAGTTAAAACTTCAAAGGGCCCAACGCTGAATGGGGACTAGCTCCAAGAAAGTGGCTGAGCCACTTTCCATGGGTGTGTGTGGCCCAACCATCTGAAATATAGTCCTGAATAACCTCAGGCATTTAGAGAGTAACCCATTTTTGAAGAAATATCTCCCTCACAGTTAAGAGGACATGTAATTTAGTCTCCCCGCATTTCTGTTTTCTGCTAAATAAATGATGTAGCCTTCTGGGGGTGACATAAATCTTAACTGTGCAAATGTATTAAAATGTGAAAGGCAACGGGCACACGTCATTAAACGGCTGTTTCGTACTCTGGGTTCTTTGCTTTGCAATGATCAGCAAATGCATGGGTGGTCATCATTACTGGATAAGTTAAACGTCTGCACACAGAATGTGTTAGCCTTTCCACCAGGCTGCGTGTATTTTAGTCCACAACCAAGAATGTGGTACACACTAACCAATTGTTGGCAAATAATCCGGCGAGATTACAGAAGTTGTGCGATGATTGGTGGCTTTATTCGCCTTCCATGTGAGGGTTTCAGGCCGCTGGCAGTGAGACACCACCCCGCCTCTCCAGCCCAACCTGGAGAGGACAAATCTTTTCCCCGGCGCCTTGTAGCGGCTCCTTAGCCTTTAGCCAACGGCCGCCACTCTCCTGGTAGGTAGACTAGCTTAGCTTAGCTACAACAAAACCTCGACTCAAACTGGTCTGCGTGCTGCTCAGAAACATGCACGTGCGTTTAAAACACGGCAGAGCGGAATAAACACAAGGTGTAGATCTCTTTGTGTGCCTTCTTGTGGCTACAGCTATGCAGCGGCGCTGAATGGTGTGGTAGACTGAAGCTAGCTAGCGGTAAATACCGATGTATGAGTGCCCAGCTAGCATAGCTCCAGAGCCAAACAACTACGAGTTCATTAGCAGCAGGAGCATTTTTTTCTTCTTCTGGCTAGCAGAACAGAGGACTCATTCCTGCCCTGGCAGCGCGCAGCCTGCTGGCGTTTTCTCCGTGAAAAGTTCAGATTCCACAAGGAGACACAAAAGCCACTGTACCTGGTTCTCCATGTTTCTCTGGCCTCAGTGATTGTTGTATTTATTTACAGCGGCGTTAGTGGAGCGTCTCCCCAGCCTCTGCTCCTCATTGTGTGTCAATCCAGCCCAGAAGCGGAAGGCAGACGGCTTCCCCTCCCCTTCCAGACGGCTGCTGGCATGCAATCAAAACAGAAAGCTCTCTCGGCCAATCAGGACGCGCGAAATTTAAGCAATCTTAAAAGGGACCAATCGGACCACTTAAGAGGCGGGGCAGTGACTGAGCCGCAAATACAATTAAAGCATTTTCTGGTGGTTTTCTCGAGTGACAGCGAGCTTGTCCCAATGGCATACATCTTTGTTTCAATTGTAAAATGCACACGATGCTAATTGATTAATCTGGGTTCGATTGCACTGCTTTCACAGTGGAGCTTTAGCTATTGGTCTGGCAAATGCATTATCAATAGCATTAACAATGGTGACCTTATATATATATATGCATATAAAACTTGATTACATTTTTTATGGGGCATTGTGTATATTGCACCGAATTTATATTTTATATTTATTTGCAATCTTTCCCTCTACTGCACCTGCTGCAACAATCCTCCTATATTTTAAATAAATCTATATAGTCAGTTTGCTGAATTTTCTCAGTTCATAATTTCCCATAATGAACACAATCTCTTAGGTGTGGGAGCTTTCTCATTGCTCTCCAGCCAATGCATCGGTCATAAACTGGTCTTATAAAACCAGATAAACTCACTTTTACTCAAGTACAGGGAAATATAATGCTTTTCTCTCAATCAACAATTTGTTTTCATAAATAGCATTAGCTTATGAACTACCCAACATTATATGAAGCGGTTAAAAGTATATTCTGTCTACATTAAAGCAGTCTACTGCTTATGGTAACATTGTCGTTTTACAGGATTTTCTGTTTTGTAACGTAGAATTTCAATTTGTACTGTAATACAGCCTCCACCCTTTTTATCCTAATGTTAATGTTTGTAATACATAAATCAAAAGGAGAATCTAAAGTGATTCAAATGTTAGGTATTGCACTGATTAGACACAAGATAATGTATTTTTTTTTTTAAACAAGGGTATATCTGAATTAATTTATTGTAACTCCTAACACCACAGGTTGTTACACTGATGACATTGAGCCGGTTTCAAATGTCAAAAGTTTCATTTGAAAAGAAAGCAGTAGGTCCTCTGATTGAATACATCTCTTTTATACGGAGTCAGGGAGTGAGGGCCCATTGCAGTCAAGTCTCTGCGGTGCTCAGACTTTGATGTGAGATTATCGGGCCTCAGCTATGGGACAGAAGGTCACCACTCTCTCATTGGCTTGGTGCCTCCCCTTCTTCCCCATGTCGCTCAAACTGATTCAGTCTGCCTCTCAGTCAAATCTGAGTGAAAGAAGTCCCACCTGGTTGCCAGACACAGGGGTGTCCCGCTAGTATTGAGACATCAACCTTTAAATCCTCCTTTTCAATATATACATGGGGAGGGAAAACACAAAATGAAGCCAGGCCTCTTTTCATGCACATAACAGTTTTATTGTAATTAAAAGACTGTCAGAATACACATCTGTAGTCCTGGTACATAACTGTGTGTGAAATGAGTCAAACATGTTGTATATTTGCAACAAATGATGGATAATGGATCTTGACCGCCTAACGGATCCCAGCTGAAAACAAGAAACACACACACACACACACACACACACACACACACACACACATACACACACACACACACACACACACACACACAGTCTCTTAGAAAGAAACTTCAGATCTTTCAATTGCACTAGAATTCGGTCAGTGTTGAACCATCATGTGCAGAGAATCTGTAACGATCACTGTAAAAGTGTTGCAGCTCAGCCTGCACGTGCACTTGATAGACACAAACTTCCGAGGTAGCGCTGCGCTCGTAATCTTTTCAGGGCCGCTCAGATGCTCCTCGCTCGACTTGTGTGGCTTGGCTGCTGTCACCACTTCCTTCTTAGCTGGGTTTCTGAAGAGAGAAAATGTTTGGAAGCTCACAAGCACCGGCGTCATCTAGAAATACAACACTCTCCTCCCCACATCTGAAATCTGACCTGTACATTTTAGTGTGCATTGTAGTGAGATTATTTACTGCATTTATCAGCAAACAAAAGACGAAGCAAACTTAATCTTTATCTATGTAATAAAAACAGAACAATACTACACAGAAAGAGAAAGAAATATAAAAACAAATATAGATTTCACCATTTTGACAGACTTAAACTACAAAGTGTCATTTTCATATTTCATCCTCCCTGTCACTGCTGACTGATGGATGCGGCACTGTTAAACGATCAGATAGCCACAGTGAAGCTGCTGAAAGTTCCCAAGTTTCATTCATTGTTTACGGCGCTGCTAGCACTTATCTGCAAGAATGAATAGAACCAGAAATGGAAAAGAAGTGGGCGGGGCAGCAAGGGGTGGATTACACAATATTTACATACTACTCCTACTATCAGCTGCAAATCTGAACTGACAAACTGGGGCCAATATACACACAAAGAAAACAAAACAGGCCTTCACTGCGAGGCTTGTATAGATTTATTTTTAGATGCCTGCGTTAATCAGTTCTGAAAAGTCATTAACTGATTTTAACAAACACACTGCCAAAAATATGGAATAACCGTTTCAAAAAACATAGAGGAAAAGGATTGGAATGATCAATAAAGTTGAGACAGTGCTTCAGGTAATATAATCCAAATAAAATGAGCAGATTCATGTGTACTTCTTTTGTCTTTAATGTGTGTGTGTGTGTGTGTGTGTGTGTGGGGGGGGGGGGGATTATGAGAAACAGTGTGAATAATAATCTTGTCATCCTAGCCGCAGTTTTCATTAAAAGTATCAAACATCTCAGCATTTGCAACGTGTTCCGGCCATTGTAGGTAAAAATAATATAATGGTCAGGGTAATATTCTTTCAACTTTTTAGCCTAACAGCTGGAGGTAATCTAAACTCGGCAGGAAGGGATTCAATAATAAGGAGATGAAAAGACACCCTATGCCTGACTACGACTATGTGATAATTTAGGATGCGATATTCGACCTCCAGAGGAGGGTGGGAGTCACACAAACTCCCCACAGCATCTGCGATTGCTGGGACTGTATATTGATAATGAAGCCTTGCCTCCCTTTCTCCGTTATAGTCATCCAGGGACAGTGCCTTAGCCCGCCATGCCCTAAATCATAACATACACACATTCCTCAGTTAACTAAAGAAACAACATCCCCTCACCAGACAGAGAGGAGCCAGTGTTCTAGACATCTCCAGGGACTCTCTGCAGCTGACTCTCCCACCAAGGACCCAAACTCATATATATATATATATCTTGATTGTTGATTAGGTATGCTGTCGTGCGTATTTACAACCTATCACCTTTTTGGTCATCTTCTATCTTCTATCTCTATGCAACCAGACATCGGCATGCGACCGCCCTCAGGATTGAGGGCGGCTATATACTTGTGACAACATCCATAAAGGTAAATCAACAGACGCATTGAACACAGTTCCTTGAATAATTGTAAACCAATAGAAGCGTCTCTGTCTGCCGATAACTGCCTCAGGACCAGTCATTCCTGCCAGTCCTCCGTGGTGTCTCCAACCAAAACACCAACAAACCACGGCTGCACGAAATAAGAATCATTACAATTAAAGTAGACTTGTCTATGATGATAGTTTGCCCATGACAACATTTTCATCACTAACTGACTTGTCTCATTTAAAAGTAGGAAAATGTAAACAATGAACATGCCTTATTGTTGGTAGGCACATTTACAGTGGACAAAAAAGTCCTCTTTCAAGCTTTGTTCTATGCTTCCCCCCCCCCCCCCCCCCCCCCCAACTACGCTGACGAGCCTTTAAATATTTATTATTTTAAAATACTTTGCATTTTAAAAGTTGATAGAACATCCTCACTTCCACATAAAACAGGCAATATCAACATTTATGATAAATGCATTCAAACGGGGACAGCGCGACCACAGACTGGAGGACCGCAACCGATTGGGCGAAGTTAGCGGGGGGAGATGACGTATGATTACATCCGGTTTCAGAATAAAATACATACAGCTATAAATCAATTCGAGTTTAAAAAGCAAATACCACTAAAGTGTGTGCTCTTTGATGTTTCGGTGCCTGGGAAAAACACATTTAGTGAATGAATGTATGACTTTATAATCTTAAAGTGTAGCTTTTTCCCTCGTAAATATGGGATCTATGCAGCCGTTGTAGTTAACTACAGAGACTACACCACAAATAAACCCAAGGTTAACTCCGGATTAGAGACTAGTAAACATTGCAAACTTACGTTTTGAATAATACTAGAGGTACACATTTTGACGAAATAACGTAAGTCAATATAGCTAACGGTAATAATGATGGATTCGTCCTGCTAGCAAAGGTCTAGAACCAAACAACTATCAATTTGTAATAAGTAGACGTGAAGCCACCGTAGCGTCACCTGTTGGTCCATAATTCTCTGGCCTTAGTAGTCGTTTGTGTCGTCCAGCCTCCTCTCAGTCCGGCTAGGTTCCGTTCAGCTCCCTCTTCTTCGGCTCAAACGCTCAGAATCAGACATAGGCTAAGCAACGCCCCTTCCGGTGTCCCACGTTTTTTAGGAAGAATCTGTACAGTGGAATGTTTTGATCCCGTTTGAATTACATATATGATGTTTGTCAACCATATGCGTAATTTATGGTAAATCATGGGTATATCTGGGGTACAAGACTCTCTCTACTATTAGAGAGTTTATTTCCTCCAACAAGCCTCCTGATGTTATGGCACAATTCAATTCAAATCTGTCTCCTGTCATGTCTTTGATGCAGGATGCCAAGGAGCTCCTATCACTCCTGATTACAGTATAGGCTACAGAAACTTTATTAGGATTACAATTTTACAATAAGTAATGATATAGCCTACTCATTTGTAACCATGCACACATGAAAACACTTAAGAGCCCCAAGGGCCCCGCTTAAAAAGTGGCTGGGGCTTTTATTTTGCATTATCTATTCCGGACTGAATGATTGTCCCAGTCCAGCCCTGGGTAAGGCCTTAGGAAGGACATTGGGATTAGGCCAACAAGTCTGCCATGTTGCACCAGACAAACCAAACACTGGCTCTAGAGAGAGCCTTTCGCGTTTTTATTAGCTGCTGAAGGCCACTGTAGTTCCCCAACAAGTTTAGAAAGGGAAGGAAGAGTGGGTATTCAGTTAGATGCAATCTGCAACCTCACCACTAGATGCCACTTAATCACACACTGCTCCTTTAAGGAAGGTCTAGACCTGGTGAATTAAATTAGCTAATGTCTGTCCTGGATAACGTGTCACCAATGACCAACGAGTCCTGAGTGATCCTGTTGTTCAGTTTTATAGGGAGAACAAAATATTAACCCAAGAAAAGCACATATCAAAATATGAATGCAGTTATATCTTGTGAGGCATATTATATAAAGTGGTCACAATCCTGCCATATATGCCGATATATATGTAATCTTATACACAATATACATTATTTTAAATACACAAAAGAACAATCTAAAGCGACTGAGTGAGGTCCCATTAAGTCACGTCTCTGTGGTGCTCTGACTTTGATGTGAGATTATCGGGCCTCAGCTATGTGACAGAAGGACCCCCTCTCACTGGCTTGGGGTTGGCTCCTTCATACAAAATAAAGCCACGCCCCACAGGTTCCATACACATAACATTGTTTTATTGTAATTAATAGTACATGTTTCATCAACAAATGTGAGCGTGAATGGTTGTCTGTCTCTACATGTTGGTCCTGTGATAGACTGGCGACCTGTCCAGGGTGTACCCCGCCTTCGCCCAATGCTGGGATTGGCTCCAGCCCCCCCCCCCCGTGACCCTGAATACAGGATTAGTGGTAGACAATGGATGGATGGATGGATGTTTCATCAACAAGTCCACTTTCTAAAAAGCATAATGTATGTTCATTATAATCATCATCATCATCATCATCATCCAAAAACATAGAAGTGTCCTCACTTTCAAGGCCTTCAATTAAACATTTTGTTAAATATTGTGCACAGAACATATTTCTGTCTATGAATGTATATCAGCTTGTCATAAGCCAAGTATTAGACAAATTCAAATTTGTACCTGATGGTGGTGTCAGAGGATCCCCAAAGGTTTAAAAATGCATCCTAAGGAAGACCTGAGTGCCTCTATCTAATTTGAATGGCAATCCATCTAATCATTGTTTAGATATTGCACTCAAAACCACAATCGTTGACCTTATTCTCTAAGACATTTTGTCATCTGACTTGTTAATCACATGAGTTGTTTGTGCCGTTTGTCACTCACATGCCTCACGAGTCACTTGGCGATCATAATCACAATGTAATCACTCAGCTGTGACATGAGTCGTTAGTCACTAGGTATGTGTGTGTGTCTAATCAGTCAGCTTCTTTTCCTGAACCCAACTAGGTGGTTTTGTTGCTTAAACCTTAATAAGACACTTTGCGTGTAACAAGTGGAAACTCAAATGGGGGTAAAGCATCATTGGTTGAAGGTTAGGGTCACTGACCGAACATCTGTATTTGACGAGTTGGCAGTGAGGATGTGTTTGATGTTTTTCACAGGATAAGTGAAAACTTTGCCCAGCTGGGGCACTAGATTAAAATTATTCATCCTCCGGCAACCATGAATGTCCGTGCACAATTTCATGGCCCTTCATCTGATAGTTGTTGAGGTAGTCTAGTGGTTGCTGTGAATATCTCATACAGGAGGTCACTATTGAATATTGAAGTCCAGAGAAAACCTGTGTACATTTTCTATTGTTACATCTATTGTATCCTTCAGGAAGGGTCATGTCAATGGAGGTACAATGTACCTGAACATTCTCAAAACTTCATCAATATCAATAGCTGTTGGGACAAAGGGACTTTTAACAGCTTGGAGATGAATCTTTCATGCTAAAAATAAATAGTGGTCAGTCATAAAAATTCCTTTGAGAGGAATATTTCACAGATTCTGAATGAGACTACACTAGTGTTCTTGAGAAATAGACCAGATAATTATCTGATAGTCACAGATATAAGTTACTGAAATGTTACAAAATGTTTATAATAATGTCAGAAACTTGGGCACTTTTTAGTAATTTTTTAATTAGCTGGTATTTGTACAAAATTAGACAAAACTCAGTCCAGGTTATACAATGCGTATGAGTGTGTGTCTATGAAAACCATATGTTGAGGTAATTAAAAATTCTATGTAAACATTTCATCCAAGTGCTTCAATCTAAAAAAAACGGTGAACTGCACTGAAGAATGACACTAGTTATTGTTTCTTAGAATAACAATTGTTCCATCATAAGAAAACATACAGTACATCGATACATAAACCACCATGTACAGAATTAAATGTTCATATCTTGATAAAATAAGAAGTTGGTTTATTTATATAAAAGCACACATGCTGACCTGTCAAATACAAATTCTTCAAAATACACAACATTTTCTCAGTCATTCAGGGTACATATAATCATATTATGAAAACATTCATGTTGCAAACTCGATAAATGAAACCACACCTATAAGCACAAAGTTCAACATCAGTCAACTCTAAACATCAGCTGCCCTCCAGCTCTGTATCAGCATTTGTTTTTCCCAACAAAATAATCACGTCTTCAAAAGAGAAACAAAGTTCTTAAAATTTGAGTAATATTACCTAGTATTCTGTATTTGTGTCTGTATATAAAATAAAAATCTGTATGATAAAATATTCATCAGCAATGGGACCATATAAATAATGAGCATATTTAAATATACTGTATTGTAACTCTGACATATATATTATGAATATTCATGTTGTGTTTCTCAACTAAAGGTGTGTTTGTATTAGCTCATTCAATCACTTTTTGGGATAAAACATGGATGGATCATAAAACAATGGGCCTCTGGGCACAGGCACAAACCTATGGTCTTGCATCTTTTGAAAATTTGATTATGTGCTATATTTTATATTTCATTTCCTTGAGAGTGATTTCAATTGAGAGTGCCTTGGTATGATGTATCCTTCAGAGCTTAGAGAACTGTATTCTGCCACATCCCCCCCTGCTGACTCACTCAGATTGATTGATTTGAGTGGACATTGATGTACAAACTACAGCTGAACTATTTTAAGAAAATATCTTACACTGATGATTTTGCAAATAATTGCAATATGATTTGCCATATGAGAGAGAATAATCATTTTTTAAATCATTATTCTCATTTGTTGGGGAAATATTCTTTCTCTTGACTTCTTGACCCTAACAGCTGGGACTCATCGAAGCTCAGGATGGGTAGCCGGTCTGGGGCACAGTAGCAGGAAGACAGGAAGCTTTGATCATTTAAGGTGCGGGGTTCAGCCTCCAGAGGGTGGGGTGAGTCACACAACTCCCCCCAGTATCCACAGATGCTGGGACTGTAGATTGATAGCGACGCCTTGCCTCCCTTCTACTGTTTGTTCTCATCCAAGGACAGTGCCTAAGCTCTCCATGCCATAAATCATAACATGCACATTCCTGAGTGAGCTAAAGTGATCACACCAGATATATAGAGGAGCCAGTGGTCCAGACAACTACAGGGACTCCAGACTTACTGGTACTGTTCTACCAAAGATCTTAAACATGTCCAGCTTGACCTCTGATTAGATATGCTTCGTCTAGTATTTACTTAAGTTACTTACACTGTTTACATGTGCAACTTAGTACAGAGATTACCTTATTGGGCATTTCCTATCTTTATCCATCTGGACAGGTTAAATACCCATCAGCAAGCGGCAACCTATAGAATTAAGGGCGACTATACACTTGTGAACACATCTTGTGTATCATCGTTATTTTGGACAATAATCCTTCAGGCACCTATAGGCCTTTGCCCAGTAGGCCCATTTGGTATCCATCCATGGTGTTAACAACCCTTTAACCTGGTCAGAAATCAATCTTGAGCCATGTTTAGTTGTCGTTTGTGTGCATTAAAACGTAACACTAGCTTTGGGAGTAGTCAAGTCAGATTCCTTGGATTTGAATCTTTTTTGGGGAGGCGACTCTTTCAGATCACAGTGTGAATAAAGCTGAATAAAGCATGTGCTGAATAAAGGTCACCACATTAAATCATTTTGATGTCTTCCCATTTACGAACACCTACACACATTTTTAAATTCACTTTAAGCTTGTTAGCAGCGTTTCTGTGTTTTGGTTGTGCCCTTCAGGACAATGTGAGGTAACCCAACAGCCCATTTATCACAGGGCCAGAACTGCAGTCCCGGCAGAGAGTACGGTATCTCATAGTAGGCATCCAGGTAAGCTATCAGGGTGCTGCCATAGGCCACGGCTATCACAATCAGAATATGCCTGGAGGATACAGATAATGGAGATCAATACATGAGCCGGTTCTTTAAATAAACAACCCTGTCTCCTAGAAATGACATACTACTTCAGTCAATGATGTTGGGGATGAAAGATGGCCGTAGGAAACAGGGTCCGAAAGGAAAGGAAAAGGACACAGGGAAACCCAAACTTACCAGATGCCATGTAGGTAGCAGAAGTTTAGCCTCTGCCAGAAGCTGCAGCCAAAACGGTCACTAATCCAGCAGGAGATGGCGAGCACCCACAGAGCCACCGATAGCTTGGCCAGTCGCAGAGCCTTCTGGTCAGTGCAGCTGGGAAAGAGAGAGAAGTGGTTATCATAACAGATTGAAACTGCACCAAAAATAGTCAGGGTTTTTCTTTTTTTATATACCATCTCATCTCGATAGCCAGAACGTAAAGCAGATGGAGGCCGAAGCAGTTTAAAACGTAGGCATTGGCTGTAGGTTTGACAAATGATGACACTGTAGAGATGACAGTGATCACAAGGACGAGGCTTGAAAATGTGGACCTGTTGATGAACAGAGAGAGAAGAAAACAGCATGAATCTCAGGATTTAGTTCATGCTTATAGACAACCGTATGAATGCTGACACTCACCTGCACAGATATTATTCAAATCTATGAATACATATTACATAAAACCTGAGATGCGTGTTCTGTTTTCTCAAACCTGCAATAAGTGATTTTTCTGGCCATTGTACGCAGCAAGTTTTGAACACAACGTTGACGTATCATCACTTTCTAAGTTGATATGATGATCTTACAAACGTATCAATGTATTCCTTTTTTTATTTGGTGTTGTGTCTCTGACCACCTGACAAATCTTAATCCAATGTTTGCTTTGTTTTTAGCTCTTTTTTGGTCTCCACCATTTCCTGAAGGAAATATATGGCTGCTAAATAATCCACTAGTTACCAGCTAGTTGCTAAATTTGTCTATCTTATCTGCTGTTTGGTGCTGAGCAGGTAGCAGGTGTACAGTGGGGGTTTCAGAGTTTTTTTCCTACTGAAAAAACAGCCAAAAACAACACAATGAGAGCACTGAGAGTGAACCACCAGAATAAAGTTGCATAGAAAGTGCCCTCTGACCTTTTGGGCCTCTGTGTCTCTGACCGGTAGGCCCATTCAGTTATTCATCACTCCATGTGGACCAACCCCCTTTAAAATACTGGAAAATCAGTGTGAGTCCTTTGCATCAGGGCTGCGGGATGCTTTTCAGGTGCTCATCCAAATTTAATTAATCTTTCCCACCTTGTGGTGAAATATTTACACAGGTTGGGTGGAGCTTCTTTCTTTCACAACAGTGAGAGCCCCTTTCTGTCACAGTGACAATGACTCCAGTTTTCAGCTGTCAAACAGGCTCCACAACCAACATAGGTTGGGTTTCATGGCGTGCCTCAGAAACACTCACTCCCATTGTTTTTGTTTGTCTTAGGGAAGGATTATTGCTGATAGGTTATAGGTTGTGTGTCAGTCCTTTGTAAGGCATGGAGATGAATAAAGACAAACAAACACCTCGGACCTCATATGTGCTGGGTTGATTGTTTTACCTGTCCTTTATGAAAAAGGGGAAGAGTCTGCGGGGGAACCAGACAGCATACCCCATTGCCAACACCCACAGGATGGACAGCTCATCCAACATCTGGCCAACGAAACTCAGAGTCATGTGGAAGTACGCCGAGAAGATCCCTGCGAAAAAGAGAGAACTGTGAAAAATGTATGCATGCATTATATTATATAAGGCAAAAGATAGAGACATATGGAATAAAGATTTTGGGAGAGAGGTGGGGAGGTCTAGATATAAGATATATAAAGTCTCAAATCGCCAGAAGTAGCCTCTAAAACTGTGAAAAGGGGGTTCATAAAGTGGTTCCAAGATAAATATAGATATCAACATTAAATCACATAAAGCAAGGGTTGTTCCTCTTGGATCAAACTGGTTATAACTTGTACAACAGGCAGGTGCAGAGTTGCAAGTAACAATCATTTTGATTATCAATGAATCAATGAATTGCTTTCTGTTTTTGATAAATTTTTTGATCCCAGATTCCAAATGTCTTCAAATGTCCTGTTTTGAGTTTCAGTTTACTATCATAGAAGACTAAGAAACCAGAAAATATTTGCATTTGAGAAACCAGAACAGGTCCGTTTGTTCCATCTTGTCTTGGCTACTTTTGTAGGTTTGTCTCTACATTAACAAAACATTCTGTTGTGCCTCAGGGCAATTTTTTGGATGTCTTCTATTCTGCAGGTATGTGTAAAATGTTCAGTCTGTGTGTGCAGGATGTACACTGACAACACAGTTATTTATGCTCATGTCAGATCACAAATAAACCAACACCTTCGTATTATCGTATGGTGGCACTTACAAGTGTGCCACATCAGATTCTCATGCTTATGTAAAGAACAGACTTTTCTTGCTATTTAAATGAGATAATGTATCTAAAATGGGGCAGATTGAGAGAAACATGAAGGTTCTGACCTACAAATATCATCATGGTCCAGACCACGTGAATGGCAAGGTTCCTCTCTTTGGCGTAAGGGTGCAGAAGGTAGAGCATGATGGGAGATATAACAAAGAAAAAGAAGCTGCTCACCTGCAGGGAAAATATCAATCAATCAATAAAACAACATATCAGCCAACCATATCCTCTTTTTTATCAGTGAAATTATTCAAAAAGGAAAAATAAGACTATTGCCTAGATATTATTCTGCAAAAATAAACGGTACTACTGTACTGAGATGCAGTTCTTACAGTGTTGAAGTACTCTACAACATTTTCAGAGTGTCTGTAGTTGTCTTCACACCAGTCGATTTCTGAACTCTCATAGGAGAAAACTCCTGCCATCTTTTCACCAGAATAGACACCTGTCAGACAGAGAGGGGGGAAACAATGACCACTGATTTCTGTAAGCACACCTGCAGCTTTACAAACTTGTGTCAGTGTGTTTGTATAGATGGTTTATGGAAATCAAGTTTCCTGAGTGTATTTATGCAATACTTGTATTCAAATGTGGCTTTGCACCATTTCTCAGTGGCTTCGTGATAGTCATGTAAATATTTTTTGAGATGTGATAAAGGGATGAACAAACTGCTAAACTCTCTGATAATTTGATTTAATCCATCATATTATTCAAGGTAAAATAACAAGGAATACACTGATCATTTGGTTCAAGGGGTATTCCTACTTTCATTAAGTTGAGTAACATGTCAGGGGCATGTTATACCGAAAGTATACTCATTACAGAAGTGCCTATTTTTAAACAGAAGAATTGACACAACTATTTCCACAGGCTGACCAGTCAACTGATTCTCATGAATATAATAGGTGGACTGCCCCTTTAGTGCGCTTACAGCACTCTCACACTTACAACACTGCTCACCAGTCAGATAATACAGTGATTACACACACATGAAGAAGGTTGAGAAATTCAGGGTTTAAAAGGGTGATCAGTTAATATTTCATTACATGATGTGGGGTGATAAAAAAAAAAAAACTGTAGTTAATTAAGATGCAGATATTCATAACAACTTATCTAAAAATGCTTAGTATACCTATATGGTAAATATTATGTATCTAAATAGGGAGGACAAAATAATGTATTCCAGTGCATTTCTTAACAATTAACACATTTCCAACAATGTCACCACTGAACATGTTAAACACAGTAAACGTAGATGTCAAAACGGTTGTATTGAAAAACAATAGAATGTACATGTAGGTGTACTTAATAACATGACTGCTGAGTGTGAATATTGAATTATGTCCTCGTAAATCACAGATGCATTATTACAGGATGTTGATATAAAACAGGACACATTAAACTCACTATTGATCACCACATTATGCAGGCAGTCACAACAGAAACAACATGTTTTTAGTCTATTCTTAATAACAACTTTTTTTTTTAAAGATGTTGATTTAAGGTGAAATTGAGAAACTTACCTCCCATGCTGCTGTCGTCCCAGGCAGCCTCCAGTCCGTCAGCGTTGCTCTGGGCTACTTCAGGTGATACAACAGGTGCATCGAAACGCTCCCAATCCAGTTGCACGGGGCTGTGACGTCACTAATAAGCATGCTGAACGCTTTCACATCACTAGGCCAACCGGGCCTGTCACCGGGAAGAATGTCTGGAATGGATTCACCTTTTCTGCTATTAAATGCAGGCTATTTTCCCCCGTACGTATTAACTACATTATAATCGTTACACGTCAGGAAATAATGGTTATTTAAAATGCCATAAACGGAGAAAATGGGACACACAACAGATAATAACAACAGGTTACACCGAGAGCAGCCAGGTCTGCTCTAGAAAGGAGGTTCAACCGGGTTCAACCGGTCCATCTGCCTCCGCTGTGTCGAGTCAACGCCAGCGATGCAAATTTCCAATAAGAAATAAGAGAACGAACGTTCTGAGTGAGGGCACGAGCAGGTATGGCGCGTGTGAGTGTGCGCGCGCGGGCATTTGTGTGTTAGATTCATTCAATGAAAGGCCTTTACGCACCCGGGGCGTGACTAATAGATCGAATCTGGTACATGGGAGACGTTTGCCTTTAGGGCAACCAGAGAGGGACACATTAGACACATTATATTAATTACTGCAAGCAAAGGTCACTTTTGTAATAATTATAATAGTAATAATAATATAAGTATATGTATTACAAATAATAGTCAAGTAGAAACGCTTAACTTTACCATGTCAACATTTCAATACAATATTTAAAAAAAAGAAAGAAACAAAAACCCAGAATAAATTAAATTCAGCATTCTCTTTATTTTTCCATACAAAAACATTTGATTGACTGTGAGGCAATTACATTATTTTACAAAGACAAACATATTAAAAAAAATGCACAATTAGAAGAAATAAACACTTAAAATGTAAAGTTAATAAGTCACCTCTTTCTGTGATGTTATCCAGAAATATTTGTATAACTATATGATACCAATAAAACCAGTGCAACAATCTTTGAGGTAAAAATATATGAAAAAATATATTTCTTTTCTTTCAATGCGAAAAATTGATATTAGTAATAACCATTTTTTCTGTTTTTTTTTTTTTAAATTGAGATAAAAGATATTGGCCATGTCAATGATTTTGTTTGGTCTGAAGCAGTTTGTTATGGTGCAGACATTCAAGTTCAATATGTTTTCATGTTATGTTGTCTTAATCATGAATATTGAGCAATATTGGACAAATTCAGGTCATTGTGTTTTATAATTCTGAGTTGTTTTCATGTAAGTAACGATTCAAAGGAAGGTGTTATGAGAGTGCCAGTGAAGTCAAAGTTTGATCTTGTTGCCATCATGGAGAACAACCACAGATGGAACCTGAGCAGGTCTTTGCAGTGATCCGTGGTTTAACAATCGTGACCATAACAACGACATCTTCTGCGCTCTGCTCATATCGTACGCCAAACAATGTACGTCTCAAATGTCAGCGAGGTCCATCCGTACAGTTTCCATTGTGGATGAAACACCTTAACATGCAACCGCGAACAATTCACAGGCTGTTTTTTTTAGCAAACTATATGCGCTGCTTTCAACAAAATACACATTTTTTTCTCAACAGACACAAAGTCCACCAGGACAGATCCAGTCCTACTCAGATCTTTTCCACATAGTTACCCGGGAAGAGACCTTCCTTTCCTCGAATCCTGCCCGTCCACCAGCCTGATGCATCTACAGAGAAAATACAAAGCAGAGATCATCAATCAATGCAGGACGTTTCAAATCTATCAATACGTTTAGAGCCTATAGATTATTTATTGCATTTTGCTTTCTGTTCATCCACGCACCTTCTTTGACGAGGTCGAACACTTCATTGACATCAAAGCTGATCTCGTCCGTGTCCTGGCCGACGTACTGATATATGGCCCGGCAGCGGGGCCCCTGGGGCGGAGGCTGTGGTTTAGGAGCCGGAGGAGGTCGCTGACTGATGCTCCTTTTCCTCTGCTTCCTGTGACAGTGAGACAGAAGTGTGACTGAGGGATGCAGGGAGCTCAGAACGTCACATTGAGGCTAAATGTAAATGTAAATGTAAATGTAAATGGTCAGACAGGGAGAGTCAAACCACAGAGGACATGTTTAGGTTTGTACATCATTTGGGAAAGCTTTAAATGCTCACTATGCAACTGTTGGTACAACACAGAGAGTCAAGACATTTTCAACAAATTACAGAGGCTGGGGGGCTGCGTCTAATCACGTCTTTAACTTTCAGAATCACAGAATTCAACAATCAAGCCCACTTCAGGCACTCACACTCTCCTTTTCCATTCTTACACAACTCTATGAAGGCCATTATTGTTTGAAGCCTTTACAGAAACGAGTGGAATAGTCGCTGGTCTGGACTTCAGCTCTAGAAACAGGTTTAACAGTGAGTGTTGAGCCTCACCCTGACATGCCTTGACAACGGATAAATCTGGTTTTTAATGACTAATCAGCTCCACCCACTGTGATCATCCCTCCCCCCCCTTTTCATATCTCACCAGGCGATCGTTCTTACCCTGACATGCCCTGGTCAGGCACATTGAGGAAGTCCAGGTTTCCTTGGTTGTGCTGGTTGTGTGCTGGGACCCTGGGGGCCCTCTGGGAGCCCAGTTTGGGCAGGGCTGTGCTGGGCGGCCGCCCTTGTTTGTGCGGGGTGGAATATGTGATGTTTGATGGTTGGTTGTGAGGGGCTCTGGAGAACTTGGATGCTTCATTGTGGTGTGCTGAAGAGAGAGAAAGTGGAATAAAAGTCTCCAGAATGTCTGCACAAGTATAACTCAGATATTATCCTAAAACACACAATTCTACAGTGTGGTTTGATGGGAGAAGTATTGTATTTTTACTTAAGTAGCAATACATGAAGTGAAAAGTACTTAATGCAGGTAGAATGACTTGTTATGGCTGCAATTTTGTTGTAGCTGCTTAAAGTTTTATTTTTGTTTACTTGAGTAAATGTACGTTGCTAAATATCAGTCTAAAGGGTCGTGTAAATTAGCTATATAATTAAAATATGTGTATAATACACTGGACATACGAATTGAATAAAGGTAGAATTGTGAATTTACCTCTGCTGGTAAAATTATTCCTCCCTCCACCACCACGAGATTGTGGAGCGCCCTTCCTGGTGGGCTCTAATGAAAAACATGCTTAGTTACAAATAACATTCATATGAACAAGATAAGATTTCATTAAAACATCAAAACATTTTTCCTTGAGCCTTGTTATTTCTAGGCTCTGTGGTGACATTGTTGTACTTACTGGAGGACTTGGGCAGACCGTCCCCGACCGTGATGGTGAGGGTCTTTCCTGCAGGTTTGAGCTGGGCCAGGTCCCCTGGGCCCTTCTGAAACACCACCACCCTGGAGCCTCCTCCACCCCAGCCCTCCTTCTTCACTCTGAACTCCAACCTGAGTGGGAACAACGTGTGTTAGCGACCCGTGTTTCCGTGCAAAGATGTGCATCCTGAACATGTCGGTTTCTTTACCTGTCCGTGAAAGAGATGGTCAGTTTTCTCTGGGTCACGTCCTCGTAGCGCTTCAAGAGCAGACTGAGGAACTCTGTCTTGAAGTTGGACTCCAGCAGGCTGTCGTACTGGGACTCATGGAGGATGAAAAAATCATCCTGTCTCGTACTAAAAAGGAAAAAACGAACCATTAAGAGCTGCGAAGGCAAGATACAAAGAAAAGTAGAAAGTCTTTCTTCACTTCATATGTTGAGCTTTTGAAATGTCTCTCTAGCTGAAGTTCAAGATGTGGAAGTTGTGTTGAGCTGTACTTGAAGTTAAAATCACACTACTGAAGAGTTTATATTTCAGTTTAAGTGTGAGGGCTGGATGAATTTGAAGCGTCAGTGTTTAAGTGAAAGAGAGCAGGAAGTATCAATACTGTAGAGTGAAAATACTCTGTTACAAGTCCTCCGTTGAAAAACCCACCTAATCTGAAAAGTATCTTTTCAACAACAGCTTTCAGGTAAATGTAGTGGAGAAATATAAAATTGTGTATGTAGTGTACATATGACACAGAATAATAACCTCAAAATGAATGTTGTGAAATGTTAATATTGCAGGTGTGTAAACTAGAGACCTACCTGAGAGAGACACCAGCGATGCTTCCAAACTCCAGCTTTCGTTTCAGCACCTCCTTTATCTGTCCCTTCTCAGGTCCCTTCTTCACCTTCTCTCGACCGATCAGATAGATGCCTTTCGGGGTCAAGATCAAATCTCTCTTGATAGACTGGGTTGTGAGGGGGGAAATACAGAAGTTAGTGTGGGAAATGGACAGAAAAGTACAAATCCAAGTCCTACTCATGACTGTTTTAACCCTTAGATACATATTTCATGCCTTTACAGTATGGTTCGGGGCCTTTCTCAGCCTGGGCCAAGAATTCCCTCATAATTAATGTCTATGCCAAATGTTGAACTACAGATGTATTTAGAATGTATAAATAGCCTGTCTGGCATTATTATCGGATGATTTATCCTGATAAACGTTTCAGAGAGCAGAACGAGTGTATTCTTTAGGTTTTATAACACTCGATTTTCAAGAAAAACACATGACACAACAGCACAAAGCATGTCCTGTTTTTCCTGTGTTGGCTTCTTGTGTGACTTGATGATCAGAGCCAGGTGACAGTCTTGTCATATAGAATATATGCATATATATATGTACCAGATATGGCATATTCAGTTTCACAGAGAAAAGATTCCATAAAACCACCATTTTCCTTGATTTTACCCAAACTGCGAGATCTAAAATCCATTTAAATAGATACGGATCAAATTTGACCCTGAATAGACTGAATGTACAAATATTTGTAGCACTTAAACAGAAAAAGGAAGAACAAAATACTTGAATCTTTGTGTATTTAGAGTCTCTTTAGGAAAAGTCATCACATTTCAGGCTTAAATAATAACATTTAAGGTCAAGTATGTTTGTATGTATTCTTGGTTAAATGTAATAAAACTAAACATAAAATTCGTAAATGTTCACCTTGAACCTGCGATCAAATTTGTTGACGGAATCGGCGAAGTCAACGCGCTCCCTCTTTGCCAGGAACTGTCGCAGCTCGGGCCTCTGCTCCAGGCCGAGGTAGTCGCCCACGAAGTTCCTGTTGATGCTGTTCTTCCTCCGTTCCTTGGAGTTGTAGAGGATGTCTGACGCTGTTGCAAGGATGGACAAACGTCCCCAATCACAGACTTGTAGTTCGGTAGAAACAATATGGAGGTTTGGTTTCGTCTTTGCCACTCACCCTCCTCTCTCATCTGTTCATACTTCTTCCTGGCAATATATCTTCTCCAGGATTTCTGAATGATCCTGGCAAACGTGTCGAACTTCCTCTCCCTCATCTCCTCCAGCAGGAAAAGCTGCGGAGCATTTGGCACGAGGAAGGACTTTATATTCATCATGTGTCATTTTGTTTTATTTGTATGCATTGTATTTTATAAGTTCATCATATGTTTTCTATGGAAGAAGCAGTAAAAAGTATTGCATTTAAGTACAGTACTTAAGTAAATGTACAATCCACAACTGATCAATACAGATGAAACAACACACACTGAGACTGAGACGCATAAAAAGTTACCGATTCTGGGTTCTTGACGAAGACCTTGCTGCGTCCCAGCTGGTACTGGTCATTATCCATGTTGACAGACCGGAGGAGGTGCAGGACCCCCTGCTGCTCTGGACCGCTCCAGCGGGGCCACGTCTCAGCTGTCAGAATGGCATACCTGCACACAACAAGTGCCCACGTATACAGCAATCGTGGCTTTGAGCGTGTTTGAGCTGCGTGTTCCTTCCTGGACGGACGCACAGAGATTCAACTCACCTCATCAGAAACTTGTTAAAGGGTCTGCGGTACGCAAATCCAGCCCTTCTTACACGGATGTTTTCCCGAAGTCCAAGGTATTCAACCTGATGCCTCGCCCTAAAAACAGATGGAATAGCACCATTCATAGTGTTTTCCCACGTGTTTGAGTGTATTTGTGCATCACAGTGAGGATACTGACCTGCTCTCCTCCCAGTCTTTTGGCCTTTTTGTTTCATTGGGTTTGATGCAGCGGATATAGTGTGGAGTACATTTCATTAGGGTGTTCACCAGATCATTAGCTTGTCTCTGTGGGACACACCAGTACTCCATCAATGCATTATTCTTTTGTTATTATGCATATTCATGAATGAGCGCATGTTTTCAGTTCATGGTTCCTTTAAATTCTCACCTTGATCTTTGAGCTAGCGGTGGTTGGCCTGCTTTTCTTATCTGTGTTGAGGTTTTCAGGGAACAAGCTATGGATGAAGACACTGTAGAGACAAAGGATTTTTCTTTCATAATCATCATCGAAAAACATGTAAAGTAGCTCTCCACTTGGCCTCAGACGTCCACCCAAATTAGATTAAAACTTAATAATGAAATGTTTTTTTTTTAATTGTCTAAATGTGCTCAAGAATTCAAGTAAAAAATGTCAAATCAAAATGCATAATCCTAATGTTTTCAATATCACAATGCCAATTAGTCATATTATAATTTTGTCATATTATGTTTTTGATCATTTATTTGCAATATTTAATATAGAAGTGGGAATAATATGCAATTTTCTTTACTGATACAAAAAGAATCCCTCACAAGCATCACTATCTGTACAGAGCCTGAGCCTGTATGTTCTCTTTCCCTATTATTGAGATGTTCTTCCTCTTTGGGTTACAACAGGTTGAGAACCCCCGCTGTGGGAGACTTACTATTCGCTGCTCTGCATGAGCTCAATGAGGTCAGGGAACAGCACGTCCCGGTTTCTCTCACAGAAGCCGTTGATATCGTACGACACCTGAGACGACACCAGGCATCAAAACACTGGGCAAACATTATTATCTAGCAGAGAATGCTGTTATTTGCCATACAAGTTTGAGTTCAACATTAAGAGGAAGCTACTCCTTTGTGCTGGAGAGTCAGTTTGATGGGTTTTCGGGTTCCGACCTTGCCAGCGTAGTGATGTATGACGAAGCCTGAGTTCCAGCTGTTGAAATGTTCATGCGTTCCCACGGCGGCATGCAGCTTCTGCAGCAGAGTGCCATCTGCACCCTCCCCTTTGGCATGCATGGTGGCACACACATCATCCAGCACACTCATTATACCAGGAGGGTTCTGCAAGGAGAGGATGGTGTGGATGAATTTCACTGTCACAAAAAACACCACGCAACTGATTTTACACATTTGAAAGAGTCTGGGAAGAAAGAAGAAGAACCCAAATGCAAACATTCAGTATAAAGAGTCCTTTTTTGATGTAAAGTTGATGATCCGTGGATTTATTCTATTAATAAGGAGGTGCAGTTTACAGCTTACCAATTTATTTTCAATGAGGTCGCACACAATCTTGTTGTTGAAGTACTCGATGGGAGTCCACTTGATGCCCTCCTGAACATACTCTTCCTGAGATCAATTTGAAGACAAAAAGAGAAAAGAGCTGAAAGGAAAACTGACTGATTCATTTCAAGATTCACAATTGTATTCAGGCTAAATTAAAAAATAACTTGTTAAACAGAACCCCCTTTACTTGGCAAAATTTAAAGATTAAGAGACAAATAAGACATATCTGGAAGTGTGACAAAATGAACATGAGCAATGAAAGCATGGTCGCTACCTGTTCCGCTTTCAACGTCAGTTCAATAAATATCTGTTGCAGTTTCTCGTTGACAAAGTTGATGCAGAACTGCTCAAAGCCGTTTCTCTAGCAGGGGAGAACACAAGTCAAAATCAGATTGTCAAATCCTGCTCTGCCGCATCATCTATAAATATATATATATATATAAATATTTTTGCAAGAGGACTAACCTGGAATATCTCAAAGCCATAAATGTCAAGTACTCCGATACTGAATTCTTCGTGGGGTTTTTGAATGGCTTTATTTATAGCCTGGAGAAGACAGACAGGGTAAAGGCAAACTGGAAATATAAAATACCAATCTATTACTTCAACTAGTGTAGGTTTCTCAGTAAAAAGAGGATTTTTTTTCAATTCAGTTCACTACTGAGAAGAAAAGTGTGACTACCTCCACCAGGTAGTCAAAGAGTCTCGCATAGAGAGCTTTGGCCAGAGCGTCTCGCGTGTAGGTAGCCTGCTCTCGGTTCAGCGTCACGGTAATAGACTCATTCTTGCCCGCCCATTTTGACTCCATCTTCCGGCTGGTCAGCTTGTCCTGAAGACGGTTGAGGTCGATGCCCAGCAGATAGGCTGGAAAGGCAAGCACTGGAGGAAACAACAGCAAAGTGTTTCAACTCGACGTCAGTATACACTGCAATGTAAGGGAACACTTCATCATCACAATATAACACCAAGTCCCTTAATCTTCAGGGATATCTGTCTCCCAGCACGGTCTCAAGAGCACGGGGAGATACCAGGAGACCTGGACAGAGCTGTAGAAGGGCATCAGCAGCAGCAGGACCGCTATCTGCTCCTTTGTGGAGGAGGACCAGGAGGAGTACTGCCAGAGCCCTACAATATGACCTCCATGTTCCTGACCAAACTGTCAGATACAGACTTCATGAGGGTGGAAAGAGGGCTCGACATCCTCTAGTGGGACCTGGTCTCACAGTCCAGTATGTTGAGTGGCATTCACCAGAAGTGGCAGGTCCGCATTGGTGCCCCGTTCTCTTCACAGATGAGAGCAGGTTCACACTGAGCTCACAGTGACAAGAGTGAAAGAGTCTGCACCGTGGTGAACGTTATGCTGCCTGTAACCTCATCCAGCATGACTGGTTTTTGGTAGTCATGGTCTGGGGAGGAAAATCCTTGGAAGGTCACACAGACCTCCATGTCATAGCATAGGTTCCTCCTGGTACAGTAGGACCTGGGTTCCTCCTGGTACAGTGGGCCCTGGGTTCCTCCTGGTGCAGTAGGCCCTGGGTTCCTTCTAGTGCAGTGGGTCCTGGGTTCCTCCTGGTGCAGTGGGCCCTGGGTTCCTCCTGGTACAGTGGATCCAGGGTTCCTCCTGGTGCAGTGGGCCCTGGGTTCCTCCTGGTACAGTCGGCCCTGGGTTCCTCCTGGTACAGTGGGCCCTGGGTTCCTTCTGGTACAGTAGGCCCTGGGTTCCTCCCGGTACAGTGGGCCCTGGGTTCCTCCTGGTACAGTGGGCCCTGGGTTCCTCCTGGTGAAGAATGTGGAGGGAGTTCCTGGATGACGATAGCATTGACTGACCCTCTCCGGCCTCTCGTTACCCTGATCTAAATCCAATTGTGCACCTATGGGACGTTATGCATCGCTCACTGATGCCCTGATCCAGGTTTGGGAGGAGATCCCCCACGACACCATCCCCCGACTCACATTGAAAGTGTACAGGCTGCCCGAGAACGTATCTTGCTGCAGTAAAAATGTAGACGTCACCGAATCAAAGTCTGCAGCAGCTTAAATAGTGGAATTCTAGACATATGTCAACATCAATTATCTGGTGTGCAGGGAATCCCCAACAGCAAACAACCGCGAAGATAAACAAGGTAGTACTGCCGTGCACAGAATATCAATTAGCACAGGGTTCTGCCAAGGGAGTTGTTTGTCATGGTGAGCTCTAATTTACTCCCTGTGGGAGAAACAGGGCCATTTTAAACATCAGGTGGGAATGTTTGTGCACCTGCATGGATGAGTGAATCCATGTGTATCTGACATACGTGCATAGGTCTCACTCACAGTCCGTGCTCTCCACCTGAGCGTAGTTGCCTGCCTCTATGAAGCTGATGTTTCCCAGGTGGAGGATGCCCCCGATGATCTGCAGCACCTGAGTCTGGATGTCTCCTGGGATCCCAATCACCTGCATGGCTTCCTGCAGACCACAACACAGTTTCTAGCGGTTTATAGCAACTTCACCAACAAGTATGGGTGGAAATCAGTGGAAATATTTGATTGCCAAAATTCCATTTATTTTGCATTGTTTAAATTGTGTTTTATGTTCTTAGAAAGAAAGATATGTTGAAGAAAATTCTGAACAAATAGCAAACATTTGTATGGTTTCTCTTTTTTCTTATTCAATGACTTATTGCAGAGCTCCTAGTATTTATCTTGCGACCCTCAGAGGCCCTCAGAGACCCTCTGGAACCTTTGGAACCACCACTGATTTTCTCCACTACTGTGTATATGTACCATCGTCTCTCGGAAGTCTTTGCTGTCATTGGTCCCATCCACCTTGTAGGTCCCAGACTGGTTGAGGTAGTAGTAGTAGTCTGGAGTCATGATGCCCAGGCCCTCTTTCTGCTGAGCGTCGGCGCCCTCTATCATCTGGAAGGCAATAGTGCAGGAAGAAGAAAAGTTAAACATTAGAATGACATAAGGCAATTTTATCAACATGTAATTGACTGAATTAATTGAGAACCATGACTGGAGAGTTTGAAAAATAGTTTTATTATGGTAGCTATGACTGATCTTCGACTTTGCACATCTCTCTTCAGCCTCTGACCTGATAGTAAATGTGGAAGTTCCTCTCGTTCTCGTTCTGGCTCACCACCCTCGACTTCTCCAGTAGGAAGTTTGAGATTTTGCCGCCGTCTGGCTCTCCTCCTCTGCTGAACTGAATCTCAAAGTATTTCCCCTGGTAGATGCAAATATCAGAGGTGACAAACAGACAGTCAATGTATAAATCCGTCAAATCTGATCAAGTCAACGGATGCAAAGTACAAGTGTAAGCAGAGGAATGAGACAGCGCTCAAATGAAGGCAGCAGTTTGTCAGATGTGACTTCTACATTTGCATTGAGCTCAAAAAATCACACACAGGAAACTTTACAAATTGATGTGCACTAAAGTGGTACACATGCACATTGATGTGGTTTGGAGGTGTGAAATTAAAGCAGGACCCCACTGAAAAGACAACGGCGGGTGAAGCCAAATGTATTTTTGTGAGCATCAAACCGATGATGAGTCAAAAGAATGGTTCTGCAGTGCACTAAAATGCCATAAGGCTCCTAAATATTTTGAACCTTATAAAGACTAACTCAAAGTAGGTTATCGATCAGCCAATTGACATAGCTGTCAGGTGTATCATACAATCTACTTCAGCAGATGAAGAATTAGTTTCTTTAATCAACTGCTGTTTTCAAGGTTAAAGAACAAAGTCCAATGGAAGTCCTTCATGTGCTGTAAGACTTTAGCTATAATGTTTTTTTGAAGCAAACACAAAAAAGTGGTCAGAGTTGAGTCGCCGAGTCATGACTTCATTTTCGCTCCATCTGTCGATGGTTATCCACCAGATGCTCACTATAACAGAAGTTGGTGAGATGTCAGATTTTTTTTTAATCTGTTGTTCCTTTATTTATGAATGATTCGCTCTCTTCAAAAGAAAACAGCACCAAGAGTCTATCAGCTGTGTGAACTCATGGTGGCGCTAAAGGAACAGTCAGTGGATCCCCACACTTAAAAACATCATGGCAATCCATACAGTATTTGCTGAGATATTTCAGCGTGGACCAAAACACGCTTGGTAATACATTTAAACACTTTAAGTGGTGTTTTCCTCCGGTGTTGAAGGTAAGATGTTACTCACAAAACGACTGGAGTTGTTATTGCGGACTGTCTTGGCGTTACCGAAGGCTTCCAGCAGAGGATTGGACTGTAGAATGATGTCTTTGACATGCTGCAGCACACACACACACACACACACACACACACACACACACACCAGGCATGAGACACACATCAAAACAGTACTCAGCAGGAAGTGTGAAGGCATTGCTTTAAGTCTCTACCTGAACTTTTGAGCCGCCTCCAGATACTTTGGAGATGTAACCCATGATGTATTTGGCAGCCACCGTCTTCCCAGCACCGCTCTCACCGCTACCACGACACCGTGAAAGAAACGGCACATGACACACCACAAAACACTTTCGTATCATTCACACTTCAAAGTTAAAAGGCTGAGAAGAAAACCGGGGCTGTGGTGATCACCTGATGATGACACACTGATTCTCTCCATCAATCATCATGTTTCTGTACATGTAATCAGACAAGGCATAGATGTGGGGCGGGTTCTCATACTGAGCCTACACAGGGACAAAGAGAGTTAATGGAGAGTACAGCAACAGGGTGAACCCCTGCACCAGAGCTGGACAGGAAGAGGGTGAAGAGTGGGACTCACAGCTCCTTGGTAAAGTTCGATCTCTCTCTCAGTGAAGTAGGGCATCTGTTTGAAAGGGTTGACCGATATGAGCACAGGGCCGATGTACGTCTGAGCACCGGCGTTCAGGAAACACAAGCTGGTGAAACATCGCTACGACATTTACAATGAGCCATCATCTTTTAAAGACCATTTGATACTTTAAATATATGATATATTTGGTTGTTGTTGTTGTTTTTTTTTAATGTATGACATTATGCGTTTTGACCAATTTGATCAATATATGTGATTGGAAAGTCAAAAGTACTAATAGAGGACATTAAGAAAAAACAAAAAACATTATGACCAAAGTGCTTTCAGAGAAATGTAAATACAATTCAATAGTAATAATAATAATACAAAATCCATAGTTAATACCCACAACAATTGAAACACATTTTTTTCATCATTATATGAATCGATTAAGTGGGCTGTTGATGCTAATTTCACTAAGATGAGGGTAACGGGAATAATAATAATATTACACGAATTTGGTCATGAATTACATTTTTGGCCTGGTGAAGGCACAAAAGTTAGAGCATCACCAAAATTATAATAATACATCTTGAGGGGGAAATGAAAAAGTTGCCAATTGCCAACATCCAACAATTTCCCTCCAAATAATGTCAACCTCCCCCAAATAATGTCAGCCTGGTGGCGCTTAATGAAAACTCAGAGGATCAAGTCATCAGGATTCATCCTGCAGGAACTTTGAATGCCTGAACTTAATGCTAATCCCCCTAATAGTTAACCTAATCTTAATGATTCGCGGTCCAGTTATAGTCAACCTTTCACTCGAGGTGATGTCAGCTGCTCCTGCTTTCTGATTTCATGTGAATCGTGTTTCCTGAAACACGGGTCTGACACTCAGCTGCTCTGAGAAGACGGAAGTGAGCTGTTGAGTCACACAGTGAATGCAGAAGAGGAAGAGTGCATTCAGGGTGTTCGTTGTATTTATGCCCATGTTTGGTTGATTGCTTGGCTCTATATTTGTGTTGCTTGTATCTGCATATTGATGTGAAGGTGTTTAAGTGTCATGGAATAGGAGACTGGAACCGGGTATAAAATGCTGATGTCCCACATGTCACTAAATTAAGATGACATTATGGTTGACATTATGCGGCCAGGATCATATGAGTAAGAGTTGCATTCTTCATACTAATGACTTCATTTCCTGTCCCACAAATATTTGCTTTTGTTTGCTTCTGATTATTTAGACCACAATTTCAAGATTGGCAAGGAATTAAAATCAAAATGACACATTGTGGGATACAAAGATGTAGTCGTCCATGTATCTCTTCTTGAGGTTGTCCACGATGGCGTCCTCGGTGATCTTGGACAGCAGCACCATGTCGTCCACTCCGCTTTGCTTGACATTTTGACTCTGCCAGTGGTACTTCGCCTGAATCACACACCAGAGAAAGAATGCGGTCGGGATGCAGCTTTCCTTTGAATTCATTATTATTATTCATTGATGGGGGTATCTTTTCACAGAAATAAAAGCTTGGCTTGGACTCGGAGACTGCAATTTTTTTTTACCTACTTGAGCCTGAAAGTCATTATATCTCAGGCTGTGTTGTTTTTTCTTTCTTAGTTCTGTGTCTTAAAATTAAAGTGTCTGTAAGTCCAAATGCACACTCCAGAAAAGCTCTTAAAACCCACCGAAGGAAGGAAGAAAGAAAGAAAGAAAGACATAGGATGGACAGACAGACAGAAACAAACATATAACAAAGAAAGAAAGAAACACAAAGAGCCCTGAAGACTGCAGGCTACTTGGAACTCTCCAATGAAGAAGTTAAATGACAAAGACGAGTTTCAGTACAGATGTGTTTTAAGAACTTAAACCGTGGTCGCTATTACAGGAAGCTGGGGCTGGTTGCCAAGCAACAGGTCACAGATGAGGTGAGCTCACCTTCTAAATTTGACATTTTTAAGAAGCGCCACTTTAAAAAAAAAAAAGAAAAACATGAAGGCAACAGCAGCTCTAATTAATGGTTGCTGTATGTTTTCTGACGACACCTTCTCACAGAAACCTGAAGTGAACTTGTGCTCCTGGGTCTGTTTGATGTGTGAAGTTTAAGGTTGAATCATTGGCACGGTGGTTCTGCTGTGGTCTGGGACTTCATCCGACTCACTAACCTTCCTGAGACTCCTTTTGTATTCTGCATGAAACCTTATTACAATTATTCACACAACCTAACTCTTCAAAGTCACTTTCACGATTCCACTAATTGCTCTCTTAAAAAAAAAACTTTTATTTCTGAAATGAAGAAGAAATCTTAAACCTGTACAAACTTGTGTTAGACAGACTAAGTTTTAGTTTTTGCTCTAAATTTAGAGGGGGGAATTCAGGCATGTCATGAGTTTCAATCTAATTAAAAGCTATGTTATAAATATCCTTTTCATATTTCTCAAAATACTCTCCGTGGGAAGAAAGTGTTATAGATGCATTTGGTTTTATTCTATATTGACCGTATCAATACCAGATCCCTTGTGAGGAACAAAACCAGCAGTTCATTACTCTGTGACTTCCCTTCACTATCTGTAGCTGTTAACCATCTGGGCAAAAATGTGACTAAAAACACTATTTATGACTGAGTGGTCATAAATAGTCTATTTGTTCTCATAGAAATGGAGAGTGTTGTCACCCACTGTGAACACTGTCAATTGATTGTTTTCAATAATGTTTTGACAAAAATGGAGCTCTATGGAGCAGAAGACTGAGCTGACTTTACATGAATAATAATGTTGATGAGGATAATAAAGATTATCACAGGACTTATCATTTAACTAACAACACCAGGAGGTCCTGCAGCATAAAAATAAACTGAAAATCTCCACATATGAGACAGGTAGTGACAGAATGATGACAAAACTGTGTTCATTCTGCTTTTACTGTATACACTGTGAAGACCCCTTCCTTCACAGTGAAGATGAACCACTGAATGTCATAACAGGACACATTTCATGTCTTCTCATGTCATGACAGGAACATCATATCTATGCAAATACAGTTATGCTCATCAAGTAGGGATTGTTGACGTCCATGTCAATTTAAACACTGGAGCGGGTTTTTGTCACCCTGAGCTCAGCTATGGACACACACGTTAGACCTGATTGTTGGACCATATGTTGTCACAAATCTATTTGGCCAATGATCACAGCCCCCCTTACACACACACACACACACGCCGAGCGCACGCGCACACACACACACACACACACACACACACACACACACACACACACACACACCCACTCTCTGGAAACATCCTCCCTGTTGCAATCTGTCTTCTTCCTCAGCGACTTCCTTTAAATCTCTACTAAAAACGTTTTGGAGACTTTTCTGGCATCACGTTGTGTCCTAATGATGCCAATTATTTCTGATAGTCTTATTGGTTTGGCATAGTCTGCACTCCTCTGAATCACTTTGTTTTAAATGACTGGTGGACTTTGATGATTGATATTTTGGAACACAACTCTACTTTCATTGAGAAACACTTTCTACTCTTCAGAGTGAACAAGAGCACATTTTGATGCCTTCAGACATCAAAGTCCACATTGTAGAAATCTACATCGACTACTAAATCTTAATGAATCTGAAATGAGGGCTGCGTGTTTTGAGGTCAACAGTTAGACCGTGTGAGTGTGGACCACCGTGTGTGTGTGTGTGAGGAGGAAGTGTTGTTGCAGAAACTACAGGCCTCACTTGTAGTCCACTTCCCCCTCTCACACCTCATCTCTGCCTCTTGTGAAACCCCATAAACTTTGCACATGCTACCAGTTCTCTTCCTGCTACCACCTGCTGCTCACAGGGGGGCTGCCAGAGCCACTCTCCACTATCTGCGATCAGTTTGATTCAAGAGGATGTATTTTTCAGCTCAACATGAATACATGCATCGTCTGTACAATGTGTATTCTTGTGTTGCACACTCTTTAAATCTAAATTCAAGGTCCAAATCTACATTTTTCACTAAAATGTCATCATAAATCAAAGTCAATGCATTAGAGCTTTCCTGAGGTCCAATGAAAGGGCCTGTCCATAAAAAAAACACAGGAAACTCACTCTGAGCGGGCCTTTTAAGACGCGCTCTAACATCCTTCATCATGTCAAAACTGACTTTAAAGCATGAAATACACTCTTAAAGCTTGTTAAATTAAACCGACTGGAAGTAAATGCTCTAAATCTTTAGCTGAAAGCTGAAAATTGTCTTAAAAGCACCAACAGTTTAACTACGAGATGAAGTGAAGAGGAGATAAATCAGCTCTGGATTTCAGAGCGAACACAGCTGAAGGTGTGTGAGAGATGGCAAATGAAGGTATGGTACTGTACCATTGTTCCAGCAGGCCTCCTCTCCTCCTCAGGTCTCCACTGTCCACAGAGAGAGAGTGTGTGTTTGTGTGTGTGTCGTTAAAATCCACAGGTTGACCTCTTCAGACTGCAGCCATCACAGCAGTCAGACGGTCAGAGCCAACAGCAGCCAGCAACCTACAGTACAAGACATCCATTGCAACATTCAAACAGCTACTTCCTCATACTCCCACAGATGCAGTGTGTGAAACAAGAACTGCACACACGCACACACGCACACACGCACACACACACACACACACACACACACTCATCACACAGGAGTCGAGCGGCTACTTCTGTATTTCTGTCATATTTAAGTCTTCAGCGCGAGGATAAAATAATGACCTATAGACGACAGCATCTGTTTCAGCAGGTCCGCAAGTCAAACGGCACAATTGTTCAATTCACGTTGCCAGCAGCAGATGAGCGTCGGTGGCAACGACGGCCACAAAGTGTTAATTATCTTCAATCCGTTTCCAAATGATGTGTTTGGGTCGTGAGCGGCCGGCTCCACCCAGGTTGTGGTTGCTTCACGTTTGTGTTTGTGTCATCAGAGAGTGTGCTGCTTCCAACGCCCATGATAACTGATGCAGGGTAGAGAGTACACCGTGCTGGCAGGAGGGAGAGAGACCTTTGTTGTTTTTGCTGTTTTATGTCACTTTGAGTGAGAGTATTTCAAGGGCCTGCACAGCAAACATGCAGTAGATTCATGTGGATCCGGTTGCATAAGTTTGGGTCGGGAGACTTCCAAATGAAAAGTAAAAACATGACTCACATTTAAAGCCTCCATTCTAGACAATAGTAAACTGTTTTGTGAGTACAGACCCTATGTGTACTACTGCAGAAGTTTGGAAACATTCCATGCATTATTAGTGGGTAATTTACGAGATAATCAAGATGTACCATCACGCCAGTACTAAGCCATTCGGCTGATAGCCCTATCTTGACCAATGCTGACCATAGCTAAAAATGCTTCTGAGGGGGTGTTTGGCTGGATGGTGGAAATGACCTAGGGTGCATTTTACTCTGAACCATCACTTTAATAAAGAGGTTTGATTCCGGGGAGTTTACCAGGAATCCACCTTCTCAGGAACTGGATATCTCAATAAACAAGAAACTAATCTGTTTCTGGTGGTGTTCATCGCTGTCGAACAAGATGTCTGTTTACTAAAGTCAAACCAGCGATGCTTAATCTGAAAGTGTAAAGGTTTGTTGGATCACAACACTTTTACACATCAGGAAGTTTGGTTGTTTGGTTGACTGAAACAGTGTTCGTCTCGATATAACAACATTTTCAGGATCAAGTAGAAGAGAGCACACACAATATATGTATACACACACACACACACACAACTGACCCTTTTTTGTCATCAAAGTCCGATTGACGAGGGGTGTCTCAGCCTCAGTGCTCACTTCATCTTTTTTTCCATGAAGGATGTCAGATCCCAAAATAGATGAGTGATGATCTCAACCACTGTCTGGATATCGAAGGAAAAGTACAAGTAAGTAAGTTGACGACAAAAAGCTCAAATGACCAAATACCATTTCTTAGACTCGACAACGCACCACGTTTAATCAATTTAATATTTCCGTTTAAGAAAAAGATGTACATGGGGCAAAAATGGATTCATCTTCTATAGTGTTGAAAACATACAGTACATGTCATGGTATAATTAGCATGTGACACAACAAAACAACAACTACCGGTACTGTCCCTCTTATTTACTCAAGATAAAACGGGCTCACTTCTCAGTGTGAACCTTAATTATATGCACAGGTAGATACAGATAAAAACGCTGTGTAGTTTGACTCTTTATGTGCAACTGAAAATAATACAAATGGTGTTTCCATGTGTTCAGTCCTGAACGACTGCAGGGGTGAGTGAGCTGTACACTCTGGTGGCGTACAAATGAGCTGTATGAACATTTTAAATTAAATCATTTGTCCACGTAGATGGATAAGCAAACCTTTTTTACTTCTTGAGACCCCGTGCTGATCTGATTGTTCCCTAAGCTCAAGTGATTGTGTAATAGGTTATTTTTGTATGTTCGCCTGGAAATGCCAATATTTTGTAAAGTGCCCCCTACAGAAATTATTCCAGTATTTGACATCATTCTACAATTTGCATGGTGAGCTGCATTTGGGGGTTTTGAGGTACTACTGGCCACTTAAAACTAAGTCAGAGAGTAAAAAATTAAAAGCATATATCCTGATAGAAATGAACAACGGAACCCGAAGATGGCCCTTTCTGTGTGTGGGGTCCAACTCTGCAGATTGGTATTATTACAAAAAAAAAGAGGCTCAAATTGATTACTAAATAATTAAAAGCACAACTGGTAAAATGCTAACAATGACAACAACAACAGTGAACTCATAGCACCAATCCAAACCAAAGCACCACAAGAAAGAAAAACAACAACAAAAAGGAACGACATTGCAGCTAAATCCCCGTGAAGACAAAACTGTAGCTCCTGTACAATGAAATGGTTCCAGCCGTGATCAGTGTGAGCGTTTGTGAGACCGGCCACATCAGAGCACAGTGGACGTCGAAGAGATGACTGATCTCTGAGCGTCTGAGGCAGCATTTCTAAAAGTATTCAGGATGGAGAACAGAAACTGTGTCAATAAGGAAAATCTTCAATGAGATCAGCGATATAAACATTTAAGTAGAGTGACTTAAGCACATCAAAGCTGACGTGGATGCACACAGTTTTGTGGTTTTTGAGAATCAGCACCAGTTTTCACTTTGTGTGCTGATTCACTGAAGCAGCAAAAATAGATATTTTGTATAATATCACTGTATGAAAATCTGCTTATTTGGGCCTTTATGATTTCAGCTCATTCTTCAAATGTCTGGCCCACAACTTAACTGTTCTGGTTCACCATCACTGATCTCACAGTGTAGTTTTTGTTTGCAGCAGGCAGCTGTTTTTAGTGGAAAAGCTGTAAAAAGAGCATTTAGCCACTAAAGAGCCACATATTTCCCTCAGCAATTGGTAGAGACCAAAAACAGAGTGAATATCTGGCTTTTAATTTGCAGATGACCAGAAACAGGAGTCACTGAATGATAACGTGGCTCCGTTAATGCTGGGACATTTAAATAAGAACAAGTTTGCCATATTTATTTAAAAGATGTTATGTCAATGTAGCAATCACAACTTGTTTCTGCTGCCCCCATGTGGCCCGAAAGGTCAGCTATTATTTGACTGGAAGGTCATTTGAAACAAGCTCTCATTTTAAAAAGAATTGTGGCAGAAATCTTCTCACAGTGGCCTGATTGATGGTTTCAGACATCCATGAAATTATCAGATGTTTTAGACGTGTGATGTGTCCGCATTCCTTCTACAAACACTGTTCTGAGAGCAGTCAGAGGTCTTCACTACGCTGGGTCTGTTCCTGTTGGCTGACTCAACTCTGTCTCACTGTGCTCTGAATTTCCACTCACAGTAAAAGTTACAAGCACTGTCGAATGAGTGGTAATGTGGCAAAATTAACCATAAAAAAATAAAACAAAAACAAAATAAATCCAACAAGGACTACGCTGTGGGATTTTCAGATACGGACGAGTCCAACTGTTCCTTTTAGAAGACTTAATGCACAAGCTGCCACAGTCCACGGCCACAAAATAGCGTCCTTATCTGAAAATGTCAGTCGGCATCGGCCTTGCTCACATTACTAAGGCAGTGTATCTGTGTGTCCTGTCTTTTAATGTAAGGTGATAACAATGAAGCAAAACGGACCGAATACGGCAAGAAGACGGCAGGTTCACTGGAGTGAGACACGTATAGCTTCCACATGACACATCAAGTCAAATCAAAAACAAACACAACAAAAATACACAAGTCCTCTGATTGCTGACACTTTGTGCAAACTCAAACTCTGCTCATACTTCAGCTGAATAACAGCGAGGACTTGATGAATACGCTGATACGGGACAAAGCATTGGCATAAAACACTGTGGTCAAGTAACAACTATTAGATAACATAGAAACAAATCTGTCATATTTATAGCATAAGATATTCCTTTTCATGGGCAAACGATATCTGGAACATAATTTTCTTTGCAAAGTGGATTTTTCTTTTATGACTAAACAAATATCACCTGTTAACATACAGGTTTAAGAGAGTACTGCGACCAGCCCTGCGGCCAAAGAGAAACATAGTAGCACCAAATATTACAACGGAGAGATTGTTTGGAAGACAGACGATGGAGGGAAGCTTCTCTCTCCCTCTCTCTGTCTCTCCAGGTTTCAGCAGCCCTCCCTCCAGTGGAATGTAAAACTCAGCTCAGGCTGTTTTGGCCCCAGCTCGGCCCGGAGGGGCGTCTGGTTTGTGCTGGATTCTGGCTGTAAAAAAAAAAAAAAGGTCCCCCTTTAACAGTAACAGGACCTGGTGTCAGTCCGACAGCGTCCCAGTTAGATCTCACACTCCTCTGACAGAGGTAGTGTGAGGGCTGCTGTTACAAGGCTCAGTGGGAGGGTTCCAGGTTTACTGTGAGTGAGTACAAAACCCAGAAACTGGATGCTGTGACCTTCAGTGTCCAGGTCAGTGTCCCTGGCAGGTCTTGCAGCACATTTGTCTGAAATATGGCCGGCTGCAAAACTTGAACCTGAGCACCAGGGGGCAGTAAGCCACAGTGTTCACATCTTTACACTCTGCAGGGAAGACAAAGAGGAGACATCTTATTAAGTGCATTTAAATGATCTTTTTAGAAACTGTGCAGGATTTCAATCAGAATACCAAGAATATTATCACTTTTATGCACCTTTATTGTTCAGAGTTATACGACTTGTATGGAATGACATAAATCCTCCCGACATTTGGCCTGTGGATTAAATAATTAATTAATTAATTAACTTCTTGATACTTGAGAAAATCATATATGCCATATTTTGTGTACATAAATGCGCAATGCAGTTAAAAAAAAGAAAATTCTGTATGCGTGCTAGCCCATATAAGTCCACTATAAATGAGTATGTATTTATTACGTCATTGGAGTTGCATTAAAAATGTACAAAACATTAGTAGTATATAAACATTAAGATTTGTTACAACTGTAGAGCTGCAGCTCAGACTTTTATTTTTACTACATTTTGAGATTTTTAACCTAAATTTGATGACATCCAGTTCATAATAATTTCACTGGATGCCTCAGTGCAACAGAAATTAACATTTCTAAAACAAAAATGTTCATCAAATCTAGGAATTTTAAAAAGGTAATTCTTAATTAGCGTTACATTTTGTTCAAATGTGGGAAACCTTTCTAAAATGTTCTTTCTACGACACGTGAGGAGGAGCAATGGTTTGACCTCTGACCTTCAGGGTTGTCTGTACCGATGGGCAGACTGAGGTCACATTTGCTCTTGCACTGCTGCATGGCTGCTGGCCGCTGATGTTCCAGACACTCATTGGACGGCTGGCCGGTGGGGGTCAGACACTGCACCGAGCGCATCTCCTGACCCAGACCACATCTGGCAGAACACTATGACATTGAGGATTGTATTAAAGTACAAAACGGACGCCGAGTTGTAAATAAACGACCCAGTAGCACAAAAAGAACCGAGAATAGACGAGGAACCTGTCTTACCTCTCCCCAGGGACCCGTCACCCACTGAGGGGGAGGGCATCGCTGCAGGTTACAGCGCACCCTGGAGGTGGGCCGGCCATGTTTGGGGCACTTGGACTCTGGCACGTTCTCACCATTCTCCCCTCTCTTACACAAGACTACGCGGTGCCTGTAGCCAGGACCACAGCTGGGCGTACACTGCGGAGAGAGGAGGGATGAAGAAGAGGAGGGGGGGAAACATTAGGCTGGAGGGCAGGGAGATGGAGGCAATGGGAGGGTGCAGCAGGGGGTCATTGCGGTCATAAGCATGCAGAAAGAAATCTTCTTAATCCACTCAGCAGAGGGCAGCAGCTGTGTAAGAAACAAAGTCAAGAGCCTGCTCAGTTCCTGTAAGTCAGATGGACATAATTCCTCTGCTGTGTGTGCCATCACTGCATTACACAGGACGTCAGAGAAGAGTTGAACAGTGCAGCAGTTCTGACACCATTTAATTTGATTTCAATTCATCCTGAACTGTGAGAACAAAGTTCCAGGAACAAAGAAGAGTATGAGAAGATGGAGTTTTCAGGCCTGTCGCAGTTAGGAGTCTAGTATACTTACATGTCTGCAAGAACAAAACAAAAAAATGCAGCATTAAACTCCAGAGTACAAACTACTCAAACTAGGCGTGAGAATTGACAACAGACCAGGGAATTGCCATAAGACAAGTGTAACAATATCTATTTATCACTGCAACAATATGTTCTGTGTGATGTATTTGTCTGCTCCGTGCCTCTGTTGTCTATTTCATGGTTACGGTTCTATTACTTTCTCCTGGCAGATGACTAGGTTTCTTAGGTTCAACTGGAAAATAAACTATTGCTTCATATGAGAGGAATTCTGCAGAAAACTCCAAAAGCATTGGTTGAAATTGAGCCACGAGTTTACTAAAAAACACAAACCACATGCAAAAGGTGGAGGACTCGTGGTGTCTGCCTACCTCTGACCAGTTCAGGGCCAGCCACTCAGGGGGGCAGCTGTGGTTGCTGCAGGGCTCAGTGGGAGAGGGGCGTTGGGTGGTACAGGCCGTGTCATCCAGGACCTTCTCCTCCGTCACAGAGATCCTCCTTTTACATAACACCTCTCGTGTCTGCAGGCCGCCGTTACAGCTGCGACTGCACTCCGACCACTCTCCGGTCCACCAGCTGGCGGCAGAGAGGGGCCTTTTGGTTTTTAATGTCCTCATTTGCATTATATATAAAATAGTGTGGGCATTATAATGGATTATATGTACATACAGTAATCATAGGTAGGGATAGGAAAATGTCCACCAACACACATACAAAATTAGTAAACACAGTGTGCATAGACGGCATTACACACAGGCTTAATAAAGATTATTATTATCATTATTAAACCTGACCAAGCTTCTATCTAGAAGTAAAAAATGGTTTTAAAGCAAACGTTCAAAATCATCAAGGAATACTGTCTTCCACATGAAGTGATGACTCACGAAGGGGAGCACGGCTCAGTGTTGCAGGTTCTTCTCTTCTCTTTGGGTTTGATCTTCTTGTCACAGAAGTGATTGTAGACAACTGAGTGATCCGCCTGCTTCCTACACACCACCTGCTGTATCTGCACACCTGACCATCATGGGACAAACACACAAAGCAGCATTAGAGGAGGGCCGAGGAAACGTCAGCATTCATTCTCCATGTTCAGAGTTTTGGACCTTATTCACACACGGGGGGGTTTAAGTATGTGGGTAAGGAGTGTTTCAAATAATGTCCAGAATGAGTTCCCGCATACTCGAATACCAACTCTACTCTTGTGACCGTAACATTTTTTGTTGTTTGAAACATTCTTGACAACCGATGTGTATCCTCCAAATGAGATGCAAGCATCACATTTATGTCTGATATGTATTTCATATACATCTATTGTTATTTAATGCACATTGGATCGATCTGTAAATGAGCAAGTGTTGGGCTAAAATGCAACCGTTGTCCCTGGCCAGACATTAAAAAGGCAAACCACGGACGTAGCTAATGCACATATAGAACAGAATAGTGGGATATCTGCTGTATAATGATAATTAATGGCACCCTAGCTTCAGTGTAGTGCCAGACAGGGTTGCCTTGGTGACGATGTCAAACCGTCATTCACAACATTTAACATGCTGCCTTAAAATTATTTTATTACACATTTTTCTTCATTAATAATATGGATTTTGTGCAAATTTTACCTATTTGTATGATACAGTTCATGTGCTACATTACTTGTAAAATGTGGAAAGATTGCCAAAAAGATTAATAATCAATTATAGACTTTCAACAAAGCATCACAATGCATCATAGAGTCGATTATTTCTCCCTCCTCTACACTCTATGCTCAAACCCATTATGCACATTAGGTAGCCTATAAAGGGTTTCTCCCATAATATATAAATAAATAATACAAATAAATATCAGATAAACAAGTTCAAATACAAGTTCAAAGTGATTCTTTCTCTGAATTATAAATACATTGTTGGTATTGAATCATTAGTTTCCTGTTCTGATTAAGTTCAGATTTAAACAACACTGAAGATGATCAATAAATCAATCAAGGAGTTTTTCTTTATCAAACTTACAGCAGGAAATAGTGCATTTGCACCAGCCTGCGTTACAGAATTAGCTAGCTAGCTAGTGGAATTAGCAAGCTAGCTAACTGGTCTGCTGCCCTCTAGCTAGCTTGTTATTCCACTGCTCTAATGTTGTACAAAGTTGAAAGCTGAAAAAGGACAAAAGTGTGTGGATGGATGGATTCAGCATTAAAGGTTGATTCTGGAGAAACATTATATTTAACTTTATATTTAATTCAATACCCAAACAAATACCCAACCCATCAGTGCTCTTTTTCAAAATGTTAGCATCTGCTAGATAGCATCGCTGTCTCTCTCGCTGCCTTACCCTTCATACATCGATACATCTATCCTGGTTGGAAAAGTGCCTCTTTGTTTGTTTCCGAAACAAAGCCAGGGCTGTTTATTTCAGTGCAAACATAGAATGGACAGCTGGTGGACGATGACGAGACATTCGCTAAATTTGACAGTGTTGGATTAGAATAAAATGTTCACAAAATGTTATAGTCTATCATACAGCGATAGAAACTTCAGTTAGGGGGTAAAAACAAACCCCCATGAAACACTTGAGAATTTATTTCTCGGGGGACAAAATGAGCTCACTTATCAGGTTAAAGATCATCATAGATCATTAACTCACAAAGGCAGAGAGGAAAATGAAGATTGACTACGTGTGATTTGTCCAAAGTCTCGGAGCCTGTGAACTGCTCAAACACCTTAACATGGACTCATGAATACTCCAGTCCATCGAATCCTTAGACTTTATGTGACATGGCTTGGACTGACCTCTGCTCTATTTGAAGTAGTAGTTTAGTGGATATATTTACAGAAAGGGGAAATCTCCACGAAAAGAATCCAATGCAACGTCCTCCTACTAAACATGATTCTGTGTGTGTGTGTGTGTGTGTGTGTCTCTACCTCCAGCGCACAGAGCTGAGCAGCGTGACCAGGAGGTGTAGTGCCATGCAAAGCCAGTCAGAGGTTCCCTGTTCAGTGGGGGGTTGAAGCGATAGTGGATCCCTGGGTTCTCCTCTCGCACCAGCACCTAAACGTACACAGCCAAACATTAAACGCGACCCGACGGGGAACATTTCCGACCGTCCATTTCCTTTTAGAACTGTTTTGGGCTTTTGTTCCATTCTCACCATGACAACCAGGGATATATTCGTTGGCCCCAGAGCCTCAAGAGTTTCTGGTCCGTCAGTGGGCCGCCTGTAGTGGAAGGTGGTACCGCCAACATCGAACCTGCGTGGTGTGTCAATGGTCAGCTTCCCATTGATAAAGTACTGGTCCCCTTTACTCTTCAGCACTGGGAGACGGAGGAGAGGGAGAAAGACGGGAAAGTAAGATGAAGAAGAAATACATGCACTCATGTCCCTGCATCTAAAGCAGCAGAAGAAGAATCATGAGAGCAGATATGTTCTTATTTGTTGTTAGACTGATTTTATCTTCATCTCCAAGATCAGCACAATGAAGTATTTAGGCTACTTCAGCTAGCACAATCACTCGAAGCAGGAACTGTTATCCTGTATCTAAAGTAAAAATAAAATACACTGAAATAAGTAAAACATAGGATTAATAACTAAAGAAAACAAACAAATATGATTAAATAATAAAATAATTATACCTCTGAATCTCCTTTAAATTTTAAAGCAACAGCTTCTCCATGCTGCATTCATGTAATGTTGGCAGATAAAGTAAAGGGAAAGCCGTCATGTATTATTCAGGCATGGTTCCACCCACTGCTTGGCTATTTATTTGCTATTTAAATAGCCTAAATGTGCTTGTTTTGTTATTAACATATGTAGCAGTTTGCAACCAGATACAAACAAATGGTGTATTAATGCTACAATTAATTTACAGCCACTTTTCTAGACACCAATGTAGTTCCTTCCATCAAGTTGGAGATATTTGTAGGTGTCAGAAATTCCCAAATATTTGTGACTTCTTGAATAACAGCTACGAAGCCGATTATCATGAGCTTATTTATATTGAATGACCTCTGTTTACAAGGAAAAGCCTTTTTAGCAGCCATAGCGCAGGTGTCTTTAATAACAATAATAATAAGTCTTTCGGCTCAAAAGCCTGGGATGGTTCATGCCTCGCCGCCTGGCTCATCTGGACACGCATACGAAAAACTATTAAACTCCTTTTTATTTCACCGCGGACATTTTGACTGATCGCAATAGGAAAAGCCCAGGTGTTACTAATAACATTAACAATGTGTCATAAACAAGTGTCCCAGTGAGGCATGAGTGGAGCCAGCATCAACAATAACAGGATCCCAGAACTAAAGCACATGAATGCCGATCAGCCATTGTTGCGTTATTAGTACCACCTGCACTTTTTCCTGCTAAATGTTGAATGTGATGAATATTAAACGGATATCGATATTCTCGGTAAGACAGTAAATTTCCCAAAACAATAAAAATCTATTCCAGGAGACACCTTTGTGGTTCCTTTCATAAGTATTTCAGGCAGTTAAACAAAACATGAGCTGGGATGTCATCTTACCAAGGTAGTTGAGGGAGATGTTGAGCTCTTGTATGTGGATGAACACTGATCCTTTAGGGATTCTGACCACCTCTTCATAACCTGAAGACACACAAAGTAAAAAAATAAAAATAAATTAAAGCAAGGTCAAGGAGGCTTATTCAGGGGGGGTGTTGAGGGCGGGAGCGATGCATGAGTAGTGTTTAGCTCTGCGGGGCGGCGATGGACGATGCAGAGGCTTCAGATTCCAGCTGCATTCCTGGGCAGCCGGTCTCAGCTGCTGAGGCTTGCTAGAGAGCGAGTGCCGAGCCAAGAGCCGGCTTCTCCGCTCTTTTCTTCTTCTCTCTATTCCCGCCATCTGTTTTGGTCTCTTGTCCTCTTTTTTTTTTTTAAACACTCATCTCATCTCCCCTTTTCCTCGGCTCTGCTGTCCAGCCAGTGCAGCCCTGTAAATAGCTTCAGCCTCACTAAAGGGATTAAATAATTCCTTCCAACACTTTGACCACAAGAGGAAAGGAGAGGTTTGGCTCGTGACCTTTCCATGGAGCTCTGCTGGACTGAACCTGCTTGGGTTTGTAGACGGAGGAGTCGAAGATTAGAGGGGCAGAGTTTTTCTGGCCTCAGTGACAAACGCAGAGAGCAAATATGCGAGAAAAGTGTGATACTTTGTTGATAATCAGGAACCTGTGTGGTAAACAGAGCAGAGGAGCTGTAAATCTCCAGTAACCCTAACAGAGACATAGGCCCAACAGATGGAAAAAGACTTTAAGGGACATTACAGCATATAAGCTGTGAGCCCAGAGCAACAATTAAATATGCACATCTATAAGAAACCTCAACCTTCTTTTTATCCGTCTTTTATTTCTGTTTTACAGTGCTGGTTCAATGGCTTGCCTCAAACCTGGACCTTATTTAAAGCACTTGAGCAGAGAGGAGAAGTGCTGGCTAAAGGCTTTAGGACTGCAGAGAAATCAAAATCTTGTTATAGACATGACAAAGAGATTCTGCCAGTCATGAATCATGCTGGGTCCAGAATAAGTCTCCAGTTCCGGCTCTGAAGTTTTAATTTAGTTAGGGATGAGAACAGACTGTACGGAAGTTATGACTAAGTCAACTGAGTTTAAATATTTAGGACTTTTGACAGGTTAGACAAGAGTGAAACTCAAGTGAACTCAGTTTACCTACGTTTTAATTACCAAAAAAAAAGTACACTGGACACTGCTGTCTATGTAACTTGAACATGATTTCAACCCCATTAACACGTTTGGGATGAACTAGAATGCCTTATCACCCAACATCAGTGCCAGACCGAGGCAATATGTCTCTGAAATGTTTAGAAAATATGTCTTAAAATTCTATAATGCTGATAGTGGTGTCTCTTCTCAGGCTTGGAGAACACACATTTTAAACAAAAACATGACAAACTGTGAGTGTTAGTGAGATATGTACCTTTACCAGGCACAATCTTGTTGGATTAATCCTCATAAAGCCTCTTCTGAACTGTAATGCCTCCTCATTTTGGCTCCAGGTCTTTCTCCTTCCCTGCTCACTAATGAATTGAATTGACCCCTCAGCCAAGTTACATGTTTATCTTTGGCTGTGAAAGCAGCCAGGTGCATAAACACACTCACAGTTGTTTTTGTTTTTGAGTAGATCAAAGGCAGGAGGACATGTTCACACACACACACACACACACACACACACACACAGATAGAGAGAGAGATAAAAAAAAAAAATTTGGGGGTCCCCTGGTAGTCACACGGCTCCATAATATAACTGGCAAAAATACAAAAATTTCATGCATCGGCCTACGATGGGAAAATGGTTGAATATGGTGAAATACAGTAAAAATGTCAAATATCACTACTTTTGTTCATAATGAAAAGCTAACGTACCAGAATGCATGGTTTTATACTGCAATGCCAGTGAGATTAAAAAGCTGTGGTTTGAATTGAAGTCAATGGGGCGTTTTTCGCCATGAGGGTGTCTAGAGGAAGTATCTGGTACTACAGAAAAAATACTAATGCAATCAAATCAATTTTATAATTAATATTAATATTAATATTAATCATCTTTGACATATCCAAGCCTCTAATTCCCTGCAAAGCCCCATCCACCTCCTATTTATTATATAGAAAAAGTTTTTGCATTAAAAAATGAAAAAATGAAAATACTAATTTTTAGGGTTTAAATTATGAAAATGATTGAATGTTTGGCAGTTTTGAGCAAGGTGGAAGTTGTTGAAGAGATTTATGAAAAAAAAAGTAGAAAAAAATATTGGTGTATGATGATTTTATAGCAGTTTGTAAGTGTGTGGCTTTTTTCGCCACGAGGGTGTCGAAAGGGTAGTAAATTTGAGGAGGGCATGCGGGTTAAATAGGAGCCAGATTTCAAATAAACTTCAAGACGTCTGCAACATTGCTTATGACGTATCTTGTAATCGCTCCCCTGTAACTCTCCCAACTTTAACAAGGTGCAATCCCAAATCCCCGGAGCACCCCCTTATAAACATAGCACTGACCATGGATACCATCCCAGATCACAAAACACATGACTAAAAAAACACCACTTCGACTTCAGCTCTACTTAACAGATTTTTTTAGGCCACCACCGATAATGTTAGATATTTTGAGGCTAGTTGCGACTTCGGCGGGGGTTAACAGGATGGCCTGGTCACTGTGGCGAAGAGCACGGCTGCCTGCTCAGGGTGCGCCTCTTCTGAGGAATCCTGGAAGGGGGTGACTGGTGGTGACAGTTGGGTGAGAAACTCTGAAGTTTGTGTTGCAGGCAGAAATGTAACCCAGAATAGATCCGAAAGCAGCTGGACCTCAAGCCACACTGGTTGGACCTCACCTAAATCTCTCTGCCACATGTCCCTGGGTGGCTGGCGGATAAATATATGTATGTATATACGGCATATGGTATGTGTATGTGTATATTTATTTGTGCCTCATTATGTGCTAAGAATTTTTCCTGGAGGTTTTCTTCTTTGAGCTCATGGGTTGACTCAGGAACAGTTAATGATATTGAGTCACTGTATTTGCTCCTTTTTATATTGTATAAAATACTAGTATAATCTTGATCAAAAGATGTATAAACCTTTATTCATAGGTCCAAACTTTTGTCAAACAACCTCGCCTTTGTAGATCATGTTCACCTTTACTCTATTATAATCCTGCGTGATCTTACAGTGGCATTTGACACTTCTGATCAAAATATCAATACTCAATAATCACGTTTGAATAAGCGACATGACCCTCGAGGGGTTTAATCTCTCAGGGCAATTTTCTGTTGAACTTGGCAACTTCATTTCCTTCCTTATATACAAAACTTAGCTGCAATGTACCTCAAGGGATGATCCTGGGCCCAATTATTTTCTTTGCACATATGCTTCCATTGTTGTCATTATTACACATAATATATTGTATATGTTTCATTTGTATGCAGACGATACGTAATTCTATATATCAGTCAAACAAAGCCTGGAGTAACGGCCCGATGAACCTGCAAGGCCTTCCAGTAAAACTATAGAGGAATTAATTGATGTCGTAATATAACATAATAATAGAAAATGTGTCCCCTGTGGTCATGCAGGAACCGCTTAAAGTAGACACAATGATGGATAAGACTCATGACTGTTACTATCTGTAATGCCAACTTTTAATCTGGGCTGCATGAACTCTCAACTGTTGAATATACACACCGTTTATCTCTAAGTGGAGCAGGTGCTGAAATAAATTATTCTCCTGTAGCTTCGTGGAGTTGTGTTGGCTTTATCAAATAAATAACTGTAACAGTATGCTGCCGTGGACAGGGTTTGCATGAGAAGGGACAATTATGCGATACATTTTGAATGGCTGGGGTATCGTAACTCACATTGGAAGGCAACTTTCCAAGATGCATTCATGGTCCAGAGTATCCGCATCCAAGTGTTGCATGTGCACAATTTTGGGACAGCAGTGCAATTATGTTACATAACTGCTCATGCATGCCTCACGTTAACCTAATCTGGCTCTCATGAGAGCAGGGATTGTTCCAAATCCACTTTAAAAACACTCTCCCCCCCCTGCTAATGAAATCAGGACGGACAAAATCTCTATCTATATATGCAAAAAAAACCCTCTGTGGCAGCAGGTCCCAAAAGAAAACTGATGAGCTTTTATGTTTTAGTTGTGTACCTCCTTCAGGCAGCGAGTCATTGAAGAGTCCCTCCACAGACACACAGCTGCTCCCGTCACCCCCGCAGAGCCGGCAGCGGTCCTCGCGAACGTCCGAGCCGAGGACTCGATCGCAGCCTACATGCTGCGGAAAAAAGGGAAGAAAGGAGTGAGCCGCAGGGTCGACCGGGGTCAAGGGGCACATTCAGTAAGTCGAGAGGTGTCAGAGGCCGGGCTGAGGGATTACCTCTAATGTCTTCCAGACCACTTTTCCAAAACACAGAAATATCAGATGGTAAGTCCAGATGTGTTTTCTGATCCTGTGCAGACATAATGCTCTTAGGTTGCTAAACTCATAGCTGTCGACATAAATAAGTTTCATGATGAGCAAAGCAGGTGGTTTTACTCAAACTCTTTAACAGCTAACCAAACCTAAACAAAAGTGTACAGAATGAATGGCAACTGCTCTCACACTCATATATTCATGTGGCAGTTGCTTATAGTAGAGGGGGATAGTGAAGTTAAGTTTATTATTACTTTTACATTGATTACATTGACGATTCAAAACTGAATCCAGAGTTGAAAATGTGATTCCTCCCTTGGTCAACGGGTGGCTTTCTAATGCGGGTAGTGGTGAGTTATTAAAGATTAAAAGCACCTCGGTCCTGGCCAGCAGGAGGCCTCTGGTGTCTACATGCAGACATTGTTCCCAGATCTCACTGGGACCACGATCAAAAGGCAAAGGATGCATGAAAGAGTACTGAAATATTAGGAAAAGTCAGAGATCGGCACATTGCATCTATAAAAATGTAATTATTATTGATTATTGAATGAAAAGCTGTGGTTTGTGTTTTACTTTTCAAAGTATATTTTCAGTCTTGAGTTTACAGTTCATTGATGGTCAAGTTCAAATTGAACATTTAATTGAGCTTAGCAAAGCATTTACCAGCATTAACATCTCTCTCCCCCTCTCTCTCTCTCTCTCTCCCTCCCTCCCTCTCTCCCTCCCTCCCTCCCTCCCTCCACCAAGCACTGCTGTGTGTCACTTGTAAATATTTTGTGCATCTTTGATTCGTCATCATTTTCCCCCTAATTTTCTGAGTAACACTTTTTCTCAGGTGGATTTGACCAAAGTAAATATTCTGTAATCACTACGTTATTGTTTATTTTCTCTGCATGGTCATCTCATAGAAATCCCACCTCTGAACTGCACTTACGAGCTCTCCTTAGCACGTCTGGAGGTTTAGTACCAGGTGCAGCCAGCTCCTGGACTGACTGCTGCATATATTTGCACAACGCCATTTTCCAAGTAAGTCTGGCACTCTGTATTTTTGGGGGCCTTTTTTTTTTTTCTGCAGAGACATGTTGTATTCAACTAGACCATCTGTTTCCAGGTCCTCTCCCCTTCTGTATCTTCCCTCTCCTTATTGTCTGACTGAAAAGCAGCAAACAAGAGAGGGAGACTTCTCCACGGTGTATTTTATGTGTAAATAAAGCACGGGGAATGTGAGGCGACGGAGCAGAAGGAGAGGAAGGAAGACGCTCTGACTGGATTGCAGACAGGAAAAGTCATGAAAATGGAAGTGAAAGGGGGGAAAAGGAGGGACACGGAGGGGGGGAAAAATGAGAGGAATGGTTGTAGAGAGTCAGAAAAAGGAAAGAGGAAAAGAGAGAGATGATAAGACCGCAGTGAATGAAAGTCTGCCTGCAGTGCAGACAGACTAACAGCTGAGCTGGAGGGTCAGTGAGTTCCTCCGGAGCAGAACAGAGAAGAGCAGAGGGGGGAAACAGTGGAGAGGTGCAGGAGGAGAGAACAGAGAGGAGATGTTGATAAACAGTCCTCTTCTTGGACAAGTTCAGCCTCCCCCCGCTCCTCAGTCAACCAGACCTCGGAGACACTTCAAAATTAAGCCAGATCATAGGGGGTAAGAGGCGGGAGAAGGGGGAGATGAAAAATAAAACCCTTTGGCATTCAGCAGGCGACCAAAAAAACAACAAGCTGGAAATCCTGACTTTTTTTTTTTTCTTCTCCTGTCCTCAAATCTTTTTCTCCCCGCCCCAAAGCTTCGTCTTACGTTTCTGGAGAAGAGCTGCGGTCCAAAATAAACTGACAACAGATTGGGAATCAACAGCCTCCACTTTTTATCATTAGCATTCCTCTTTTGGGGTCGACGTCGTCAAACAAATGGGCCGTGTGGGCGTCAAACTCCAGGTGGCCTCGGCGCTTGGATGTTTTGTTTTCATCAATGGGCCGAGATTAAGAGAGTGTATCGGTAATGGATCGCCGAGGTCGGTGCCAGAGTGAGGACGCTTTCTCAGCCGAGCAGCTGATTGTAATGAACGTGTGTAAACTAGACAGCGGTGGCTGTCCGGAGTCTAGAGAGCGAGTATAAACAATATTATCTCTAGTCTCAGCGTTGATCCCCGAATTCTGCTGGTTCGGCTTAAAACGGTCTGCTCGCATGGAGACATCTAACGGCCCTATAATAGATTTCAATCAGAATGCAAACACACACACAGAATGGTATTATCTCACCTTACACTCTCCGTTTACACACACATCCAGAGAGTCATCTCGGCAAGGTGTGCCATCCACCACGGCTGGAGCCCGCTCGGTGTAGAAGTTGTATCCTTCGGCCAGGCAGTTGAGGGAACAGGGCTTCACCCCACCTGTACACAGACACACACAGGCAGCATGAATATACCACACCTGTCCACTTTATAGCACACAAACGGGGACAAAAACACAGTGTAGCTTCAGTGAACACGTACTGTATGTCTGCACAGGGGATTTTTATACTATTTAGTGAATGTATTTTACTGGTGATATACATGGAAAGTCCAGCAGCTACATTTATATGATAACCTGCAGCTGTGATGGAAAAGTCCAGAACAGCTGCTAAACTGAGCTAGAGGTGAGGCTAAAACACACTTTGTCGAAAACATCAGGATGTGAGCTTTGTTTACTGGATGCGCCTCAAGTAAGATCTCTGCCATCGAAACGGATCCAAGACCTGACATATCATTGACCTGCCAGCGTGTGGCCAATAATCTGCAGTCAAATATCCAAAATTGTGCTGAACTCCATGAAATAGTCACTGAGAAAGCAAATACCTAAAAACTGAATTCCTGCACCAAGTCGCAGGTGCTCTGGCAGCTCGGCGAGTCATGTTTGGAGTTCACTTTGTCGATTTTACCTGATTTATGAATGAGGACCAAAGACACCAGACACGGAGCCTGCTTTAAAAATTGATGTGACTCAATGAGGCGTGCGGTAAATAGTGTCATTTAGACGTTGTATGACTGGATGCAAGTCTTTCACACGCGTTCTGTTGAATGCATTGCATCATTTCGAGGGGTGCGGAGGGAGAGAAGGCAGGATGAGCGAGAGAAGAGCTGCTGGGGAGCACAACATGTTTCCAGTGCTGACAAGCAGAAAACATGCAGCTGAATGAGATTAGATCCCTACTTCCCTCCAACACACACACACACACACACACACACACACACACACACACGAAACCAAATTCTTCCACAAAGAATGCATACAAAAACTGTGTGCACATTTACAGACTGAGCAGTGAGAAGTCTTATAGCATAACAGTAAAACAGTAAAACAGTAAAACCTTCAATTGCAACCACTACTTCCTAGGCAGTGAACACACAACTAATCATTTCACTTTACCTCTAAGCCAAAGGAAACACCAAACAAACCGTTGAAGCGGTGAGTAGCTGCACCACGTTTGCTCTTAACATAACCTAAAATTATCACAAGTAGATTCTCAAAAATCAATTGTTTGAGTAAAATATACAAAATTCTTTGAAAAAATGCCAAAGTGACACATGCCATACAACGTATTTCAGACAACCAACATTGATTCCAATTCACAGGGTCCGGATTTGATCTCTGACTCGATTTGATTCAATATCGATTCGGTTAGGGATATTTCAAGGCTTTGCTTTTGTCCAGCTCTTCTCTGTCTTCATAGTTTTTAAATCTGAATAGCAACCACACATTTGCCTTTAGGCTTGGCGGTGCCTTCAGTGGAGCAGCTCCCGCCCATGTTTTGGTTCACTACTACTAGTCTTTCACGTGGCCAGATCTTGTTGCGTGAAGAACCAAAGGCTGGCGAGACTTCACGCATCCACGGGAAAAGGCGTATACTAAAAGATCCATCCTGGGATTTTATTAATCGATATTGGAACATTCAAAGAAGCTTGATTTTAATCAGAAAAATGTATTATTTGAACCCAGCCCTAATCAGGTATGCTGTGGTTGAATTACTTTACTTTTTCACAACTGCTTTTGTGGACAGCATTATTGGCTCCACTGGTGTGATGAATGTGACGATGTAAGTGATCGGTAAATCCACTGTGTCAAATAAAATTCAGAAAACACAAATACACTCCTAGATGTGAAGAGACAAATGTATGATGTACACACACACACACACACACACACACACACACACACACACACACACCTCTGTTTCCTGACTTCTGTTCTTCTCCCGTCTTTCATTTGAAACGTGTCCCCGAACGGAGCCCGAGGCGGGGAAACACTCTCACACACGCAGCCACACTGTTTCAGAGGTCTTCTCCAGCCAAGTGGTATATATCCTTCATTCACGTGTGCAGCTCGCCAAGAGCTCCACTATTTGAGTGGCTGTTGACATCAGTCTGGGCTGTGTTTGTTTGTGCTGGCGACGCTGAAGCAGGTACAGTATGTACTCAGATGGAGGGAAAGAGAGAGAGAGATGGAGAGTGTATGTACTGGCAAGGCCCGCAGGCGATAAAGTGGTCAGACCACGGAAAACTACAATTCCCATGGTGCTTAGCTTTGGCAGGGCAGCCACGGCTTGCAGCAGGGTGTGTGTATCATAGCTTGCGGGGTGTGTTCTTTGGAGTGTGAGGGCTGAATGTGAAGCAGCAACATGGAGCAGCTTGTTTGTTTGACGAGAGAAAAAGACTGCCTCTGTTCTCAGAGTCAAGACAGACAGAGACAGAGGGAGAGAGTTTGCATAAACTACATAAAAGTGAGAGACGGAGAAACCAAAACAGCAATGATGAAAAAGAAAAAGTGGAAGAAGAAGCTGTCTCGGTCCTGAGTGAGAGAGTAAAAGTGAAAGGAAATAGCTGAAAGAATTTGAGGAGAGCGAGAGGGCTGCAAAGGACAAGGAAGGGGCTGGGCGGTGTGATCTGGCCTTAACGCAGGGCAGAGTCTGTGGCACCGTTCCTATTTTAACAGCTGCAAGGGATTTCCATTGTAAAATCAGCTGACTTGATGAAAGGAGCACTTGTTGCCTGAAGTTGGAATTGGCTGGCCGACCATCTCTGTAAGCCATTATGTTATTGGAGGGCTAGATTAAAGGCAGTTATGTCGTTGAAACTATTTATCTTTTCACGTCCAGCGTAGTGCTCATCAGGAGCGAGGAATTCTCGCAAGGCATTGTGGGAAGACATGGTTCTCCTCAGCCAGCATCTGCAGGCCAGACAGGAGGGAGTCTGCAGCTTCGATTCACTTTCTCCTCTCTCTTTCCTACACACACACACACACACACACACACACACACACTCTTTCTGTCTCCTGACTTCTGTTCATCTCTTGTCATCGACTCTTAGCTCAAATCTTTCAGTCTATCTTGATCTGTTTGCCTTCAATATTGTCAACTTTTCTATAACTTAATCTTTTCTTTCTTGCTGATGAAATAATCACTGAGATAGTAGCGTTTTTTTTTCCTGGTGACGTTTGAGGATATAAGATGCTGACTATGTATGTGTTGCTAGTTCAAGGTCGGCTGGGGACTTTAGTTTAACGTCATCCCTCCTCTCTCTCCCCCCTCATTTAATGTCACCTCTTTATTGTTGCTGCCAAAAAAAAAGGAAAAAATGCCCCCAAAAAAATGTTTTTAAAATTCTCCATCACATCACTACATTACTGCATAACTACTAATTATTATAATCAAAAGTGTGCACATAATTACCAAAAGTGAAAGACATGACGCACATGCCCCCTGATTTATCACGATAATTATATATTACATCGTTATAATTAGTCTAGCATTTCCACACCAACTTCTGAGTTGCCAGGTAGTGTTGGGTTTAGCTTTTTTTGCTGAAACCATCTGTCTAGAAAAGGTGTTGTCCTGAAACTGTGAAACCAAAACAGTGAGCTAAAAGGTGCTAAAACACCACACATACACACACACACACACACACACACACACACACACACACACACACACACACACACACACACACACACACACACACACACACACACACACACACAGATTGTTTCCTTACTCACCCCCTCTGTACGGTTTCCAGGTGTAAAACTTTCCCCGGAAAGGGACGCTGTCGAAATCAGAGCACTGAATCAACCGGAAATCCCGAGAGCCTGCAGGGCACTCCTGTAACACACAACACAAATGAAATCAAATAAGCTCATATTCCTGATTTTGATTGCTGCATGTTGACCAATCGATGATGATGAAGAGCAGCGATACTCACATCAATATTGCAGGACCTGAAGCGCTTTCTCTCCCCCAGACAATACTTTCCACCAATAGTTGGCCTAAAACCAAACACGGAGAGAATCAGGCCAGTCAGTCACATCTGAGTCTAATTTAAAAAGCTCTAACCTCCATCAAATCACCACACAAAGCTGGCTCCCGACCTCTGCTTTGTCTGCCTTCATATGTGTTTCTAATCTCACTGTCTGCCTTTTGTATTTCTTTATCACAGACCATCACAACAACACCTCCACATAAAAATATAAAAAATAAAACAGCCGAGAAGGCTGGAGCCAGCCGCCGTCACATGCCGGCCTCTGCTACACTTTCGACAAATTGGAAGAGAATTGATCCAAAGCAAATGTGCAGAGATGATATAAAAGAACGGCGGTCTCAGATTTGGGTCAATTCTTTCTCGAATCAATTCAAGATGAAGGATCTGGTGACTGCGATTGAAAAAAAACAAGGCTGCAAGTCGTTTGGTGGCGATTCAGACAGTCTGAATCATTTCACACCCACAATAAAAAATGGTGGCACCGCTGCCTGGAAATACATCTCAGCCCCCTGGTGCTTTCTGCATTGAGTTTGCATCTTCTTCCAGTTTTCTCCGAGCGCTCCAGTTTCCCCTGGCAGGTAAAATGAGGAGCAATTTTCTCAGGATGCAGCCATTTAACTTTGCTGATACTAATTCCAATTCCCCAAACGTGCGGTACTGGCTGTACCTCATCGTCTGTAACCGATTGAGATCTTCACGTAACGTAGCAGTCTGGAGGTTTGATAGGCTGATTGGAAATCACTGATATCCACCTGTCCACCAGTGAACACATGATACATTATAATGGATTTGGTGATGTGGTGGAATTCTTTTCTTAAGTTTATCTTAAAATATCAATCACAAATGTGCCAAATGTATGTTTTCAAAGCGTTATGGGTCGCTATATCTAATCTATGATATGAGAGATTATGCTGTAAGTGACAACAAAATCGACAGTTCTCTTTTCTGTGCAAAACTGCATTCTGAAGTTCAGCTGGGACTAATAGGAGGCTTCCACAGTCCCTCGTTCTGTTTATATTACAGGAAGGATACTTCCTGTGATATATGCTCTGCATTTACAGCTGAACTTTATTATCATTTTTGCACAGAATGTGGGCTGTGGATTTTGCATCCCATCTCTTAGCGTCTCCTAGTGTATTGTACAGCGAAATAAGCTGGCTAGTATCACCGTTACATTTGAAGACCTACGATATTTGCAGGTTCTGAGTCAACCTGGACAAGCTGATCCCCCAATTAGAGTTCCACAATCCCCAGAATGAAACTGACCACACTTTAGACCCGTACCTGGGGCTATCACAGTGTCTGATAGACGAGGACACGCCCCCTCCGCAGGTCCTGCTGCACTCCTCCCAAGGCGACCACAGACCCCAGCCCCCGTCCACGCCCTCTGGACGAGTCCCGTACGCCACACAAACCCTCTTGTAGCACCACTGTGGCAGAAACACGCACATATTGGGAATTCACACTTAACAATGATGGTGTTATTTGTGTTAAACAAACGGTGGTACTCTTGAGAAGAATGCAGGACACACCAAGAACACAAGTATCCCGAAAACCCATAAAACAGTTGTTTTGTTTCTGTTTGCAGGGTGATTTGTTACGTTTACTTGTAAAAATGCTCAAACACATCAATGATTTATTGGAAATCATGCTGTCCAAATAAAACAACAGCCAAGATGAGTCAGTTTGAGTACATGTGCATCTTTTTTATGGTCGATATTTACCCCTTTCTCTATGGTGTTGGTCTGACAGATGGTTCCCTCTGCAGCGGGGATGCTGCTGGTGATGCAACGGTTGCTCTTGCTCATGCACCAGAGTTCACTGCAGACTTCCTGTGTGTGTGTGTGTGTGTGTGTGTGTGTGCAAGGAGAATACAATAGGAGGGAGAGAGAGAGAGAACCTGTCAGTGTTTTTCTAAATAAGCTCATTATAAAGTCACGAGAGCAGACACACTCTTGTTCACCTTCCTCACCGCTGCCTCTACAGCGATGCCTATAACACGTGGAATGATGTTTTATTGTGTACATATGCTCCGACCACATAGTATCTACAGTAATGTGTCTATAAAGCTGTATGCTGTTCCAGATGTCCATTCATTCTGAACGCGGCCCAATAAAAGTTGACCATGCAATAAAGTGGAAGTTATTCAGCAAAGGTATTGCAAGATGTTTCACGTTGTCTGAGAGACCGCCCTGGACGGCTGAAAAGAATTATATTGTAAAGAATAAATAAAAATCTACATTATGGGAACCATTTAGACCTAGATTTTTCTTTTTAATAAAAAGCAAAAGTGAGAATTTGACAAAGCTGCACTTGCTGGGGGTCAAAACCTGGAGGTCATCTTGACATTTGAGTTTGGATAAAGAGAAATTATACATATCTATAAAAATGTAGACAAAGCACTCACCGCATATTTACACTGTCGAGATCTTACGCCGTACTGGAAACGGCATTGTTCGTCTGCGTCGTAGGCTTGACCCGGTGCTGTGGTCGGGTACACAAACTCCTGCTTGGCGGGGACGTTGTTCAGACAGGAGCCCATACCTGAGCTAAAGCACACCATAAACAAAGAGTGGGGTTCAATTATACAATGTTTCAGTAGTTTGTTCTGAGAATATCCTAAATAATAAAGTGTTATCCAAACACTGAACCGGCTGCAGGTAATTTAATTAAAATGGATTTGCCTACTGTCAAGGTCCATCTGGAACTTGAGCTAAAAATTTGACATCCAAGTGATTTTTTTTTCCTTTCTCAGACCTCTAATTACCAAATGATTTGTGGTGTTGCAGATATCTGATAGGCTGACTCACTCCAGGAAGCTGGTGATGTAATCCCGACTACAGGCAGACCAGATGAACGGGTTTGTCTTCATGGTGATGTGGTCAGCCATCAGCTTGGCGGTCTCCTGGCTGCGGGGCCCGCAGGCGTTCCCCATACCGTCATGGTTCATCCCGAACCTAAAGGCCAGGATGATACAACACTTTGAGGCTGCGTTGACCGGTAATATTCACCACAGCAGCGACAGTGTGGATAACTGAGTGGGATCTGAAGAACAGACGTGTGTCAGATTAATGGTCATAAGTCGGGTCCCAGTTAGTCCTGTCTGACAGAATCCTTTAAATTATCATAACAACCACATTGCCTTCGCCCAATGACAGATGGGATCGGCTCCAGCCCCCCCGGGACCCTGAATACAGGATAAGCGGTAGACGATGGATGGATGGATGGATGGATGGATGGATGGGACTGTATTTAAGCAACAGTTCATCCTCAAATATATTCAAGTAACTGTCATATATGAGAAAAATAAAGCATAGAATCCTCACATGAGAACCAGAGAACATTTGAGATTTTTGATTGAAAAAAAAGAGACTGAAATAATTATTAAGTCATTAAAATAATTGCACGTAAATAAAGTTTCAGATTTACAGCTGAAGGCAATTTACTATGTAAGCCTGCAGAGGTCTGGATCCTCACATCAACATCATAGAAGAAAACATTAAAATATTGTCCAGGAGATTATTAGCGATTCAATATGCTCCATGTTCTGCACGACACAGTGGAAGGACATAAAATGACATCATATCCGGAGAGTTTACCAAACTGTATTAAGTTACACAGTGTTGCTTCTTCATTGGTGACAGTGATTGATAACACTCACAGTAGCCGTGTTTGAGCCTGAAACACAAATGTTCTGAAAGCGTTTCGTCCTTTCTGTCTTGGTCAAGCTCATCTTTTCATGTGGGTGCCCTCCACCGCAAACAGGCCTGCGTTTAATCTAACGCTGCACTGTGATGTCAAAACAATTTATATAACAAATAGAAAAAACAAACAGTGTTGAGGCCAAGAGAAATAGATTGTATATATCAGCAGCTGTATGTGCAGGCATGTTGGCTAGTACTGGAACGCTACCTGTGTTCATCATTAGGGAGGCAGGACTCTAGGATACTCCCAAAAAATAAAGTTTTTCTCAGGGACAAAAAGGGGATGGAAGCAGGAGCCTCTCTTGATTTACCACATTCCTGACAGAAGGAACACAAATGGCGTGTTACTAAGTGATAAAGATCAGCTAAACAAGGCAAATGAGAGAAACACATTTCCAAGTCATATAGACTCCTGATATTTAAAAAACAAACAAAACAGGCATCTCCAAGTGCTGCACCAACCCCACATGCAACCAATTCCACATATAAATAGTGTGACTCGGGGAAAACATAACTATTAACACATTCTCAATGGATGGAAATGACTCATGGTGTTAGAGATTACATAATCTCTCTCTGGAGATCCAGAGGTGTAAACTGAGGAGGGAGGGATCATCCCAGAGCAGAGCACAAGGAAACACACACAGGGACACCTCAGGGATTCCCTCCGGGACACTTTGTGTTTCAGCCTGAAGAACAACAACCATATGTTGGCTAGGGATTCTGAGTTTTTTCTGTGAGCAGGACACATGGTTATGAAGTTCTCCTCTACAGTCTTAGTGGTAACTTTTCTGCTGTCTGACACTCGTTACACTCAGATTCCAGACATCAGGCTGTTATCGAGCCCCAGAAATAAGGAATGTCCTGTTGAAAGCTATATGTGACACTTTATGGATTTGAATTGGGTTAAAAATAAAGGAAAGAAAAGAGATAAGCAATGAAAAGTGTATTACGTGTGTGTGTGTGTGTGTGTTAACTCACGTGTGTCCTATCTCATGGGCGATGGTGAAGGCTGTTCCCAGGCCGATGTCCTCGTTGATGCTGCAGCTCCGCTCTGGCTCACACATCCCTCCTACAGGAGCCAGACCTGTCTCACACATGCACAGATGTGAAGGCTTAACATATGCCGTCTGCAGTATTCTGCTGTTCTCTGCTGAATGCAATGCCGATATATAGATAGGGTTTCCTAAAATTCTTATTACAAGTCTAGCAGTCGAGGTATTGTACATATAGTGTGAGCGCAATAGCATTTACAGGTGTGTAGTTGAGATCAAATGTGGAGTTTGAAGCTGGGTGAGGTCGGAGCAAGGGTGCCGGACGTAGGGTGGCAGGAAGTATGGAAGGGGCCATTGGTCCTACTGTTTTAGGGCCCTGGGCTAATTTGGCTGGTGTGATCCAATTTCAGGATGGTCTCTGGTTTGGTGGTGAATGGTGATGTGTACGTTTGCCCTGGTGAGTCTGTTTCTTTATGAGGACCGATTTAAATTTCAGATCCTGAAAGTGAGGACATTTTGGCCAATTCTTCACTTTGGTCTGAAACTTCCGATTTTGAGGGTTCAGACTTGGTTTTCGGGCTACACTGAGAATTTAGTTTGGGATGCGTTTAGCGTACGAGATGAGGTTCATTTAGTCCCGAGGGTTTCGGTCAGGCTTATGTCAGGTAAGGGTTCCCATAAGTATAGTACAGTAATTATAGTGTGTGTGAAGTACAAATATGTGTGTGTGCGGTGTGTGTGTGTGTGTCTGTGTGTTACCGAGGGTTTCACAGGGCTTGTTCTTCTGGATGCAGATGTCGTATCTGCAGATGGGAAGAAAAATCATCCAGGCTGTTAAACTAATAATTACATTAATGCGTTGCAAAAAAAAAAATCACTACAGCAATGCACCACTGTTGTGATTCTGTAACACTGCAGGAATGCACTACTGTTTTTGTCAGTCATGTTTCTCTTTGGGGCTACAACTGCATTTCGTTGTGCATCCTTGTTGCATAATGACAGAAATTGATCCTGGAAACCTTGAATATGCTCACACACAAACGGAAGCAGCACCACTCGACAGACATACTTGCATATGCAAACATGCACTCTTTGACATGGACACGCGGTACATTCACCCTCACACAGACGGTATGGTCAGACCGTGGACACCAGCGATAGCAGACAGATATTGATTTAAAAGAACAATAGCAGGAAATCACGGACGGTCACTGTTGTGTCATCTGTCTGGACAGTGTCCATCCCCTGCTTGATAAATGCTGCTATAAAACCCGAGTGTTCTCACAGAGCCACCACAGAAACCACAAGACATGCATCTCTATGTACTCTTACATAAGCTTATATCCCCTTCTCTTAGGGAGAATAGGAAGGTATTTGTGGCAGCTCTGCATGGCCCCGTCACATTCAGATGACTCTGACCAAACCATATTGTTCTTTTCGCTGTTGCACATTCCTCAGTCAATAGCATCAGTGTTTCATCTGCTTAATATGCACCACTGTCTATGTCTTCCTGCAGCAGCATCGGTAACAGAGAGCGTAGTTGGAGAAATTAGGAGAGAATTGAGAGAACGCAGCGCTGTCAAATTCAAAAGCAGCTTTTGCTTTGATTTCTGCCCTGTTTCTTGTCCTCCTCGTTTTCTCTGGGCTGCATTCTTTAAAATAAATACATAAATAAACAAATTAGTCTGTCATATGTCTCTCACTCCCTCCTCATATCTCTCTTTTTCTACGTCCAGATGCTGAGCTGGGCAGAGCGGCCTCAGCTGTCGTCACCTCAGACAGGGCAAGGTACGGCCCAACTCTCGGACTTGGCTTAATGAAAAACTATGAGGATAGAGGCTGGGAATGTAAGAATTCAGCTCAGAGGAAACACTGTTTTAACCCTTTTATGAACAGGGAAACAGACTCAACCTTTTTTTTTTTTTTTTTTTTTTTTAAACAAATTGCAGTAGGAGGGTTAGGATGTAAACCCAGCTACTTGCCTCGATCCAACACCTTTTTTGGCCTCGCACACAATGTCTTCATTCTAAATGACCTTTAGAGCAGAGTTACAGCACTTCATTTCTAACTCCTGTGAGAAAAGTAAGTCTGTTTGCATTTCTGACCTGGTGATAAGCACAGCAGTGTCATGGTGAGCGATCCCATTGTCTGGTATGGCGTTACCGTAGCTGCTTCGGTGCTGGATGTTTTTCTGCCACTTACAGAAGCTGTCTAAAGACTTCCCTGCGTGGTGGTTGATCTCGAGCGTTGGCTGGAAGAGAGACAAGAGAGCAATTACGGAGTCAAGAGCAAATTAGGGAAATAAACACATTTCAATCGTAAAACAGAAATGGAGGTTACAACAACAGCAATTTCATATTTATGAGGTTATATTTCAACAATCAGATAATCAGATAATCCACCAAGTAATCGACCCAATAATTCTACGATAATCCAGCCCCAGTCTTGCAGTATGTTATCTTACTGCTCTGTGAAAAAAAGTCTTGTTTTCAGATTTGTGAGATTGAAATTTTCAGATAATCCAGTTGGCTTTTTTTCTCTCAATCTATAAATAACAGCTGAATTCAAAATAAGCAAACCTTGGCGATAAACGGTTTTCCCTGGATAGCAACTTCAATGGACCGTATGTCATGCATGGTGAGATGACATTTCTAATATTTGGATTCAGGGCTTAAAAAGCCGAAGAAACCTCCCTTCACTCAATCAAAGAAGCAAGTTTGGAGGCAGGATTAGAGTGAAGGCGCTTTCTAGTATTATGAGAGTGCAGAGAGCAGAAAGCGAGGGGGGAGTGCTCTGCTGGCCACAGCTGGCGAGAACTCGTAACCCAGGAATGCATGTGGTGACATAACTAGTAATTGTCTCATCCCACAGTCCCTCATTTCTAGGCCCACTGCTGGCCTGATTTTATTTTCCAGGGGCAGCTTGCCGTTTTCAGACCTGGAAACCAGCAGCAGAGCCTTCGCTAAGACTGGTCTCGATTCCTGTCCTGACCTCAACGGTCCATGGAGAAAGAATAACAACACTAACGCTGCCCGCCGCTAATGAGCCTAACATTTACTTCTTTGCTCTGTCAAATGACAAACACATCCGAGCAGTAAATTATGAGGCTAACTTTGAGGCGATATGAAAGGTATGAATCATAAACGTTTCCCTAGGAAAGCTATGAAAGTAACCCCAAAGCCACATTGTAATACCCCTTTAATTCAGATGATTCATCTGTCAGATTGCAGAAGGTCAAACATTACGACGGAGCCGGCCGCCCCGTCTCACCACATGCTGTTAATGGCGGGCTAATAAGGGCTGTTGCTAGGTAGCCAGATGGCCCAGTAATCTCCTGTGCTCTGCCGGTAAGGTCGTGCACTTTTTATGAGCTGAACCTCTGTCTTGTGGTCAGGTGTGGATTCGAACTCTGCACGCTTCCTAACCTCCGCTCAACCACTTAGATCATACGACGCGAGTCCGCAGACATGCCCGCTGCCCTGTGAGGCGATGCTAGCGCGATGCTACGAGATGCTACGAGCGATCGCGATGCTACGAGCGATCGCGATGCTACGAGCGATCGCGATGCTACGAGCGATCGCGATGCTACGAGCGATCGCGATGCTACGAGCGAGCGCGATGCTACGAGCGAGCGCGATGCTACGAGCGAGCGCGATGCTAGGAGCGCGATGCTAGGAGCGCGATGCTAGGAGCGCGATGCTAGGAGCGCGATGCTAACTCGTTAAGCGTGTTAGCGGGCTTTCAACAACAATACTAGCATGCTGATTTGTTCGTCGTTAGCATGCCAACGTTTGCTTATTTGCACCAAAAGCAAAATACGGCTGAAATGGCTGGAAACGTCATTTGTTTTGCAGGTATTCAGTTATAAATCAAAATATTGGACAAATGAACGTTTTGAAGATGTTGAGATGTTGAGAAAAAGTTGCTACAATTCATCCTATGGACAACATTAACATGGTGGTGGAGTTGCTGAGGGCCATTTTGGTAAAATGACAGTCTAGACCTCGAGGAATCTGGTTAATTGGATGCTGATGGGGTTCTCTTGGGATTTAGATGCAGATGTTTTTTGCAGCAGCGTCTGAATCTAACTTTAAGCTTTTCTACACCCTGGACGTGCGTCATAGCGACGGTCAGAGAGGTCACTGTTTGCCACAGTAACCAGCAGGACAGTCACAAAGCGGCTCTGTCTGACAGGTACAAAACCTCTCTCATATCCCCACTTTTTCACCGTTCCTCAACCATCTACCTCTTCGCCGCTTCCTCCCAGCCTTCTCGTCTCTTTCGTTATAGCTGCCATTCACAAGACCCACTTATACACTCACGAGTCCACCGGGATGGCGGAGGAAAAGACACTTAAGCCAATAATTTGATACAACAAGGAGCTCATAGATGGCGGTCTGGATCGAGTTGTGTGTCGTCTGGACAGAGAGGTAATAAGCCCCGGCTCAGAGAGACATACAGAGAGAAGAGGGAGTTACAACTTATTATAGCAGCGTTGATTTACCTGGTCTTCCATGAGCAGGATGAGTCGTGTCACCACAATGTTGACTGCATTCCCCAGGCTAGAATCCTGGAACAGTTTGGCAACCTGACCTCCAGGGAAACAAGAAAAGACCAGTCTTAAAAACAGCTGATACACCAGTTGAGCACATTAACTTGAGCTCAGACTAGGAGTAATAAATAAACAAACGGGAGTCCCCGAGAATAAAAAGCTCAGACTTGAAAACGGATGGAAAAACGACCACGAAAAAAAAAGAGAAAATAAATCAGCTACAACTCATTGTCCGTGATTAATAACAACAAGAATTTCTGGATTCATTTATGTAGTGATGTAAATCCTCAATAACAAAAGCAAGCAAATGTGTGGTAAGAAGGCAACCCCACCAAGTATTTTAAGCTATAATCAAACACTCCTCTACAAGACGGACTAGTCTGAGAGACTTTAAAGAAAAACAACAGTAACACCAGAGTTAAACCACCACTGGCACCAGAGCTGCACTTAGACACTTGTTATTACTGGTGTCTGGTGTAATCTGGCCCAATTTGCTCCGCACCGCTAAAGAGATGCTGCTGGTTTCAACACTCTGGACGCCTCCTGCTTTGTTAACAATAGCAGCTAACCAACCCTTCATTAAATACATTCCTAACATGTGTGTATAGGTTTAAAGTGATTAACTATGTGTGAAAAGCACCGCAGTGACAAAAAGCAGTGCCGATGATGACATACAACCTAAGCCCGTCTGACTAAAGCATGTGGCTTCCACTAGGAGACATCAAAAAAAAGCTCTGCACATTTGTTTCTCATTCTGTGTCATACGTAAGCCTAAATCACATTTATTTCAATTTAATTGGGTTTTTGACATAGAAATGTATAAACAAGTTTATGTCTATCTAATCCTTGATGTCTGCTGCTGAAAGCTCAGAAAAGCTCGACTATACAACGGCAAAACATCATCTTGACACGAAGCTTTTCATTCTTCTGCTTTTTATCCCTCACGACTAACAAATGACACTGAACAAGAAGTCTCTCTTTTCTTTTTAAACCACATTGTGCATGTACATCTTTTGTTGTGAAACTTACAATATTCATGACAGCCAGGATGTACTGCTCGATGTCTCTGCGGCCATGGTAACCCACCATCATCTTATCAGCCACCACCAGCGTCTCCACGTAGCGCTCCCGGCTAACTGAGCGCTTCAGAGGGAGCTGGCCGCGGCCGACGTGATGGGGAGGCGTCTTCAGAGTTCGCTGCCACCATGATGCGCCTTTCATCGGCTTCTCATCTGAGGAAGATGGATAGATAGATAGATCACACAGGCACTTACATTTGGATGGCATGTAGCGACAGGAAGCCTAGCAGCAAAAACAGAATCACTCACTGCATAATAGCCATAACTGGCCAAGTCATTCATAATGATTTGATGCACTTTACCAAACAGAATGATACCTGAACACACTTTGCATGCATATGGAGCAGGACAAAGAATTTACTGCCAAAAGATTGCTTTTGCTTCTTCGCCCTGCAGCACAGACTCGGTCACACCCGAGCACAACTACTGCTGGCTGCGATGCAAATCAGCCTGGGACTGTCTATTCCTCCAGGCTGGACCAAGCTGCCGCTACTAAAAAAAGACCAGGATATCTCTCCTCTCACCAATGACTCCACAGGATTGGCCCTTGTACTGATGGCGGAGCGATGAACGCTTGTAAACCACATGGGGGCGCCCATCTGCTCTCTCCCCCCTCTCCGTCCTAGTCTGGTTATCTGGTGAGACAAGGGGTTCAATCAGGTACTCCTCTCCCCCTGCAACAATCACCCCCTGCTGCAGAGACACAGATACGTAGAACAGAACAGAACAGGACACGATGAAATAGAATAGAGTAGAACAAACTGGAGTCATTGCTTTCATTGTACAAATATCACAAACTTACATCACGTGAACGGTCTGAATCTTTACTTAACATGACATTTAATAAAACAGAAAAGCCTTATACAGATCATCTGATATAATAAGACTAAAAATGAATCACTCTAGATTCTGGCAACGGAGAATGAGCAAGGAAGCAGGCAGGGTAAGTTAAGGTGAGCAGAAGTGAAGCGGAGGCCCTCTGAGGGATCCTGGTGCTAATGGGTCAGAAAACTGACAGCTTGAGAGGACGAGACTTCATAACAACCTCTGAGCTTCCAACGCAGCAGCTCAGAGTGAAACGTGGTTTCACTTTGGCCCTCTGTTCATCGTCACCATCCACCACTTTGTGTATTGATCGGGGAGCATCGTATTTGGAAAAAGATCGTATCTGGCTCACATGTAGAATGTAGGACCCACAGTGGAAAATGCTTTTGTTACAGCAGTAAGAGTCACTGACACTCTTGATGTTTTGGTCACAATACCAATCAGATGAAGACGATAAAGTAAGAGAAGCACAAGCAAATAACAATGGATGTGATGGGGAAACTTTGGGGGGAAACTGCTGCTAAGACTGTTAGACTAGTGTATAGATTACCCTCTATAACACTATTAGATAGTAAGAAAAACTAATGTCATAAAGCAAGAATATAACAAAGGAGAGGCCAGGGCGGAAAGATATTTAGATTTTTTTTTCATTGAAATTGTATGAACAAAATATCCATTTTTATCAAATTACCATTTTACCAATACAACATTTTCTCCCATTTACAGTACAATTTGTAATAAAAGTAGCTGCAACGCCCTTGAAAAAATACATCAACTCTCGTGTTATAAACACTGACACGAAGGTCCAATTATATGCCTCAACAGTCATTATTAGGACCCTCAGAATATCCAACAACTTAGATAGAGATACGAGCCTAACATTATCACCGTCCCCCATCACAAGGTCCTCTGTTGGCCCCCTCAGAGAGGAGGGTCGGGACCCCACAGAACAAACACGCACACAAACACACGTGAGAGCATGAAAGAGTGAATGAGAGCGAGAGAAATGAGCGAGTGAGACAGCGAGCGATACACTGACACTTCCTTTGAAAGTGCTCAGATGTGTTGGTCCCGGTCGGAGCGAGCGTCTCCCCTCGACTCGCTGCGGCGGCTTTCAAAGCGCCTTTAATCTCCTAATATCGTTAGTGACGCTCCCATGGACACACCGCCGGCTCGCTGGTGAATGTGCTCATGCTGGTCGGACCGACAGTAATTACGTGTGCTGCTTAATAACGCTTTATGAACACATCTAATCCTCAGCTGTTTATACAACTGTTATTGTTGAGCCTGCTGTTTGTAGTGAGAGGATACACAGATACACATCGCTGCAAATACAGGGAGATTACTCGGGGGGCCGACAAAACGATGCATCACAATGAAGTGATCCAGTCCAGTACTTCAGAGGGGGGAGCTGACTTTGATCTCTGAGTTGTGGGGCATTAACAAGCCGATGACCTCATGAGAGTGGGAAATAAATGAAATGGAATTGATGCTTCGGCCATTTTTTTTTGAAAAACTGTTCAAATATACAGAAGATTAAAAGGGGTCCTAAGTTCAGATATTTTCTCTCCAAGCACTGCTTCCCATAACCTGCCCCGTTGACCACAGCTGCGGTTCATAATCTCCTACATTTCACAGGCCCAAGGGAGAACCCTGATGCACTATGGGTTATACTTGGAGGTTGAGCTGAAGGTGCTGTTTAAATGTTTTCTCTTTCTTTATTCCAACAACCGCCTCTCTCACTTTTGTGCAATCGAGTACGACAGAATGCAGAAAGTGTGCTGCGTATCTCTATTCGTACGACTCGTCACAGTCTCACCTGTCTCCCTAGGACCACATGACCTCACACAGCAAACTTGTGAACAGTCTTGAACATGAAAAGCTTTCCCACCCCGTCCCATACGAGGTGTCGTGAGCGGTGCATTGTAATTGATTGATCCCTAAATGTTGCGGTGCAAGTTTGTCAGTATGAAATATTTGGATATTTTCTGTCCTCAACACTTTAATTATCCAAAGGGATACAACTCTAGAAGAAAAAGAAGTGAAGCACCTTTTAGGGTGAATTCTCCCTTTAAGATGAGCTCATTTCATTCCAGGTCTTTTAGGTTTCCGAGGACCACACTGGTCGGTTTGAGCCAAGCATAAAGCTCAAGTACTCAAGGTTTGTTAAAATGTCATGCTTTGATCCAAATCAAGTATTACTGATCCCTCATTTGCTGAGCCAGTGCTGCTGCTGCTGACCTCACTAAGCTGTGGATTAGACTTTTAGTTTTTTTCTTTCCAGGTCTCAGTCTTACCAGGCCATTACAGTTGCTCAGGGCCACTTTGCTGGAGTGCGGTTGGTCTTGGAGGTGACCTACGTAGTGGCAGTGGGGAGAGTAAGGATGACTCCAGGCTAATCGACCTTTCTTCCAGTACTCCACCCTGAACTGCCGGGACAGCAGGCCTCCCTGCAGCGTTAGGTTCAGCAGGAAGTTGTTGCGTGACGTGGACAGCTGGTAGAAGAGCTAAGAGATCAAAAAAGAGCTCAGTTGATACAATAGAATAGAATAGAATAGAACAGAGACTCAAACATAGGATGACAAAATAAAGGGAAACCATTTTTAAAAAGCATAGTACAGAATCAGGCAGTCTGTCTTCGGTGCTGCGGCTTCTTCTTCTGTGGTGTCGCAGCGTTTCTGCATCCAGCGTCTCGCCATTTGGTCCTACACGTACTGGGATGGCAATCTCATACTGGCCTAGACTGGACAGGAAGGCAGCTAGAGGGAGAGAAATGAAGAAGGCATAAAGCCGGAATTCAGAGTTTAACTCAATAAAGACAAAATTCTGCTTAATCTAATTGACTGTAATTAAAAACAGTTGAGGATTTGCTTATTTGGAACGCTGTGGGGCTTTTTTATTGAGAGAGAGTAACCCAGTTGGCAAAGATAAACTTTGACTTTGTGGCCCATTACTGACAAGATCCCTCCACTCCAAGAAACCCCCCTCCCATGTGAGGCCAAAGGGATGTTGCCATGGCTACCCTGAAACTGTATACTTCCTGTCTGTCCCAGTCTGTGCCGGGGCCTGGTGGAGATTTATTGTCCAAACACACACGGCTCCAAACGGCCAATGTCAGCTAACTAACGGGGAAAGGTCAGCAGCAAATGAGCCCAGTTTTCATCAAACCTTTGGCCTCAGTTGGTGGAGTCGCAGCCCCTTCCCACACAGAGTAAATACCCAGAGATCAGAGTTCCCTGGTACAGACTTGGAGAGCTCTGTACTGGGGAAAAACACTCTGTAGCCAGCAGAAGGATCTGGCTTGAATAAACAGCAAGCACAATTACAAACGCTGCCTTCACATGGAACTCGTGAGGTTGTACTGTATTTTTCGACATGGGAAGTTTAGCACAAAACGTGCTCGGTCTTAAGTGTCATGAAAACAAAAAGGGGCCTTTTTTCCCTTTTCAAGAGTGGAGAATGACTCAGTTGCTTTTAGCGTTTTTATTTCATGTGTAATTTTCCTCCCTCGTTATGTAGATGCACAGCAGTGGGTGAAACACGCTTCCTGTAAGGGTTCAAGGAGGTGGGATGTGTTTTTTTACTGGCAGTCATTGTTGAGCTGTGAAAACACAGACAATTCATTACACATTAGAAAAAAGATGATTGTTGCTGTTATAGCCAGTTCATAAGTTTCAGAATAACCTCCATAACTGCTCCCAATTCCCTCCTTAGCTGCTCTTATACTGATCTTGGGGCAGCTGTGGCTAAGAGGTAGAGCGTGATCCAGTCTGCATGCTGAAGTGTCCTTGAGCAAGATACTGAACCCCCAACTGCGCCATCAATGTGTGAATGTGTATAAATGAGTTGCTAGTTAGCTAGAAAAGCGCTATATACATGCAGGTCCATCTTTTGTGTAAAAGCGTAGCATCCTAGCCTTTTTCTGGTTGACCGATAAGTAAAACGCTTTCGAGTCAATGATGTTGACGTACTCTTGCCTGTTCTGTCTGTGGATGGTACATTCGGGTCCCCACTCTGTTTCACCGGACCGGAAATATTAGCATTCATTCATGGAGCTATGTTTCTGGTCACCAAAGCTTTTGGTCTCCACCAACTCCTTCAAAATGTCTTCAGCTTTTTAGTTCCTCAACGGCCATCAACTTACTGCTAGTTGCTAAACTGTTTGTCATTTGGCACTGGACAGGAAACGTTACTAGGTTTTCCAAGTTTTTCTAGGGTTGCAACTACCTATTACTTTTCATAATAAATGACTTTGTTCATTATACTTAATTAGAGATTATAAATAGGGTATATTGTATCTCGTGAAGCCATGGGAAAAATCAACAATACAAATTTGAGAAATCACACCAGTGACGAGATCAACACTTGAAACCACCGAGACTTCCTTAGAGCTCTCAGTTTCCCACAACACATCCATCCTCCTCTCACAAAGCACAGCAAGTCAGCAGGCAGGTGGTATGACCATCACCTTTGAAGCACAGGAAAGATCCCGGAGAGAAAATGACGGGAGGCTGTTAATGAAGTAGATGCAGCTCTCCTCCAGGGAATCATTAATGAGACCTCACACAGGATAAACTGTAGACGAATGAAAACCAGTACACCTAATTAGCATGTCGCTTTAACGGAAGTATTTCATGACTTTTAATGGGATGGAAGGGGAATGCCCTTTAGAAAATGCTATCAAAATACCTGTTTCTCCCTTTTATACAGACATGTATTCTTGTTGCTGAACATACAGTGAGGTTATTCTTGCCCTGACTTCTCTTGTCAACCCTGACAGAATAAACAATACTATGGATAATTGAGCCCACAGACTTTAGTGTAAATATGTTTGACAGCTGCTATTCCTTGTACTAGTACTACAACTACTGCTACTACTACTACTACTGTGTTCAGCGTTTCTAAATGTTTGGTAGGCGTCAAAGGAAACATCAAACTGTGGAAACACGCTTGCCAAATTTAAAAGGAGAAACTCCCTGGCTAAAGAGGTTTTACACAGAAGTGCCTGTGCTGATAAATACACCCATCCACCCATGAGCAGGGCATCACCCTGCTGGTTTCTGTTATCACCAAATGGAAATAGTGAAAGGAAATACTCTGGATGGAAAACTGTTCCTCCCTCCATCCAGGACGCACCTTCACGGCACCTCAGGCCAAAACGCTGCTCTGCTTAGTTTGAAGCTGTGATTATTAACTACGAGAGACGGAAATGATGGATGGTGCTCGTCTATAGATCATCATCTTTTCATAAATCGTTCTCTGTCTGTCTTCTCTCCTGTATGCATCGAAAATATCATCGTCTCCGCAAACTCCTGAGGAAAATAAATGGTTCTTAAGGTGATAAGTCCGCCGCTATAATCACTAGCCTGTCGCCAACATTGCCTGTCTGCTGTTAGGTTTGCAGCCGGTGTTTATCAGAGCTTTTCTGTTGAGAAACAGCTGCCTGCTGTCTGGAGTTTGATTGATATTCCCTGCGGATTCATCCTTCTTACATTAAACACAGTTATTCTATCAACTGTTAACATCAAATATTAAGTCGCACACTTTCTCCAAACTGTACCCGATGAAAAAGTCTCCGAGGGAATGAGCCACATCGGGGTCTGAGGGGTGGATTATTTAAAGGAAGCAGTGTGACAGACTATTGGAGACAGATGGCTGTAAGAGTTCAGAGGTTAAGTTGAGGAAATACACAATCACAGCCTTGTTCGGGGTGACGAGACACGGACACTCAGGGATTTTATGTCTTTGCCTTTAGGGGCATTTCAGTCACTCCAGCTTCAGCGTTTATGTGAGAGAGACTGTGCGGCGAGAGGTGAGGGGGGGGCGGGCACGTGTCCGTGCCACAGCTCCATGATTAATAGAAGCAGAGTTCAAGTTCAGCAGCCCAGACCTGCAGGCCCGGAGTGCACCCCAGCTGGTCAGAAAACAGCTCATTTGACACTATTTTCCTTTCTCATCCACACACTGTGCATGGGAATTTTAATTAAAAACAATTCAACCGTGGACCACATGTTAATCATTCAATTACAAATTCAACGTAAAAGTGAAATACAAATTAAAAAAGGGTATTTACTGTGAATTTCTAAACATGGTCAGCATTGTGATGGTCTTTTTTTTTTTTTTTTTACTGAAATGGAAAACAGATTTCACTCTGGGCGCCGCGAACATAAAATACATTAAATTACTCTCGGTCTCAAGAGACTGAAAATAATTAAAGCAACCCGCAGTATGAAGCCAGGATCACAGACAATAAACCAATTATGTTTTCCCACTATTTATAAAGACCTCAAACAATAAGGTCTGTGCTGTTAATAGTGTGTTTATTTCTAACTCAGGTCTCTGAAACTATTTTTGATTGGTTGGAAAAGGTCAACCTGTGTTATACAACCTGGGTTTAGACCTGCTCCAAGAATAGTGGCTGACTTTGCTGTTTTTTGGTGAGAAAACATGAACACAGATTTCTATAATAGCTACAGAATTGCAACAGGATTACTGTAACTTTATAGTAGACTGATAGAATGCAGATGTCTCACCATAAGTTAAGCTTTGCTCAGCCTTAGAAACACTTGAACATGGTGGAGTTTTGCATGAACTCTTGTTTAACAGACATATTTATGAGTTTAAAGGAAGGACTGGGAAGCACACGGTTCTAACCAAAATGTGTCTAAGCCAAAATCTTGTTAACTGGTACTTTGATCACAGATGGATTGAAATCAGTATTTTAGACCAGTTTATTGGGCCAAAATCCTGAATTCATCCATTATTGGAGCTTTTGCATACCACAATACTGTATTACCTACCTATCCCTATACTATCTCTAGGTATATTAGGCCATTGTGGACAATGATATAAATCAATTAACGGGATTTCTTTTTGGCTACAACTAGATTTTTATCAGAAGGTAAGACTAGTGTGTTGACATGGTTCCTTGTTGACCCGGTCACTAAGCAAATCCACCTGCCAAACAGGTGGAGTTGCACACTGCTCCATCCACTCCTCCATAGAAGTTTAACCTGGAACAGATAGAATATAAAAGGCCAGACAGACATAATGGCCTCCTCTCACCTTGTGACTGGGAGAACTCATCTCTGTGACCTCCTTCGACCCCTGTGGCAACCATGACGACGATGATAGTGCAGACGAGACCAGTCCTCCGTAGCGTTTCCATGGTTACTACAGTAGTTGCTATAGTAACAGAATTCAGTGCAGTGGTCTCCGGGCCTCTGTCCCAACATGTCTTCTGCCCTCTCGGATGCCCCGTCGCCTAGCTATGGGACAGCTCAGCGCTCTGTTGGGCCATGGCTGCGGGAAGATCTGTGGATTCAGACAGACATAGTGGCCTCGGCGGTGCGTTGGTCAGTGAGTGGTGATGGATCCTGCACAAGTCCTCATAGGAGTAGAAACAACCTGGATGGACCTCCCAAAGGGCTCAGCAGTAGTGGTAGGTTTAGACTCCTCTCTGAAGCCCTGTAGAAGAGAAATGGCTCAGAGATGAAGAGGAAGGCCAGAAAGGGGAGGGGAGAAACAGATTAAGACTGAAAAAGGGAGGAACAAGGGAGACGAAGAGAGCATGAGATCCCATTGACCCATGTAGTTCCCAGTCTAGCAAGACAAATCTACCCAGTTCACATTCGGCATCCAGTGAAGGACCGCCCAGTCCTGCATTGTTCCTTCAGCTAATCAATCTTGGCTTTGGCGAAGGGCAAACACCCTGTCTTTCACTCTGATGACCAGAGACAACAGCAGGTCCCAACCTGGGGCCCCTGAGGCCCTGCTCTTTGGGCTGCCTGCCCACCGGAAAGAGTTCAAACACAAAGGAAGCCATTGATCTTGTAAAAAGCTGCGCTTAATGCCCAAACAGGGTTTGAAGTGGGTATTATGTCAGAGGCTCTGGGGGTAAAATGAGCCAATTTGAGAAGAGCAGCAGGTTGCCATCACTGCTACGCTCGCTGACTATGGTGGTTGGTTGTATGGCTGAGTGACTTGCTGGCTGGCTGCCTGACTGTACAGCTTACTAATTGGCTGGCGACCTGGCTAGCAGATGGATGCACCACTGCCTATATGAAGCTTGTTTACATCTGAGACAAAGGGTAACGTACTGTGATAATTATAGCCTGACCGGTACTGGATTTCTGTATCGACATTTATATCTGTTTTCAATTTTTAAGATCCGATAATATACAGCTCGATAGTCATCTTTTTAACATATATATAAAATAAACAACACACTTGATATGCCTTAGCTTTTGCGTTTGTTTGTTTTTATGTGGCCAGGATACATACTTAGTGAGACACTGTAACATTCAACAGTTGTAAAATCAACTTGTCAATGCTCTCAGTTGGACAAACTTCTTCAAGTAGTTTGGTTTTCCTAATTTCAGCTCCAAGCATTGCCTCACTTTTTTTCCATCATTCTCGTGTTTTAAAGCAGCATGTTTCTCCCTAATGATTTCTTTCAATGATATTGTAACCCAGGGTTTGTTATAAGGTATAACAGACTCCACACAACCACTGCAACACACAGTAACGATTGGTGTGAAGCGGTCCCAGTGTTTTGAATCAACTAAGCTACCTTCTTGTTAGTGGAGCCAACTGGACTAATAATGCAGGATCTCTGATTTCTCCTGACATATAGTTGCATGTCATCTGCATACTACTTCACAATGCCAGTGGAATTCAATGTTTTTCTCCATCAGCAGATGTTAATTACTGTTTTCATTTCCAGAAATAACAGAGAGAAGATTGTTCTTTCCTTTTTAACCGCTGAATAGAAAGTGAAGTTTTTATGACTGCACTCAAAGATCATTTGGAGGAAACAGTTCAGCCAGCCAGACAGCGCAGATTAAAATCTTGGGTACTTTGTTCATTTTCCACACTACTAATTTAACTGTCCTGCACGATACATAAACCCCAAGTTCCTTTTTAATTTAGCACTATTCCATTTTTTACTTATACACCAACATAAGAGAGAGTCTGGTTTACAATAACAATGGAAAACGACTTCCTCACACCCACAGTACTCATTACAAAAAGAGACCGGAGCCAGGATCAGGAGTCACATTTTCATGGGTGCCCTTTTCTTTGACTTGAGTTTCCTGGCTATGATTGCAGTGTCAGCTAAAAAAAAAAAAAAAAACTCTTGCTATTCTCCAGTAAAGTCTGCCCACCCAGTTCACTCTTGTCCCGGCCTCCCCTACCTCCCCCCATCCCTCCCTCAGTGCCGTCTGGGGAGAGAAGAGCGAGTGGAGACGCCACACTGGCCCAGATGCCTGGCGGCTAACCAACTGCAGCCAAAGGTAATCGGAAGCAGATGGGAAACCTTTTGGTGACGAGAGCAGGGGGAACAAGTTGCCTCCTGAAAAGAGGAGGAAAAAGAACGAGTGCAAAGCCCAAGGGGAATGAAAGAGAGACAGTAGAGTGTAAGCTTCTTTGAGCCAGCTGGGAGAGCCATTCTTGAGTGTTAATACCTTGAACTGAGTGTGGAGGAATGATTTGAAAAGAGCCCTAATGTGCCTCTTATATAATTTTAATCAGCAATGGGAAGGTACAGTAAAAAGGGAGCTTGCTTAAAAGACACTAAGGGGTCTTTGTACTGTTGCAGCTTCCCTCATACGTGGAACAACTGAAAGTCTTTCTCTCTTCCCCTCCCTCAGGCTTTCTCCCAGTCATTTCCTGCACAAGCCAAACTCCCCTCCATTTTCATTACTTCTTCTGCTCCGGCTCTTGATTTATTGTGGGGTTATTAAACTTGCAGCTTGATATCAAGTGCTTTTCATTACCACTAACTCTCCTTTTGTTTATTTAAACAAGAATGGAGGGGGAGACCGGACCCCCCAGTGCTGTCCCTTGGTGCTTTTTAAGTAAAACAGCTTAAAAAGATTTGTGGACGGACTTGCACTACAAAATGCACTGCCTTCTTGGTAAATTATTGCTCCATTATAAACCGCACAGCAATGCTGCTAAATTAAGGGAACACTGTCTCACAGAGGTGACAACGTCATACATCTTCTGTGGTTTTGCAAAACTTTCCCTCTGGGCTGTGTCACTTTTCAGTGAAATAAAATGCAAATGTATATTTGTCAGCAGAGCAAGGGGGCACTACGCTGTCTCTCTCCTGTTTTGCTTGGATGGGCTACAAATATCAAGCATAGCAAGTGGTTTGACCTGCAGACGGGCCACGCCATTTCCGAAGCAATCGCAATTTGCAAAAGAGAAAAGAAGGAGGGGAGAAGAAAGGGGTCGTTGTTAACAAGAGGGAGAAAAGTTGGACCGCTCGGGATAATTAGGTGGGAATTTAAAGGTGGGCCAAATTTGCAATGTAATCAAGTCAGTGGATCCAGTATTGACACGTCATTTTGTTTTCATCTACCGGTGCTTTTAATGTGGTGTAAGGGATGAATAGGACTAGAGCTAACTATGCTGTCCTTGTCTTTAACTGTTGCCAGGGAGAGTAGAGCTATCCGAAAACTAGCACACTAATCAAAGCCATATGACCGGCTCAAAGTAAAGTCTGTGTGCAGCGAACAGATGCTAAGTGTCCCTCAGCTTAGCTTCAAGTCTAGCACCCCCCCCCCCCCCCCCCACACACACACACACACACACACACTGTTTCCACTTTGATCACCGAGTAGCTCATGAATCAGCTTTAGGTTCAGTTTATTATTTCATTAAACCGGCGGTGCGGCTCCTCTTTTCTAATAAGACCATGAGGCTGTGGGATCAAATAGGACGAATGTCACAAGTCAGATGCAGACGTCACAGTCTGCCTCAGCGGCAATTACTCCCTCTGGAAGTCTTGCTTCACACAGATCCCCACATGAAAACTCTGAACAGGTGATAGAAGTTTAAAAACTGGGGGACATGTGTCAGACTAAACTCTCATTCTCTCTGTCTGGTACAAAGACAGAAAGAGAAAGAGGCAGGCATTCCTTTCTCAATTCCCCCAAATAAACAGTGTGCAGATGAAAAGTGGGAACATAAACAGGTCGGAGAACCTCGGATGTGCTCCCCTAACTCTGTAAATGTGCCTCTCGAGTCTGAAACAATATTTAGTGAGAGCGAGAGCTGACTCGACACGAAGTGAGTCACTGGGAACACACAGCACAGATGGTAGTGGAAGGTTTTTCTCTTTCTGTCTTGAATCATATTCATTTCTTCACTGTTTTTTTTTTTATCTTACCCCAAAAATGCTGGGTTCACTGTCACACAAGACAAAGAAAATCAGCAAATCCTGGCATTTGAGAAGATGATCACGTCTTCCTTTGCATGAAAAAAACTTTAATCAATGGCTAAATAGTTGTCAATTTAGTTGTTTTCTTTACAATGAAAAATGGATTTATTAACTCGTTTCAACTCGGATCTTCTTTATCCATAGCACTGATCTCATGAACAAGAAGGCCAGCAAATATGTGTGTGGTGAGGTAAAGGTGTGCATCAGGGATGCAATGATCCAATATTGGGTATAGGTATGGCAGCCATTACTGACAAAAGGTAGCAGCTATGACATGGCGCATAGTATCTGGAATACAAGAATAGATTTATCCTAGAAAAATGCAGAATGATGCTGCACAAAGATCCAGATCCAGATGCAAATTACATGACAAATAGACATAAACCTGCAGATTTCTGCAAAGTCAGCTGCTCAAATGACTCATTTCTGCTGTTCCCTGATGGATCAACGATTTGCATCCATGTGCAAACGAGTCCTACATCTAGTCTCCTGTGTTGCATCAGATCACCTAACAGTGTGCATTCACATTTAGGAGCTATAATGCATCCACCACTTTAACATGTTACATGCATTACAGATTGTAGTGTAGACTGTTGTTTCTTGGCATCAATGGGAAGCTACGTGCTGCTCCCCCAGCCGGTGGGCGACACAAGGCCACCCTTCACTCATGTTAGGCTACCTGGACACCACAATGAAAAAGCTCAAAGACTAAAGAGCGACATGTACAGTCTGCAGGAATCATGAAGGGAGAAGTTAGCCTCCTGCTCGCACCATGACGTGACTGTTTCCCTGCACAGTTGTGCATAAAAAACCGCAGAGAGTGCCGGCTGGCTGACTTACCTTCCCCACGTCCCCTTGCAGAAGTTTCGCGGTGAGTGAGTCCTCTGTCCTCCGCAGCAGAGCGGAGAGGAGGCGGCGCCGGCGGGTGACTGTGGAGACGCAACTTCGTCCACATCCAGAACCAGAAAAGAGCCACGCTTTGGTGTCGAGTTACCCACGCTTAGATTATCACACTTCCGCTTACACCTTACAAAATAAAAGTCGTATCTCTAGAGGTTTGTGGGTAAAATAAAGAGCTGCATTGAGGGTTTATGGTTTCTATTTAGACCTCTATGGATATTGTATATTAAAGGCTGCACTCAAACCTGATTGTTAATGTGTGTCTATGTATCTACTTCATGAATTTAAAAACCTCCATGTGTATCATGGATGCAGACAACTTAAAAACACTGACATTGAACATGTAAAATACCACGTATTCAATTAAAGCACCCATAACATCAAACACACCAAAAGCCATCCATGAAGATACAGAATATCTGCAATACTGACTGCAGTGCGTAATTGTAACACTTGAAAAACGAGTGATGTTACCAAAATGTTTTAATAAAGAAAGTGGGTTAAAGATGATTTGTCTTTTCATTTAACTTTTGCAACAACACTAAGATTGACTAAATCAGAAAACAGGCACAGTTATAACTAATCAAAGATAGTAATAAATACATTTTATATGGAATCAAAAATGACCAATTTGATGGCACCGTAGAAATAGAATGGATGTTACTGTATGCCATCAGCTCAAACCACAAGACACACCTATGGTCCTACAAGTCTATGGTTGTCCTCCAAGCCTATGGTAGTCCTAACTACAAGCCTATGGTTGTCCTCCAAGCCTATGGTAGTCCTAACTACAAGCCTTTGGTTGTCCTAACTACAAGCATATTGTTGTCCTAACTACAAGTCTATGGTTGTCCTCCAAGCCTATGGTTGTCCTCCAAGCCTATGGTAGTCCTAACTACAAGCCTATGGTTGTCCTCCAAGCCTATGGTAGTCCTAACTACAAGCCTTTGGTTGTCCTAACTACAAGCCTATGGTAGTCCTAACTACAAGCCTTTGGTTGTCCTAACTACAAGCATATTGTTGTCCTAACTACAAGTCTATGGTTGTCCTCCAAGCCTATGGTTGTCCTCCAAGCCTATGGTTGTCCTAAGCACAAGCCTATGGTTGTCCTAACTACAAGCCTATTGTTGTCCTAACCACAAGCCTATGGTTGTCCTCCAAGCCTATGGTTGTCCTAACCACAAGCCTATGGTTGTCATAACTACAAGCCTATGGTTGTCCTCCAAGCCTATGGTTGTCCTAACTACAAGCCTATGGTTGACAAACCTATGGTTGTCCTAACTACAAGCCTATGGTTGTCCTAACCACAAGCCTATGGTTGTCCTAACTACAAGCCTATGGTAGTCCTAACTACAAGCCTATGGTTGTCCTCCAAGCCTATGGTAGTCCTAACTACAAGCCTTTGGTTGTCCTAACTACAAGCCTGTGGTAGTCCTAACTACAAGCCTTTGGTTGTCCTAACTACAAGCATATTGTTGTCCTAACTACAAGTCTATGGTTGTCCTCCAAGCCTATGGTTGTCCTCCAAGCCTATGGTTGTCCTAAGCACAAGCCTATGGTTGTCCTAACTACAAGCCTATTGTTGTCCTAACCACAAGCCTATGGTTGTCCTCCAAGCCTATGGTTGTCCTAACCACAAGCCTATGGTTGTCATAACTACAAGCCTATGGTTGTCCTCCAAGCCTATGGTTGTCCTAACTACAAGCCTATGGTTGACAAACCTATGGTTGTCCTAACTACAAGCCTATGGTTGTCCTAACCACAAGCCTATGGTTGTCCTAACTACAAGCCTATGGTTGTCCTAACCACAAGCCTATGGTTGTCCTAACTACAAGCCTATGGTTGTCCTAACCACAAGCCTATTGTTGTCCTAACTACAAGCCTATGGTTGTCCTAACCACAAGCCTATGGTTGTCCTAACTACAAGCCTATGGTTGTCCTAACCACAAGCCTATGGTTGTCCTAACTACAAGCCTATGGTTGTCCTAACCACAAGCCTATGGTTGTCCTAACCACAAGCCTATGGTTGTTATAACTACAAGCCTATGGTTGACAAGCCTATGGTTGTCCTAACCACAAGCCTATGGTTGTCCTAACCACAAGCCTATGGTTGTCCTAACTACAAGCCTATGGTTGACAAGCCTATGGTTGTCCTAACTGCAAGCCTATGGTTGACAAGCCTGTGGTCATCCTCCAAGCCTATGGTTGTCATAACTACAAGCCTATGGTTGTCATAACTACAAGCCTATGGTTGTCCTAACTACAAGCCTATGGTTGACAAGCCTGTGGTCATCCTCCAAGCCTATGGTTGTCATAACTACAAGCCACTTTTTCCCATCCAATCAAAAACGTTGGGCAGGAGAAAATAATTATATGGCCTGCCTGTCTGTCAGCGCTTACTTCCTGATTGTTTTAAAACGGAAACAACTTAAGGTCTGACTGAGACACTGAAGAGATCCCACCACTGAAATGTCAGTAAACATTGATGCTTTAATTCTGAAGGAGTGCATGTTCACTACCGGTTTTGTCTGTTGTTGCCGACTTGATTAAGAGGAAAGCCTGCTGATTGGCTGCCTGATCTGCGACTCTGAGGAAGCAGCTGCAAAGTGGGGGGGTAACACATGTTAGACTATGCTAACCTTAATTTTTATAGGAATAGTTTTACATTTGATTTTGGCAAATACACATCCATTTGAACTGGAATAAATCATCACATCTAACTCTTAGAAAGAAAGCAAATACATCTAGCCCATTTCCCAAAATGTCAAACCATTCTTCTAATGTTGAGTCAGTAATGCTTAGAAACCATATTCTATATATATTGACAGTGTGTGTGTGTGTGTGTGTGTGTGTGTGTGTGTGTTTCAGCACCTACCCTCATTGTCAGATCAGCAGATACATCTTTGTCTCTCAAGCGACAATAACGCTCTGCTTAGCCACGAAGCTGTGAAACATACAGTAAGTAGGTTTTATTGTTAAATCTGATTAAACAGCAGCCATGCTTTGTATTTGGGGATTACACAGATTTTCTATGTTGAAAAGATGAACTAACAGATGATACAGTAGGTGATTATATAGTAAAGTTACGACTGGGCCTGTGGAAAAGTTGTATGGGTTAATTATCTTTTTTTTTCTCTATTGAATGCTAGATGTTTGACACCAGGGTTCAGTAATCATATAGTTTAATAGCAGCTGTCGGCCCTGTCCATATAGTGTTTTAACACTTATATCAGTGATCCTCTCACGAAACTCACTGTAATTGAATCCAGATTGAGTCTGTAAACCTACAATGATCCATGATATTTATATTCTTATTTTTGTATTGCCACAGCTGTGTCTGAGCTGTAAAAAGGCTAAAAATGCTGCACACACAGCACCACAGTTGGTTTGAGGCATTGTTGCACTGGCTTACGAAAATACAGATTACATGTGCAAAAATATAAATAGCTGTTTTCATTGTGCCTTGAAATGGAAAGCCAAAAATGGGTAAAGAGGTATGTGCGTGTTTTATCGCTTGCAACTTTTCTTGAAATGACTGGATGTATTTTTGGTGCTGGACTGAAGCATATCTGCATAATATTCAAGCCGCAGTCTGGTGATATTGGTTTTAAATGCTTGTTCATTCACAGTGTACGTGTGAGATTATACAGACAGTTTGACTGCATTTAGTTTCACAACTGACACGAAACGCCTCATTATTTTCTTTTGCGATTGTTTGCTTTTTATTAACAGAACTATTCAATTGCTTTTATATATATTGCTTTTGTATATAAGATAAATTATTTAGACATTCAACACATTTGAATTATTTAAACCTCAACAGGCTAGTTTTGGTTCAGAACATTATAATCTGAATTATGTCAGCAGAACACATGCAAACTGTTTATCTGAATGTCAATTTTCTTTCCATTGACGCAGGAAGTTATGCTTCATTTTTGGAGCATTTAACCCGTTCTCATAAGCAGGCATAAAAGCAGCCTATTATGCAAGACAGCATACATTTTTAGTTGTGTTTAACTCATCATGAAAACAAAAGGCAGTGTGGGGGATTATCATTTGGCATATGAGGGTTTAAAGGACATGTTATCTGTGTATAGAGGATGACTGTCTTAAATACTGATGCATGTGTGGAGGATTGCTAACAAATCATTGAGCTGACTTCCTGATAGCACAACCAAATTATCATGACCTAACTTTAATAGGTGAATAGTTATCACTGGCGTGCTATTGATTCAATATGAGCCACCTAATCGACAGAAAACAGCTTTTAGTGGTTAGAAGCAAATTCAATCACTGACCTCATGGTGGTATTTATGTTTGATTCATGAGAGTAAACAAGTCTAAATGCCCCTGCATGAGTGAGCTGCGGAGTCTCGAGATTGTGGTTCCTTTTTGTGTTTTTATTCTCTTAGGCTGACATAAAGGGTTCACTATTTCAATGACCCCTACTTGATCCTGTCAGTCTGACGTTAACAAGCATACCACTGAAGTCTTCACATTTTTGACTTGTCGGGTGTCATGTTACTCTGAAAGACAGTGATATCATAAGTACTTTTTTGTTATTTTAAGGTGGGTAATGATCCTATAAATACTACACATGGTGTTTTTTTGGGTCAATTCTTATCAGTGAAATATCTCTAAAACTACAGGATAGATTGGCACAAAGTTACAAACTTGCAAATAAGTTTGCCTGAAATTTCAGACAACATTAGCAGGTAAAATAAGACTTTGTCCTGCAAAACGGATTAAATTCTCATCGGCCTCGGCTGTACTTTGTATTTAGTGCTGATTATCATGATATGTTTATTAGACACAATAAATAAACGTGGTAAACATTATATACTGTATCCGTATACTTCACAGTATGCCAGACCTCTATTTCTGATTAGCTACTACTGCTAAACGCTAACATTAGCCTATGTCAGCGATTAGCTACTACCGCTTAACGCTAACATTAGCCTATTTTTGCTAACCAGCGACTCGAATAAGGCAGGCCTGGGAGAAGCAACTCGGCCACGTGAGCTCATGTTTTGTCCCAGTATTTCATTTAATTTGTGTATGGTATTTCATCATTTAATCCACTAGGCTAACGTTAGCATTTAGCAGCCAATTAGAGGCAGAGTAAGGTTGGGTCCTTAGGCACACTGGGTAAGGGTGCAGAACGGATCAGCTTGGTATCTCTCAGAACTGCTGGAATTGTTGAAGACTTTTCGTCTGGTTATACATTAAGCACACTTTGTTGCTAATACTTTAGCTGAGCTTTATCACAATGGCTGCAGTCTGTAGTCTGGTTGTATTAGCTCTCCATCACTGACATCAGGGTTGATTGACCCGGGACAGTCACTCCTCTACAAAAACTGAAAGGTTAGATTAGATGACTTTTGCTTGGTTGGGTTTTGTTTTGTATTTAATTAAATTTAATCTTACGTTTGCTTTGCGTGTCTTAGATGACCTAAATATTTGCCTCTCTTTTCTGGAAAAAAAAACCTCTGGCCTGTAGGATTTGGTCTTGGTCACTTATCCTCCACTTGTTGAAAGCGGAGTTACTCATGTGATTTTTTCTCCACTGCTTACTGGGTTGCTCTGAAACACCTCATTTGCAAAAGTATGTTTTAATGCACATTTGATATTTTGAATTAAGTTAGTTTCTGTCTTTCAAAGTGTCTTTTGAGTCAAAACAAAGAAGGAATATACGACGCAACACTGCGGGCTTAAAGCTGTCACCAGTCACCTCGTCTCTTTCCTTTTGTGGTTCATAATACACAAGTAAAGCAGAAAAGCCCATGAAGAGAACACGATCCGAGCAAAGACTTGGCTGCCATCATAATTGGAAGTTTTTATGTCTTGTTGGAAAACAGTCAATGTTTTGGTTAGTTTGGTCTTGTCGTTTTACAGCAGTGTGTCTAATGTCCTCGTCATGGTGTGTTAGGAAGCTTTGTAATTAAATTCACTTTCTCTTTCAGTTTTAGTTCATTCGAGCAATATCCCGAAGTCTGCGATGAATTTACAAATGTATCACTGCTAGCCTATCTGTCATGGTCAGTGTTTACCAGGAACTCGAATAAAAGAAAAGAGATGGAAAACAGAGTTTAAGAGAATTATTTACATCCCAATATAGTATCTTAGCTGAAACTAACTGACGTTACAACAGAAAATAAATACAGGAAGGTACAGGAAGTACTATTGATTATTCTCAATATGGACTCATCTGTTGTGGATTCATTGTTTATACAATAATTGAAAAGGTCAGTTTACCGGAGCTGATGTCTTCATATATATCATATCATATACTTGTTTTGCCCAACCAACAGGATGAAAGATATTCTAATTCTAATCAGAAAAAAAGAGGAAATTCTCAAGATGTATAAATGGCTGAACAAATCAAAATAGTCACTCATCTTAATTTACTTATCAATTAAACAACAGTTTCTTGGAAGTGCAATACAACATAACCGTATCATGACACACTGACAAGAACCCAAGCAACATTTGACCGTATTGTCAGGTCTGCAGGTCTTTGTGTCGGGTCTGGAGGTCTTTGTGTCGGGTCTGGAGGTCTTTGTGTCGGGTCTGCAGGTCTTTGTGTTGGATCTGGAGGTTTTTGTGTCGGGTCTGCAGGTCTTTGTGTCGGGTCTGCAGGTCTTTGTGTTGGATCTGGAGGTTTTTGTGTCGGGTCTGCAGGTCTTTGTGTCGGGTCTGCAGGTCTTTGTGTTGGATCTGGAGGTTTTTGTGTCGGGTCTGCAGGTCTTTGTGTCGGATCTGGAGGTTTTTGTGGCGGGTCTGCAGGTCTGCAGGTCTTTGTGTCGGATCCGGAGGTCTTTGTGTCAGGTCTGCAGGTCTTTGTGTTGGATCTGGAGGTTTTTGTGTCAGGTCTCCAGGTCTTTGTGTTGGATCTGGAGGTTTTTGTGTCGGGTCTGCAGGTCTTTGTGTCGGATCCGGAGGTCTTTGTGTCAGGTCTGCAGGTCTTTGTGTTGGATCTGGAGGTTTTTGTGTCAGGTTTCCAGGTCTTTGTGTTGGATCTGGAGGTTTTTGTGTCAGGTCTGCAGGTCTTTGTGTCGGGTCTGCAGGTCTTTGTGTTGGATCTGGAGGTTTTTGTGTCGGGTCTGCAGGTCTTTGTGTCGGATCTGGAGGTTTTTGTGGCGGGTCTGCAGGTCTTTGTGTCGGATCCGGAGGTCTTTGTGTCAGGTCTGCAGGTCTTTTTCTGTCGGGTCTGCAGGTGTTTGTGTCAGGTCTGCAGGTCTTTGTGTCGGATCTGGAGCCTTTTTGTGTCGGGTCTGCAGGTCTTTGTGTCGGGTCTTGAGGTCTTTGTGTCGGGTCTGGGGGTCTTTGTGTCGGGTCTTGAGGTCTTTGTGTCCAGTCTTGAGGTCTTTGTGTTGGGTCTTGTGGTCTTTGTGTCGGGTCTGGAGGTCTTTGTTGTGGTCTTTGTGTGTCTCCTCGGTTGTCCACTGTGGATGTGGGCAGCAACGCGGCTTTGTAGCCAGGAAGCTGAGGTCTTCACTCTCTTACTTCTTCACCTCTACGACTTTCCACTGTGGGACAAAGCAACGTGCTGAACTCAAAAGTGATTTGGTTCTTACTGAAATTAAATACATTTAATTTAAATCAATTAAATAAAAGCTTGTCTATTTATACATGTATGTGTAATATAAATGACTTAGGCAATAAAACAACAATTGACAAATAGTCAATTAATTTTCTGTAACTATTTAGTCAAATCAATAAACATTCAAAGAAAATCCCCAATCAACGTATTTTCCATTCACATCAAGTCTGGAAACTGATGACTGGAAAATCTAACACAAAGGCAAAATTGGTATAATTGGTAACTTTCCAACACACTGCGGTCGAAAAAATCTCCATCCTCCTACAAGCACGTCTGCACATTTAGCTTTCCTCTTTGCTCCGTGTGATTGTTTTGTGATCTCTGTCAATTTCCAGTTTCCAAAAGGCATTTTCCACCTGCTATCAAATAACCGTTCAACACTGCAGCCAAAACCTGAGTGATTTTAATCTTTAATCTTCATGTCTTCACTTCAGCTTAGCCACCTCTTCCGGAGCCTTATACCAGATTCCTAACAGATGCAGCACATTAGATTTTTTTTTATGGTGCAGTGAGGTCAATAAAGCAGTCTCTAAAGCAGAAGGAATGATCTCGAACCAAAAAGCACCTGTTCAACGGAAGAACACGATGCTGGAGAAAAGAGGCTGTGAGGGCTGACTGCAACTTCCTGTTGTGGCTTTTGTCGCCAGTTTGTTAGTCTGCAAGCTTCATGCAGGTCTCAACGTGTGGGTGCTTCTTGCTAAAAGTCGCAATCACACATGTCACCTCGGAGCTCACAGTCCTGAAAAACAATTCTCCTGGTTTAACGTAGAAGAAGAGTAGAGGAGGTGAGGTTCACAGGTGTTTTGCTATTTGGGCAAAAAAAACATATTACATTGAATGTTCATTGTGAAACTGTTCCACAACTATTCTGTAATTAGTTTGATGAGAAATTGGGGTTGTTTGAGCAGACAGTGGAGGGGAGGTAGAGGGCAGAAAGGTCAGAGGTCTCACACTGTGAGTGTACTGGTAACACATTGAGCTACTTTTTTGATTACAGGTGTTGCTCCTCTCCAGTTCATTTCCACAATCGAGGCTGACATCCAGGACCCCAAAGCCAGAGTCCAGCTCATCTGTCCCTGGTCTCACCATGTCCATCGACCCGGCAGCTGAGCTTCCTTTCTACTACGGCAGCATCAGTCGCTCGGATGCTGAGCAGCACCTGAAGCTGGCCGGGATGGCCGACGGGATCTTCTTACTTCGACAGTGTCTCCGCAGCCTGGGAGGCTACGTCCTGTCTATTGTGTGGAACCTGGAGTTTCACCATTACCCCGTAGAGAAGCAGCTCAACGGGACCTACTGCTTAGCAGGAGGAAAGCCACATTGTGGGCCTGCAGAACTCTGTGAGTTTTACAGCAAAGACCCAGATGGGCTGGTGTGCACCCTGAAGAAACCCTGTCTGCGCCCTCCGGAGACGCCGATACGTCCCGGCGTGTTCGACAGCCTGAGAGAGAACATGCTGAGGGAGTACGTGAAGCAGACCTGGAATCTGGAGGTGAGGCTCGGCTGAGGATGCTTAGAAGTGTTGGACAGATCGGTGTCTCCAGAAGCAAGGAGTTAAAATAAGAGATGCATTTGATAATTAGAGGAGTGGTTCCAGTGGTTGTATATAACTAATTAGATTTATTAATACTTAAGTAAAGGTTTGACATACTTTGATTTAATACTTCCATTCTATGTTAATTTATACGTCTACTCCACTTCATTTTTGAGGAAAATATTGTAGCCTTATCCTGAGTAGAATTAATTGGACAGAAACAGATTAAGATTTCACACAAAACACATGAAAAAATACAGCAACACGTTCAATCAAAATAAAACATATTTCTTGTTCTCAACCATTTGGTTTGTGATATCTTACAAAAACAATCACAGTCTTTTACAGTCCACAACAGTCTTTGACATATTTCAGATGGATAATGGTTGTGCGTAGTTGATCCGAAGAAACACAATTTGTTTAAATAACAGTATTGTAAAAAAAGTTTGAGACCCACATTTAAAAAAAAAAAAAAAAAGTAAAGAAAAAAATTGTTTTTCTTCTTTCCTCTAGTATCAAACAAGTCCCACAAAATGTATTTTTTGCAAAATGCAAATTAGTCCGCGGGCGTGAGTTTGTTTGCTACCTTGATCTTCTCATGTTTCTCCTACGGACCTGCCTCATATAAAAAGTCTTCTTCTGGTTCTTCTTTTCGCTCCCACTTATCATCTCACGACACCTCAGAATGATCTGGTGACCCAGACATATATCATAATATCTAATTTTTACCACATAATGACTACTTTTATTTTTGATGAAGTACATTTTACAGATTTTTACAGTATGTAAGAAGTACTTTTGCCATTTTTTTATGAGTACTTCTTCCACCACCATATATTGTACCTCAAGTGGTTTCTGCCTCCACCCGAATGTATATATTTTCCTTTCTGTTAACAGTTTTTATTGCACAACGTTCTACCAAAGAAACAGTTCCTATGAAAGTTTTCTGGAAAGAGGTGTTGCTGACGAAATTGTCAAATATAATTTTTACCTCCATCGTACGTCCAATATAACAAGAACCCCTTGCAGAAAAAACAGTCTCACTTGAGAGCCTGAACAGAAAAATTACACACACACACATACATAAGCATAATCTCCAGGTGATTTCCGAAATTGCACCTTTTCATTTGATTACTGTCTTTGTTTACTCAGGCCTGGCCCTCTGAAGTCTGACTTCAATCCAGAATCCTGTAGTTTTATGATTGGTCCCCTGCTGCAGACAGTCACACACTGAGACCAGTAGCCTTTTATCACTGGTGGGCTTCTGCTAAACAGCCAAACTGGCTCCAGATTTATGCGGACTCCAAGCAGGGACCAAAAGGAGCCAGAAAAATCACAGGCCTCTTTGTATAGCACCTCTTCGCAGTGGTGGAAAGTAACTAAGTGGATTTACTCGAGCATGTTGGTACGACTTTGAGTTCCTATTTGAATATTGCCAATTTCTGTTAAATTACATTTCAAAGGGAAATATTGTACTTTTTATAACTGTTTGGGGTGAGAATAGATGTCCTCCTTTTCCTCCTTTTCCCCACCAATTTCCCAAAACATTTTCTCAAAACTTCTAAAGTAAAATGATTTCATTTAAACAGCACTTTTAAACAAAGGGATATATTATTCTGTATTTTGCATGTAAAATAGAAAGAAAGAGGCAAAGCTTAAACAAAATGTCACTTTTCAACGGTGATTCCTCTCCCTCATACAAACAACAAATATGTGATTGATCACAAATAAAAAACACTAAAATGCTCTTTATGCATTAATGCATAAATGATTGAATAATGAAGTTAGCATCACAGGGGCCCTTTCTCTGCATATCTTACTTTAAGTACATTATATGCAAAAATCTAAATGTGATGTACACCTTTCAGAGCATATTAAAAGTATATCTCTGCAGGATATCAGGTAACCAGAGACCAACACGTTTACAGATGCTGAATAATGAGTTTGTGATACACTCCTGAACTGTTCTATCGTTTTTTTCCTTCTTTCTACTCAGGGAGAAGCCATGGAGCAGGCAATCATCAGTCAAGCTCCTCAGCTGGAGAAACTGATCGCCACCACGGCCCACGAGAAGATGCCCTGGTTTCACGGGAAAGTGACCCGGCAGGAGGGTGAAAGGCGGCTTTACTCTGGAGCGCAACCCGACGGCAAGTTTCTGTAAGTTGCTCAGCATGATGTATTGCATCTCTTTTTGCGATCAACCACAGGTCAAAGGTCTTCCATTTTTGTTTTTGTCGGTTGCTTCATAGAGTGAGAGACAGAGAGGAATCGGGTACTTTTGCTCTTTCCATGGTGTATGGGAAAACAGTATACCACTACCAGATCCTCCAAGACAAATCAGGGAAATACTCCATGCCAGACGGAACAAAGTTTGACACAGTCTGGCAGGTTGGCCCTCCATCATTTCTTCTCTTCATTCTGTTTATATTCATATACAGTATATGTACAACATAATCTAGTGATTATGTGGACGCTCATGGCCCTTCTCCTCTTCCTAAAATGCAATGTTCTCTCAATCTCTAGCTGGTTGAGTACCTGAAGATGAAAGCTGACGGCCTAGTGACTAATCTCAGGGAGGCGTGTGTCAACGGAAAACCTGATGGAAGTACGGAACATCTTATTTCCTTTCCTCAGTCGAATCAACATTATGTAATTGCTGCAAAACTCACAGAGAGTTTCCAGTATGGGGGTTATTTGTAATATTCAACCTGTTGATCATAACACCTACGAGTGAAATTGTTGATATAATAATAAAATTTCATAATCTTTCAGAAACTCCCAATGTTCCTGCAACAGTGAGTACTGACAACATCCTGCTTCGTTTAAATCACCCTATTTTTCTTTCTATGAGATTAATGTGAATGTGACTCTTTCAGAGGCGGCCCGGCACAAATGGATACACACCGCCACCTCGAGGTCAGTCACCTGAAGTACAACCTGCCCAAAATGCACTTTCAGCCAAATAACTTTCATTTAATGTAGAATTAAGTACAAGTATATGAACAAACACCACATACCCCAGATTATAAAAGCCCAAACAAGTGTCCAAAATACACAAAACTGAAGAAGAAAGTATAAAAGTAGCAATATAACAGTATAAAAATGAGCAATGACAGTAAATTAATGTCATGTATTCAAAATCATACTCAAGTACAGGGGTATTATTGGGAAAATGGACGTATATTTACTTTTACTAAGAACATTATATTACAGTATATTAATTAAAACGTATTATCAATGTTGCATGTATGTATGAGCAGCATTTAAAATGTTGCAGCTGATGAGGAAGTCATTTTTATATTGTTAGGTATTTTGTATCATATATTATAATATTGCAACATATTTGTAATACTACACATTTAGTTTTATGTGTAAAATCTGAAACTTGGATCATAAATTTGGATCATCATGTAAATGTAGTGGAGTAAAAAGTACAGCATTTCTATCTGAAATGTGCAGTAAAATTATGAATTACTACAAAATGGAAATAAATGGAAATGAAGTATTTTCCACTATTTTCCACTTCTGCCAGCAAACATTTTACAGTCACTTCCAGAATACAACATCAACTCAGTTAAGTTATGTTTTAACGATTGCATTCCACCCTTGTGCTTTGCACCTTCACTTGTCAGCTGTTGGTGGAGTGTCGCCGGCAGCAACCGCCGTGCCTGCAGACCGTGATCTACTGCCCATGGACTGCAGTGGATTCAACCCGTATCACAACCCAAATGAAATTAGGAAGTTTGACATCAAGAGGTCTCAGCTGATCATGGATGAATTGGAGCTCGGCTCTGGGAACTTTGGCTGCGTCAAGAAAGGAGTCCTCAAGACCGAGTCGTGAGGACTGAAACATAAAGATTTCCTGCTGAACCCAGGGCCCTCCAGACGCCACGTGATTATGCAGACGTTGGTTGAACAAATGTTTTTGGTTTGTCTTCTCTCAGGGGCCAGATCGACGTGGCCGTCAAAGTGTTGAAGAATGAAAACGAGAAGATGGTGAAGGAGGAGATGATGAGGGAGGCGGAGATCATGCACCAGCTGAGCCACCCCTTCATCGTCCGCATGATGGGTCTGTGCAACGCTGAGAGTCTGATGCTGGTCATGGAGATGGCATCCGGTGGACCTCTCAACAAGTTCCTCTCCGCCAATAAGTGAGCTAAGCACAGGCATATGTGCCGCCTCTAATCATTAAGAAATTACCATTATTAGTATTGATTTTGGTACAGTTGCTCCTCTTACTTTATATTAAGGGAAATACCCTATAGGCTACTGTAAGTCAATGCCGTTTTTGTTTATATAGCCCCACTTTTTTATTTTACATGTGACCCTTTAAATGTAGTGGTGTCTAGATATGACCGTACAGACGTACAACATCTTCTATCCTCTGACCCTTTTTTTTCATTTGTAGGAATAACCTATCCTTCATCATCTTCTGATTTCTGTGACGATCAGTGTTTTTGTCCCTACAGGGATACTGTAACTATGGAGAACATTGTCAACCTGATGCACCAGGTCTCGATGGGAATGAAGTACCTGGAGGAGAAGAACTTTGTGCACAGAGACTTAGCAGCTCGTAACGTCCTGCTAGTCAAGCAACAGTTCGCCAAAATCAGTGACTTTGGGCTCTCGAAGGCCCTCGGAGCCGATGACAACTATTACAAGGTTTATGCACAGCCAGATTTTCTTCACGTTGTTGCACTGCAAGACACACATGTAGAACCACTGAAGGAAGGAGGTGTATGGATTATAGGCATTGCAGTTTACACCAACAGATAAAGAATATATTAAATTGATTGCTTTTCTGGGAATCATTGAGCTCTCTCACACACATACCAAAGGTGCTACTGGCTGCTCTGTGCAAACTAAAGTAGACACTTAATTGATTTCATTTGCTTGTTTACTGACCTACATCTGGAGGAAGCGTAGGGCTCAGAAAGTCCCAGGAATCACTGACTCCAAGGAAATAATACACAACTCAGCACTATTCTGTATAATTCTTGAAGCCTTTTATTGTTTGAGAACTATTTTTTGTCCCTACCTTCACCAATCAAACACTTGTGACATATATGATCTAACATCAGTATTAAGTTAAATAACATTGACCTGTTCTCAGTCACGAAGAAAGGAGTTCGGTGTTATAGGCACTGTTGCTGTGCAGATTTACAGATAAATATTGCACTTTATTTTTTGTTTGTTTCAAACATAAAATCAACTTACATAGAGTAATTTAAGAAGTACTTTCAAATTGATAGATTTAAAAAAAACGATTCTGGAAAAAAGTTCCATTCAAAAAAATGAAAATGAACAAATCTTGCAGCATCCTCCATCAAGCCCCCCTTGAAATACAGTATGCTGGCTCTAAATATCAAAAGTGATGTGGGCTGCTTTCATTGACATGCTGCTTGTTGTCATACACGTTGTGTTGTACAGGCTCGGATTGCAGGTAAATGGCCTCTCAAGTGGTACGCGCCAGAATGTATAAACTTCCACAAATTCTCCAGTAAAAGTGACGTGTGGAGTTATGGCATCACTATGTGGGAGGCCTTTTCCTACGGAGGCAAACCTTACAAGGTACCCAGGTTTCTGCAGAGCACCATCAAAGTCATCATTCAGTTGTGCAACTTGAATCACAGCTCTATCTGTGTCCCAATATTGTCTAGAAAATGAAAGGACAGGAGGTGATGCGCTTCATTGACAGTGGGAACCGCATGGACTGTCCGACAGTGTGTCCAGAGCGAATGTATGCAGTGATGAAAGAATGCTGGACATACAAGTAAGAAACTGATCATCTGACTGCTTAGTTAGTTAGTTAAGTATGATTTCTTTTTGCACAGGGATCAATATTTATGTATGTGGAGTAGCAGCAGCATATCAACAAAATATTATGATTAACAGTATGAGAAGGCTTAGGGCAGATCTACACAGTACAGCACAGTGCTGCTTTCTAACAAAGGAGTTAATGGTGTCATGCACAACAGCGTTTGCTGCAGTTATTGCACTATGACCAGGCCTAAAGCCTGACTTCTGTGGCTGGAGGACATTATTTTCCTCAGTCAGTGTTGTATTGATGCTGTCAGCATCGGACATATCTGTGACACCTAAAGGTCTTGTGACATTCATAACCTTTCAAACAACTGTTTCTGGCCTTCCTCTCTCACCAGGCATGAGGATCGTCCTGACTTCAAGAAGGTTGAGGAGTCCATGAGGTCTTACCATTACTCCATATCGAACAAGGCCAAGCCTGAGGGAGCTGCAGCCGCTGCCGAGCCTATCAAGTAGACAGAAACAAAGCACATTCTGTCCCAGCCCTGCACAAAGCATCCTTTCAACTGGCCATTAAACAAGCAAAACAAAGATCTTTTTATGAACGGTGCACACTGACAAGCTTCGACTACAGTCCCGATACAGCTAAACGGGCCTCAGTGACAATAAATTAGTCAATAGGACATCAGTGTGTCGGCCGTGTGAGGGGGATTTCTGTCTGTCTGTTGAATGTTACATGTCAACGTCTTTGCATGATGTACAAAATAATTTTATATTGTGGTATTTTGGAGTATATTGGGAGTATATTGTAAAACTACAAGATGTTTTTTCATCGTATCTTTTTGTGCTAAACAAACTCGTAGTAGAAATAAAGTGATAGAACTGTAGACTTTCTTTTTGACATTCCTTGTAAAGTCAGTGATTAAACGTAAGATTTGCATTTACGTTTACATGCAAGATGCAAGTTAAAAGTTGAGTTCATAGACATATAAGCCTATTACATGCATTATTTGTTTTTCTTTTTGAAATACAATGGAGTAAAAAAATAGATAATATATAACAATGTAACAAGATAATCATTAATTACGCTCAACTGATTCACAGAGGGATGCCAACATATTTCAAAAGGCCCCAAGACAAATTGATACAACTATATGTAACTTCATTAAGGTATAAAAACTCATTTTATATACAGCTTACATGTGCAGAGCAATACATCTGGAACATCTGCTTTGGATTTGAATGCAGCCTTACTAAAAAATAAAAGGCATCAGTGAAATGACATTTCAAAATGTTATGAAGGAATATAGGCATAATGATTTTTGTAGTACTGAGTAAATAAATAAATAATCAGTAAAAGGGAAATTGAAATAGGTATTAATCTTAAATAATTAAAACAGCTTTAATACAGATATTTCCTTTTTTACTGTAATTCAAATGTGATTAATAATAGTTTTGTTTTGACTGTTAAATGAGGTTTGTCAGGCTGGCCCTGACATTCAGTCACAGTATCAAAGGAAGTACTTGTGAGCTGTAGGCAACAGTTGAAGCGCACGCGACACCGGAAGTGGATTAGTCAGAAATAATGGCAGAGTAAAAATGTACAGAATAAAACATCAGGCCGATACATCGCATGTTAGATTCATGGGCAGTGGTTGAATCTCAAATCATGTCTTCAATATTTTTGGCAGTAAGCAAGAAAAATGTAGCATTGAAATTGCTATGTCCTGCCTCTTCTTGTTCTTCTTGTTCTTCTTCTTGTTCTTGTTCTTGTTGTTGTTGTTCTTCTTCTTCTTCTTCTTCTTTTTTTTGGTCAGTTGAAAATTGCACCTTTATTTTGGGAGGAAACCTCTTCAAATGCCTTCTGTCGTCAAAAAACGTGGCTGACATGTGGATATTGTTTTACGGACGAGTGCAATTTAATGATAATTTTTTTAAGGGTATACTATTTTGAAGGTTGTGACCGGAAATTGCCACCAACGGCTCTAACTAGACCTTGGTGTACTTTTCTATTCGTAGGGCGGAGCCAGCCGTTAGTTTCTTTATTAAACTGACATGTTTTGTTGAATTAACAGTAATTTTACAACATATATGGCGAATATGTGTCCATAATGTAGTGCGTGTTTGTTGTCGACCTAAAGCTATCGATCGGTAACCAGACAATTTTCGATAAAAAAGGATCGAAGGAAACTGGCGGAACAGGAAGGCGGAACAAGTAAGTTCGTGAAAGTGGCTTTCAACCGTGCGATTTCGTCACCGTTTCAACGTCCGTATGAGTTTTTACGCCGTTATTTATATAAGATGTGACGTAAATAACGTGTGAGTTATGTGGGTTTGTCCTGTCTTGTTTGTGTGTTAGCTTTTGTTTTTTAGAAAGCAACAAGTCCGACCTAGTTAGCTAGGCACGTCACAGATAAACTTCGTTCAGTCGTCATGTGCCCGGCTGTTTAATCTCTTGGCTTTTGTGCCTCAAAGTGGGTTTAAAACGACGTAAAGTTCGCAATACTATGAAGGTCAATGCGCCGATATTTAGACAGAGGTGTAAATATACCGTAATGCCCCGTAACGTTGGTGACGGCGGTTTTATTGTCATTCCGCAGATTCTTGGTCTCACGGAAGAATTAGTACCTGCAATAGGAAATGACTCACGATGTTTTATCTGTTAGGCTGACTGCTGTCACTGTACAGACTTGTTGTCGTTTAGCCTCATTGGTTTTCTCATCATTAGATGAAATAGTATAAGGTACAATGTTCGTGCGTTTAGCGATAATCATTAACCGTTTATTTACATTGTTGCACCGTGAATGTTTATGACTTCCTGTTGACATGACCTCCATCTTTTGTGACATTTACACCTTCTTAAGAAGGTGGTTGAGGGATTTGTATTTTCTACAAACAGCTCAAGGTTCAAGACAAATATTGAAACACAGATGCTATTGTTGTGTAATTTATCAGCTGATCCATAATATGCTAAATGAGATTGCAATAGAGCTGAAAAGGTGACTTGATTAGCAGATCAAATTAAGGTCATTTTTAAAGCTTTGTGCCAGATTTGACCTCTTTCTGGCCTCTTAATTGTGAGGATTTGCTGCTTTTGCTCATGTCTTGGACAGTTGTTTTATCTGCCATCTAATGGAGCAATTGATTACTTATAATCAGTAATCAATTATGATAAGAGTTCATAGCTGTAGCCTTTAACATTTTGTAAAATATAAGGAATATGCAGAAAGTATGAAAATGTACATCTATTAATCAAATTATGTCCCTTTCTTTCTTTCTCTTCCCTCCTTTCATCATATGCAGAATAGCAGAGGGTGTCTAAACAAATATAAAAAAAAGAACTTTGATTGAACTGCTTCCATTTCAACAGTAATTAATCCACCCAAAGCATTCAAACAAATTGCCCCGTGCCACCACATCCAACCATGTCCATGGCCCTGAAACAAGTCTTCAACAAAGACAGGACATTCCGGCCCAAGCGCAAGTTCGAGCCCGGGACGCAGCGCTTCGACCTGCACAAGAAGGCACAGGCGTCTCTGAATGCAGGGCTGGACCTGAAGCAGGCCGTGCAGCTGCCCCATGGCGAGGACCTCAACGACTGGGTGGCCGTCCACGTAGTCGATTTCTTCAACCGCATCAACCTCATCTACGGCACCATCAGTGACTCCTGCACTGATCAAACCTGCCCCGTCATGTCCGGTGGGCCCAAGTATGAATACCGCTGGCAGGATGAGCACAAGTACAAGAAGCCAACAGCGCTGTCGGCTCCCAAATACATGAGCCTGCTCATGGACTGGATTGAGGTACAAATCAACAATGAGAACATCTTCCCCACAAATGTTGGTAAGTGTTCGCCACAGATGGTTTGTTAATGAAAGTTAGGCTTTCCGTTCAGAGATTCAGAATTAGGTCACATACGTTTTGGTTTTCTGTGCAAAGAGAGGTTGTGTGCAAACCAAGCTAACACCCACAGACAATGAACAGAGCCATTACTTTCATTGGCAATTAAGCTATTTCAATAAAATGATCTAGTCCCAATAAAATGATCAGTGCCCGTCCAAAATCAACAAGTTAACTTTATTGATACAGCACATTTCATACGTAATGACATACAACACAATGTTGATGATTCACAGCAGTCAAACCTCCAGGGGTCTTCAATTAATAATGATTTGGACTTGCATAGTTGAGATGCTGTAAACACGCGGTTCACAGGATGCAAGGTGAGAAAAGCAGAAAATAATGTATTTATGTTCCACAAAGTTGTGTCGTTTTTTAAGATTTCCCTCAAATGTTTGCTGTTATCCTGTTCTTGTAAAATACTTAATTATTTAGATTTGGGGGGAATGATAAAAGTATTCCAGTAACACACAGGGTAAAATATCTGTCTTTGGTTGAACTGATCACAACTGGTAGACAGAGATGGTTTTGTTTTGATTGAGGAGTCACAAGCCAAGGTTGGTGCCACTGCTATGAAGGGCAAATATTTACTTATTAAAGTACTGATTAATCTTTCTTTAAATGGACTAATAATTCAGTCACATGAAGGACCCATACAAAAGCCACTTGAATGATGAAATTATAATGAGATGCAGATAAAATTCCATAGAGCAGAGAGGCATTGAACACCAGATGCCAGTGTGTGTCGTTAACCAAAAATGTTTTAGATAAAATCTGCGAGGCCACATTTATTAGATTGCTGACATTGTTTCATATTACAAACACTACCAGTTAATCCTGCATTCTCCCATCTTATTATCTCAGTCTGCAGCTCTGTGCGTGCGTGCATGCCTTATGCTGTGGCTCGGCATCTGACTAACTACAGAAACATCCAAGCAATGGATTTAAAAATGGGTCACACAATGTACAGGAGGGTATTAATAGAAATGACCTCTGACGCGCCTGTCCTCTTCAACAGATTCCTGAGATTTTATTGAATTAGTCGAGGGAAAATGACATACTAAATTAGTCACTTGGTGAGAGCAAAGGATTATCCCTCGGACCAAGTTGTGTTAGTTTTCCATTCACGTATGAGGTGATACTGGCTGGGTTCTTTAGCATGCAAGTATCCAACCTGGGGGACTCCAGAGGACAAAGTAACGCATTGAAAAGTTAATTTGAATATTGTGTAGCCATTGCATTAAATACATCAGTATCAAATGTGTGTCTTTCTGTGAAGCAAGTAGTGTAAGGTCATCCTGGATTGACCGCAGTTTTCTCCCGTCTCCATCTGTCTGACTTGCAGGTACTCCCTTCCCTAAGACCTTCATGCAGGTGGCTAAGAAGATTTTGTCTCGCCTGTTTCGGGTGTTTGTCCACGTCTACATCCACCATTTTGACCGTGTGAGCCAGATGGGGGCCGAGGCTCATGTCAATACCTGCTACAAGCATTTCTATTATTTTGTCGTCGAGTTCAACCTCACGGAACACAAAGAGCTGGAACCTCTGGTGAGTCGGATCTAACATGGAGCTGAATACAAAAGAAATTAGATTTAGTTTTAAAAAGCTTTGATATCTTTTGAAATAATAGACTTAAAAAAAAAAACGCTCAACCCTAAACTAATTGTTGGGTGAGATGGTTCCTTAAACCAGAGGGTGATGGATCTTTTTGCTGAAGAAATTGTCAGACATGGACAAAGTCAGGACACGAGAAGCACAAATCTATAACTGTACAACAGCTTTCACTATATGTAAAGTCACATAAAATTACACAAGGCATGATATTAAGATTTGGTAGTTATACCACTTTTTTATTTTCCTCCATAGACACACAATCTAAAAACTTTTGTCAAGCGGTACATTTAACAGTTTGTCAGCACCCCCTGGTGAACCAAATATAACTGAGGCACCGTTTCACAAATGACCTCAATCATATCTTATTGCTTATCGTATGATTTATATGCCAGTACTGATATATATTCCCGCTGAGATAATATTAGTCTAACGTAACCAGACCTGTGCTGTGACAGCATTAAAGGAAGGTCTAGCTCCACACATCATCATTATTATGGTAAAGCTGAAAAAAACAATCCGGCTTGTTTGAGTTTCTTTAAAACGGTCACTATTATCTCGGGCGGTGCTTAGCTCAGGGTGCAGCCACGGTGGCCTTGCAGAATAGATAACAGACTGTGGGGAAAATGCCTCGTGACCAATGGCTCCCTTATACCCGGAGTCTACATCCGGTGGGTCAGACTAAGCTAATATAGATAATAATAGTAAAGCAGTGGGTTGCCATGTCCTGTATTCAGGTAATATTAAAGTAAGGTGGGGATTTCCAGCATGAGATCATGTAGTCTTGTGATCATTTTAAGACGAATCTAATCCAAACAAATACTGCACTTGACTTCAAAATGATCTACAATTTGCGTCCGACAATCATTTGTGAAACAGGATGCTCCCGTCAATAACGATTTGCATGTAAGCGGCGATGCTTGCAAAATCTCTTAGGCGTTCTTAAGTGTGTAAACATCCCATGTGTTTCCTTCACTGCGCTAACTCTGTGTTCTGCGTGCGTTGTGTCCGCAGAAAGAGATGACCTCTCGGATGTGTCACTGAGGGAGCACGACTGGCCAGTCGACACAATCACACCCGAAGAACACATACGTCCATCTAGAAGACTGCAGAACTAAAATTCAAAAAAAGAGTCTATTTTTATATTTAAGTACTGTAATCTATTTTAGCTCCATACTGTAGGTTTTAACTATGTCAGGTGAGGCGTTCTGTTGCTTTTAAAAAAAAAGTTTTCAAACATTTTATCAGAGCACAGTATTAAGCTGTATGTTTGTGTTGATGTTTTTCTATTTTATTTGAATCTCAATCATTCCAGGATGCATTTGTCTGTCTGTTTTAAAATGATCTAAAATTAGTATGATTTCTTCTGACTCCATCGCTACAAATCATTGTTACATTAAAATGACGCTCTACGTCGTTATGAATTGAATTTGGCAATCAGTATTTAAATGAACACTGAATGGTTTTCCTTCCTAAAGATAATGGTACTGTGCTTTCTGGTTCTACTGATGCCCATCTGAACAATCAATGCAGTAATTTAATTTTCTTTTCTTTTTTTTTGAGGCAAAGAAAGTATTATGTACAAATGTTACGAGAAAAATACATTTTTTTCTGTTTCTGAGAGTATTATTTATTTTTTGACTACTACTACATCAGTTATTTAAATACATTTGGGGGTCGGTACCATTTATAGTAAAGTTATATATTATATATATAGTCCATATTTATAAATGAAGTTCTAATACAGTAATGGCCTGCTGGTGACTCAGACATCATCCAGTCTGTGTCATTGCACACGTTGGGACTCGGGCCACCGGGCAGGTTCTCAGATGTCAAACCTGCAGGTGTTCGTTTCAGATACTCTTGGCAGCTGAAGGTCACACGAGACTTACCTCACATGCCAAAACTCTGGCGGCAGCACGTTTTAAAGACTGAATGTCAAACCGTCCACTGGGTGGCATCAGAAACCAAAACCCGCCTCATGTGAGGAAATAACTTTAATCCTACAGTATAATGCTGTTGGCTTTATACAATCTGCCCAATGTCCCAGTTATTGTCATGAAGAGGGGAAGTGGGGCCTTGCTGGGCCTGATTTGAGTTAATGATTTGAATAAGCTGGTTATGCAAGAAGCAGGCCAGACTGTACTTGGATGAACACAGAGAGTTTTTGTCTTGTATGAGCCTGGCTCTGCATGATCACAACAACAACAGGCAGAATAGGGTTGAGGACATCATCGTTGGTCCGGTTTATGAGCAGTTATCAGTCACAATGGTTTGGATAAATGAGCAGCAATCTTGCACACAAGAAACACCCATATGTGCAAAACGTATTGTGATCAGAATAATTGTAGTACTAAAAATAGTCTGTTACAAGTACCGAAGTATTATTGGTTTTATATTCTATTTTAAGTTTTAAGTGTACTTGTTGATAATATTTATGTAATATTTGGTATAATCTGAACCCATAAAGTACCTAGTAATTTAAACCTATCAAATAACTGTAGAGTAACAAGTACATGTTTTCCCCATCTGAAATGTAGTGGGGAAGAAGTATAAAGTAGTATAAAATTGAAGTAGCTGAGTAAAGTATTTGAGTAAATTCCATCATTGTCAGTATACAGCTGACAGCTATTTTATTACCACTTTCCTTCCTTCACTCAAGCTTCAAAAATGTAAAATTTGGCATGTTAATATAAACATGATGCAACTATCTGCCGCAATAACATCAGCCACTGGAATGACCTTATCACCTGCTGAAACCTGATCCTCTTACAGGATTGTCCCTCCTTGATATACCTCCTCTCACTAGAGTCACTTCCTCATAAGCGCTCCATCCATTACATCTGTACCCGAACTTTGCTCTTTGCTTCCTCCGGTGTGTTTTTCTCTTTCGGGAATGTACCAGACTTCTCCTGAAGGGGTTCCAAGACCTGAAAGAAAGTACTGGAAAGAAGTCAAGAGCAGAGGGGGAAGGATTTCAGGCTGACCAATCAGACTGGGGGCTTGTCTGACTGTCAGGGTCCACACAGTGATGTCTGCCTGTTGTTTTGATGGTACAGTGTGAGTATTTACACGTAGAGAGTTTGGGAGATAATGTGACTCAGCAAATGTTGGAATGGGTGCACACCCTAAACGGTATTGTGGTTTGTGAGTCAGTGCCCTCGTGCAGAGCTGGAGCTGCTGTAGGGATGTAAGTCATGAGTTTAGGGGCCAACAGCTGAAGAGGGACCACAAAGGTTCCAGTAAAATGAGGAATTATATAAGGAGAAAGTTAACTCATGGTCCAACCTAAGCAACCATGCACTTTTACGATTATTAATCATTGACATATTTTTTTCAGGCAGAAATGGAAATCATTTTCTTATAAGCATAACATGAAACTGCTGCTTTTCTTTGTCTTACCTTATGTTAAATTGTATTTCTGTCATGATAACGAACACAAGAGTCATCAATGAACCTATCCCCATCCTGCACGTCTTTGGACTGTGGGAGGAAGGTGGAGAACAAGGAGAGAACCCAAACTTACACGGGGAGAACATGCAAACAGAAGGAACCTGAACCCATCCCAGGAATCGAACCCGGGACCCTCTCGCTTTGAGGCCCCATGCAGAAAAACATTGACTGTAATAAAAAGAACTGTGCGCTGATTTGAAAGAATGCAGGGTTTTTTTCTATTACCCAATCTGAAATGAGATTCTAAGAAATAAAAAGCCCAGAGGCATTTTTAAAATGAGATGTCATATATGGTAATATAACAAGAGCACAGCACAAAAAATTTCCCAAAACAAAACATGAGGTTTTTTCTAAGCACAACTAGAACAAAGTTGGACAAAACAAAGGCTATTGCAGAATCCTTGGTGACTGTTTCTGTGTTTAAAGAGTTTTTCTGAATGTTGGAGTCAGGCCAGGGCTCCAGTATGTTGTCTTTCCACTGGAATTCTTAAAGCATATATGCGTTTTAGGAGAAGTTAAGCTCATACTTCCTGGCTGGAGGTTATGTGTTCTAGGAAGTTTGCCGTGGGAGGATTTCTTAGAAAGGGAAGGATCTACACCCTGGGGCAGTGCAACATTACGACTGGAGACATGTACGCATATTCAACTGTAACCCTGTAAGACGACTGGCTGCACTTATCTTCATGGCCTTTGACGGTTTTATTTGAACGTGCAGTTCATGCATGCATTTGCAGAAACTTCTTCATGTGTGGAGAGGAATGTAGCTTGTATGTTTACACTAGATATACAGGAATATTTTTTTTTAAACAAGAAATATTACTGGTTCAGCCTGAAGTTCATTTCAACACATGAATCAAAATGACTTCTAGACTTTAACAAAGCATTTTGGGTGTTTTTTTTCCTATGAGACCTCAACTGTAAAGCTTGAAATAAAACGTGCAGCGCATTAATCTCTGGCCCACAGAGGTTTGCATGTTGAAACACGCAGCTGGCAAATCTGAAAATGTGTTGAATTCAACTTCAGCACAGCTTACTGTATTGAGAATATTATTTATTAAACAGTGGAAATGATGCCGTATCGACTGAGATATCTACATGTGAAGCTTTATCTCCATACAGCATCAGGACATCTTAGAAGAATAACCTCGGAACAACAACAACAACAGACATGCACCTCTATCAGATTTCACACTGGACTATCCTCGGCCTAAATACGGAGCCCCCTTGCCCTGATTGAGTGCCGTTCGCATCAGAAACGAGGCTGTTGCCACCTGAAGTTATTTATGATGGCCGAAGACGCCTCTTCCTTTCGCCCTGTAGTGACACAGACCCGCCCCTTGACGTGTGATCATGTTTTCCTACTAAGCCAGCGACTGCACCATGTGCTCCTGGCAGCAGCAAATCAGCCAAACACTTGCGTAATGTTTGCTGCCACTGAGCTTATGTTTTAGGGGTAGAAGGTGAAAGGAGGAGGAGAGGCAGAAAGCCTCCGGTCACAAGACAGTAGAGTCCTGAAAACAACCCGTACATGGATTCAACTGCACCTTTGATAAACAGTACATCAGTGCTATACAAAGAGAGTCTGTGCACAAGGGATTATATGCAGTTATAAATAGTTAATGTAACAAAGAAAGCATACTGTATAGTTAAACAAAAAAGCACATGGTACAGTAAAGCATTTGCCATGTTGCAAATGATGCAACATGAAGTCATTTTCTATTATCAGGACATTAAGGGGATTCATGTAAAAGAATTATGTTAATATGCGTTAAAAAGGGGTTTTCCAAGCTTCGGTCAATATACCATTTTCTTTAATCGGAAAATATGGTACCTACTTGTCACGTTTGCTTTGGCATCTCACAATTAGTCGATGTGTGGAGGTAACAACATTTCTCCGTTACCAGCGTTCTTGGTTCCCTTTCATTAACACGACCGTGAGACCCTCGTCTGAACAGCATCCTCGTGGCTCCAAAACGTGCCATGTCTGCCTTGTCACACATGAAAAAAGGTGTGTGTGTGTGTGTTCACATACCCTCTCAATATCTAAAGATAAAATCCATATAATTGCTCTGCTTTGCATGAATCATTTTGGGTACATTTACCATTCTTGTTATTTAAGCTGACATGTCATTTGTGTAATTTAATTATTCAAGTATCCTTGTTTTAGTTGTATCTAATTCTGTGCGTGTGTGTGTGTGTTTGTGTGTGTGTGTGTGTGTGTACTGAGAGCAACATGAAGCCAGAGTCAAATTCCTTGTATTTGTTACACTTTCTTGGCAATAAAAACAGATTCTGAATCAAATAGACTTGAAATATATCAATTGTAGTCTGATGAAAATCAAAATATTGAGATTATTTTCTCATTGTAGTCAGTGTTGGAAAGGAATAAGTGCACTTTATAGTTACACTACATTGCAAAGGGAAATATTTTACTTCCCCTACATTCATTTGACAGCTATATAGGCACTGATTACTTTGTATATCTTTGTAGGTTTAACATATAAAACAGATGATCGTCTTAGAAAATATGATGTGCATCGAACTACCCGAGAGTACAAGTATAAATGTTAAGGCAGCTATATTAAGATGCAGCAGGTAATCAACAATAACAATCCAGTATTATACTATAACTGACAGGAGTCATTGTGCGTGCATCAGGAGGAGTACATTAATTTTGGAGTTGTACGTTTGTACTTTAACGTGTTGTAACTTTACAAAACCTGATACTTTGTGTGTGTGTGATACTGAAATGCCACAGCTGAAGTCATGCCACTGTCCCAGTCTGATTTCTTTGACCACCCATCATGGCCAAAGTTTGATATGGCGCATCAAATGTTCGTTATTCATTTTGTGAGAGGCACGAGGAGAGAAGGGGATGGTGTGCATGTGCACAATGTGCACTACTTGTTCCATGTACTAGCTGCTAACCTTAACTTAAGCTCCTTTTGTAAAACGTGCCCTTCGTGCAGCAGAAAGTTGTTATGATGTCGACATAGATGTAAACCGGTGCATCCGGTCTGTCTTCATCCTGCATTAAGACCTCTCTTTTCGGAACAGCCATGGGGGCTTACTGCGCTCATGTAGCGCACGTACACGCCGTATAGTCTCACCATGCATCCAATGGCTGAGGCCTCGAGGGCCTCTCGAACAAAACACAGTTCACGGGCCGGGTACCATTTTGTATGTGTTACCAATTTGGTTTCCGAGACATTTTGCTGAAATGTGTGTGTTTTTCCCACATTTGGTATTAAACTTTTTTTAAATGACATACTTCACCGATTCGTTTCTCGTTTCATGTCTTCTGCGCCACGTCGAGCAGTAATTCACGTTTCTAACCACGACAAGTGGTACATCGTCGCAGCGAGGCAAAATTGGTACGCGGCCACCATATCCGTTTCCAGAAAGATGCATCCAGTATGTCGACGCAGTCCCGACGAGGGCGGAGTCAGCGGGGAGGTTATAAATGCGGACACGCTGTTGCGTTTCCATCACCTTCCACGCAGTCACTATCAGGCGATCCCCTCCCCCTCGGCCGTCCTCTGCGGCTGTTGAAGCAGCGGGTCAAACAACGACGCTAACGCTGGAGCTATAAAATTAACAACGGGGTGAGTACAAAAAAACATGTAGCTTTGGTAACGGTTCATCCTGCCATTTTGTTTTTTGTTTGGCTGAATGTGACCGTTCTTGTCATAGGACGACAGTGACGCTGCACTTGAAACGGTCGCTAACCGTTCTTGTCTGACGTAAAGTGAAATCCTCAGCGTGTACATGTTAGCTAAACGGTAATAGCGGCCTCCCTGCGGCTGGTGAAACGTCCGCTGCCGTCCTTATTAAAATGAAAACTGCGTGGCTTTCCGACATATTTGCTCATCTTTACCAAACGGTAGTGTTGTAATGACTTGTGTGGGTGTGTGTGTGTGTTGTATCCTGGGTCTTGAAACATGGCTTATTTAAATTAGATTAACCAACCCAACACGGGTGGCGCTGTAACGGTAGTTAGCTGTTGCTGCACTCTGCGTTGTTTTTATTGCCTCGGGAACATGTGACGAATATAAGCAGCGTTGAACAATTTAGTCAAAAATTGGCTACACTTGTGATTGTGTAATGGTTTCTTGAGTTATTTCTCCTGGCGACGGTGGGTTTGAACGCTGCGTTGTGTTTTGTATTGTCCACAGGGCTCCCGTTTAAAGCGCCGCAGCAACCTGACCAGATAGCGCAGTGTAATCACTTGCGACTCTCCGAAACGACTTTGTTTTGGAGAAGTGCAAATTGATATCCAAAAGAAAATCCCACTGCTGCCGCAGCCACCAAAAATCATCCCAAATCGAAGCAAAATGGTGCAAAATAAGATCACCGAAGTCACTGGATTCCATCGCTCTTTCAAGGTGAGTTTTGAGATGCAGAGCGGCTACGATCTTGCCTTTTGGGAAGTCTCTATAATCAGAGCACATTTGTCAGCATGTATGAGAGCACCTTGCTAAATATAAACACATCTGTTACTCATGTCTTATGGTGGACAAATATGCCGTGTGGCCTGATGGCACGTATATGTTCAGGAATCAAAGTTGGACTGGAGTTGGTGACTCAAAGAACTGTTGCAGGAAATGTGACTCTTAGTTTATCTATTTAACAAGATTTATGTTTCTAATATGTTGGAGTGGGCTGCTTAGTCTTTGGATTACTTGGTGGTGGTACATCACATATGAATGGTTGTTTTTATAAGGTTTCTACCCCTTGGCTCTTTAGCTGTGTTGACTCTATTTTCAGTTTATGGTTTCAGGAAAGGAGAGATAACATAGGGTCTTATCTGTTATGACTAACAATTGATACTCAAAGCTGAATGTCTCCTTGATAAGATTGCATTCCCTAACGAGCACATTTTTAAATTTCTCTAGGGCCAAAATCCCTTTGAATCAGACGACTTCACTAAAAATGGATCCCATCTTCTTGATTCATTTAATTTTGATCCCTCCCCAAGACATGGTGAGTACATTTACTAACGGATTTTGAAAACTCTATCTTATCTATAAATGCAAGCCATAATGCTTTAGGTGCACCACCTAGTTTTGTTGAGGCCAGTCTGCCCCTCAATTTAGTTTTCCATTTGGGTGCTTTCTTTTGAATTTGCTTCCTCACTAACATAGGAACTCCTATTCTCACAGACATGCCTTCCAGCCAGCCTATTGACATCCCAGATGCCAAGAAGAGAAACAAGAAGAAAAAGCGTTGCCGGGCAACTGACAGTTTCTCTGGTCGATTTGAGGGTAAAAGCTTTTATTTTCAGTATCATTTTGTTGCGGTTTAAACAAATCTTCATAAAACATTGTACTTGGCATTTAGAATGGTTCTGCTCCTCAATAAAAATGAATATTTTCCTAACATGTGAAACTGTTCTACAGATGTCTACAGACTGCATGAAGAGGTGCTGGGAGAGGGTGCTTATGCCATAGTGCAAACATGCATCAACCTCATTACCAACAAAGAGTATGCTGTCAAGGTGAGAGACATTCCCACACACTTAATAACTAATGCATTTGACCCTTTTAGCATAGTTCATGCTGTCTTGATTCTTGCAAGTCGGTGCTCCTGTCTCGCAAATCTGCGACTGTCTTTTTTTTTTGCCAAATATCACCTGCTTGTCTGTGTGTGGCACCATGGCTAGTGATTTAATAAAGAGGTGCTATGTTTCTAGGACGGCGCTTGGTTAACTTTAGGATGCAAGCAGAGTAATGAATTCCTTTACACACAAAGGAGTCACATGTCATTACATGTGGTATAAAATCTTAATGTAAAAAAACACAGCAGGATTTGTCTTTTCTTTGGTTATTCTGTTGACGGTCAGGATCTTTTTTTTTTAGCTCTCTGTTATGGATGTCTGCAGGCTCTCGTTCTACTGCTGCTCTCCCTTTTTTTTCCCTTTTCTTTGGAGTGTACAACACTAGCTGCTCTTGAACACATCCCTCGCTGTTTTACAGATGGCCAGCCTATCAGAGAGCTGGGAGGGATATACCCACCCCTTTTTTCTTTACTCCTATTGCCTACAGAGGACGCTCGTTGTGAGAACATTATGTACTGGTTACTGTGCCAAAACAAAACCCTCATAGAGAGGAAGGAGGGGCGCTGGGTGAGGGTTGTGACCCAGGGTGTTTACACTGCTTTGTTCTCCTTGCTCGGTCCAGTTTTTTTTTTTTTCTCTCTTGTCCAAATGGGGTGTGGGCTTGTGAAGACATGTCTTGACTCCTGGGGACTTCCTTTTCTTTGCAGGGAAATAGAACTGGGACTCATTTTTCTCTTATGTAATTCTTGGTGCCTAACCAATGTATCCCATTTAGATATTGGACATGAACACGGCATTTTTGTATACTTCTAATGATTTCCTGATTGCAGTTTAATTCTGTTCGTTTGAAATGAGGTGTCGATAGGGAAAGGCCAGTTCCCCGTAGAGCAAGTGTCCATGTAATACAAATTAATATTTCAGTGGAATCGTAGCACACATTCTGTCATGTGACCATGATCCGTTAGCTTTGTTTACCCTGTAATGGTTTGGTAGATCCCTTGGGACTTAGAAGTTCTGGGGGAGGGGTCATGATGGTCTGCAGTTATTAGAGGTCATTTAGGAGTTGGAGGGGGCTCCTGCCAGATGTCCTGTCTCTCCCCTCCCCCTCCAGACTGGGGTGAGTTACATGTGTGGGCTCCTTGTGTTGCGATTGCAACAAAAGGGTGAGCAGAGGGCTCTGCAGTGCATGCCTATCTGAAGCGCTTGTTTTCCAGCAAATCGTTGTCTGTAAAGTATCATTTCCCAACCCTTGGTTGATGATTGTACATGCAGCGTGACGTTGTGAGGCCTTGTTTTTCAGCAGGTTGTTGTGATTTTGATCTGGATAAACGACCATAAATCTAGTATTTTAACTGTCTACCCACTTGGCATTTTGATAAATCACTTGTCAGGTCAGCTATGTTTTGTAGTTTTTTATCTGTTTGTCATTATCAGGGTGGGAGGATTGTGTTGTGATTGTGTGAAAGTGAGCTGATTGGGAGCTGTTAGTGCTGCTGACTCAGACTGGAATAGTGCAGAGGCTTTGGGTTGCTCACAGGCCTCTTGTCTGTCTATTAATCCTAGACACACACTGCAACTCTGGCCCCACTGGCCTTCAAAAGCAACTATAATCCAGCTACCAGGAAGAGAAACATGCACAGCCTCCCAAGCAGACAATAACCAACCAGGGCTGGAAAATTCAGGCCTTTTGCTTTGGTGTCAGCAGTCTATCTTTCTGTCTCTCTTGGCAGGTCATATTGCAGCTGGCGGCGGCCCCTCTGTGGTTTAGCTCCAGGCAGCACAAAGTTATATTTAGCGAGCATTTTTTTGTTTGTCGCAAACAGTTTTGGATTAGCTTATAGGATGTTTGGAAGAACACACATGGCTTCTTAAGAGTGATTACGCTTTAAATATGGGTTACACATGAAGTGCTAAATATAGATGCCGTGGAGTGTTATATCCGCATTCTGTTCTGCTTTGCCAGGCAGCACTGAAAGTAGGTTAAAGTATAATTTAAAACTGTGCCATAGGGTGGGATCTAGGTAAGAAAGTAGGACAATTTTGGTCGGGAAGGAAACAATTTCTAGGCTTAGTGTATGGAATAGAGACTCTGTGCTATTACAGTAAATCCATCCACGGATGGAGTATTCTGGAGCAGCATCAGGCCATCACCCATTCTTAAGCCATCAGAGCATTTTTCTATGGATGCAACAATTTTTTTTATTTGTAAATAATGCAATGGAAATGTTCTGTTCCAGATCATTGCGAAAAGACCGGGTCACAGCCGCAGCCGTGTCTTCCGTGAGGTTGAGATGCTCTATCAGTGCCAGGGCCACAGGTAATGTCCTTTTTGGTCATGACCCATTAAAATAATGCCATTGATGGTAAATGTATGGAAACTGTACTGGAGACTGACTGACTCAGTTGGTGTTTATTGAAGCCCCATAAGCTTTGTTTATACTTGTGCGAGTTACTGTGGCACAATCTCCATAGATGGTGAGCGAGCTATGGGCATGCACAACTTTCAGCCCAACAAGCCGTTTGTTGCATTAATCTCCAAATTCGATCAGGTGTAAAAATAATTTACTGTGAAGAAGCAAGAAGTCAGCGATAACCACACAACTCAATAAACCACCCTCCGCAATGCTGGAGGAATTGTTGACTGTCACCTATTCATGGAAATGCTTAATTGCTTTTATATAAGCCCTGAAAAGAAAGAAGTCATGTATTGCAATATAATGAAAAGAAGGTTGTCCTGTAAATAATTTGATTTGGCTGGCAAAAATCTTACTTAAATGTAGATTTAAAAAGCATTTAAAATAAAATCCACTACGGAGAGCATAAATCATGCATTCCTCTTACTCCATAGTGTATAAATCACCTTACATGTTCACTAGATGACTCTGTTGACACTGGCTCACGGTCTCTTTTTCCCCTTTACTTTTCTGTAGTAACATCTTGGAGCTGGTGGAGTTCTTTGAAGAGGAAGACAAATTCTACCTGGTGTTTGAAAAGCTTAGAGGAGGTTAGTAAATTATAGCTGCAGCAGTATACCTGCGTCATCAAATCTTTGTTTAGTTTAGGTTTATCTAGGCTTTTTACTTATATTCACATTTACCTCCTATTTAGGGTCGATCTTGGCACACATTCACAAGAGACGGCACTTCAGTGAGCAGGAATCCAGTGTTGTCGTGCAGGACATTGCCAGCGCTCTAGATTTCCTGCATAACAAGGGTAAAACCACTTAAATGAGGAGCAATTTTATTATTACTCATGATCACCAAAACGATCATGACCTTTTATTTTAATACTGTAGTTACAGTCCATATTCTCATTTCTTGTTCAAATTGAACAATATCCGCAGGACATGAGTCTGGCTTGCTGCTTTTAAACTGACTGATTTGCCTTCCTATCTTTTTCTAGGAATGGCACATAGAGACCTGAAACCTGAAAACATTCTCTGTAAGAGTGCAGACAAGGTGAGTTTACCACAGACGTGTTTAAGCTCCAATAGTTCAAAGGGCAAATGATGTGATAAATATGTACCCTGGTAATGGTAAATTAGTGTAAATCTTTAGCCCCAGAAATGGCTATTAATCACAAAATTATATGAATTGTGTTATGGAATTTTAATCTGATTTGTATCACTTTATCAGATTTCCCCCGTCAAGATCTGTGACTTTGACTTGGGCAGTGGGATCAAGCTCAACAGCGACAGCTCACCCATCTCCACCCCCGAGCTCCTCACACCTGTAAGTCCACCTGCAAATTGTGCTGGTCTTGTTTGTCAAACAGTTTTCACAGCTTTAATTGATGGGAATGGGACGGTGCTATGCCATTCCAGCAATGTCTGACTCTATCTAGAGATACTACTACTTATACTGATAACGCTAATGATGATGACGGTAGTCATTGTTTTCAGGCTTTAAAGCAATGCCTGTATCAAGTCCAACTGGCTGGTTCCCTATTGAGCAATGTTCAGTGGCGTTAGCTGCAGGGAAGCTCACTGATTGGGAGATAGAAAATGTTGTATTTTGAGGTGAAGGTAGTTCAGTGTTTGGCTGTTTCTCTGAAATAACATGGATTGCTTCCTGCATGTCACAATCTGGCAGCTTTTATCTTTCCTTATCGTGCTGAAGTATCAGCAACTCTGGTTGAACGTCAGTGTCCTGTCATTTATCAAACGTAAATATTGAGGCCCATGACGTTGGGGGACTATGACGGTTTTAGGCTAAAATTAGGAATTTTGTCTTCCAGTTGCTGGCTGTGAGTGACTTATAAATTGTATCATTTGAATTACACGGACATTGGTGTCATGCTAATTACACACACCTGCAGGTGAGCTTGCAATCCCCCCCCCCCCCCAAATCTGCATTCTTCAGGTGTTCTTGGCATATGAATGACACCCAAACTCTGGTGTACGGAGGGCTTTCCTTGCCAGCTGTAAACTTAGTCATTATGTTGTCATTTGCCAAGGGACTTGAATTACAGAGGTGTCCGTTTTTAAATGTGAAAGTCCTGCACTCTAGGTTTAATTCTCCTGCTGTGGTCACAACACAGATAAATCTTCTGAGCACTGCTCAGAAAAGGAGGACCCTTTGCAACCTCAGACACAACTGGTAACTGCACGCACGCATGCACACACTGTCTGCTGGCTGTCTAGGGGGCTGGATAGATGGACCAGAGCAGGTGAGGGATAGCAGTTTAGCCTGTAGGAATGTGTGGGTGGGTGGGGATTTCTACACTAGTAACTTCATCTTCCTTTTAGCTGAACTAATGGATATAGCCCATCCTTGAACTACTTGAAGGGGAGATAGTTTTGTTGCCAAAGAGGTCACTTGTTTTGAGTAAACAGATTTTTATTTTATAAAGGTTTTATTGTACACAACCACAAGACTTGATCTAAGGCAAAGGTTTCAGTCGAAGAAAAGTTGGTGCGTGAGGACAGCACACAATGTGATGGCCTTGAAGGCTGCAGGGAACGCATTGTGATTCTTACATGGCCGTGTCCTGTGGTATAAAGTTGCAGGAAAACCAAAAAAAAACACCCAACTCTTGCTCATTTCCCGTCTTCTCTCTGTGGTATGAGAGAAAAACATCCCCCCTCTGTTTCTGCTTAGTCTCCGCCCAGTGGCCCCAACCACGCCTGTGCTCGTCTGCGCTTTCTTTATGTTCTTATACAAAGGCTGTGCATGCATGAGGTTTGTTCTAGAATTGTTGGTCTTTTTCCCCCATACCTAGCAACTGAGATGTGATTGGCTAGACAGTGGGAGGGGGAGGGTAACTGGGCGGGACAAGTGATCATCTGCTCATGCGCTCTCTGGCTTGTTTTCTTTGCCCCGATCACAGGAACAATGTTATCTGATTTTCAGCTCGCTTTTGCGACACACACACATACACACGCACACATACATTCCTCTACAGTTGCTGTTGCACAATATTCCATAATATGCAAATTGCATTGCTCATGTTGCTGATTCAACTGAATGTGTTTAATCGACTTCATCTAGGGACTTTTCCAAAATGTTTACTGTGAATCTGTGCTCTAGTATAATGGAGAATACCAGGAAGAACCTTTTCTCGGAAAAAGCTAATTTTATTTTTATTGAGATCTCTGCACAAGTGACCGTCTGCTTGGCATGAAATAAATCTGTTAAAATGTCAATGCCCATGTTCAGCTGTTGGGAACTGGGTGGACGTGCAACATGAAGACACTACACATTAGCAGCCTAAACTTTTTTTTTTTTTTTAAGTCGGAGTTCATTGCTTTTGTGAGGGATGCAGGTGCAGCTGCATGATGACACAATGGGTGTCATTACTGTAAACCTCTTCAGATTATCCTGTAGTGACAAACAGCAGAGGAGTGTGTCATCAGTGGTGTCAGTATGGCCTGACTAGTCACATGGTCTCAGGAAAGTCCCTGGTTGCAATAACAATAAACCCTGTGGTGGCAGCAGCAGCAGCTGATTGGCAACTGTCTGTGTGGACGTGTGAGGCGGATGTGACTGATGCAAGTTCAGAAGGTGTTTACACTAGCAGCACAGGAAGAACGCTGTGAGATTACGGTTATTTCATTGCTCCCCCCTCAGCTTTGTCACTTTCTTTGCCCCGACTTGTCTTTGATTTATTTTGGTGTCTTTGAACAGACCACGATTACCCTTGATAGCTGTTCTTTGATAGCAGAGCATCACATTGCCTTTCAGTTTTGGGGCACCTTGGTAGGCAAAAATTGCTTATTTCTGAGGCAGCTGCGTTTAGCCTGAGTCCTGGGATCCTGTCTATGGAGGCAGTCGCCCCAGACATGATAAGTTGTGTTGGGGGTTGGTGTTTTCTCTCCGACAGAAGCAGCTTTGTCTGAGATGAGATTCCTGTGCAGCAAATTTCATTACATAAGGGTGCAGCGAGGTGGAGGAGGGGTTAGGAGACAGCTGGGATGTGGTACTGGGACACAATAGATGCCTGCTCAATGTAAACATGAATGCCCACATATGGAAGGGTGGATGTAGGCCAGACTGCTTTTTGCGTGTGTGTGCAGGTTAACACAGGTTAACGGGTATTCTCAGAATTGATACCAGTAGTTGTCTATATTTAGGACATCCTCTAGAAATCTCAAAGAAATCAAACCATAACATGAAACATCTTAAAATCATATGATTTATAAAAGTCCTTGTTGGTTGATAGAAGGACAAAGTTGATATGAGGCAACAATGAAATGTGTCCTGCTGAACTAGTGACCTGTTCTTTTCCTGTACCTTAAGTAATAAAATTACATTTGGTGTTTTCGTTAAGTTATGTAACTGGCAAGAGCTCAGCCCAGTCTCTGGCTCTGCAGGACAACCAATCCTCTTTTCCCTGCTCAGTGTTTGGCCTAATTTCTTTCTTAGCTACATAACAAGGTACCGTCAGAGCTGAGCCAACCCTTGCCCTCGGCTCATTCTGCCTGGCTTGTGTACAGCTGTGTGGTCAAGCAGTGACTCACTGAACCTGCTTCATTATAAAATTGCATTCCCTTAATCTACCCTTGATGTGTAATTGTACACAATGTTCCTACTTAGGTGTCCTTAACTTGTATAGTAAAGCTGTATAGCACCTTTTAAATTAACTTGGTACTGCACATAAGCATGTGACTATCACATAGGCTACCCCCTCCCACTGCACAGCCCAAGAGTAGGCCCAAAGCTTTGACACTTGCAACCACGAGGTGTCAGCTGAAAGAAGGAATGTGGGCCACAGCCAAGAGAGGCTTGTTTCTCTCTCAACTCTTTTCCTGCTATTGTTGCTGCTTTCTGCTTCTTTCCCACCCCCCCCATCCATGGAGTTAAACTTGTCTTTTTTTTTGTGTTTTCACAGTGTGGCTCAGCAGAGTACATGGCACCTGAGGTGGTTGAGGCCTTCAGTGAGGAAGCCACAATTTACGACAAGCGCTGTGACCTGTGGAGCCTCGGAGTCATCCTCTACATTATGCTGAGCGGCTACCCACCCTTTGTAGGCCGCTGTGGTGGTGATTGTGGCTGGGAATTAGGGGAGCCTTGCCATACCTGCCAGGTAAGAATTTGACTAAATAATCCAACCATTGAGTGTTCCTATATCTTGTTGAGAGCCATAATTAAAGTTGAACATCTTCATGATAAAGTAACCGATGGTAAATGTTTTTATGTCCATCACTAGAACACTCTGTTTGAGAGTATTCAGGAAGGAAAATACGAGTTTCCAGAGAAAGACTGGGCTCACATCTCCTCAAGTGCCAAAGACCTAATATCCAAACTTCTGGTTCGGGATGCCAAAAACCGCCTGAGTGCCAGCCAGGTGCTGCAGCACCCCTGGGTGCAGGGGGTGAGTCTAAAAGCATCTTCTGTATGTCTTTGACTGGTGTTTTTATTTATTTATATTTTTATGTTAGTAGGTATTGATGTTTTAATTTATTTTTTTTATTCAGGGTGCATCTGACACTTTACCAACATCCATCCTGCATCAAAGGTAAGAATTTAGTTGCAGCTATAGCAGCCTGTATTCCTTTGGATACTACGGTTAAAATATTTGCACCTTGTAGTGTATTGACAGTTTGTGTGTCTGATCTTGTCCATTAGAACCAGCAATGCCAGGGATCTGACATTCTTTGCCGACAAGGCCATGGCTGTGAACCGGCAGCTGGCTGAACAAGATGGCATGGAAGAGCAGCAGCAGCAGGATGTGCCGTTCGTTGTTACAGCTACTGGCTCTTCTATGCGCCTCTCTCCTCCTTCCAACTCCAAGCTGGCCCGGCGCAGGCAGCAAAACAGCCAGCTCAAGGGAGGCCCCGTCTCTGCTGCAGAGCTTCGTCAGCTCTTGGCCCCTCTTGTAATTATGGGAGACTGTGCCTGAACTTTGTTAACCGTGACCTCTGACCGTCGATTAAGATTCAAGTCCAGATCTAAGACTACCCTGAGACTTTCTCCCCAACTCTGGCCCCTCTCTCTAACTCTAGCTGGCCTTGGTTCCTCTGCCATTCAGGCTTTCTTGCCTCGCTGTAAAGGGAGATGCTGCTTGCAGCCCTTCCTCTAAATGCCTTCTGCCCTTCTGCAGCACTTCTGAAGCACATCAGTCCAGGGCCTGCATATAGCAAACACACATATGTGCATGTCACGGTTGGGGAGGAGGGCCAGTTAAATTAATTGGGAGAGAGAATTGTTTTCTAAGTTATGTTTTTTTTTTTTTTTTTCTTCATAAAACTCAGTTCAGAAGAAAGCAGAACACTTATCTTCAAAACTAAGCTCAGACACCAAAGGACAACCTGTTTTGCTGCTCCCACGTTACAACTGGATCCACTGTGAATTAAGTTATCTGGAATGTTCTCTTTGCCTGTATGTATATGCATGAATGGCCCCATCTGCACATGCGTACAAGCTTATGCAATATACCAAGATGAAGGCTGTTTCTGTCTTGGAATGGATTCAGTATAAGGGGTTGGGAGGGCTGTAAGCCAATGCTGTCCGTGCCTGGTGCGGTCCTTTAATATTGCTGGGGACTTCAAAGATTTTTTTTTTTTTTTTTTTGGTCTCCATTTAAGATAAATTCTTCAACAACGAGTCTCCTCTGTAAATGTCTGAGATAAAACACGCACTCTTCTAGCTTGGTGGCCACGCACTTCATGCTCCTTGAGCAAAGATTGTTTGTCTCTAGCCAGCCAGCCATGACTTATTGTTGCACCCATTCATACAGTTATGAATCGGTGCAACAATAAGTCATGGCTGGCTGGGTATATATATATCATAACTGTATATATGGCAAACAGTGGCCACATCTTTCAGTGTTTGAGACCATCAGGCAAGTTTATAGTACTGAATTGATGCATGGCCACCCTGAAACTAGACTTCTGAGCTTGCTCTGAAGTATATCTGGTATGTTGATACAAGCATAATGTTAAATGGCGAGACAAGTGAAACAGTCAGTGTTCCTTTCAATATAAAGAATTCATGACATGTCCCCTTGCCACAACCAGAACTTGTAATTATTTTTTTTTTAAGTTTTGTTCAATTAATGCATTAGAATTAACCTTGAATATTTTTGCAGTAAAGGTTAGAACTCCTTTCAGGGGTTTGAAAAGCACATTTTGGCCATTTTTTGATCAAATACATTTGGACCATTCCACACCCCCCATGGTTCATAATTCCTTTTTTTTTTTTTTTTTTTTTGACACCCTATTTAAATGAATGACACAACAAATCGTCATTACAAAATAAAAGGCAGAAGAGCTTTCTCAGAAAAGAAACTTAAAAAAAGGAAAAACATTCCACAAAATGAAAAACCACAAAAAAAAGTCTTCCACGGAAGTGTAGCTGTATTAAGTTTACTTTCTTTTTCATGTTTGAAGACTCCATGTCATTGTGCCACACTGATTTTTGTTTAGTTTTTTGTTTGTTTTTCCTTTTTTGTATGGCGTTTAATAAGCTTATTTTCTATATGGTGATTTTCATGCAGGTGCTGTTCAGTTCAGGTGAAACACCGGATGTTTTCCTTGTTTTGTGTTTTTAAAAGTACCAAGTATGAGGTGAGATGGAAAGTTCGTTAAGTTGATCTGGAGCGTTCATGCCCAGTAAAGGCAAGTTTTAAGTTTTTTATTAATTTTTTTTTTTTTATGTGCAAGAGTTGGCAATAATTTTTTTTTTTTTGCTCATTCTGAAACCGACCGGTAATGGACTGGTGATGAGGTCTCACAACACTGTAACCATTTCACCAAAGAGGGTTCAAGTCATGAAATTGAACATGTCATCACCTAGCAGTGGGAAGTGGGGACTTCTGATTGTCCATGTCCTGTTGCCAGCACTGCAGCGACGGTACTCTGGAAATGGCTCTCTTGGTGTCATTATGCTGATAATAATAGGACACTGTAGTAGTTCTAAAATACCTTTCTACAGATGCATCGATATGGGGTTTTATGTCTTATAATAAGACTTACTTGAATTTGTGTATGCAGCTGTTTCTTCATTTGGGAAACTACTTTGCTATCGGTAATCTCAAAGCATTAAGCTGATGATCAAGGCAATCTAGGGGTTTTGAAAATACCTATACAGTTCAGTATTCTGCCTTTTTCTCCCTTTTGAACATCAAACGAGTTAGTCCCTACTTTTAGATAGGGTTGGATACTCAAACGCACAGATTTTGGCCATACTCTGTAATATCCTGAATGGTATAAGAGTTTTCTTGGTCATGACCATTTCTACCTTTTGTCAAATGGCAGTAGCTTTTTGGACTGCCTTTTATTGGGGGGGACAATGGGACAAAATTCTATCCTTAAGCCTCGCAATTTTCATATTGTAAGTCATTTTGAAGTAAGGAAGTGTTAAAACCCAGTCATTCATTCAGATGGACAGTCCATCATCAACCTCCCCACAATCTGAATGTAGCCCACAGGCAAAAGCATTTACAATCCAGCAACATTGATCAAATGTTTTATAAGTGGTTCCTTTCTAGGACATGGTGTGGGGTTATTCCATCTACATTGAATTAGTCCTCAATTTTTGAGAGTTGACACCTGATTATCACTGAATCACCCCAAGCCCATCATGTTCATGGGAGGAAATTCAAAATAAATACATCCTTTTTAAATACAAAAAAAAATATTTTTGATTTAAAATAAGCACTTTACTGTACCATGTGAATGATTGCAGTTGACTCAAGGCAACATTTATGACAGTTGCTACAGAATTTTGTATTGTTTTTCTAAAAAAAAAAAAAAAAAATGCAATAAAATGCTTTGAACTACTCGTGTACCGTTTTTGTGTTTTGCTTAGCTCTGCGGAGGTGAAACAACTGTACTCTCTATCTCACTAGTTTCATATTAACTACCAGTCTTATCGTCTTGCCAAGGTTGAGGCCGTTTGATCAGATTCTGTGCTGTAAAGCCCTAATCAGTAACACTCCCTGATACCGGAGCCGACGCTGTCGCATATGTCCTTGGCTGTTGGTAAACATGAGCGCGGTTGTCTCCTCACACGCACTGAAATGTGACTGTTGTTTCACCTAGCTCTTCCCAAGCTACGGGGGGAGGGACGGGGGGCTGTTCACAGCTGCACCCGCCTTCTCTGACGACTGACGCAACCTGCTGCAAGAGCTGCAGCTCCACTGTGCCACTTCACGGTCTGCCTGGAAAGGCGGAACGCAGACTTCTGCTGAATTCGCTAAAAGCCAGTGTGGCGTTTCAACACCGCCGCAAGTCTTTATTTGCCTTCCTGTGCTGAAAATCCAGCTGTATCAACTAAAACGAAACATTACTGAAGTCCCTTAAAGTAAACAAATGGGCCAAATCCAGCATTTATTTAATCCAGTAGGCCTATTTCAGTGAAGTTAGCAATGAAAACCATAATAAAGATACCATAAACGGAGTAATCGGCACCAATAACCGCAAATGACTGATGTGATATCAAACTGATTTTTTTTAAAAACGTGCATCAATTATTGATTTGTCAATTCATGCCTTAGACTCTTAAAAGTAAACTAACAATTGTCCATTATCTTAACTAGCCTATCATTTCTGAAAGTCTTTGTGACGGAAGCAAATCCTCACATTGTGTAGCAGGAACCAGCAGATGTATTTTGTTTATTATTGTGTAAACAAGTTAAACAATAAATCAATTAAGGACAAAATTCATCAATGTTTTAATCAACCGGGTGATGTTATTTTACGTCAGACAAAAATACACTAGAACCCCTGCTTATTGCATAACTTCTATTTTAACATTGCAAACGTCATAAGGCAGGAGGAAATTAAATGGTGCAACAGCAGAATGTTTGCTGTACATCCCCCCAGAACACGTGGTATGGATGAGTAACTCCAGGTGTTTGTCTCCCTCCAGTGGACACTTCTCACAGATGCAACACACTGCCAACGTTCAACTGAAAGACAACACCCTTAGTATTTAGTGGTAAACTTATTGTATGAAGATGCGGTAGATCATATCGTTAGCCGGAATAAAGAAAAGACTAACGAATAATTTAACGTTTTGTTTGATTATAAACATTACATAAAGAGAGGAACAAATGAACCCCGTGTGAGCCAACGATCATGAGATTTCAAGTCATGAGATTCGACTCTCAGATCTCAAGACGTTTAAGTGAAATCAATTTGTGCACTGTGTGCATGAAGACAGTCATTTAAAAACATAGGAATTTTCTCTGACTTAGTTCTGCATATAAATCCAAATAATTTGTGTATAATTTGTTGCATATTGTGCTGTTTTATACAACAAATGCTACTTGCTTTACCAGAAATAGGTATACATTTTGAAAAGGAAAAACAGTTAATGCTTTCCTTCTTGGTTGTAGCTTAGTTTGACCAAATATTTTTCAAAAATAGAGACAGTTCAGCAGCTGCTTCGTTGTCTAAGGGGATGCTTTGCACAATAAGGATACTGAAAGTATAAGTTGTCAGTAGAAGGTTTAATGTGTTCCTTCGAACGTTCCGGGTTAGATCTCAATTCATAAAAGACAAGAAGTGTTATTGAAGCAATACAGTAACCTGGTTTTTCATCTCATTGAATCTTTTCACAAGATAAATACTTCTACAGCCTGTGACTGCCTGAAGTGTTCATGCACTTAAGTTGATTATAGTAAACACTGTATACTTGACGTGAGGCTGTCAACGGGCCTTAAACAGGTCTTTCTCACAGCAGGAAGAGCTCAGGTGTCATTAATGATGATTCCGTTATATACAAGTGTGACAGTGAGTCAGTCTGCACGATACTCAGAATCCAAAACATCATTATTCCTATCATTTTACACCTGTGCTTCTGTGGGACACGGCGACATTAAAGGATGATTGGCCTGGGAACACCTTGGGATCCTCCCGGAGGAGCTGGAGGAAGTGTCCGGGGAGAGGGAAGTCTGGGTGTCCCTGCTTAGACAGCTGCCCCCACGACCCGGCCCCGGATGAAGCAAAAGAAAATGGATGGATGGATGGAATTACATAGACCCACAGTTTTAATTAACCTTTTACCGGTGTTTTCTGTTTTCTTATCATTTGCTCCAGAATTGTGGCTGCTTCTACATTTACATACACTGTAAAAGATTCAGCTACATGTGTGGGATTATTCAAGCTTTTAAATAAGCTTCATAACTATACTTCTCCAAATACATGTTTTTACTGGATTACATCCTACCTATGAAACAGAAAGGTCAGAAGGCTCATAAATTTTGAAAAAAACATGTCATTGACTGATTTTGCAATATAATTTTTACATCAATATTCTTATTTTCATTAAAATATTTAAATGATGATGGCTGTTATTTTTGCAGGACTCTCTAGCAAACAAATATGATTAATGATGATAGGCCAAGACGACACAACTGTTACAAAGAAGTTGCAATTTTGATTAATTGTGCTGCCCTAATCAGAAGTATTGATGTCTCTTTGTAGAAAAGGAACAGGGGGGATGTACAAACAGGCAGCAGGTAAATATAATATCCTTCAGTATTTATTTGTGTGAAAATAATGTCTCCATTAAAACATGAACATTTAACCATCCAATGTACTGACGGCCTGTTACGAAATAAAACATGTCTGAGGCTAAAGACTACTGAAAACAAAAGCTCACCGAATCATGACATCACTGGTTACCTGCCCAGCGCACCTGAGGGCCATGATGATCAGACTGGGGTCTAATTGGATCACGTGGTCTGTCTGTAGTGCACAAAAGCGTAAGCATGTGTTAGTTAGCTCTTGCGTTGAGCTGGAGGTAGGTATTGTGGAGAAGCGTAGAGAAGACTTTAAATACGTTTTGGTTTTAACGACCAGTTAGGACATATGTGACATTGAAAACCAGGAACTACTAATTTAATTATTCGTTTGCGTTAATACATTTATATTTTACTATGTCGGTACTAGCAGGTAACTTTAAATCTTGAGTTTGGATTTAGCTACATAGATGAAGAAAAATCGTAAACTACGTGCTTTTGGTAGTCTCAGCAATAAAACGGGAATAGGTGAGATGTTTTTCTCCATCCCGTTGCCCGTTTTTTGTTTAGTTTAGTTGCAGTCTTTTATAATCTCCTGTGTCTGTACATGTTTAACGATCACCTCACTGGTATCGAAACAGCTTGCCGTGGATCTGCAGCTGCAAACTGGAACATTAACATTTCAGTAAAAGGGAAAAAGTTCTCCAGTAGAACGTAAACTCATTGATGTCCCTGCTGTGAAATGTCAACATGTCTGCTGTGAAGGACGTCTACCGTCAGCTATAGATGCACCGTCACTTCTTCATCTTTGCAGGCCGTTTCATCGGAAGAGTTCAAGACCCACATCCTCTCACTGTATGGTTGTGAAATAAAATGTTGAAACACTCGTCTCACTTATTTTGCAAGAACGGGATGAGCCTTGACTTTCAAACCAACTTCACAGCGTGGAGCACCCACTGTTTCTAATGCTAACTTTGAGCTAATAGTTAGCAGACGGACAGAAGAGGAAAAACCTAAATCAACTGGAGATAAACTTACATCTTCAGGGTATCTTATCTCAACTGAAACACACCCACCTCTCGGGAAATGTTTATACGGAAAGGAAATAGTCGTTTTTCTTTTATCTGTCAGGCTGCTTGGGCACAAACTGAATTAAATTGCGACATTGTTTATAAACGGGTAAAGACGGTGCACTACCCGTGACGTCACTGAGCGCGACATATGTGAATTCACGCGAGATTTGATCCATCCGACCAATCCAACATGGCGCCGTAGGGACGTTGTTATTGTTCCGTCGCTTCTTCCAGCTCTCGCAGTACGACGAATACCACGGAGAAAACGACCGAGCGCGTACGTGCGGGCATGAGAGCAACATCTGGGGACAATGTTGAGATCCACCGGCTTCTTCCGAGGGCTTGACTGCCCGTTTTACACGGAATACATCGAGGGCAAAGGAAGCAGAAATGGGTGTAACAGACCGTACTGCCACTTCAGGCACAGCCAGCAGAGACGGGCGTCCTACGGAGCACCGGCAGATGTTAAAAAGCAGAGAGACGTCCACTCAGCACAGAAAGGTGCTGAGTATTTACTAAACCCAGAAATTAGTTGAATACTTTGTCTTCGCCTGCGGAGTTTGGCAGCGAGGACGCCTGTGTGTGTGCGGTGGACCGCTGTGTTGAAACTAGTAACGGTGTAAAGTGAATTTCTCAGAAAATAACCACCGTTGATCAACTTAACACGTTTTCCCCATGGTCGCTGTGAACTGACGTGTAGCTAGAAAGTACAAGATGTATTGAAACCACACAAAGAAGTGTCAAAGCAACATAAGAAGATTGTTAAGAAAAAAACGAAAAAGCAACAACCCCAAAACATTCTGAACAACAACGGTACAAACAAAGCATAGCATAAACAAAGTAGCAGATTCTCTACACACCAACATCACTGTAAGGTATACCAAGACTAAAATAGTCCCAAAATAAAGTAATCGAGGAGACAAGGAATGTTTAATTGGAAATAAAGGACCATAGTGTCATCAGGCAAATACAGTATTGTAGGAAGAGAACAGGAAGGTAGCATGATTGATTTGTTTTGGACTATATTCCTATTTAATGCTTATTGTACTACTGGATTTTTTTCTTTGGCTGTTGGGTTGTTTTTAACTTTCACGTGTTGACTTGTCATCATGTTCACATCCCAGAATCCTCTCTCCAAGATTCAGCCATACACCATCTCCACTTATTAGAAGTGTTGTGTATGTGTATATTTTAAAGATTGAGTGTCAAAGTATGATCTTCACCTCATGTGGGGACAACTGTGTTATATGTGTAACTCTCTCTCTGGCTAATTTCATCCTTTGAGATGTGCAAAGTAGGGATGCCACAATTCAACGTTTGCTCTTTGGATACTGATTCTTACACCTAAACTCAAATGCTCAGTCAGACGAGACAAATTCTCAATTTTCTCCAAAGTTAAAAACAATGTGTTAAAAACGGTGTTTGCATAAATAAGAAAATACACTATAATACTCCAAGAATGAAATATGAATGAGTGGCCTTTTGTTACAGAATTAATGTAATGTTAAAGCAGAAACACTGACTTTTTATATTCCAGTGACAAAGAAATGGTTGCAAGGTGCTTAAATAAGGGTGCATCCCTAGTTGAGAGCTGTGAAAACGGCTAGTAAGTGAACTTTTAAAAAATGATTCCATTGGTCAGTTTTGTTAAGACTGTTTGTTTGTCTTGCATCCCTGCAGAACAAGGCTATGATCCCTTCAACCCAGAAGTTGTGAGGCCCCAGGAGCAGCAGAATGGAAAGCCGGCTGAATCGGAAGACCTCAGTGGCGCTCTGGAGCTCGTCAACAAGGCCATCGAGGAGGTCCGTGGTGAGGTGGAAAGGGAGAAGAGGAAGCTCTCTCGAATCGGGGACGAACCGTACAATCCCAGCAAGAGTACAAAATCGTCTTCATCTGATACTGTTAAAAGTAAAGCAACACCTTCACACATGGCTTATGACCCCGGGAGTTATCAAATCACGTCTGTAGGTTATAATCCCGCCCCTGGCTGCAGCAAGTATACTTTGGATTCTGACCAGCAGGGTAAAAACAGTAACTCCATGGAATATGTTCCTACTTCATTAAGAAAGCCTCCATCTCGGACACGCACACACAAACTCCCCTCTCCTCCCCCCAGTCCAAAGTACTCAGACAGCACATCCTCCGCTAAGTGTAAATACACGGTTGACAATTCAAAACCATCTACAGACATGGAGTATGACCCGCTATCCAACTACTCGGCAGGAATCGCAGCAAAAAGAAAGAAGGACCGGAGCGCACAGGCCGTTAAGGCGGAGCGGAGGAAGATGCACAAACTATCGGACATGTCAGACGAGGAATATGTCGTCTCTATGAAAAAACAAAGGCCGCAGGGCGTAGACTCAAAGTACACTTTCTCGGACTCTGACGGGGAGAGCTCTGGAACGGAGTATCGACCCACCACGCTTAGCAATCTCCAGCAGAGAAAAGGCACCAGTGGGTCACTTTGGGATGCTGTGGGAAAGGAGAAAAAAGAGAGAACTGAAAGTATGCTAAATGCACTGACACAGAGGAACAAAGAGTACTTGGCAGGGGACTCAGACCTCCAGGAAGATATTAAACCCAAGGACAGTTTAGAGAAAAAGAAGGTGGCTGGTCACTCTAGTCTCCAGAAGAGCGGCAAATCTGAGAAAGTGCATAAACTTGTAAAAGATGCTAAGAAAAACAACAGCAGTAAGAGTAGTAGCAGCAGCAGTAAAGACAAAGAGTCAATAAAGAACTCAAACCAGGACTCTGCAAAGAAGGAGAACAAGAGTCATGGAAAAAGAGACGATAGGAAAAACACAGTTAAGGTTAAAACGCTTGATAAAGTTCAGAGCGAGGGCAGAGACGAAAAGAGGAGTGATGGTAAGATCAAGGTTGAAAAAGTAAAAACGGACTCAAGCAAACGAGATAAAGATACAGAAAATGGTGCAAAGGAAAGCAAGAAACCCAAGATATCAGAGAAGGAAAAGGAACGCAGCAAAAATAAGGACCGGCAACTTAAAAATGGTAAACTCGATTGCAGCAAAAGAGAAAAGGATGCAAAGAAAATTAGTAAAAGTGGCGGGAGCAGTAGTAGCAACATTAAAGGGAGTTCTGCAAACAGTAAAGATAAGGTGAGGCAAAACATCAGCTCATCAAATGGTAAAAGACGTGAGGAGAAACGACGAAGTCTGAGTCTCAGTCATGCAGATCTATTTGGAGATGAGAGCCCAGAGGAGGTTGAACCTATAGTGGTGGATGGTGATGAAGACGACAGCGACGAAGTGGAGGAAGTGCTGGTGAGAAAATCTGCTGATGCCTTGAAGAGGGGACGTCTGAACAAGAGGAAAGCATCGGAGCTGACTCCGTCGTCTTCTGGCGATGAGTACGACTGCGTCGTGGAGGGCAGCAGGGCGGGTTACCACGGTGACGACAGCGTTGCAGTCGACTTCTCTAGTTTCCAAGAAGATCTGGACTTTGACTCGGATCCCATGGAGGAGTGTTTGCGGATCTTCAATGAATCCAAGGATGTGAAAACAGAAGACAAGGGACGGCAAGCTAAACAGGTATTTCTTTTTTTTTGCCATAGTGTTGCACTTTTGTTGTCTTGTCCATTCACCACATCCCGTTTGTTTTGTCATAGTTAAACATGCTGTGTTGCGCTTTCGCAGGCCTCCACGCATTCAGAGGACGATGGAGGCACAGAGAGCACTTTAACCACTCTCTTTCCCGGTCAGAAGAAGAGAGTCTCCCATTGTGTTTCCAGAGGAAGTGTAAGTTTATCACCTTGACATCACCTTGTCTTTCTCCGCGCTCCACTGCCGTCACGAGGCCAGTTTACGTTTGTCAGTGAACATGCAGTGTCTTATAACAATTCATAACAGCATTTTTTTACAGTTTGTGTACAAAACAGTAACCATTTGAAAGGTGAACAATGTTCTCATAGGGATTGTACAAAATGTGCACAAAGTTGTAAAGTTACAATACTCAGTGATGCATCAAATAAATGGTATAACCTGGAGTTTGCTCAAGAACCAGTTTCTTGAAGTGGAATTTAATCATTCTATGAAAACAGTTGCCATGTCTTTGTGTTGGGAACTCACTTCCTGTCTTTGCTCATGGAAGCTAGAGGTGGGAAGAGCAGCGAGGAGGAAAACTCCTGGTTACTTCAGTACTGTAGAAGCTGTTGTGATCTTGTTGTGTGCTGTTTTCACTGGTAGCACTTGAGGAAGCATGCACATGTACGCTGAAACAAAAAAGGAAGTAAACACTAGAAGAACAATATGAAAATATTGGTGCGGGGGAGGGTGGTGGGGATTTCCACTCATAAAGGCTGTAGCATTCAAATAGACCGTCTGATTTGACTGTAAGCAGTCGTCTGTTTCCTAAACAATCCGCTGAGATATTTGGCCGTCAGGTCATCTTTTGTAAAGGATGCTTCTGATGACATGGCGTTTCTAAACTTGTTTTTTTCTGGCCATATCATTTTAATGTATACTCAGTAATTAGATAGATTTCATGAATGGGTTATTTGCTGATAATTGTTGCAAATATTGCCTGCTTCATAGCTTATACTGTATATACAATTATATTACTGTACAGTTTGGTTCTTAACATGCACATTTCAGGTGCTTCAACCAAAACCACCTTACAGTCGCTGAGGTCATTTCTAGTGCAGGAAGCCAAAGAATAACATGTCTCAATCCTTGTCATTTCAGCATCACACTTTCTGTATTACAAAGCGGCTGTTTTCTAATAAAACGTGCCTCTGTTTTTATTAGACTGATGCACAATCTACAGCTGTGGTGCGGCCGTACAAGAGGCTGTCGGCCCAGGAGGTCTGCTACCAGCGCATGCAGATGTCACAGCAGCAAGCTGCTCAGATTTCTGCTACAGTCAAAGCTGTCTCGCAGAGCTCCACTTCCAGCTTTCCAGGAGAGAGAAAGAGAATCGCGCACCGTCCCATCCAACAGACAGCTTCCTCCAAAACAAGTATGATGCCTTCACTGTTAGGAATTCTAGCAGGATTCAGCTTTTTATTCTGAAGACAAGTATACCACTGCTTTCCCCCTTTCCTTATGGAACTATTACTTTGAGTAGAAAGATATATGTGTGTGTGTGTCTGACCAGGTCCAGCCAGTCGAGTGTTATCCCCCAGCCAGACCCAGCAGAAGGTCCAAACCACTGCTGGCATCCTGCCCAAAACCACGTCTACTGTCACACAGAAGAGGCTGGCACACACACCCACCATGAAGGTACGCACAATTAAAAGCTGACACTTTTCTGAATGTTTGTTCCGTGTTGTTGTGTCTGCACATTTCTCCCTGCATAGCCCTGAGAATGTAGTGGCAGAGGTGGGATAAAAGAAAAATGTTTGCTTAATCTGTAGGTGATGTACTCTCTTATTTACTCACTTACTTACTTTCTCTTTCTCTTTTGATCTTTTCAGAGTAGTTCAATGAAGCGGCCCGTCATCCCCACTGAGTTCGGTGCCAAAGTTCCCACCAATGTCCGCCAGCGTTACCTCAACATCTTCATCGATGAATGTGTTAAATTTTGCCCGTCAAAGGACGTTGCTTTCCAGATGGTATGATTAACACCCAGTTAACTTCATAACTCCTAGCTTGGCTTACAAACCATGTGCAGTGAACATAAAGCCATAATAATCATTATTTATAGGTGAACCAACAAATGTATTATTTGAGATGGTTATATCAATATTCCAGGGCCTTGACGAGGAGAAGCTGGTGTATGAGCGCAGTAGCAGTAAGAACATCTACCTCAATGTAGCTGTCAACACTCTGAAGAAGCTCCGCAGCAAGTGCAGCTCCTGCCCATCGGCTGTCACCAGTACGTCTCCTCCTCGGGTCTCACACAGCATAACATATAGTATCAAATGTGCCATATAGAGTATATTAAGATACACATTAGTTTATGTCCTTAGATGATGTGTTCAGATCACATTTCAGGTGTAAGTTCTTTGCTCTGTGTCTTTCTCTGCAGAGGACCTGGGTTTAGTCTCCAACAGGAGGGCTCAGTCCCACGAAGAAGTCCTCGGAGGTCGTCTTGCTGCTAAAACCAGCTTCACCGTCAACAGGATGGGCAAACAGCAGGAGGAGAAACTCATTGGTAATTGGGATTTGTCTTTCTTTCCTCGTCATCCAGACTTCCAAGTGTTCAGTTTCAGTGTTTTTTTAGTGTTTTCAGTTCTCTTTGTCTGAACATATTTTTTTTAAACATGTTTTTTCATGTCGTTCCCATTCGTCTCTCATTCTGTTTTTGTTCAGTCACCTGATCACATCCCCGAAAACATGCAGATCATACCTCTGATAAAAGCAAAATAGAGTCTATGTTTTCTGTGTCTGTTGAGACATTTAACAGTAATAGTGAAACTGTTCAGATAACCTTGTGGTCCTGTGGTCCTGTTTACAGCAAACATCCAGCCTCATGATCCAAAGTCAGAGGGAATATTCTTAGACAACTATGGCAATGTTGGAAGAACCATTGATTAGTGGAATTAACAGGATTCATTTTTAATTAATCGATAAATCCTTTATGTCAACAACCTTGACAGCACACATTTTTTCACATTCACATTTTAATATCTTTACTCATCGAAAGCTAGAGCTGAAATGATGAGTGAATTGATCAATTGAAAAATAAGCGATTAATGAGTAATAAATATGTGTTGGTTGCAGCCCTATTGGAGAACATCTGGGTACTTTAACTTTATATGTCAATATTGTGACGACTTGAATGGTTAAATACATTCTACATCCCCTGATTATGGTAGTTTTTGAGTGTAGAAACGAGTTGGTAACTCTAAACCAAACGGCCACAACATTTATCAGGTTGCGTTGAAAGTTTCTGACAACACACGTATGACTCTTTACACGCATAAGGACTTCTTATTGTGTTACAATTCCCACCGCCACTGGTTCCATCTTCTATGCATGTGTCTTTCCATTTTCAGTTTTAACATATAGTTGTGTGGAACTTGCCGTCTCTCCCTGTAGGAGCCACACTGTACAGGAAGCTGCAGGCGTACCTGATGACGGAGGAGCAGCTCCAGCTGCATGGATACCCGAGAACAAGCCCCGAGGCTGCCGGCAGAGCCGTCTTATACAACGTCCCAGAGAAAAAGGCCGCCACAGACCGTGAGCAACTGCATGACCCCACAGCTCTCTCACCCTTCACTGACGACCTTTACTAAATCACATGAACAATGCAATCAAGGAGTTCTTCCACACTCAGCTGACTCTAATGTGTTTCCAGCGTTCAACAAGATATGCTGTCGATGTGGGGCCGAGTATAAGATTAATGCCTATGGCAACTGTGTACGGAAGGAGGAATGCACCTTTCACTGGGGGCGATTGCGTAGACATAAAGGTAACTTTATTTATTGTAAATTGGTAGTAAAAAAAAAGAAAGAAAAAAGATCAATATTATGAATGGACTTTTATTCCCCCCTGTCTGCCCAACGTAATCTTTCCTGTTTTCTCTGTCAGGCGCTGGAGGCTGGGAGACCAGCTACAGCTGCTGTGCTGCAGCTGTTGGCGTTCCAGGTTGCCAGGTTTCCAAGGTATCATGCTTTTTAATTCACCTTCTCTGAAAGTTAAGAGGCCAGATATACTGTGTGGGCTCATGTAGACGTGCATTTCAAAAGAAACATATTTTCAAACGTAACATTGATGAATGTAATGCCAGGGTTCCCCCCAGGATGGTGTGAGATCTCAGACCCTCCGAAGGGGTCCTGGGGTGTGTGGTTGTGTGGCTCGATCTGCGACGAGCTTTGTGCTTTTGTTGTTTGGTAGAATGTATCTATTTAGTTTACTCAGATACTTTACTTAAGTACAATTTTGAGGTACTTTTACTTTACTTTATTATCATTATTTACTTTATGCTTCTAGTCCACTACATCTCAGAGGAAATGTTATTAGTTTAACTGCACTACATTTATTTGACAATATCATCAGATTTTTCATAAAAAAAAATAAATCAACTAATAAACTATTTAGTGGTTTGCAGCCTAATAATGAAGTATATAAAGTAGTTCAAAATTAACTCCACCATTACCAACCTTCAACATTAAAGTGATGAACTGTAAATATATTATTTCATTGCCATTCTGCATACTGAGTATACTGCATTTTAATGTTAATACTTTTGTAATTTTACTTAAGTAGCATTTTGAATGCAGGACTTTTACTTGTAACGGAGTATTTTTACACTTTAATAATAAACACATTGGTTATATAATTATGAATGGTGAGGGTACGGCCAAAAATCATACTGGTTAACGAGACAGGGTCTGTGTGTCGAGGGAGAGGGACACAGAAAACCAATGTAACTACAGTACCATAGTCTTACAGTTGTCATGACAACATAAAATCAGTAGCTGTCTAGAGAGATGGGAATGAACCTTTAATACCAAAATGTCCATCACACTCTGTCCCTTTCAAGGTTGTACTATTTTCTCTGTGAGACCTTCATGGCATTTATTACAATATCGGAATTGTATGTCTTTCAGTGATTCAGTTTTTTTTTTTTTTTAAACTGGCTATTTTGCTGCGTTCAATTTGAAACACTCATGTAAATCAAGCACATCCAGGATACCTACAATATGACTGCTCTCTTAGTGGTTTTGATGTAATTTTCTGCATGTTATTAAAACATTTTTATGCACAAACCCCCAGACTTAACACGTTTCTTGTTCCCACAGCAACATGTTCAGGATGGGCGTAAAGAGTCTTTGGAGGGCTACGTCACGACGTTTAGCAAAAATCTACCACCAGATGGCAATGGAGGGGTGTTTGCGTTGGACTGTGAGATGGTGAGTCAGACAGGTTTTAACCTGCTTATCTAAATGCACCAATGGCCTTAAACTGTCATCTTGTGTGTGAATTTGATTTTCAAATGTATTTATTATAGACCTGTGGAATACAAGTGAGACTAGGCGAGACAATTAACACTCAATCACGAGTAAAATGAACATCAAATTCATGATTTGTCCCTTTTTGTCACTCTTACTTTTAAAATATAAATCAGTTTTCTTTTCTCCTCTGAAACAGTGTTACACGAGGCAGGGCCTGGATCTGACCAGGGTGACGGTCATCGACTCTGAGTTGAAAGTCATCTACGATACATTTGTCAGACCTGAAAGCAAAGTGGTCGATTACAACACGCGGTGAGTTTGTTTCCTGCGACTCGACGCTGCGCAGGTTGCGTCTGCTATTTACTTTTACTGGAAATGGACTTAATAGTCAGTTGTGCCCCTGCCTTAAAGGTGTCTGACACAGTCACCCAGTATGTATATATATATCTCTTGTTTGTAATTCACAGATTTTCCGGTGTGACGGAGGAGGACTTGGAGAGCACCACCATCACTCTGAGAGATGTTCAGGCCGTGCTGCTCAGTATGTTTAGTGCTGAATCCATCCTCATAGGACACAGTCTTGAGAGCGATCTCCTCGCTCTGAAGGTATTTCATTCATCTGCAAGATTCTTTATTTAAATGATTCATTCAGTGGAATCCTGTCCCACAATGACGTTTTTGGTGTTTTTTGCTGCCTGTTACTGCAACACAAAGAAGTGTCCCCCAATCAGTCTTCACACCTTTATGTTCTCTTCACTTCACAAACAATAATGAATTGTTTAAATTGATTAAGTATGAACAGGATTCACACTAAAGGATGTGTTTGGAATGTTTTTTATAAAAACTAAATGTATTATAGGTTGGACTTTATTCTCAATACAAATGCAACACTGAGACAACAAAAATGTAGTTAAGCATCCGTGCAGAGTGATGTACATAGTGGTAATATATGGAATATACACTAAGGGATATTATAGGCTCAGATATATACTGTTGTGGAGCAGTCCTTACATTAGGCATAATATAAAGTGCAGGTATAAATACAAGTATATATAAAACAGTACGGCAACAAATATTACCACATTACCTAATTGATAAACATGATTGTGCTGTATGGAGTTAACGGACAATGTTGTTGTGATCAGAAGATTAAAGTTTTGATATTGGATTTCACTCCCTACATAAGTGACAAAAAGTTCCAGTACTGCTGAAATAAGAGAAACTCCTTGATGTAGCATTCTCTCTCTCTCTCTGTCTGTCTCTGGCCTTCAGCTCATCCACAGTTCGGTCGTAGACACGGCCATCGTGTTCCCTCACCGCATCGGCTTGCCCTACAAACGTGCCTTGAGGAACCTGATGGCCGACCACCTCAAACGCATCATCCAGGACAACGGTGGGAAAATCACGCAGAGCTAGTGGCAGTTTTATTGTTGCTTTTATAGACGTATTATCCATTCATTTCATTTTGATATATTATTATGATTTTTTGTTGAATTTAACTGAAATCTAAGCCAAATTACAAAACCATTTGAGTCCCAATAATGTGTAGAAATATCGTTTTGTGTGTTTGGATAAAAGTCTTCCAGCATTTCATTCCAGTTTCACACATCATACATAATCTCCTATCACATAGACGTGGCCCCGGTTACACAAACTGGCCCCTGAGCAGCAAAACCATATAATCTGCATGTGTAGCCAGCTCGTGTTTCCCTGCAAACAACAACAGATTAACTGATTGATCGGTCACTGTCAGTAAATCAGTGAACCACCGTCCGCAGGTTCAGACCTGCCAAGTTAAATAATATTTTCAAACATTACAGTCCAGTTAACGTCAAGTTTATCTGTATAGCTCAATGTCTTAAAGGGCTTCATAGGCCTGCAGCTGCAGTTCCCACCATAGGCATATCTTGCCTGTTTTTTAGGGGTATTTTAGCCCTAAATTGAGTCCCAGCACCCCTAAAAAATATTGCATGGATAAATGTAATATAAAAATAACAGTTGTGTTTTTTTAAATGCAAGTCCGTGTTTGACAAGCTTTAACATGCCCCCCTGCAAATAAAAGTACAGCAGTTTAGTAACTGTAGATATTTACTTTAGATGACTGCCTATATCTTATACATTTGTCTGTTTCTAACTTAGCAGTGCAGGCCTCTAAAGTTTCACTGCATTGCTGCCTTGACACCTGCAGATGTCACTGAACAGCAGTGTTAAAACCCATTTTAGTCCAATTTGCTGAAACGCCTCAAAGATTTAGAGTCGTGTTTCCCCAACACTATTTATTATGTATTCCTGAGGTATTAAAGTCTGTTTAGAACTAATGAAAACAGTTTCCGAGTCAAAGATCCCTGTGGAAAAGCAGAAGCAGACTTTTTGGGAAAGTCAACAGTGTTGCCATCCCTTCCTCATCTCTTCACTTTCATATCCTTCAGTTTTAGCCTAGTTTTTTCATGATCCCAAGACGTCTTTTCCTCTAGCATCACCGTGACGTTGATATTTATGGTGTTGAGTGAAATGTCTTCACTATTGGATAGATTTGTTTCATGTTCAGCGCCGCGACGTTCAGATACTAACTGGCTTCCTGTGTTTCCAGTGGAGGGCCACGACTCGAGCGAAGATGCGTCCGCCTGCTTGGAGCTGATGTTCTGGAAGATCAAGGAGGATGCAAAGGTTAAAAGATGACCTCTGACCCCTCTGCTCCACTTTACTCAACTCAACTTCCCGCGATCTTGTTGTTGTCAGGGAGACGGAGAAGTTCAGGCGGCCCGCACCTGCTTTTTTGCTTCCTGCTGTACTGAACAGGAAGAACTGCCAGTCCCATTAAAGCAATAGGAGCCCAAAATACCAGTGTTTTCATTTGCTTATTAGTATTTCAGTTCTAAACAACTTTAGCTACAAATGTATATCTGTTTATTTTGAGCAGTGTCTCTTTTAAGGCATCAAACCATTTATAAATAGCCCCTTTCTGTAGAGGATCCACTTAAAATGCCAGGGCATTGTCCACTGAACAATGATGATGACTATATCATACCAGGCTGTGTCTTCAGCCCAAATTGCACTATAGAAATGCTCTTGTTGTGTCGGGCCCACGTCCGGGTATTTCATCTGTGTGATGAAAGCATTCACTTCTAATGAACACGTTTCCTGTCCTTAGTTACACTTAAGTGCATTGATGTCTTAGTCTGTTTAACATTGCTATGTAAATGCACTTGTGTTTTTCACATTGTACCTCGTTTTCTCCTCACTGATGTTGGTTGGCTCTCAAACCGGACTAATCCTATAATACTTGATCATATAAAAGCAGAAATGTAAAGTATCTGCTTCCTACCTGTTTGGTATAGTTGACAGAATATACAACCACTGCATTTCAGAGCAACGAGAAATTGGTGATACTATAATCACCAGCGTCTCTTGTGTCATTTGCACTGCATGAAATAAATCCACAGGAACCATAATGATTGCAGGTTTGACATGTTTTTCCTCCACAAAGACGACATCAAGTTCAGTATTGTTGAATTAGGCCTGGGGTATTAATCGTAAACTTTACTTTACTTTACTGAGTGCCAGCTAACCTGTGCTGTTTTTATGTTGAAAATGACTGAAAAATACTTGAGTGCTGTAAATATACCATGTTTCCTTTTGTATTTGTTATTTTTTTGGTTGTGTATCTTTTTCTATTAAAAGGTATTAGTTAAAAGAAATGTTGTGTCTCCAGAGTATGTAGATTAATGGACTGTAAAAAATGTTTTAGATATTTGTACTTTCCCTTTTATGCTGCTTCATACTTCTACTCCACTATATTCCAGAACAGATATTGTACTTTACTGATGAGCATTTATCCAATTTACAGGTTATTTGGCTCAGAAGATTTTCCATCCAGAACATTTGATCCGTGTATCACTGATTGAACTACGCAACAGCACACACAGAATCATTTTAAGATGGTTCAGCTGAACGTGAGGTCGCCCGCTCCCTTAAATGTGAGTTAACTGAGCTTAAGTTGAATTGGTTCCATGTTGTCTGATAAGTTAACATGTAAAACTAGCTGAGTTGAGTTCACTAAATTAAAAATGTTAAGATAAAGAAAGAAAAAGACAGGTTTCTAATATTCTGTGATCCTTTTTGTTCTTTAGGAGTAAAGACTTCAAGTACACAACAACTAAGTTAGCAAGTAAGTGGTTTAAACTTAACTTGAATTGAATGAAACTGTTCTTTTGATAGTCAAAGTACATTTTGCAGATCATAACTTTGTTTCAGGACTTTAACTTGCTTTTTGAGTATTTGTACACGGATTGATCATTTTGCTCCAGTTAAAGATTATTCGACCTCTGCTGCACAAATAGTTTTTGACAGTGTGACAGCTTTTTCTGGGTGCTGTGCCGGGCCTCTTGCGGTCTATATGTCCCTTTTAACAGCAGGTGCAGCGGCCGTAATTCTCCTTTCTTCAGCAGATGTGTAAATTGGGAAAAAATGGGAGAGAAATGCTAAACTGAGAGGCCCATCTTTTCTTCGGTGTGTTTGCTTGTTAAGCTCCTCCCGTCACATGTCAGTATGCATTTCCCCAGGCCGGGCCACGGACCCCAGGTATTAAAAGAGCCAGTTAGCTGGGATCAATACCTACACAATGTTCCAGTGACAGGGAGGGGGGCTTCCTAGTGTTTATTGAGTGTTGCAGAGATTTTGAACATGTGGAGCAAAGCAGCTTAGAGGGGTCGTCTTCATTATCAAATTCGATCAGTGCCTCTCTTTCTCTCCCCACCCGCGATCACCTTTGACGAGCGGGGGTCACGAGGGGAAAGCTGCAGGCCGGGGCTCCCAAACAGACCCCATGCTGAGAGATGAAGATCTACATTATCTGGGTGAGAGCCGGAGCAAATAAACACTTTACTGCCTGCAGACTGGAATGATTAGTCGATTCATTGATGAGCTGATCCACAGAAACTAAACAGGCAACTATTTTTACAATCGATGAATCGTTAAATTCATGCCAGAAAATCGCTGGCTACACCTCCTGTTTCCAAATGTGAACACTTGTTGGTTTTCTGAATCTAATTGATTGAAAATAAATGATTGAATCAATAAAATAATGCTTGAAAAATAATCAGTTTTCCAGCTCATGGTATTTTTACGGCTGCAGCTCATAATCATTTTGATTCTTGTCAACTATTTTGTTGATTAATCATTCTATCTAAAATCTACAACATGTGAAGAAATTCACAATTTCCCAGAATCTTAAAAGACGTGTTCAGATGTTTGTTTTTGTTTTGTCCAACCATTCCAGGAATAGAGAGAATACATTTTTTTTAATAGCAAAAGTGAGTCTGTACTTTCTTACACAATAATTACTGTATTTTAAAATCCTACATCATCCCATCCATGCACTGCAGAAGGTGGTTTAAAGTGCTTTTGTAGAATCCAGATACTTCTTAAAAGACACGATGCATGTGTAGACTCATTCCTTGAATGCATGAGAAACATTGGAAAGGGCAAACAAGTCAGTCATAGTAGAAAAGAGGACGGGGAGCCATGAAATCCAGAAAAGGGAGAATATTTAATATGCTAAACATGTGCGTAAGTACAGGCACTTTGTGCCATAATGTTTGAAAATATTTAACTTTAATATTCTTTCTTTCATAACTCTTCAGTTTGGATGAAGCCCCTAAATCTTTGTTTACACAGTTGGTATTATCACTGGGTCTTAGAAGATGGTGCTGAAAGGACGGTGGCTTAAACAGGTCAGGGTCTGTTTTCTCTCTCTGTTGGTCCGAGTTCACCCCTTACACCCCAGCCTGGACCACTGTGGGTGCCCTTGACCCTTGGGACACCCACAGCTGCCCGGCCCCCTCCCGCTCTCTCTTTAATCTATAGCACTCTCGCCAATTAAGAGACTGATCTTTACTCAGTCCTCTGTATTGATCTGTTGGTGTAGCTGCTTATCGCGGCGCTCCCAGGGGCTGCGTGGGACATCATTAGAAGCTAATTGGAAGGTAATAAGTCTCGAGCTCTTATTATTGGAGTCTAATGCATTTCTCAGACTGATTTGAGATCAATAAGAGCAGACTAATGGATTGATATGTTCACTTGAAATGCTCTTCTCATTTAAACCCTGCACTCTGAGCCACAGCCATGTATCTGTGTGTGCATTTGAGATTTTTTTGTGTGTGTGTACTTGGTGTGTTTGCAACCAGGTCAATGTCACTTTAAGCCCCGAGTGTGTCATAGCCAGTGTCAGGCCTCACAGCGTGATCCTGGGGCTTAAGAAGACTGATTTACCCACTGCCTGCTCTCCCTGTCTCCGTCAGGTCAAAGGCCAGGCGGCCCCATCGATTCCCCCAATGAAGAAGTCTTTAGCTCTCCCCTCTTCGGCCCACATGCTCCCGGACTATCATCGCAGCCCCCGAAGGCCCCTCGATTGTGTTCTGCATGCCGATCGATCCGGTTGGTGTCTGAGGGGAGCCTTCCTTTGAGATAACTGACAACTACAAAGGTCCCCTCCTGACAGGCCCTTGTCAATACAAATTTCCACTATTGATAAGTAATTAAAGAAAGCCTGAACATACGGGGAGGATTGCTCTCTGAAACATCTGTTAAACAGGAGACATTAACAAAAACCTCTTTGTGACTAAAGAAGAAGCGAAGAAGAAAATGAACTGCCTCTTCACCCTCATTTACTTCAGCTGCCTCTCACTTTCCACCAATGCAGATTTTCAATGGACTGCATTGAGTCTAGAGCTAGTCAGGGATTTATTAGTCAATGGGCAGAAAATAAAGCAATAACTACTCGTCGTTTAGGTAATTTTTCAGGGAAATGTGCAAATAATTCCAACTACCAGGTTCTCGATCGTGAGGATTTGCAGCTTTTCTGTGTGTTTTGTGACCTTAAATCAAATATCTTTAAAAAGTGGAGAGGTTACTCAAAATCTTCAGCCTTATCTTCACTCTGAACCAAAAACAGAGACTTTTATGGCATAAATGTCCCAAAAATCACATGTTCCAACTTCTGAAATGATAACATTGATGTGTTCTCCTCTGATAATAAACTACTTCATAATATTAAAAACATCTACATTAAATCATTAACAAAGAAGTTTAGTTAGCTAAGTTAACTCTATAACAAGTGGTCGGACCAGTCAAAGAGAAATTTCACAAACTGGCAACCTAAAACTGTTCTTTTTAATGGCTTATGAATGGATTACTAAATGATGTCTTAACCATTATAAATGAAGGTATTGTTTAGTATCAAATGCTTTGAAATAAATTCAGCCTCACAGGAACATATGTGATAGGGCTGAACTTTATTTTTTCTTAATTTCCTTACTGTAATTCCCTCTCGCTGTGTGACAAGAGTTATTAAACCTGCCCAAGTTTCCACCTGCTCAGTGGTGGGACTGTTGTCAGTGATGTGACTGGGCCTTTTGTCTTTTATTCACTGTAATCCTTGCATGTGTAAGTGGATCCTCTAAGAGTAGGATAACTCCCTTTAAGTGGGTTTAAACACTACAGGAGGGACTCAAATCCAGTAACTTCTCATTTACCTCTGCACCTAAGTCTTTAATGCAAAACACTCACATCCTGGTGATTAGAGCTGCAGCACCGAGGCCTGTTTCTCGCTTTAAATTTACCAAATTGCTGCTTGACTTCATGGAATATGATGATGTTGTTGTTTAGAGAGTGTTATGTTGGGATGACAGGGCTAATTGGAGAGGCCATTACTCATTTGGAGTGAACCCTGGTCGTCTTAATGGGTAGGAGGTGAAGCCCTGCGTGGCCCATAGAAGGGGTAATGATCCAGGGAGGAGGGGGCGGCGAGTGAGTCAGTGGTGGTGGATCTGGGATGGGGAGGGTCACACACAACCACCCGCTTTGTGTGCCTCTAATCCCCCCAGCCAACACAGCTTTGGCCAGGTTTCATCATGAAAGTGCCATGAAATAACTACTTTTTTTTCTCCTCACAGTAAATCTCCCTTAATCCTGCAGGCTGCGGAGACAAAGGCCTCTGGGACCGAATCCTGGAGCTTTTAGTGGGGCTGAGGGGCTGGCCGACAGAGCCTCTTCTAAATGACTTATTTCTATCGGACACTAATATAGCTTGACAGCCAAGAACGGCGAAAGGAGGAGGAGAAGAAAAAAAACCAGGGGGAGAAAAAAAGAGCACAAACATTTTCACATATTTTGGAAGTCTGAGCAGTTGATTGTTTGCAAGTATGAGAGGAAGAAGTGAACCACGGATATTTGTGCACACCCTCAAGAACACAACTGTCACGGCATCTGACATGTTTATCTGTGATTGTTAATAAAATAATAACCATTTCTTTCTATGTCAGTTGAATGGAGTGGAGGAATGTACCTGTAGCATCTTATTTATCCTCATGTTTGTTTGTTAGATGTTTTGTTAGAGAAATGGCTCTGCAATACCGACAACAAGTTGCACTCACAGGAAAATTCACTTTTAGGGAATTGTTACTCTCAGTTTTCCTCATGTAAAGTAAAAACAATTCAATCAAATTCAAGGAAATACACTTTGAAGCTGATTTAGAGGATCAATAATCATCAAGTAAATGTAGTAAAAACTAAAATATTTGCCTCCTTAAGTAATACTTTTTTTAATGAGATTAATATGACTTTTTCTGAAATGGTGTATTAAAAGTAGAAAAACAAGATCAAGATCCATTAAGTGGCTGTTCTGGAGCTTTCAATCATATTACATGATCTTTGTCAACAAAAATGGAGTTTGTCCAGTTGTGGTGGCACTGCAGATTTCACATTTCACATTTTCAGAGCATGTTAAGGACTTTTGGTCCATCAGCTCATCTCAACGTGTTAGCAAACAGACAAAAAGCACTCAATGAACCTCGTGAAATAGTCAAGCAAATTTGAACTGTATGGTAAACAACACATTATCTTTTATAAGCTTAGTATCTGTGAAACAATAACTGACTCTAACTGTCAGGTAAATGCAGTAAAAAGTTATTTTAAGTAGTATTCATCTCTAAAATGTATTGGAATAGAAGTAAACAGTGGGAATAAAATGGAAACTTAAAAACTATAATAAGTCAAGTATTTGAATGAGAGGTCAAATTTGACTTGAACCACTCTATTTAGCATGATCATATTCAGCAGTATATGGAAACATCTAATGAACTGATTATAATAGATACAGATACATGTGCTTAATTCAGACTATTCCTGCACTAAACAGATAATGGTAAAACCTAGTTGAAATAATATAAAACATAGAAGAAGTTAAATTTGTTGATAAACACAGTCTACTTAGAGTTGATATGTCATTTAAGATGTAAAGGATACATTATACTGTGCAAATGAATGTTGTGTGGGTAAAGTATGATTTTTTTAAAAGTAATTAGTAATAAGTCAATCAATTGTAGTAAAAAAAAACTTAATTAAAAAGTATGAAGTTCATACCGAACCTAAAAACACAATTAAATCGAGTAAATGCAGTCAGTTACTTTAAAAGTGATGAGGTTAGATTCAAGTCTTCATTTGTTGACGTTTTTCTTCTTCTTTTTTTCTTTTCTTCCTGTTTTCTATTCCTGGGAAGACTTCTAATTTAGCTCAGATGGATTTTTTAAAGAAATAATTCTATTGAGGAGGTTCAGATTAACTTCACACGGTGACAGTTTATGGGCAAAATATGGTGCCTGTTAGCAAAACAAACCCTTAGAGAGAACCCCCCCCCCCCGAGGGGAGACTGTCAAAGCCAGCGGTCTGGGAGAAAGAGGACCGAGAAGGAGAGCACAATCAAAGGCTGTTATTTTGAATCTGTGCTGCCTCGGAGATTAGCCGACCACATTGTTGTAATTGTTTTAACGGGAGGGAATGAAACGCTCGCTTATAGGGGGATCCCTGGCATAAATCTCTCAAGTTCAATAGTTTCAAAAAACTTGAGCTCCTTGCAACCCCCCTCTCCCCTCATCCCACCTAATCCTGGCTAATACCTTTCTTTCTATTGGCTAATGGCTGAGGGGAGCCTGGGTAAATGCTTCTTAAATTGTCGTGGGTGAGAATGGTTTCGGGGAATTAGATGCGTGCCTCGACAAAGAGCGCTGGTGTGCGAGGAGGATTTAAGGCCCAAACGGGACTAGGGGATACCGGACTACACAGCTCTCAGCGTCCGGACTCTCGCATTGGATCTCAGGTAAACAGCACCGGACAGCCTGGCAGTTTGACCGACGTTTGTATCTCAGAATGACGGAGAATTCTTACGTTTGAAATCTGATTTTGAGTTGTTAAAAAAATCGGACTATTTGAGTTAAAAATCCCTCTTTTATAGATTAAATTTGGGGTTCTAGGAGGCTCCTATTCAATATTAATACTGTGTGGAGCACTGATGAATCCCTCTACAAATAACTAATGTTCTGTTGTCGGCTTCCTACACTTGATCAAACTAACAGAAAATAACGTCTTTATGTATTATTCTGCAGTAATACTCCCTTCTCTCGTGAACCTTAAACAGGCGAGTTTATTATTCCGCAGCAAGGCGATTCAAAATGCTTTAACGCCAAAAACAAGCGTATCTATTCCGTTCTATAGACTTTACCTGGTGTTTGTGTATAAAATTATACGCTGATGCGGTGAGTGTTAAACTAAAACTTTGTGCTTTCCTTAGATTCAGTTGAACTCCATGAATTTCTGCGGGACGTCCAGCGGCGTGTATCCGCTCCGCGGAGTGAACTCCATGCTGTTCGACCTGCACCACCAGATGGCGGAGCAGTACCACGTGTTCTCCGCAGCCAGCCCCGCGGCGCACACGCTCTCTGTGGCGGAGAGACTGGCGGGTGGGTCCTCCTGGTCCTGGAGCCCTTCAGGCGACTGAGAAACGGAAATCTAAACAGTCTTAGTCTGATGACTGTGCTGCTATGTAATGGTTAAACATGTGACTACACAAGTATGTTTATTTAGACGTTTAAAACGCTTTCATGTGTTGGGGGTATGTGGTGGGGAGTAACTCCAGTAACACATTTAGTCAATTACACCACTTAAAGAGTGATTCCATTTGCTGATACTAGAAACTTCTACTCCTCTACATTTCAGTGGCAATCATTGTGCCTTTTACTCCACTGGATTTATTTGAGAGCTGTAGTCACTTGGCAGATTAATAGAAAATATAATTAACAAATAAAATAAGATGTATTATTGTTGGTCCTCTGAGGTGAATTAATAAACTACGTTGCCCAGCATCTTTGCTGCAACATTATTAGCATCATTGCTTATAATACAATCATATAATGGAATACATTATTCTGAAATACAACATTCCACACACTTTTGTCATAATAAGTAAACATTTAAATGCATGATTTTTACTTGTAAAATTGTATTTTTACACTGTAGTATTGCTACTTTTATTCCAGTAAAAGATCTGTGTACTTCTTCCAACACTGGTTACTTTGCAAAGCAAGATTACCTATATAAAATATGTGATATATATAGGGATCGGAAAAAACGACACATCAATGCATTTTGTTGCATTATTGTGTTGATGGCGTGTGAAAATTATAAATGTGGCACCTGTAATGGATTAATTATTTTTGTTACTTCACTTAATTTTTTTTATACTTCCAACACTCCTTATATCTGGCATCCTAATACTAATATATAAGTACTACAAAGCCCAAGTCACACTTACTGATTTATTTGGTGATGACGTTTTGTTTCTCTCTGTCCTTCCAGAGCTCATTCTGGAGGCTCGATATGGCAACCAGCAGAAGCAACGCCGCAGCCGAACGGCATTCACGGTGTCGCAGCTGCAGGCTCTGGAGAAAGCCTTCCAGCAGACTCAGTACCCAGACGTTGGCATGAGAGAGAGGCTGGCAGTCTGCATCAACCTACCCGAGGCTCGCATTCAGGTGAGAGCACCACACTTATCTCTCATATGATAAAAACTGCTAACTGCTTTCGTTGACGTCTTTATTTTGGTTTTCATATCAGGATTGCCTCTATGTTTCTACCCGTGTTCAGATTTTTAATCAATCTTTTAAAGTTGGTTTCCTTTTAAATCTGATTTGTTTATAAAGCACTTTGACACTGCCGTGGGGAAGATACATAAATAAATACCTTCGCCGTTTCCTCTCAAGGTGTGGTTCAAGAACAGGAGGGCAAAGTTTCGTAAAGGTCAGAGGTGCTCCCCTCTCTCCAGAGACCACAGTCAGGAGGAGGCGCCGCACGGCAGCAAGGAAGTAAGGACCGAAGACAAACAGGACGTCACCGCATCACATATTGATAGAAACATCCCTCCTCGTCTCTGTCCTCCTCCTCCTCACGTGGATAAAACGAGGGATGGCTGCCCGCCACTCGCTCCTACAGACTCTGATGTTTCGCGATGCCCCCTCCGACTACACTCACCTCCACTTTTCCCCTTCATCGCCGGGGAGTGCTACAGCCACCCGCCCCACCAGCCGGTCGTAGGAGTGCTGTCCAACGAGCTCACCCTTCCCCCGGTGTTCTGGCCCATCATACAGCAGCACAGCTCGGCACTGGGGGCTCATTCATCGTCAGTTACTAAAAACTGTAGCTTCTCCCTTCAGACTGCTTGTTCCAATAAAGCTGTGCCTCACCCTCACCTGGGGCTGCAACTGTAGACCTGTACCTACATATGCCTACAGCCCAAGATCCCTGCTCCTTATGGACTCATGTACACCTGTGTGGGAAAAGACAAGGTAGAGAAGCACTTACTACCTTGTTCCTGTAAACCTGACTACAGGCAGACTGTTTTATTTGAAATGTTATTGAATGTCCGTCTGTCTGGGATGCAAAGGGTTTGGATCTGCTTGAATTACTAACATCTAGAGGTTGCTTTTAATTTGTCATTGAAGTTGCTTGAAGGAGGCATCACAAGCAGTGTAAATATTTAAAGATATCGTCATCTCCTTTAACATTATTTAGCTGGCTACACTGCCAATAGCCACACAGTAATAATGATGGTGAAAGTGTTTGAGAGAAGTCCCACATTGTAACTAGGCACTGCAACAAAATAAAATGATTTGTACCTGAATTCTCTGTTGTTGTTTTTTCTTTTGGGTATTTGGCTGGGTGATGATTCAAGTGCATAACAGTGAAAGTGACTGAAACATGTTATTATTTAAGTCTTTTATGCATGATTTTCCATATATCTGCCATACCATGATATATATCAATATATTATTTAATACATCAATGACACCTGTGGAGTTATTTTAGATAACACAAAGAGTCTTAACTTTGGAGCACTTCTAGGAAGGAGTGATTTATTTGTCTATGGACATTTTCCTCTTTTTAAATGTATATACTTTTCAGCTGCTGAATGGAGACCTACAATATGATCAAAATATCATCTACAATTTTAATCCATGTTATGTGAGTTTGATTATGGCATAAGATAATAATTGCATGTATTCCCAATTAGTCTGTGAATTGTTTTATTGATACATGGAGTTAATAAACTTGTCATAAAATAATGAAACAATGCCCATTATATTGCCCGGAGTCCATGTCAAGATATTTAAAGCAGTCCCATGTTTACTCCATTGCAATTCAGAAGGAAATGTGTAAAAAAAAAATTACTAGTGATTTTACTAATTCAGTTAAAAAAATACAAAATATAATCAACCAATTCATTATGGTGTATTATTATTGATTAAAATAAAAATATATTGATGGCTAAGGGAAGCATCATATTTAAATGAAGTATTCTGAAGTACTTTTTGGTAATTCATGTATATTGTGATGCCAAAGCATCTGAGGTTTTACTCTGGTAAAAGTTTGAATGGATAACGTTTACTTGTACTCAAGAATTTCCTGTTTAAGTACAATATCTGAGTACTACTTTCATCTCTGTTGACTCAAAAATATCGACTGCAGTCACACAGCCTGCCCGTGGCCAAAAATATCGTGTTTGAATGCATCAATGTATTCACACCGTTTTATCTTCAGTTGTATGAAGAGTGTAAATGTGTCAATAACTCCACCAGTTGAAAGCAGCATACTCAATGAGCTACGCAGGTCTTGCTTTATTCCCTAAAACCAGTTGCGTAGGTTTTTCAGCGCAGCACAGCGCGAGCCGGCGTGACGCTGTGCCTGCCTGGGTATCGGCAGCTGAGGGAGGCTTAAAGAGACAACAGCGAAATTAAAGCAACTTGAGGGCGAGAACAACGAAATGAGAACGATACCCACACACGAAGAACCATGACTGTGTTTCGATAGCTGACATTTAAAGGTAACACGATTCCCTTTGGCATCAGCAATGTATCCGTAACTGTTGTTTTTAGGACATCGTCCCGCCGTGCGTTACCGTTCCTGCTAACGTTTCTTGCGCTAGCTTGCTAAATAGCTAGCTAGCGAGCTAAACCCGAGATCCCGGGCTGCCGTTGGTGTGCAGTCGGTTGTTCGGGATTAAGGAGTTGCCCGGCAGTGGTCAGGGTAATGGCTATAGCCCGAATCTGAACTCCATTAACGATACTCTCAGGTGAAACTACGACCACTTTTATCGTAACGTTACTCCAAGTCGGTGACATTAAGTAGTTACGACGTCGCTGGGGACGTTGTTATTTCTCAGTTATTAAGCATTTACTAATTTACAGATTAATCTAGCACAGGGGATGGCAATCAATGAATAGTATATGCTATTTATGTGTTGAATTGTTCAATTTTGTTTCTCGGTTACAGTTGGTAAACTAGCTTGTGTTATCGTCATGATACAGTGTTGTTAACAGATTAGCTCATGTTCCATCGTTAGCTGTTTTTTTTTTTAAATCAGGCGTTGGGCCAAGAGTAGCGATGTTTTAGGTACTTGCTAGCTTAGCTTACTGCTATGTGGAATGTCGATTACAAGCTTGCTGCAACTTTTGAAGATATATGTATGTTCTATGTTAATGTTCCGCCGATGATGTTTTTACAACGCACAAGAAAATGGTAAAACGCAAACAAACTGGTCGCGATAGAACGATATCGTGCAAACATGAGCTTGCTAACTGAGGGTAGCCTGAGAGTATCTGGCCTTGTCCGCCGAACCAGCTAATTTAATGTTATCCCTCGGTTTTCTGAAGACACTGCTGACCGGGTTTGCTTGTCATATTGTGTGTGTGTGTGTTTTCTCATATCGTATTGTAAAAACAAATTGTGGGCAATCAAAGAGAGGAAATTACTACTTTGAAACACACAAAACTAACAGCTAGTGGTAAATGACAGCTGCCAAGCACTATTCTGTAACGTAGCCAGTTAGCATTAGCTATTAGCTTGCATTAATAAAGGCTTAAATGGCATATTTTTATGAATTATTTTTATCACCGGGAAAGAACATTTGTCATCGTGTTCCGGGTACTAATGTTAATGGTCGATTTGAGGCTTTTTGTTGGTATTTGGATTCATATTGATGCATATTTTTGAAATCGTCGTGTTGCTGTTAGCCGAATGCAACACTAATTGCAGCAAGCTGACATAGGGTTTCGTATTGGCAAAATATCATTCATGTCTCTGTATTTGTAGGTGCCATCTCAAAAACTGGAATATGTTACTACTCAGTCAGCATCTTTTAAACAACTTGGTAGCTATATCACACAGCTGAAACCTAAAACAATACACAACTTCCTGAAATGAAAGATAGACGTGTGGGCCAAGATAGCCAGGAAGTTACCTGAGACAGTAAGTTATTTAGACCTCTGTTGTTTCCCAGGAACATCTATATCCTTTCTCATATTCAAACATTGTCATACTTGTTTTAAAAGCATGGGCTGTAGTTTTGGGTCACCTTGACAAAAAAAGTGCTTGTCGTGGTGGATGTTGCCATTTCGGTGGTTGTTGTGAACATACCCACCTACATATTTGAATTCTATATCTTGTGACCAGGCAGGCTAGTGTCTTCTCATTTTCGACAGTAAGTATTGCCATGCAGCATGCTACAAGGAAGACACAACAGGGTAATGATTGACTGCTAACTGGTTTATAAAAGTGTTATAAAACTTTTTCAGGTGGGCTGATTGCATTAGTGAAACAGACATATAATGGGTTTGGTCATTGTTATTAACTCGCACCTGAAAACATTTCAGACAGTAAGTAGTGTATTGTAGCATTTTTTATACAAAATTGCCTACTCATGAAAATGTCTTCTTTCCAATTATTTGTGGACAAACTGAAAAATGTACAAAGATATCATGTGTGAGAGATTTTGACAAATATTTTAAATCAAACAATACTCTTTATCAACAGCATACTTGTCTGATAATACTGTATTTTAGTCCTGTGATTGCTATATTAGTTCATAGACTGTCAGATACAGCTGAGCTAGCTGTAGACTAGACTGTATCCAAATCCTTTCAATAGTATCCTTCACAATGATGCAAATGTTAGGATGAGACGAAACATTACAACATTCATTGATCCGTGTAAGTGCCTTTCCATAGGAAAGAGTAGCTGCCAATTACTAGTGCTTGCATTACCTGCTCTCTGGATGGAGACATCTGCATGTGATTGTTAGCGATAAGCAACACGGAGATGGTCATGTTACACTGTCAATGAAAAGTGAAATTGTGGTTGTGATTGAAGTCTGTGTATTATGGCATAGTTTCATATATTGACGCTGTTTTACTTTTGAAATCCTTATCTCTCCGATGTGTATTTCTACACATACACTTATTTTTGTATTTATCTGAGGATCTACACAAAGCTGTGGATGATTGAGCCTAAAACTTGCTCAAAAGTGTTGAAACAACATGAGATACATTAGTCTCATTTATAAAAATACAACTGTGATCTACAAAATATCTGCAAGGCACCATGGTTTAGGCTTTCAAAGAATAGGTTTAATTGTAAAATATGTTTTCTCATGCCTTATTTCCCCTGTGGAATATTTCCGCTCTTATCAATTTCTTTATTGAATTTGCCTTGCGCCAGTCTGGAGCAAGATCTTATTTCAGCTGTAATAAGGAACTGCCACAGTAGACATAATTTGATCTTCAAGTAAAAGGTTAAAGTTTTATTCTGAAAATGTTAATCTCTTCATAAATCATGACCACAAATTGTTATGGATACAGATAATGATTGATTCATTTTTCCAATATTTCTGTCCATATTGTTTGCTTCGCAGACTATGGCTATATAGTGGTTGACAGTACAATTCATTGTAAGTGTAGAATGGGATAGCTACTTAAGAGGGTATCTCATCTACAGTAAGTTAACGTAACAAACATCTTTTTCAAAATGTCAAATGGTAAAAGAAGATATTGCAAGATATTTGTGACAGTTGATCTGTGTTGTTGTATATACAGATAATAAACTAGGTTCTATCTGTTTTTGCTTTTTCAGATATCCAGTTGACATCAGACCCACCAGCTGCCGGTCGTTCTCATCGCTGTTTTCTCTGACCCCAGGTTGCCACATCTGTTGTGGCCCTGCAACATGGAGAGCATCCACTGTGTCACTGAAGGCTGACCAGAGGGAATGAGGCACTCCAGGAGATGTTCCCAAGTGGCCTTGTGGATGCAGTAGCTGGGATTTGGAGTGCTTTTTTATGACTACTATTGTATGTGCGTCTGTGGGCACATCCTAGCACCACCTGCCTATTCTTCAGGCAGGGGCATGCTACTTTGAGACTGGAGCTGGAGAACACAAGAAAGGAGCCCTTCTAGTAAACAAGGAACACAAAGTAAAAAGGGAATCACTCATCAGAAGAACTGTCTGATAGACACGTGGGGCACTTAAGCTCATTTAAGTGTCTTCTGAACCATTTTAACACCACCACCTTTCCTCTGTCCTGTGAGATTTCATCTCCCTCCCCCTCCCGAAAGCGCCCTCTGTCGTAATTGGAGATTCTATGATTTGCATGGCTGGAGAATAACCGTGGAGAGGCCAGGGTATCACAAGCTTATGGATTTTGATAAGAGAGGGGGCAAGGGAGAGACAGAGGAAGGGAAAAAGATGTCTAAGACAGCAGGCAGCAGGACTGGACATGGGGGCCGGAGTTCAGGGACCAATTCTGGAGTTCTTATGGTTGGCCCAAACTTCCGTGTGGGTAAAAAAATTGGCTGCGGGAACTTTGGAGAGCTACGTTTGGGGAAAAATCTCTATACTAATGAATATGTGGCCATCAAATTGGTAAGTGCACCTCAGAGTTGATGAAGTAACTCACAATTCCACATATGCACCACACAACTGTTCTGGTACATCTCTGATATCAGTCCATAACCTCTATGAAGAATCATACTTACCTGTTTTTATTCTTTTTTTTGTCCTTCAAATTGTGCTAGGTTTATTTTAATGTGCAGCAGACTCCCCTAGTGCATTTGACTCCATTGACCTAAGAGGGTCAGGCACAGGAAGTAAATAAGAAGGGTCCCCCTCTCCCTCCCACCACTAGTTGGCCCCATGTTCTGTTAATGAGTCAACCATTCCCTGCTTGTCGTTATCAAAAAGGTGAAGAAGACTAGACTGGATAATATGTTAAAGTCAAGCTGAAAGGACATTTCAAGAATATATAGCTTCTGTAACGTGGCATATTTCTGAGTGAAACAGGATAGGCAGACAGATTTGATTTGATCATTGAAAGGATTAGTATACAACCGTCTCTAACCCTGTGCAGTGCTGAAGTTATAGACGTATTAATGGATGGATGTCGTTATATTATTGGTTGAAATTGATTGGTATTAGCTGATGTATGCATGCATCATATTTTGTTTTCCAGAAAGAAAAAGATAATGGATTTTGATATAACATTTTAAGAAATAGATTTTTTCCCCCTGCATATATATATGGTTAAATAGATACACAATATGACTGGGGATGTGATCTAAAAGGGTTTTCACAGAACAGGCAGCTCTGTTATAATTGACAGCTCAGAGGGTGGAACCAAAGTAGAAAGGAGGTCAACAATTGGATGAAAGTTACACCTTGGGTATGTGTGAATTTCGCAACATAAAATTGATGATTTTCAACTTCTACCACCCCTACATCATCCTCATATTCATACTGGGACATGTTATGAAGTGAAAACAATGTTGAGTGTATCTCATACAAGCGTTGTTTATCTGGATGGCTCTGATTGAACTTTGAAACCAGGAAGCAGTCCTGGTAACAAAGTCCAATCAGAGAACATTTGGCCAATGGGATGCAGCCAAGGGCACATAAAGAGAAAGTGTGCTTGTTATTAAGGTCACCAAAATGAGACGCTCAATGAACTTGATATTAGGGCTAACTCCGCCAAGGCGACTTGCGTAAACTGGAAGCCAGACATTAATAACAAATGCACCCAGAACCTGCTTCGTGCTTGGGACGCAGAGGGGATTTAATATCAATGCACAAATGTTAATGGCTTTTATTAGAATAATACGGTAATTTCAGATAAAGTAATCAACACAGTGATTTTCACAAGGTTGAATTACCTGTGACTTAAATCACAGAGTGTTTTTAAACACACCGTTTCAACATGAATGGTGATCAATAATATAGTGTCCTTTAAGTTTTGTGTCCGCATGAATCCTTTTTTCAGAGCAACTGGTTTAGTAGCATACGGGTCGCGAGAAACCACATATGTCAAGGCCTGTTTTTCCCTGATTGTTAGATTCTAGGCCAGCCAATGACTGCCCAACCATTTCCTCTGCACATCAAACTTCCTCTTTACATCTTTTTTTTTTTGGAATAAACATGTTGCCACTTGTAGCACTTTGATGACTGGCATATATACTCTTTTCTCTCTGGCAATGCCTGAAAGTATGCAAAGCCTAACGAAAACTCCAGTTAAGTAGGCATACTGGAACTGATGGGTGGGCTTGGCGTCATCTCCACCACATCATATCTCCCAGCGAGGTTATTATCTCTGAACAGGCATCCACTGAAGGCTTTGCTAACCACAAAGAAGGCAGAGGTTAGCAAACAGCTGTAATTGCAGTTCTCCTCTCCTCTGAAATCCCTAGTTGTGCTGGCTGCATTTCCCCCCCTTGCCTGTGAACCCTCCCATCTGTTTGGGTATTTTTATCCCCATGGTGTCTAGCTATATCTGGATCTGGCATTAGGGACGTAACATTGCTCCATGGATCTTGTGGTCCGCTGGACCCAGTGTTTATCTCAATATATAAAAGTGAGAAAAGGAAGTGTACTGATGGTGTCAACAAGGGGGACAAATCCCAGATAATGGAACGGCCTGATTGCAAGGACTCTGGTTTAGTTAGGATTTTATTTTGAGGACTAATTTCACATGGTGATTAATGTTTTCTTGTTATTTGTATGGAGCTACAATGATTATGCCAATTACCAACTTAAACAATAAGACCAAGTCCAATTTGTCTAAGTTTGTCTAAGTATTTTTCAACCTGTCCACTGGGGCTGTTATGACTGACATGGAGAGGACTTCATCTCTTGTTGATTCTTGGGCTAAGCTAGACTCTTAAACAGTTGTCTGTCCACGTTTCTGTCTGTCCCTGATCTCACAGCTCCCTGGGATAACCCAGTGAATGTCACTGTCTGTCCAGCAGGGCCTGTGTCTTGTCAGAGGCTATTTCTGTGCTCTTCCTTAAGGACTAATACAAATAACAGCCCTGCTATCTATGAGCACCTGCTAACACGTGCTTGACATGAGTGGTTTCTCTTCCGTTGTCTGTCAGTCACTTCAGTTGGCAAAGTATAGCACTAGGAAAAAGTTATTTAATGATGAGGTTTATTTATAAAGTATCTTTTACAGTTTGATATAATCTAATTTGATTCATGATTAACAAAATATTAAACTGTAGGAGTCTTATTCTCTGTGAAAGGAAGTATTAAATACCTTTCTGATGTTTAAACATGTAATCTTTGACCACAATTGCAATGTTCAGTTTTGAATACTAAAGAAACACCAGTGGGAAGCTTGGTCATGGTGAAGCTCTAAGGAAGTTTCTCGATTTTAATTCTTTGTGACTGGTTGAGTGAAGTGTTGTTGATCTACCAGGAAACCTATAAGGAACGTTCGTTTAGATAGAAAAGTGTTTTGTGTTATCTGGTTGGTTAAAACTAGTTTAATCTCTGTCCTTTTGTTGCAATGTAATAAACACACAGTGATTACTCAGTGTTGAGCTGGTGCCTTTATGTGCTGAGTGTCCTGTGTAGCAACTTGCAGAGTCGGGCATGTGGTTGGTGCCTGCCTGCACCTGGGACAAAGGTGAACACCAGTGTCACCCTACTCCACCACGTGATAGCAGAGATAGAGAATTATGGCAGGCCAGTGCACAAGATCCTCTGTCAGTGGATCTGGAACTGCTGTGAATGCTGCTGCAAAAAGCAAGAGAGAAGGGGGAAACTGCTGAGTGCTGAAAGGTCGTCTTTGTTAGCAGGCCTTGTCGACACACAGTGGTTCAGTCTTTGGTTCAGCTGGATGCTTTCTCACACTAACAAATGCCTGTGTGATGGAGGCAGGACCATATAGCCTCTGTTGTAAGTACACTGCAAGCTTTACTCCCAAGGGGAGATCCCAGTGCCTTAAAGAAACAGCAGCATTTAATGTCTGCTTTCTGTTGAGGCCTACTTTAGTAACTTGCACCAATCAGGCTCATATAAAGGTTAAAGGGACATCATCATACCATAAATACACTCCCCTAACATGGTGACATAACTGTCCACTAAGAATATTATATCTAATCCTTTTTCCCTGAAACGTACTGTATTATACTATTTTTATTTGAATGTGTTTGCTGTCTCGGCGTAGTGCTTTTCCTCTCTTTGATTATCTTTCTTTTCAAGGTCACAAGCCCTCTCTTAACCCCGTCAGTGTGTTGGCCTTGGGTGCAGGACACATGCACACACCCACTTCATACATCCTTTGGGCTCAGAAATTGAATCAGTTGTCACTGACATTTCACCAGCAGGATCATGTAGTTGGTCAGCTATTGACAAAAAGGAGGTGCCTGTGAGACATACCGCTCGCAACATTGGTCTCATCAGTTATAAGTGATAAACCAATTGGATGCCTCTTTAGACAATGAAAAGTGGCTGTAATCTGCCCAACATGGGAGCAGTGTAATACGTGAATGTTACAGTGTTGGGACTTATTGTACAGCACAGTGCGCCTCCCATAGCTCAGGGATGGGGGCTGATATTGGAGTAACCATATAGGGAGACAAACACAGTAAACACAAAGGCCTACTGTGCATTGTCTGCCAGCCATGTACAGATGCATAAAGAGCAGTGTTTTACCCAATGTATGTTTGCAGTGGTTGTTCAATTCTCAGATGGGTTTCAGACTTAAAAAGGGAATTGCCCTTCACCACCCAAAAAATACAATGGTAGCCCAGGCTTCCTAATTTTACCCTGTGAACTCGATGGCTGTGGCTGAACTGACAAGTGTTGCCTGTAGACTTTATCAGCTGAGCTAATTACGGCTAATTCCATGAGTTGGCTAAATCACAAAAGTCAACACTAGTCTGTTTTCTGGTGTCAGAACATTAACACTTGAGCAAAGACATTTTCCCAGATAAAGAAACAACACTCTGTTGTTTTGGTATTAAAAAAGAACAAGATTGTATTTTTGGTGTTCAAAAAGACAGAGGACTTCTTGTAAAGCCAAATTAGCTAGCTAGGTTTGTATTCAAGTTGTAAACTGGTGGATTGTAAAAAACTGGAATCCCAGTTAAGCTGCACAAATTTGTATTTTTTACATTACATTACGATGTTACACGGAAGCCCCCATCATGATCTCATCCATGTTTGGGATGTTCATCTTGTTATGGACTTCTGCTCCCAAGTGGCCAAAAAAGAAAGGTAGGTAGCAAGCTAGAGAGTGAATGAAGAGAGGGAATGCATTGGTGGGAGCAAAGCTGTGAATCGGAAGAATAAAACGTTACCCTCTGATAGTTTCACTGTGGTTACATTCTAAAGCCCAAATAAACACATCCATACCTCCTCACTATCCTGCACGCTTCATCTTGCTGTCCTGCCTGCTCTCTCTGTGCCTGACTCTTTCAGGCCTGTGAGATCTGTGAGCCTCGGTATGCCGGGGGACGTAACAAAGTGGCTGTGTTGTGGGAATGAAAACGTGCTGCACATCCTACTTATTGGCTGGGCTGGGAGTCACACCCACATGTGGGGTCCAAATGCTCATTGCTGTTGCTCAGAAGAGTCCTGAACACAGCTAAATAACAAGAAAATAGATACAGGTGCCACACACTTATTTTGGAGCAGTCAATACATTGTTCTTTAGGAAATAGTTGCATATTCTCTCTTTTGTAAATATTTAATAAAATGTTGTACATTGCTTCTTAAGAGCACCTATATACTCCATAGTATGTACTGCATGTATGGGGAAGGGCGGAAACTCTCTGGCAGACTTTTTGTTTTCTCTGGCTGAGTCACTGGTACAGAGGCACAAGAGTAAGGTTGTTTATGTGAGTGAAGTCACTCACGTTGCTGGTCAGTCGTGATACTCTGAGGTGTTGTACTATACTCTCCTGTCATCCTCCCACTGAAGCATGATAAGCAACTCTTGTTACTGTAAAGCACAGTGCCTACACCAGCTCACTATGAGGTGGTTGTCAAAGACCTGTGAAGGCACAAAGCTCTATCAGCATGTTTGGCTGGAATTAAAGTGACATTTTGACGATTTAAATTCTTCTCTTCCCTGCTCGGGCTCTCCAGAGAGCATGCTGGGGAGAATAAATGAATAAATCCTTGGATGTCAACAGCATGGAAAAGCCTACCTTTAGTCAACAAGCTAATCCTCTAATGAATCAGTAGCCAGCAGCAACACAGTATGTTCATACAGGAACATTGTTGCTTAAAGGATGATTTAGTATTGGTCATAAAAGCTGCACAACCAGAATATTGCTGACTTGAGTGCACTTATGTAGAAACACACAAAAATAGGTTTGAATATGTTGTAGGGCAGGGGTATTCAATTAAAAGTCACTGAGGTCCAGTTACTAAAGTTTCCTCCAAGTAAAGGTACGAACCTCACAAGTCCAACTTGTGTCTTATAGCCTACCCCACATTTTCATATGGTTTCAACAGTATTTACTGTCAATTTTAAACACTTGTATAGTAATCAACTAGCTATTTTATCATAGATAAAGGTAGTCCCATGCGAATTAACTTAAGGCCTGTGCTTCGTTTTAATGCCACGTTTTTAGAGCATATAAGGCACACAGGTTTGGAACTGCCTGCCGGAAAAATGAGCATATTTATCCGTCCATTCATCTTGAAAACGATTTCCCACACTGAGGGTAAACAAACAATTTGATTGGCTCAATTCGGTGATGTCATTGTTGTATTTACTGGAGTAGCTGCACCCACTCTCTATAGCCGTGACCGTCAAAAAAAAGATAATGCTCTATGAAAATGATCCATTCTCATGAATTCATCGGAGATTGGTCATGGGTCCGCCATTTGGTATTGCCTGTTGTAGGGTGTGTGCATGTAGAGCAGTGAGTTCTGTGTAATTGTACCTTGTAAATGTATGTCCTGGTTCATGGCAAAGCACATGGCATTTTCCATTTAAGGTTTTTTTTCTTTTTTGAAGGCATTACAATGACACTGCATTCTTGTGTTCTAAATTATATGTAGTATTTGAGGCTATGGCAATAGTTTGTCACGCTTTCATGATTGTGATTGTGCTGACTGCCATGAATCTACACTGCACTTTCCTGCCTTAACTTTCTTAAAAGCATCATAATTAGAGTGGTAAGCTAGAGCCAAAATAACCAAAGCAGGATCAGATGATCGTAATTTGAAGTGGAGAATTTGCTTTGCAAGACAAAAAGACAAGGTTTCTTGATTTCTTGGTTTCTATCTGTCCTGGGTTTGACATGATATGTAGTGTAATAAGACAGCGGTGCTTACTTTTGTTGTGTTGAGTGTGTTTTTGCGTATTTGATTTGAAATCAACCAGCAGGCCTGACAGACATTTTGACACGTCATATGAGGAAAACCACAGGTGTAGTTAGAAATATAAAGTGTTGCTACCCACTTACTTGTTCCAGGGCCCAACTATTTTGCCTGCTGGCACCGACACATAAAAGGAACAATGGCAGCATTAGTGGTAGTAATTACTAAGAATTAACTGTCCTTCTCCTGCAATGACATGTCAAAATTTCTGCTGTGATAAAGTCCTATTATGCTAAATGGCAGCTTTCATTTGATGGTATTGCATCCACATCAGATGAACAGTAGGAATGTAGCCCTGATTACACATGATACCCCAGTTGAGGGCAGGGCATGTTTTGGACTAATTAAAATTTGGCTCAAAATGCAGATAATGTCTCCTGAAGTTTGTGGTCAGGAGATATCAGCGGTTACATGCTATCTTCCCTGGTGATGATCTATCTGGTCTCGATTGCTCTTAAAAATGTTAATATGAACACCAAAATGTTGACAATGAGCACTTTGAACCTCAGTCATTGGTTTATTTCAAACCAAATAAATAATGTTAACTGCACAGACTACATTGGAGATTCCAAACAACAAAAGTAACTCTCTGTCCTGTTTTTTGTGATTATACCTTGTTACTAATCACTAGCTATATCAGGCCCCATCGGAAACATTTATGCTGGTTCAAAGTGAAATAAATGAGCTAGTACACAATACAATACATTGTACTTACGCCACGCCTCGCTACTCTATTAAATTACAAAGGAGACTTGCATCTTGGGTTCAAGGAGTGGAACTTCCCCCGACTGTGAAGATCACTTGCAACTTTGTGTGTGCCTTGTTTGCCTCCCCATGACTAAACCGTGCTGCTAAAGAGCCAGCTATGACATTGAAAGCTGATATACATCGACAGTTGCTTTCTTAATTTATTAAGTAGATACTTATTTTCATACGTCGATTAACATAAAAACAATCTGAAGAATTTTTTTTTTCATTCACAAATCATTTTAAGAAGTATGTGGCAGCTTTATTGGCCTTCGAGGTAAAATAATTTCAACACAATTTATCATCTAAATTATAATAATTCTCAGTTGGCACATGAAGTAAACCTAGGTCAAAGGCCACAGTTTACCCCACTCCAGTCAAAATCTATGGAATACACCATTTATTTCTAATTCTGGCTCATTTCAAGCAGCGCCTGATTATTGCTCTGGGTTTTGGGAGAAAGCTGATGGCTCCATCTGGGTGTGTTAAATCTGAGCTGAAACGGGAGAAGTGCTGGATACAAGCCAGCTGTTGCTCTCTGACACCATTTGCTCCTTAACACCACATCCCAATCATAGACACCTCTGATCACCAAGACTGTATGAATAGAGAAACATACACACACCACACACACTTCAATGCTTTATTTGTTAACAGTTACCCCATTAATTGAAGGCTGCAGAGCAGAGGTGCACTATTTTGACATTTGAGTTGCTCTGTCTAAGATAAGGGGAGTAACATTGCCAGTTGCATATTGTGAAATGGTTTACTGGGTGTCGGGCAAAGGTCAGGGTCTATTCCGGGCCTTATGTATAATGCTGGGTCTGTTCCCCTGAACATGGCACACATGGGCATACATATGCACATGTTGAATGTCACACTGGCTTTACAGATGATAAACACCACAAATGGTTATTTACGAGTTACATGATGTCATTGCAGCTGTCTTATCTTTTTTTTACTATACCATGCTGTTTTAAAATGCATTATATTGTTCATGGGGTCAAAGGGCAGTCTCTTTTTCGATTTCACCACTACACGTCGTCATGGGTCTAGTAAGGTATGAAATCAATGATTTTGGAATATTGTCATATTGGTACTATATGATTACTATTACTAATAGTAATATTTAAATTAACAACTTGACTGGATGGCTGCTACTAACTATTATTTTTGTTATTAATTATTTTTTCTTGATTAATCAATTCATTGTTCGGTCTATAAAATATCAGAACATAGTGAAAAAAGTCCAAGTTAATTTATTTAAATTGCTTGCATTATCCACCCAACAGTCTAAAACCAAAAGGTTTGTACCAGAGCTGGTACCAGAGAATTTAACATTTGGAAAAAAAAAAAAAATATATCGTTTTGGCTGTAGTTGAAGATGTTAAACCTCCCAAATAAAAAGTCTGAAATCAGTAGCAAAATTCTTGTGATTCTGTCTTCAGCCACAAGATGAGTAATTCTGATCGCAGTGATAGACAGAACTAACGTGATTGTTCGTGTGAGAATATACTTGATATTAATGTGTACATGGTGTGTTACACATGCGCAAAGTGCTATGGAATAATTTTGACTGCTTCGTTCTCATCGGTCAGTGATAATACCACAGTTGTTGAAATCTTTGTTCCCTTTTTCACTTTGAATGCACATGTAAAGTTTTGAGAAGATACTTGATATGCGTGTAAGTGCTTAGGCTGTGGTTTACTGTGGTTACATATTGGTTATGTGCAGCTGCCTTTTTATGTTATTCTGGTTGCGTCTCTCATTAATAGTTTTCCTTTTCCTCTTCACTGGTGGTGATTATTCCATCCAGTGACTGAGGTCAATTCTGATCTTTCTCAGCTGTGTTAGAGCAGAGATCAGATTTAGCCCAGATGACATCATATGCAGAGTTGGTTAATCCTAGGAAGGGGACTTTGTGTGGTGCTGATGGCTTGCTCCATCCAAACAAGTCTGCGGAGGCTACCACAGGTCAAAAATACAGAAACCACCACCTAATCCGTCATGACATAATCATATATTCATACAAGCTTCAAGTATTTTACTCTAAGAGGAATCCTTGAAATGGCATGTAACATTTCATCTCACACCCATCCCCAGGGAGGGGAGTTACAGGAGTTGATCCCACTAGAGCAGTATTTGCTGGTAGTGTTTATATCGGAAAAAATCGGTAAGCTTTTTAGCTGTGAGCAGCAGTTAGTGTGAGTCAGTTACCACTATTTATGTACTCGTGTCCACCGTCCCAGCAATCATCGTCGTGATTTGACTGAGAAGCCAGCCAATGAGGGCGGCTAAAGAAATGATGGTTGTTGTGGTCCTACATTATTACATGTGAGCTTGTGTGTCTACAGGCTCAAACATATGAGTATGAGATAAAAATGCCAGAAACTACAGTTCTGGTCGTTTGTAGGCTGATTTGACTTTGATACAAAGTGTATAAACAGTTTTAACTATACAATTTCATAGACGAACACAAATCAACAATGCAACCAAAACTATTAACATGTAGGCTCACAAAAAAGCTAATTTCCAAGTTATTTTTCAACTTGTTACACAATCACAGTTTGTAGTAAACATGACAAAGAATATTAATCTGATGCACAGAATTGTGATACTAATTTCATTTAATAATCACGATATGATACTAATATGTATGTAAGATATGTAGTTTATGAGAAAATCAATCTACAACAATATCAGCCACCTCACAATCACAATGTCTCCTGCACACAAGAGAGTATTGTTAATTCTGTTTTGTTTTGTTGCAGCCCTAGTTGCTAGTGTCCTGGCATTACCTGATAAAAGTTCCCTAAACTGAAAAAGCTAGAGGTATTGTTTCAATCCAGCGGAATTTTGCAGCAGCATCTTGGAAATTCTCATGAAGCTGGAATTTAAATGTTCTTAGACTTAAAACATGTCTGTTGCTAGTCATGCAGAGGCAATTTTGGTTTCAGATAAATTGCACGCAGATGCACATAAAACACACATACAGACAGCTGCAAGCTGAGGTGGAGAGGTTACTGTAGCAGCAGATTAGACAGGGAAGGGCCCTTCTGGCCTGCAGGTTAGCTGCCCTGGACACAGGCCAGCACACTTGGCAAAAAGCTACTCTCTGCGTTTGGTTGACCAAACTTAAATTCCAGTTAAGTATTACATTGAAGATAAAGATCAATGTTGCATCACTAAATTTTAATTAAATGTCTGCAGAGATACTTTATTGATCCCTGGAGGGAAATACTGTAAAATGTACATTAATGAATAATAATTTATACTTAAAGATAGCAATACCTAATGAGATGAGGTGAAGGGTGTTGATGACAGTTTTTGATATATGCATTGGAGAAATACCCCCCCATACATTACCTTTTACAAAAGTGTCTGACCCAATCTGTACAGAGAACAGTTCATAGATGATATGATATGGACCTGTAAAACATAATTGTTATATCTATGCAAAGATGTTACATCAGACATTTGCAGCTTGCCCTGGTCATTTGCACAGCCATAGCTTAGCCCATCTGCTAGGAATAGAGATGACTCTTAAGTACGTAAAGCTGCCATAAGCCTCTGTTTCCTATTGTAAGCTGTTTTTAAAGGGTCCTGTGGTTTGGTGCCATCTGCTTTGAGTCATTATTTATATATTTTATACTTTCTTTCTGTCTCCTGGCTGGCATGGCCCAACTTGTGCGAGACATGCTCCTTGTCTGTGTTCACGTGGGAGGTGAATGACGCTACAGCAGTTCCCTGCCCGGCCTCTCCGACTAGTCACGTGTTTTCCTCCCACAGGCCTCCACTCCTCTGGCCTCATGTCTTTCACTCTCATTTTCTAGCCTCTGGCATGCACAGTAGCTGCTTGCTTCTCTGCTGATTTTCCTTGTTGGCATCATGTTGGAGCAGGGTGCAGAAATCTGTTCTTTCCTCCAACAGATATTAGAAAAACGTGGATGTAGTCTCTGTGAGTTTGCATATTTTGGCATCATATGGTGACGGGTGAATGCATCTGTTCTTTAATTGTAGGGAAACAAATTTTAAGTCACATCCATTATTTTAATTACATGTTTTGATAAAACATATTTTTAAAAATGTATCCACCCATGTCTAACGTTGACACCTGTGTATGACTGTATGATTTAATTTTTCTTTTTTACCAAAACCAAACTGTAGAACACATAGTTCCTGATGTGTTTACCAGATTTTTATGCAGTTCGCAAGATCTAATTATACCCCATTGTTTTATGATTTCTCTCTTCATTATTCATTATTTCACCTTTTGTCAGTGTTTCAGAGTGACTACTTGCAGGACTAAAATATGTAAACATAACATAATTGATTCCACCTTTTAATGTACCTGAACCTCGTTGATACTGTCTGAGTACACTTTACTGTCCGAGGAGCCACATTTGTGAGTGACTCCTCAGTAAATGCAAGTATTGTGAAGTGTTGAAATAATAAAAAATTATTAAAAAAATTAATAAAAAAAACAACAACAGAATAACGACACAAAGATGCACAAAGTCTAAGGCGGCATCACCACAAGGACATATTTGGAGTTATAACTGTAAAAGCACCATGCAGTCAAAAGTGATAAATAAAATAACAATTCTAATGCAACTTTTGAGACCAGTTCTATTCCGCTATTGAAATTAATTAGATATTGTTCTGTCAAAGGCAGGTTGAGACAAAATTGTGGAATATCTAAGAAACCCTTTTAAAAAAATGTTCATAGTCTTTATGGGGGATATTTTGGCACAGGGTCAAGCAAAGATTGTTTACCAGTAAACCACGTCCCATAGGAGTGAGGCCATCACAAAAGGATGAAAAGAAGTCCCTTGTTGTGTTGAACAAGACTCATACTCTGTGTGTGCACTCCTACGTGTTAAGAGGGCACCAGAATAGAAATTGCTTCTGATTTAATAAAGGCCTAATGGAGTGAATGTGGGAGCTTAACAGCTTTTAGTTCATATCATTTAAAATAGAAGTGCTTTGGAATTAGATGCTCATGGGAAACAACTTTGAAGATATAATCTCACTCCAAGCACCTCTTGAGAAGTTGTGAAGCTAAATACATTTAAAGACATTTTCACAAGCATGTATGTAGTATATTAATGACCTACAACAGAGATGAACCTTATGTGTGGTTGTTTCATATCGGATTGTATTCTATCAAATTTGACAAACAGGATAATATGCATACTTGGACCAATGTAAAGCTAGTATGGTTGGCAGTGTGTGTGAAAGTGGGGACTGCTGCTGAGGACAAAGGCTTTAGCACAGCTATTGAAGATTAAGTAAAGGAATTAAGTTGTGCGTTTGTTCTATCCTCTTCACATTTGTGTATAATGCCATTGTCATCATAGGAGTGGGGTTAATCAGATTACATTTTAGGTTGTAAAGCTGGAGCTGGCGATATAATGAACAGTATGTCCCAGTGGGCTGATTATCGGCCATGTCATCACAAAAGCCTCCCGTTCACCAGCTGGAAATGCTCTTTATCCTCTCACATCCCACGGGTCTAACCTGAGACTAGATTTAATGTATATCAGGCAATGAGCTAAGAACAATATTGTACTGTAAATATTTAAGTTAAATCGCAGGCCGAGGTCATCCTGTTAATATGTATGCAAGGTTATCAATCACAAACTATTTTATTGTGCTTTTATGGTGTTGTAGTGAATCCATAATTTTGCTTTATTGTTTGAAAGTCATGCAAGGATTGAGGTTAATTTACAAATAGTCTTTTGATATATATTAAAAAATCTATATAAAATACACAGTGCTCCGTTTTCCCTTTCTTCCCACGAGCCAAACAACCAACATTGTAGATAAAATAATGACAGATTAGTGATCTATGTAATTCAACACTCACCTGTCTTTTTTTTCTCTGTTCTCTTTCAGGAACCTATAAAGTCCAGGGCGCCGCAGCTCCATTTGGAGTATAGATTTTACAAACAATTGGGAAATTCAGGTAAGAAAAGTGCATTCTGTAGATTATTAGTATCTGATAGACGGCGCAATATTGATGAGTTTAATCTGAATGGGCCTTTTCACACTAGATGGGAAACGGACACCAAGACAATCATGTACAGGTGGATAAACATACAAATAACTTCCACTCATACGTTTTCAGGTTACTTTTGTGTTTTGTGAGCCATTAAAGAAGACAATGTAATTATTATACCAATGTGGTTTTTTTGATTAATTTTCATATGTGGATGTGTAACATTGGGGATGCACAAGAACAACGCCAACATCTTCCATTCTACTTCAGGCTAAATTTCACAATGTGTTTCCTTTCACATCTCTGGGAGCCAATGGTTGCTATGATAGCCTGCTTCCTCTTTTCTTATCCCAGCACAACAGCACCTTGAGACTTTCCTCACCTACAACACTGCCCAGAACATGTTTATGTGCTTGATGCATAGCTGAGGCTCCATGGCAGCAGCTCTTTTGATCTGGTCTCGCTAGTCATTTGGATACAGAGGGTGAGAGAGAAAGCAGTCAGATGCTCGGGAGGGACTGGGACTGGATTTTCTTCACAGTACTGCCTGCCTGTTTGTGTTCGGAAAGGCTCACCGGTCACGGTTTTGCAAGATGTGTTGATTTAGTTGGCATTTAATTCAGACAACATATGTCCCCATTACCTAGGGGACATGGGGGGAGACTGACCACCGCTCAGTGTAGTATGGACAGTGGCGTCGATGTGTAGTCGGAGCTGACCAGCCATGAGAAGCTAATTTCAGACTCGATAAGTTCCTCCGTTTGAAACACAGAGTCTGGTGGAGCCTTGACAGTCACTACTAGTAGCACATGTATGGTCCTTTGAGAGAGTTACCATGTGGGTAGAAGTGTTAACTGGACTAGCGACTCTACCGCGAGTGAGAGTGTCGATAGGTCATTCCATGCTTTTTATTGCAGTTAACGTCACTGTTGGTAGGCCCTGAATAACCGTTTAAGCTCTTTATATAGCACTGTTGTCGGTGGGCCAATGAGTTGTGTTCGCTGCCCCTGCAGAGGAGAAAGTTTCGTTCATCTGCACTGTCATGTCTCTGCCCAGGCTTAATGCTAGCACAACCAGCAGCTTGCTTGCATGCATAGGTGTGTTTGTCATTCTATTACAGACTATTACAAGGTGCCTGCCTCATAGTAATGATCCTTCCCCGTCTGACAAATGTGTTGGTCTAATTTAGTGACACGTGCCAGCTTCCTGGCTCCTTATGCCAGAGCAAAAGCCCTCCACTGTTGATAGGGAGGTGGGGCATTAGGGCAGTCCTTGACTATTTATAGATGGCCTTCTACAAGTAGTCAGGCCATTATAGTGTGTCTGTGGATAGCTTCCCTAGCCAGAGTATCATCTGCCACCCTGATTGACTATGTGATGCCTGCAGATTTCAGGGAAAACACCAACATGCATTAAAACAGGGTCTGATCAGACTTTTCTTTGTCATTCTGACATTGAGTGAGCAAATCTTACACAATGCATGCCCACACATACATAAACTCAACAGTAAAGTGAGTTTAGTGTTCTCCGATTGGGGTTTATGGTGCAGATAAATGGAAGCAGAGTCGGCCAATCGATCAGCAATCAGGGGTTCTATTTGAAGGAATTTCTGCCCCTCTGCTCTGTGTGGGTGAGTGAGTGAGTGAGTGAGTGAAGATAAAGTTGCTCAGTAGTGAATGTTAAGCTACAGTGAGCTTTCCCGCCACATTTTGAAGGGATATATCTGTCCAGTTTTAATGGTATGTTTTTTTATTTCTTTTATTTTATATTCTGTTGGCTTTGCTGAAGCAAGTGTAAAACATTTTCCCCCGGCATTAAGGAAGTTAAAAATGTGTACAGAAATATGCGAGTAGAATAATGACATAATACTAATAATAATAATATAATGACTGGAAATCAAGGACATAGTTAATGATGAATCACCATGTTTCAGACTTTCACCACTCACATGGAGAGGAGACAGAATATTAACTCGCCAAAATAAAGCCCTTGAATTTAAAAAAATAAATAAAAAAATGAATCGACAATGCATTCGGCTCAAAACGGAGCTATAATATTACCATGGTGATTCAGCAGAGAGGTCCTGTCACCAGCTGATTAATGTCTATTCCATGATGATATGACAGAAAGGCGCACTTGACTGTCTAGCATGGGAGGAGTCAAGGCGATAGATTAAATCTACTTATGTTGTCAACTTTGCTAAATGGGGACATGTGACCCTGCACAACCCAAGAGCCTCAAATATGTCACAGCGTGGACAACTCAGCGCTTAACACCTAGTAGGTGCTTATCTGCACACTGTTAATTCTCTCTTGTCCTGAACAGGTACCGATTGGGAGATCTGCCTCCCAGTTCACATATTTGAGTGAAACTGACAATAGACCTGGATTTACGTTTGCTAGTAGCAGCAGCACAACTAAAATGTACTGGTGATGGTAAAGCAAGTCTTTTGCTAGTCAGCCTGAGAGTTTGTGGCTTCTTAAATCACTTAACCACTGTTGTCAGGGGAATGGCTGCAGAGAGGTTGTGCAGTTTTTATGGAGCAGCTGTCATTTAACTGTATTTCACAGGCCAATTTAGCTCATGCAATCATGGCTACACAACACAAACTGGATGAGATAGATGGACCACAGCATAGCAACAGAACAAATGTCAAGAACCAATTAATTGAAAAGAAATTTAAAAAATTGACTAGTTTTATTATTTTTTTGCCATGATTTGTAAAAGCAGCAAGCTATACATTCACACATTATTTTACAGTTGTTTACACATTGCTAACATTTTAAATTAAATTATTGACTTATAAAATTCAAAATGAGTATTGCAGTTTTATTTCCCCCCACTAATTATTGAGCCCTATGGCGTTTTGAGGGTTTGTTATGCTTATGTTGCATTTATAGCTTCAGGCTGAGCCTGTGCAAGGCTGAAGCAAGTGCTGATCACATTTCAGCCTTGTGAGAACATCTCCAGAGCACTGGGCCTAATGGAAGTCACTTCTTCTTCTGCCTCTTCTTCCATGCACTCGACTCCATAATCTAAATCTTTAATACGCATTCCCTGTCCTCTCCTTCTGTCTTTTCCATCTCTCTTGTCTTTGGCCCGTAACTCTGACATTTCATTGTAGGGCAACATTGTCTTCAGCTGCCATGATGCGGCCTCCTCTCTCTGTATTGCCTGAGAAGGATACAATAGGTCAGAATGTCTCAAATTGGCAAAACAACCTGGGTCAAATCACCGCTGCCATCGGCTTCCAAAGAAGCCAGATCATATTCCGTAGTGCTGTTGGATGCATTTTTAATATGACTTTATATAAAAGAATAGACATTTATCACCACAGAACTGATTCAATTTGCTTATTGTTTATTACTGTGTATTATTGTGAGAGCTGCTAACCGCTGAAAAGGTTCGTTTGGCGTTTAGCTATTGATGAGAAGAAAATAATTTGGCAGGCGTGCTTCATAATTCTGATGCTTTTGAAGTGCTCGCGATTATTGTTAAAAATATTGTTATGTTGTTGCGTTTTTGTCAACCATCACATCTCACAGTCTTACCTATTCTATTTTGCCTAGCTATTGTTGGCAAGTTATAACACAATATAAAATGTAGCCTGTAGTCACACCCCAATGTGTTCTGGGCCTTTTCCACCAGCTACTTGAAGATAGGTGCCTACAGCTGCTGTTAACACCAATCTTTGCTCACATCCACCAGCACAAGACTATAATATAGTGTGTGTGTGTTTTTCCTGTTGTGAGGACTATGTTTTGAATGCCCTCTAGATTTTGGCCACGGCCATTGAGTCAGCCCTCCCAGTGATCTCTTGTCACTGCCTCATCTGTCATGGTCTTCATTACCAGGAAAACCGTAGAGACTAAAGGGCAGACAGGTGTGTGTGTGTTTGTGTCAGAGTGTGTGTATGTGTGTGTGTCAAAGTGTATGTGACAGCAGGTGTGTCAGTTTACACCCGTGAATGCGCATGTGTCCTGTTGTCCCGGTGGATTGATGTGTGGTTAAATCTGGTAAACAGACTGTAAACTCTCCGTCCGCTGACTAGCAGTTGACACGTTACAAACGGAATACCTCCAATTCACAAAATCTTATTTATCTCTGTCACATTTTTCTGACAGACAAGTTCAGTACAAATGTGCCTGCCCTTTTCTCTCAATCGCTTTCCCATTTTTTAATCTGTATCTTGATCTTATTGACCCTCTTCATCTGTCTGTGTCACGGTCTCAGTGTTGCTATGGTTTCTCATGGTTGTTGAGCTTTCAGGGAGAACGTTCACATGTAGATACTCGATGTTTGGGCACCACAATGCGGTTCAAAGTTTCCAGGGATTCCTGGCGACGGAACCAACTTGACGAGGGCTAACTTGGAAGTGATTGCTGTAACCATGGAGACTGGTGTTTTTTATTGTGGGAGAAGTGTTGGGCTACACATTTGGATCTGAAGTCAATGGATTCTCAGGCAAAAATTAGGTGAAAAATGCCTCTGAAATGTCAATACAAGAGAGGGCTGAGCGATAAAGGACTGTTTTTTGTGTCTATGTGGCATTACTCATCTATTTTCCAGTGAGTTGTTGCATGCTATTTAAGAATGTTGATGAAATACGATGCTGTTTCCTCACAAGCCTCAGCAGGTCACTTTGTTGTGACAAAGCTGTTTGTCTGTAGCAGGCAGACATTAGGAAACAGCCTTGTAAAAAAAGAAATACTGTCATGTTGTTCGTGTTGTTCCATCAAAAAGACTGAAGAGAGAATACTGTAGTGTTTTGCCGCCAGGCCAATATAAAAAATCAATATGCCAAAAATAAGCCACCTATACACATTCATAAATCAATAATCACTTACAACGCGAGTCAACCTGCTTCGTTGCCTAGTAACGATGCTAGTACCGCTGCTGAGAGTGCGGGCATATATTCTGGGATGTTTAAGGTTTGTTAGTTAACCAACTATGGCGCCACCGAAGAAAAGAAAAAATATTGCGGGTGACGAGACAACTTTTTTTATATCTCGATTGACAAATGCGATCATATTTGTGTATCTAAACAGAGTAGAGAGATGAAAACAAACAAACACACACACACACACACACACACACACACACACACACACAGAGCAACGTAAATAAAAGAAGTGTACAAACTTCTTCGTTACAGAAACATGGCGTATTAATTTTATGAGGTTATACCCATGATGACAAAAATAGCTCTGAATGAACAGCTGAGCAGAAGCGCTTGTCGACCGACTGATAACGTTGACCCAGCAAAAAAAACAAAAACAAAAAAAGCTAAACACAGAACATCTGGCTGGGGTCCCGAATGGCTTAATAACCATACAGCCCTTGGTTGTACCACACTCCCCCATGCTAAGTTTACAATTTGTTGTTAAGCTTATTTTTGTTCTGCTTGAGGAGCTTCTCTCTCCTTTTTTTTGGTAAGCAATAATGATGAAAATAACAGACAATAGGCTAGTTTTCCCAGGCATTGTCAAATGTATGTAACTAAAAAAGTTGTATGTTTAAAAAAAAAAATTACTGATAGAATCAATTATGTGTATAGATGTTTTGTCGCTTATGCCGTCAGCATTAGCAGCCCGTGAAAACAGACCTCAGGAACAGGCTGCATGGGGAGCACTTGGGGGCCTGCGTGACAGTTTCTATCAATGGTCCCCCTGTGGCCAAGTTCCCATTCAACAAGGCCTTGGTGAAGTTCTTCACAAAACCCAGAAAAATCAAGTGCAGCAGAGAACGATGCACACTGTGTGGTTGAAGTGCCAATGTAGCATGTTCCATTTGTACTGTATGCAATAACTGCACCTTATTACGTCACTCTATCCTTGTGATCTTGAATACACTCAGTTGAACAAAAATTTGATTGCAAATATAATAATTGCAGAATTGCAGACTGCTTGCTGTGCCACCTGACTTAATCCAACTGCACCAATACATCATCCCACGCGTCTCGTCTGATTAGGGTTTTTTTCGGTGGGTACCACCGGGCATGAAAAAAAATCTAGGGGAAACACTGGATGTGCATGAAGATGTAACATACTGCCACGATGATCCATCCACATTCTTCAGAAGTCGTAGAGATTACCACAAAATGGGTGTGGTGGTTTCTAGTAGCAGTCTATGTACAGTTGTTGACAGTGTGTTGCTTACCATCATTGGTGTTTCTTTTAGACCCCTTTCCCTTAAGCCCAGTCCCACTGTTTCACAGCTGTTTCTGACAAACCTGTTGAGGGAAGCCGACTAAAGTGTAGTTTGTCATTGCTGTTGTAGCGTCTGTGGAGAGTCTCTGCCCACACTTTCTTGTCAACAAACCAACGTGATGATGAAAATCAGCGCAAGAGGCACTTTCCTCTGCACTTGCAATGTCTCTCTACATATTGCACTAGCATTGTACTATGGGGCAATACGTTGGAAATTTTAAGTTTTGAATCTTGTACATGATAATGCCAGTGAAATATTTTTTTATATTGGTTTGACTCAGAGATGACGGAAGAAACGGGAGCTCGGAAAACGCAAAAAGAAAAACGGTGCACTGACATCAGCAGTTTATTTTGCCATGTCAATACTCTAGTAAAACATTGCATTGTTGTACACTCAACTTAGTTGTTAAAATTAAAGATCACATATCTGTGCTTTTGCATTTACATTAACCTCTGCACCCCATGGTTGATTGGTGTTTTTGTCACACAAAAAACAGTGTCAGGCAAGAAGAATAAAAGTGGCCATTAAAGAGAATATGTTATTCTGTAAGATGTATGAACAGTTTTACTGTGATCATTAAATTGGTAGACAAAAGCCCACTCACTTTATTTGTGCGTGTTTGTGTCTCCACAGAGGGAATCCCTCAGGTGTATTACTTTGGACCTTGCGGGAAATACAACGCCATGGTGCTGGAGCTGCTTGGGCCCAGTTTAGAGGACCTGTTTGACCTCTGTGACCGCACCTTCTCCCTCAAGACCGTCCTCATGATAGCCATACAGCTGGTAAGACCTGGAGCAGGAGTGCAGCAGGCGCGGGCTATATTTAGATGAGCTAGCTTTTGTGATTTCAGGCTTTACAGAAAATACAGGGCAAATACACACAGTAGAGGCAATGCTAAGGTGCTCTGTGCAAAGCACTGTAACATTGTTTATCCACCATCCAAGAATACTTTCTCTTTGTGTTTAACAACTACCGGGATAATTGAGTGATTTTTGAATTTCCGCTGACTAATCATGACCTGTTTGCTTGTCTAGATAACACGGATGGAGTATGTCCACACTAAGAGTCTGATATACAGAGACGTGAAGCCAGAGAACTTCCTGGTGGGGCGACCGGGAAGCAAGAGGCAGCACACCATCCACATCATTGACTTTGGTCTGGCCAAAGAGTACATAGACCCCGAGACCAAAAAACACATCCCCTACCGGGAGCACAAGAGTCTGACTGGGACAGCACGCTACATGAGCATCAACACACACTTGGGAAAGGGTAAGAGTGTTTCAGGGCTGTGGTTTGATAAGCCTTTTAGATTTGCATAGATAGGACAGGTTTGCTCGCATTTCCATTCAGTTGAATGGAGATAACCTAATGGTTAGGTGTACAAATCAAACACCAACATGCACACAGCATTGTAAACAAATACCTTAAACAGTTATTTGTTTAACCATTTGAAGAACCATCTGTTTTTACTCTTTGACTTGGTGGTCAACCATGTGCCACTGGGAGTCAACAGTCTGCGTGTTTTAAGTCACTTCAGGAAGAGATTTCACTAATTAGTTCTTCCCTTCTCCTTGTCTTAGTGCTCAAACAGACTGTTGGCTCTCCATGGCACAGGATTGCCCCCTCTCTGGCTAAATCGTGGCTTTTTATACTGTACATGGTGTATCTGAACTCCTGAATAATTATGTTATATTTCCCACTGCTCAGTAGTTTCCTAACCTTGCCATCTGGTGATGAAATTAATTTATTTCTGAAAGATACTAATTTTGGTCCTGTTCTGTCTCTTTCAGAGCAAAGCAGAAGGGACGATTTGGAAGCGTTGGGTCACATGTTCATGTACTTCCTCCGAGGTAGCCTTCCCTGGCAGGGCCTAAAGGTACTGTAGCGTATTGACATGATTTACATCAGACTCCTGTAGTCCTCTTAATGCGAAGCATAAACGTGTACCTTTTTCTGCCACACTCGTTAATGCAGTATCTATACTTATCACCCACATGACCTTGGGGTCAGAGAGCCTGGTGTTTACAACATCATCCTCTCACACTGTTGACATTTGTTTCACCCCCACTAATGAATGTTTAGCTGTCTCGCTTAAACACAGAAACTCTTCAGACCTCTGTGATTGTTTTATTTGTTGTTGCTTAATACAAACTTCAAACCCCCTTTCACTTTACTTTTTCACAAAAACAAATACACTGGACACACACTGCACTGCTGCATTCATGGCTGTCATATTACTGCTGACTTCTTACTCACTGTCACACACTTGCTAACATTACGTTGGGCTTGCAATACAGTAGCGGAACCGCTGTTTTGGCAGGCTGACATACAGCTGACAACATCACAGCTAAATGAAGTGATGTGGTGGAGACTTGATAGGAACTGTCTGTTTACTCACATACTGCAGCTGGCGAGAAGTGATGCATTTATCATGTTTGTGGTCAGGTTATTGTTGCAGCTGGGTGGCTTATGAGGCTCAACTGATGAGAGGTTAACATCACGTAACCTTAGAGGTGTTGGATACAGTTATATCAGAGTTGTTTTATGAGAAGGAGTACATGAGCACAGTATCGGACCCATTACTGGTATCAGTATCTATTTCTCGTATAGATGACAGAGCAGAGGCAACATGAATCAAAGTGGTATTCCCTGTATCATATATGTTGTTATCTTTATTGGGACACTGTGGAGTTCTTATTTACGTTTTTTCCCCCCATAGTTTGCGCAAACCTTCAAAAAAAATCTCTTGTTGATTATCCTCTTCTCCCCACATCACATCCAGGAATGTTCTTGACAGTAGCAGACAAGTCTTTGGAGACTGCCTTTTTCCCCTTGGAGGGCCTGTGTTTGGTTATAATAGCATTTCTGATACAGTTCCCTTGTCTTGTCTTGGTAAAAAATAACAGGAAATAACAAGTGGCTTTTCTAAGCAGTAGAATCATCATTCATTGGCTAATTGAAGTCATGTGGGCACTGACAAATGTATTTATCATTGTAGTTTTCAGTGATTTGAAGGGTGCCAATACCAGTTTCTATAGTTTTTGTTATTTTTTTCATTTGCTGTTCTGTACCAAACAGTATAAGTGTCAATAGACCAACGTTGTTTCATTACACTTTTCCCCAGGAGATATTCTCCATTCATGGGTGCCAATAATAGTGATCATAACTGCAAGTGCACACAATCAAATCTATACAGTCTGTGATTATAGAAATGAAGACTCTGCCCCTGTAGATGATCACATTTGCATAGGTGTTGCTACATGAGCAGTCTTGCTTCGTATTTGAGTGGTTCACTGAAAACGCACCACTAAGAAACCAAGGTGTGAATAGAGGTGGCAAGGTTGTAGATGCAGCGATTTTTGGCTTTTTGCAGGCATAAAAATGAAAGGTGTACAAAAGATGATGAGAAACAACACTTCTTCTGAACATTTGCTATGTAGGAGGAAGCTCATGGTAGATTAATGTGGGGGATGTATGAATGTGGGGGATGTCAGTGGCTCGGGCCAGAACAAGTTCTCACCAACATGACAGTTGGCATTGAAATACAATGAAGGAGTAGAGTGACCAGATGGGCTGTTACAGTATACAACCCAGGGTCATTGTTGTGTAGAACAGCGGGTAAGAATAAGAATGATCATCAGACTGCTGATGAGCGGAAGATGTTTTTCTGGTTTTGGTGAAATCTGGTTGGTAGTCAACGATTTTGGATGCATTCAACTGCTTTACGTCTTTTAATATCTATCGATGGGTACTGTGATGCCACACATATCATTTCATAGCAGATAAGAATAATCCATTCATCAGGGTGCCATTGTTACATGTAACATGTATTTTTCCTGCCTCCTTTCTAGGCGGACACTTTGAAGGAGAGGTATCAGAAAATTGGAGACACCAAACGAGCAACTCCCATTGAAGTGCTTTGTGAAAGCTTCCCCGGTCAGTAGAACCAACCACCATCCTCCTATTTACCTTGTGAATTAAATTCCTCTGCATTCAACCAGATTTGAATTTAACGATGTTCTCATTTGCAACAGAAGAGATGGCCACCTACCTGCGCTATGTGAGGAGGCTGGACTTCTTTGAGAAGCCTGATTATGACTACTTGAGGAAGCTCTTCACTGATCTGTTCGACAGGAACGGCTACGTCTTTGACTATGAATATGACTGGGTCGGCAAATCACTTGTGAGTGCCTCTTACCAAATCCACCCACCCTCCCACTCCTTTCTAAAATCCTTGGATTGGACCGTCGAGTCTGACGGAATCAGGGTTCAGTTTTTTGTCATTTGACAACAGGATTGCACAATGAAATTCAGTTTAATATACATAAGCAAAATAGACGCAAAATTAAAACTATATTATATGGTGAAGGGTGGAGGATGAATTTAGGAGTCTCCCAGCCCGGGAAGAAGCTGAACTCTGAAGTCTGGTGGCTGATCGAACATTAACTTATACCCGAAACTGTAAACACTAACTTCACTGGTCTCTCTTTATTTCCTCAAGACAACGTGCTGCGTGCAACGTCTTCTTTAGTGTTAATTTGCCCATGCCAGTCAGTGACCGTGACCAGTTAACACTGGGATCTGATATTGGCCACATTTTAAAAATAGCCACAACCAAACAAAAAAAAAAATGAATCTGAGCAGTAAATCAGAATTTACCATGGTGTGAACTCGTAGTGTGAACGTAGCGTATGGGAGGTGCTGGTCGCTGCACCTGCAAGCTTAGGACACATGGCAACGGTGGCAACGTGAAGCGGCTCATCATTGCTGCTGTTGCTTTACCGCTCTCACTTGCTCTTGAAATATTTTTTGCAAACCTTGTGATGTAAAAATGCTGCAGTTATAGGTGCTAAATATGTTTATATTTAACTCTCATCAACACCATAGTTTGTCTCTGTATTCTGTTTAAATTGTCTTTATTTGGACTATTGCTGTGTTCCTACCTGCAGCCCACACCGATAGGCCCGATCCCCAGTGACACGCCCCTGCAGCCGAGCAGCAGAGACAAAGCACAACAGCAGACCAAAAACCAGGTGAGGTCATCAGCAGTTAAACACTACAAACACCACACCCACCCACCTATCTACCAACCAACTGACTGACCAGCCAGCCATCCAGCCAACCCTGTCATTCAAGTTCCTCCAGCCTTCTCTGGTTATGTTTCCAAGTGTAATCAACTTCCTGGAGAAAATGGCTCTTCAGTTCCACTTCTCGTTCATTCCTGTTCCTGTCTACAGTCTGACTGCTCTGCAGTGACATCATCTTTCTTCAAAGTCTCTGTCGGACAACAAGACGTGTACAAAAAAAAAAAAAGATCTTATACCAGTAAAGGACATGCAATTTCATGAGGCGGGCTCTCCTGCTTCTGCAGTAAAAATAAAATGCACCGTTTACGGCTTCAATGTATTACTCACACCTTGCCACTCTAAGCTCCAGTCATTGCATGCATGAGTTGAAAATGCAAATTGCATTGTTCATACCAGTAATGACAAGCGATATGCTTAGTGTGTGACAAAGTGTTTTTATTTTCTTCCTTTTATTGGCATGCTATCCGAGCCTTGTTTTCTCTGGTTGTTAAGTAGAGGTATGGTAAATCAGGAGCTTAGCAAGAAAATTATTCTGAAATCCTTCAAATCAATCGTGTTTTTCTCCTTGAGAAGTCTGGCTCATTGTTTCCTATGAAGCCAGACGGGGAGTGTTTTCGAGTTTATGATTGACTTATCACAATGGACTCTCACCCCTTTTTACTGCCGTCCATTGACCGTGATTGGTTTGGCAACAACTTGCCACCTTTTTGAAGCTTGCAAAGCCCCACCTCCAGTTTCATGCATGTTGCTCATGACCGTAAAAACCTGTAACATTTCTGGTAAAAACAGTCCGCAGCATAAAAAGCAGTTAGGTCTGCAAACAAAACCACAATGTTTGTAAAAAATTAAATAAAAAGTACTCCAAATGAAAAACTGTTAACCAAATCCTCAGTATTATAGATAATTGGCCATGTTTATTGAATATGCAGTGGTAGTTGAAGTGATCAAGGCTGTTTTCTTTTAATCCTGCATGACTTTGTTAGTGTGTTGATCTGTGCTTTGCATAAAGTTTTGCTTCCCTCTTCTCCCTTATTAACATAGTTTGTCTTAACAAGCCTGCTTCTGCTTGGGAGATGTCTTCTATAATTTTTTTGTTTTTGTTTTCATTCACTCCCCCCTCCTCCTTGTCCCTCCTCCCTCCACACCCCTCCCCGACCCCCTCCCTCCACATCACCTCACCTCAACCCCCTCACCCGTCGACCTCCCCTTCCTCCTTCTCACCACTTCACCACCACCTGCCTCTACCCTTTTTTGCTCTTTGCGTCAAGTCACCTGAGCCCAAAGGAAGTGAGTCTCAACCCACTCCAGTGACCAATAAGGAGACTCTGGGGTCGCACCTCACAGCTGAGCAGCTGGGGGGCTCTGTTCAGGTACTGCTGCTGCTACTGCTACTACTACTGCTGCTGCTACTGCTAGTGCTGCTGCTGCTCTGGTGGCTAATGCATGTAGCCACATAGTTCTGTGCGTGTCTGACCCCCTCTCACTGTTCCCACTCTGCCTGACTGTCAGGTGTTCTTTCTTGACTCATTGTGTGTATGCATCATTGTTTGAATCCCTGTGTGTCGAGGCTTCACTGTTCCTGTTCCGCTTGCTCTCGCTGCTTCATTGGCCTCATCGGCTGTGTAGGCAGCCCACAGGAAGGGCCACGCAAAATGACATCCAATAGAAAATGTCACGCAAACCCCATAAAATAAAGATTCTGAAGTAATTTGAAAACACAAACTACTAGTTAAATAAAACGCAGCACAGTAGGGTTTTGTTTTTCAGTTTACCATCAAATATGGCAGTGCAATATAAAATATTTAATATAATAGTTTTCCATTTATTTATCATGTCAAAAGGCCAAATGAGTATCATTTAAAATCAGAGGCTTCTGTAGTATATGTGATGCAAATATGCCACCTAGTGTTGGCTAATAGAATTACAACTTTCCTTTTACAAATCTACCTGTTCAAATGCTCATGTGTACAATTTGAAATGGAAGCAGGTTAGATCAAGGTAGTCTTTTTTTGCACGGGATTTCTTCTTTACGTTTCCATAGACACAGTGTCTGTGTTGAGCTGCAGTAGAGGGATGGCAACACAAACAGGGAATAACTACAATTGTAACTAACTAAAACTTTTGAAACCTCATTTTAGTTGAAAATTGGAACGTGTATTTACAAAGACTGTGGGCTCTGGATTTTGTCCTCCATCTCGAACATTAGAAAAGAACCGCTTAATGGGAGGGCCGAGTACAGCAAGCAAAATGTGCATGTGGGCACCTGATTTTCATTTTTAAACATGACAGAAATGTGAACATAACCTTTAAACTAAAATTGCTTTAGTTGGGTCATTGCGGGTTATATGCAAAACTGCTCCCCTTGTCTCAGGGGGAAGATGCGTAGAGAGAATTAGGGTTATATCATGTATGTTATTGTTGATCTCCACCCTGCAGTCATTAGCCTTGAGTGTATCTGTGTGTGTGAGCAGTCTGGTGTCCTTTTGTACTCGTGCAGGTGATGAGCTCAACGAATGGCGAGCTGAACACTGATGATCCCACAGCCGGACACTCCAACGCTCCCATAACCGCTCCCACTGAGGTTGAAGTGGCTGACGAAACCAAGTAGGAAACAGCTGTTAGAAGACGGCGCTGCCAGCAGTAGGGCTGGGGGCTGATAGTATTTGAATCCGTCCAAATCCAGTGTTAGATTGGAAGCCAAGTTGAGCCATTTTTATATAGCCTGATTAAGTTATGTAGGTAATGTGAGAACACCTTTGCATGCATTATCGGTCCTTCATGGTCTTTGTCAGCGCTTTTCTACGTCGCTCTTTGCTCATGAAGTGAATTTTGATGGGAGGAAAGTGAATCCGGAAACCAATATCCAAATTTGAGCTAGGTATTGAAAGCCAAAGCCCTACAAGCAGTGTGTTTTTATTAATGTACCAATATCTCATTTGTACAGATGTGCCTCTAAATGCATTTTATTGTTCCTGTGTTTTGCTGCAGGTGCTGTTGTTTCTTCAAAAGGAGAAAGAGGAAAGCCCTCCAGAGGCACAAGTGAAAGCAAAGACCGGAGAGAACTTGAAACATTGTGGTCACTGTCAAGTTTTAAATGGAAGCAACTACACAGACCCCTTATCCCTTATCTCTTTCCAGCTTTCCCCTCGCCTCTTTATCCCTCTCACCTTATTCCTACCGTCACTCTGTACCCCCCCTCCCCTCCTCCTCCCCCAATCGCGCTCTCTCTTTCTTGTTCTCGCAGTCCCCGACTTCTGGCGAGTTAAAGGAATGTTGAAGTCCTACCGACTCCACAACAGACTCTTGATTCCTTTTATCAACGAAAAATAAACGTACCTGCATTACAACTTGAGAGGGGCTTGAGACAAAGTAAAAAAGCTGTAACAAACTCGAATACTGTGGCGTGAATATGAAAAAAAAGATCCAGTTTTCACACGGCTGTGTAATCTAGATTCCATAAGAATGCGTGTTGTTCCAACAGTCAGCTGTTAATCAGGGGAACCATTCGAGTGGTTCAAGTGAAAGAAATCTGCTCCCTTTTTTTTTTTTTTTTCCTTTTCTTCCTTTGGTGTGTGTTTTGGGATCAAGGTAAAGAGGAAAAGGTGAACTATGCTGATGTTAGAGAGACACAGGAAGCATTTCATCTATAATACAGAATTTGGAGGTTTTTAATGTTTTTTTCTTTCTTTTCTTTTTTTTTTTGTAATCGAATCCTCAGTTTTCAAAATCAAAGCCCTGCATTGGAAACTTATTTTTATGTTGTAGTGTTCTGAAGTTCAATTCTTTCCCTCACTCTGGTTTTCTTTTTGTCTGTCATCGTGGACTTTGTAGCACAGTCACTGGCCTCAAGTACTGTGGAAGATTGAGAGAAACGGATATTAAGCTCTCTTATTATTATTGCACTTTTGGAGGAAAAAAAGACAACAATTACAGTGGAAACCTTTAGGTTTGAAATTAACAATTAAGAAAACAACCTAATAAAGACTGATCTAGGAAGAGTCCTTCAAAACGCTTATATCTGAGTTATGGCAGAAAAATGTTGTCGATTTACATGAAGAAGAAGAAAAAAAGAGATATGTGTTTGAATTTTATTTCTTACATCAAAATAATTTACCAGGAAATCATAGTTTGTGCCTTTCTAAGTAAAATGTTTAAAGCTCAAGTGTCCCGCAATGACATTTTATCTAATCTGTCCCAAATACTCACTGGATTACTCTGTCTGTGTGCGTGCGTGTGGTGTGTGTGTGTGTGTGTGTGTGTGTGTTTGCAAATGTAGAGGTTTTCGTAAGTGAATGTGTTTAATGAATGTGTGCACATCACTTGCTCTAACATGTATACATCCCTTCATCTGCTGTGACAATCGACGTGTGTGTGTGTGTGTGTGTGTGTGTGTGTGTGTGTGTGTGTGTGTGTGTGTGTGTGTGTGTGTGTGTGTGTGTGTGTGTGTGTGTGTGTGTGTGTGTGTGTGTGTGTGTGTGTGTGTGTGTGTGTGTGCGCGCTGCGTGTTTTCTCCATCGTTTCATTTTGTCAGGTCACAGACAGACATGCAGCTCAATTAGCTTCCTAACATTCATCCTGTCTCTGAAGTTAATAGGCTGTGGTTTCTGAGCCTGAAGACAAAGAGAAAAAAAAAAAATCTACTGAACTGAAAAAAAAAAAAACGGTTGCCCTTCTTTGAGTTCCTTGCTGCTGCTAACAACTTCCGTGAAGGGCTGCAACTAATTGTATTCATTATTAGTTAATCTGCTGACTATTTTCTTTTCTTGATAAATGATTTGGACTCAAACCATCAGAAAACTGAAACATTACCGTTATATTATCCTTGGCTTTTCTGTGTGTTCTTTATTTCTTGGCCAAGATGAGATGTCAGGCTTGTTGCTCCCAATGTGTTCAGGATTGTGTAACCCCCCCCCCCCCCCCCTAAGTTTCTAGCTAATCAGAGATTTCAACTTTTATTGCCTTAAATGACTTAAAGAAGTAATCCAGCGATTTTTAATATTGTGAGGCATTTTTAAAAAAGAAAAGTGGTCTTCATCAGAGGGGCAGGAGACGAGATATCCTTATGGGTCCAAAAACACTTTCCCTCAATGGATAGTCTCTGTCATCATCCTTTAAACCTCACATGCCCAGTTAGTTATGCAGGCCTTCTTAAAGGTGAACATCATTCTGACATCATTACGTTTATTTGTCTTGTTTAAGAATGCCACGTGAACTTTTAACAGCACTGTGATGTGAATGATGACCACCATACTTGTTTTCCACTTGAAGCTTACAAAAAGGAAATATTGCAAATGAAATCATCCATACAGATGGACTGAACGGAGGCCAGTTGAGATGCTCATTTACAGAGTTCATGTCACTTCAGTGTCCATATTAACACGATTCTCCCAAACACAAGTGCAGAGGGCAAAATATGATATGAAGACATTTTGCTCGTGCTTATGTGGTCCGTTTTCTTTTCTTTTTTTTTTCGTGTCTACGAACCCAATTGATTTTACTGATGAAGGATAGATGTATTTGTAGAGCAGGATCTGGAGGACTGAAGTGGGATCCTGCTGTATTCCTCGCCATGTGAAGAACAGGAGGAGTAAACAATTGTTTTTAACTCAAGAGTGTTAAAAAGAAAAAAAGTCTCCCGCAACCAAGGCTTGGTTCTTAATCTCATGTAGACTCTTCCTGAGGCGTGTACATTGCAAAGATCTCATTTAACAGGGGAGAACAAAATAGTCCACACGACACATCCGCGCGCCTTTTGCGCGTGAAGCCATCGGTGTACGTCACGTGGCGCTGATGGTTCATGAGCTTTTGTTTGATTGTGCTGAAAGCCCGACCGGTTCAGCTGAGCAGCGTGGGGACCCAGCCCGGCATTTAACCCGTTTATTATATGATTTGATCACTAAGGATACATTTTGGAGAGGTTGAACTGTGTTTTCTTCTTTTGTTCAACGTCTGTTAGTGTAACTATTTGCATTATGTATTTGTAAATATGACGAGGACAGAACTCTAATTGTGAATAAAGGAAGTTTTATCACAGGACTGGAGTAAAGTGATGCAGCCGTTTGTGCCCGCGGAGCGCTCTCTGTCTGTCTGCAGACGGCTCTGTTACGCGGTGGGACATTTCCACAACGACCTGACCACCAGCATGTGGTTCACCTACCAGCTGGTCTACTTCCACTCCGTGCTCGGCTTTCAGAGCACCTACGCCGGGGCGCTGCTGCTCATCGGCCAGCTAACGGACGGGCTCTTCACGCTTCTGATTGGATACGAGTCCGACAGAACCACGAGCGTCTACGGCAAGAGAAAAACCTGGCACCTGTTGGGTACGTACCTGGGAACGGTCCTCAGACGGGTTTCCAGTCAGGCTCGGCGCTCATACAGTAGGCTACTTAGTCAGGGGTGGAAGACTTATTTTCCACATATTGAGTCATTATTATTATTATACTACCATACTACGGCATTATTATTATTTTAGAAAGTTTCTCATGTTGAGATACTAAGTCATTATTTTTATAAAGTTTCTAATTTTGAGATACTAAGTCATCTTGAGATACTAAGTCATTTTTAGAGTGATTATTTTGATCAGTCAAGTTTCTCATTTTGAGATACTAAGTAATTTCGAGATAAGTCATTATTTTAAGATACTAAGTAAATCTTTTAGAAAGTTTCTCTTTTTGAGTTACTAAGTCATTATTTTTGAGATACTAAGTCATTCTTTTAGAAAGTTTCTCTTTTTGAGTTACTAAGTCATTATTTTTGAGATACTAAGTCATTCTTTTAGAAAGTTTCTCTTTTTGAGTTACTAAGTCATTATTTTTGAGATACTAAGTCATTCTTTTAGAAAGTTTCTCTTTTTGAGTTACTAAGTCATTATTTTTGAGATACTAAGTCATTCTTTTAGAAAGTTTCTCTTTTTGAGTTACTAAGTCATTATTTTTGAAATACTAAGTCATTCTTTTAAAAAGTTCCTCTTTTTGAGATACTAAGTGAATTTTGGAGATACTATGTCATTCCATTAAATGGAATATCCAAATGGATCCTAGCTAGCCAGATTATTATTATCCATGCAGCAGACAGGATGATATTATCAATGTATTAAATTACATATTCTCACAGTCGATTTAATGTCAGCTGTTATTTTTGCATTTGGCAGCATCTACTGATTAGCTTTTAGCCTGGATTGCAAACGTCTCTGTATTAATGTTGTTTGCTCTTTGTCCGGGTGTGTCGTAAACTTGCTTACGAAGCAAATTCATCATATACAGGATCTCTACCCTGATACCCAGGTTCTAGGGTTACACCTAAAGTTACCTCGCCTACCCCAAATCCTGCTTCTTGGTACAGGACTCGGCTCTGAGGTGCACTTCTTCATTATCACATAAAGCTTACTTAGTTTAAGCCTCATTTAATGAGAAAAAAAAGGCCATAAAATCCTGGAGGGACAGAAAAATACTTTGTTTCAAAGTACCGTAGGCAAAACTTTACTCAAGTTAAAGCAGGACAGGGAAATTTATTTGCTTTATTCAAGCAAACGTTCCCAACCAAGGATTTACTTCAGAGAACTCCGGTCCTCCAGGCTTCTTCCGTTCTGCACGTCAACGTCATACACCCTAGACAAATAAAGGGCATTTATTTCCTTTGCGCGGTTAACCTTAAAAGTACCTTTCTCCTGAAAAGTACTTACTAAGTATTGGCTTGAAGTATTAATGCAGAAATGGCCCCTTTCAGAATCATGGCCTTCATACACATATATATAGTGATGCATTCATGTGCAGACTGACACCATTTTGCAGTGGTTAACGGCATTAGCTGTTGGCTAATTTAATCCATAAAAATGTATCATAACTTGTTTGTTATTATAACTGCAGAGTAAAACTGTCAAATAAATATAGTGGAGCAGAAGTATCAAGTAGTATACCTACGAGAGTGTATTATATATTATTGGATTATTATTTTTGATGCATCAACACGTAGCAGGATGTATTGATGCTGGTTGAGCTGGAGCTAATTTCTAGCTTTATAAACTATTAGTTGAATCTTATCTTGTTGATGGTGCCTTTAAACAACAGCAAGATGCTGTTACAACATTTAATAATATTGTAAATATTATTTCCAGGGACGGTTTGTGTTATGGTCTCTTTCCCCTTCATGTTCATCCCCTGCCTGGCCTGTAAGGACAACACTCCTCAGTGGGCCAAGCTGGTCTACTTCTCCCCCTTCATCATCATCTACATGTTCGGCTGGGCAGCCACTCAGATCTCACACCTCTCCCTCATCCCAGAGCTCGTGTCCAGCGAGAGCGACAAGGTGGAGCTCACTGCGTTAAGGTGAGGACGCGTCATCACGCCCTCTGTTTCAGAAACAATGTGGTGTAGTCTGAACCAGATAGATATATTCCTCCTTGTGTAGGTACGCCGCCACTGTGATGGCCAATATCACAGTGTTCACTGTGGCCTGGCTGCTGTTTCACTTCCAGTCTCAGCAAGATGTGAGTCTGTCCATCACAGACAACCTGGGCCCGCTGGACATCCCTCTGTTCAGGGTAAGAAGAGAGACGGTACGCTCACGCAAAATCACAACTTGTACTGTTTTCTTTTTGTATTTTTAAATCTGTCTTTCTTTGACTGTAGACGCTGGTCCTCAGTATGATGGGTATTGGAGCTGTGTTCTCCCTGATATTCCACGTCGGCACAAAAGAGAACGCGCCAGCCTCAAAAGGAGAGAATGTGAAGGTCACACCTTCCTCCTCACAGGATGCTTTGCTTCGTCCTGTATTTCAGTGGAAACACTGGCTGAAGGAGCCTTCCTACTATCAGGTGAATCCTAATTACCCCGGAATGTTTTAAAAATGATAATATACTGTAAGTTGTCACACCCGACAACTGTCTACTTCCATTTCTTTATATTATGTGGAGATACATTACTGCTGGGTATAATTATGTAACAATTATTATAATATAACATTGTCTATTCTAATTCAAAAGTCACCTGTTAATCATACACCCTGATGTGTTCATGCCAAAAACGCCAGTACAAAAAGCGTTGAATCCATGGTCATATTCTTCGTCTTAGCAACTTATTTCCTGTTTGAAATCGTATTTTTGGTTATTTTCTAGCTGTATTTGAATCAGCTGTGTTTTAACGGTGCATTTGAGTCTTGCTTATTTTCTTTAATTGAGGAAAATGGGTTTGAATTGAGATACTGACATATTCGTCGGATGCTAGAATAAATAAAAAATTAAAAGAAATGTATATACATAGAGACCCAGATTAGAATGGATGAGGCAACAGTGATCATACAACCCTGCTCCAACTATGATGCATTAAACCACTCAAGCAAGTCTCTAGTGCATATTAATTCATTTTCATATTGCATAAAATCTAAAACTGTGTAACTTGCAAAAAAGTAAAAAAAAAAAAGTGTTTATGTACTATTTGTAGATTTGTTTGCTAAAACCTGCAGTTACACTGAATTGGTCCTTTAAATCTTGTACAGGTGGCTTTCCTGTACATGTTCACCAGACTGATAGTGAACTTATCTCAGTCCTTCATCTCCGTTTACCTCACAGACTCACTATTTTTACCAAAGGTAAGGCCACTCAGTGTGCAATCATAGTAACTCGTCACATAGCCTCTGTATACTAGTTTCCCTCCTCTCTCCTCAGAACTTCATCGCCATCATACCTCTGGTGATGTACGTCAGCGGCTTTGTCTTCTCTCTGGTCATGAAACCAATCAGCAAGCTCATAGGAATCTACGTCAGTCTCTGCCTAATAATGTGTAATTTGGCAACTCTGAGTTATGACTTCCTGTCTGCTGCATGGATAATACATTAGTGGTTTGATAGAAAAGTAAAATATAATTTTTTGTTTGTCCGTCAGATTACCTGTTTCATCGGCCTCTTGTTGGTGTTCAGCTTTGCCACTTGGGTGTTTGTGGACAAGAGCATGGGAGCTGAGAGAGTTTTTGGAGCAGCTGTGCTGCTGGGAGCCGGTTCGGCTATAATCATGGTGATGTCTCTGTCCATGACGGCCAAACTCATCGGGGACAAGACAGTAGGTGGAGAGAACTAACCTACGACCGTGTATTGCTTTCTAGGAGCAATTAGAACAATAATGCTGCCACCAAATCTGTATCTATCCCCAACAAATGCACAATTTACTTCTGCTTGAGTAACATTTTCATAAAAACTAATGTACCTGCTCTATTTTAGGACATTCCTGAGCCTTTTCAAAGTGAAACTCTATATTTGTGATCATTTTTCAAAGATCTTCAATAGGAACAAACGAGAAACTGACAGCCACAGATAAGGCAGGGAAGTCGAATCCTAGACTGGCGGTGTTGGTGGGGGTCTTCGTGGTTCAGTGCAGTCATTCCCGGGTCAAGACCCACAGGTGACCCAGGGGACTTTATTAGGATTGCCATCAATTTCCATAATTTCTTCCACTTTTATTAACATTGCAGTACACCTTTGAGCCACACGAGGGAGCCTGAATGCTCGTATTGATCTGACAATTACAATCTGCTTATAACATTGAACCTACTATAAAACGTTGGTGTACATTCAGTTTTACTGATGAGAGGGCAACAAACCTGAGCACCTCTCAACTCCTCCTGATGGCCTTTATTTGATCTGGTTTATGAAGCCATTAACATTCAAAAAGACATGATTTATTAAACGTATGTCTCCTAAAATGACTGGTTTTACCTATAGAAGAAAAAGGTGTAAATTTAACCTAGGAATTTAAGATGGGGCCTGTTATTATAATTATTAGTTTATTTAAGGGGACAGTGCAATTTCATAGAACACATGATTATACATCGTTAAAAAAGCCATTATTAGCCAGAAGGCTAGTTTTCATCTGTAGTCCCCCTCTTGTGAATTGCGTTGCAATGGTTTGTCATTTTTAAAAAGTAGGTACCCAGAAAAAAAACTTGGGGAAACCACTCGTTTAGTGTGCCAAATATTGTCTTTGAAAAGGCAAGAATCCAACCAATTAGGGAAATCGCATGCCACTTGACTTTATGGTCGGTTCAAGATAAATGAGGTCAAGATGACGGCAGAAACAATCCGCTGCCCTTTTGGTTTAAATATCTCATTAGGTTCATCCATCCAGAGCATAGTTAAGACCTACAGTATGATAAATATGTGCATTGTAATAGGTAGATGTCATGTCAGAACAAGGGTGCCCAACTCCGGTCCTGGAGAGCCCCTGTCCTGCATGTTTTAGGTTTCTCCCTGCTCTTACACACCTGATTCTAATGATGCACTCGTTATCAAGCAACTGAAGCTTGTCACAGGTTTGAAAATCGTTCGAATCAGGTGTGTTAGAGTAGGGAGAAACCTAAAACATGCAGGACAGGGGCTCTCCAGGACCGGGGTTGGGCACCCCTGTGTCAGAAGATGCCTTGCCAGCTGTGAAATGGAATGGGAACCTTTGTTGTGGACTGCATCTGTTCTCATGCCTGTCTTTCTGAAAAGAGGTGAATGAAAATAGTGGATAAAGGGATTCATAGAAAATAATGCTGGGACGAATTGTGTCGCCCTCTCAGAGAGATCTCCTTCATTTTGCCTTGCTGCAGTGACTGTAATAATCTGTGATCTGTCTCGCTCGACAGCAAAGCGGAGCCTTTGTTTATGGATCGATAAGCCTCACTGACAAGTTGGCTAATGGTGTGTTGATCATCGTCATCCAGAGCCTGCGACCGTGCAGGTGAGTCTCTCTGCGAACACTTTGCACTGCTGGCACTTCTTTTCACTTATCTCTATATGGCCAGTTCACAAGGGAATCCTCAACAAATTAAATGTTTTCTTTTCTTTTTAAAAATGTTTTCATTGAACCTTTCTTAAACCAGGATAATCCCGCTGAGATTCAAAACAAACCAGCAAATTGTTAAATAAATATAGTTTAAATAAATAGTTTTAAAATCTCTATGTAGCTCACAGCAGGATGAGGGTCTAAAAATGCAGTTTTTTTGTTTTGTTTTTGTCACAGTTCTCTTCTTTTCTCTCTAACAGCACAGAGGCCTGCTGCTCAGACTGTGTCTGGTTTTATCGTGACGTCATGGTGATGATAACCGGGGGCATGACCTTGGCTGCAACACTTTCCCTGATCTCTCTTGCAATCTGGCCGATCAGGATACGGAGAAGTTAGGAGTTCAAAAATCTGCATTGCCCTGATTGAATGTCTCGTACCTGTGGACACGCACACAGAAAACCACAGTTCATGTCACAGATGTAATAACTTACGATGTAAGAGGCAGGATTTTCTTCTCGAGTTGAATTTTTCCTGGTTGTGAGTTTATTGCCATATTACTACTTAAGGCTGGATTAGAGTATATTAATAATCAAAATCCAAGGGTTGTGCCTTACTCACTAGTCTTTCCAAATATTTGACATATATTTGACGTCATGTACTTGCTTTTTTAAAGCCATGCTGTCACCTAGTGTATGAATCTGTAACTACACCGTTTTCCAGTCCACATCACAGGGGAAGTAAGTAGAAAAAGAATCAATGGATTCCAATTAAAATACAGTGTAATGCACAGTGAACACAGGTGTGATTATAAACATGAAGTATGGCCCTGTTCCATTTAGCTGGGCCAGGGCGCGTGGGATTGTGCATGCTGGCTCAATACAATAGCTGTGACACTAAATAGGATGGGACCACAATTAATTGAACTTATCTTTGCCCTGCAATTACATGTCAAAATGGCTGCTGTGAAAGGAACTAATTAATTTATAATGTTACATTCTTTAATAATATTTAACAATGTTAACAAGCACCTCAGTGTCTATCTATTCCTTTGGTCGGTGTCATAATACCCACATGTATGAATTTGCAAATGTTCTAACGACTCACTGAAGATACTGTTGTCACAAGTTGTCCTTCCCTATTTAAGAGCCAACTGACCTCCTGTCCCTCATCGAGCAATCACAAAAACTTTTCAAGGATGTAGCTGCCATCAAAGTCAGTTATAGGCTACTATTTAAGTTCATTTAAATAATTAATAAATAATTGGTAGTTAAAATATGAATACAATGTGAATAATTTAACTTTAAATAAGGGAATATATTTGTGTTATTTTACATGGATGTAATTGTGTGTAAAAGGAACTGTTTATTGTAGCGGAACCAATATCCGCCGGTGTCAGTGCTCACGTCGTTTTGTGTTGACGCACTTTACCTTTACCATGCTTGAAGTGAGCAGCGGTCAATAAGTCCGGTATGAAAGAAGCAGATGAAAGAAGAAGAATAAAGTGTCCTTAACTCCGTTTAGTTAAGAAGGCCAATGAGGTATGTTTATGTATTATCATTGTTTATATTGTGCTTCGTAACTCGCTCTGTGTTACGTGAATTTAATTGTTTATTTATGTTTATTTTATTTAGTTCTTACGACATTCGTCGACCTGTGAACTTTTCTTGACAATTCCTCGACTGAAGATAATAAATGCCTGTGAGAGGAACACCTTGTGTCATGATTGACTGAACGGGAGTTACAAAGGATCTCAAAACCCATAAATGAGTATGAAACACACTTTTGTGATATGAATACTTCATGTTGTAGCAATTGTTTTACAAATGATTTGAAAATAAATAATGTTCAGCTGGTTCAACCATCATTTACAGGCCCTGTTTTCTCTTGAAGGGGTGTTAGTTTGCTGCAGTTATGGCTGGAGTTTGTATTTTACTCTTAGGCTCTTAGGTGTTATTCAGTGAATCGGATGTTAGTTTGGTCAATTTCAGGGTCTCATTCCAGGTGCAGCCTTGTTTTTTTAAATTTCTTTATCAATGTATTGGTAAAGAGGAATCGGCTTTATACACCGAAATAAAGTTGTGAAACAGAGATAACAAAATAAATCCAACCAAAGCCATCCAATAAATGTAGTTTTATTTATTGATTTTTTTCATTTGCACACATGTATACAATAATACATCAAAATCAAAAAGCAAATTGAATTACACAATTTCAAAGCAAAATTAAGTTGAGTAACAAAGTATAATATTTCCCTCTGAATTATGGTAGTGTAGGAATGATGTGACAGAAAGGAAAATGTACCTCTAAAATGTCGCGTAGAAGTTACACTCCACCACTGATAGCTAGAAATCACTGTTCTTCAAGTCGGGTGGAACAGGCGACATATTCCATATCTCTGCACCCGCATGGTCGCTGTAAACCGTAAAAAGCCCGACCCCTAGTGGTATAAACCCGTCGGTGCAGCAGTGTTGTGCGGACAGGCGGGACTAAGCAGCACTTGTTCAAAGGCCGTTTGTCTGCGGAGGGAACCGTTGTCTCTGTCTCCGCCCGGGACAGTTTGAAGCTGAAACTTTTAAGTTTCGCCTCAAATTAAGAACTTTTACTTTAATATCGATACTACTCGGGAGACAGGCTAATTTTCTGACGACACAGCATTTTTTCCCGCAACGGTTGAAAACTTTGGTGAGAAGGGGACTTTTCACAGGAAACTGGGAACTGCGACCCTCAGGTAAGACAACACGAAGTTTAAAGGTTAACGGTGATTTCAGCGGCGGGCATGTCGAGTTATTCTGTTAGACCAAACCTGCATTCAATAACCGTGTTGTTAACGAGTTATTAAAAGTATTTAATGTGAACGGTAACGTTACCGTTAACTAGTAACGGTAACGTTAGATGTGTAACAGGTGGGTACCCTCCAGATCACCGGATAACGTTAGCTAACGACATTATTGAATTAGCGCTAGCTTAACTAATGATATAAATGAGCCCGTTAAAAAGACCACTAAACACAGAAAATCACGGCAAAGTAAACGTATCTATATATGGTGACGTTAGTCTTTATAAGCTTTATAAAAACCTGAGATTTTTTTAAAGAATTGTGGGTTGACGTTATCCAGTGGTGGGTGAAGTGGGTGTGACGAATAGTAGCCTGTTATAATCAAAATATAAGGGGCAAACTATGAGTTTGAATGTCTGTTAAGTCACTGTCGAGCCTCTGATGAAAAGTATTGTAATATTAATATGTGCAGTATTACAAACTAGATGTCTGTGGCGACTTGATTTATATAAAAAATGGATCCATGCCCCAAATCCTCAACTAAAATACTCCTGCTAAACTCTTGAAGCACTATTGCATTGGTGTCACTCATATGTAAATACTGACTCAACCAAGGCTGGAAAACACCACAGATACAGAAGAGTATATGTGTTATTAGGACATACATCATGGGATCTGCCATCTTACCTGTGTGTTGTTTACAATAGCCACCAATATGTATGATTGTCAGCTGTGCAGCACCTGATTGCCTTAGGACCAAAGCCAGGGAGGCTGGCATCACTTTACACCCAGTATGGAGTAGATAAGACATTTTATTTACATATAGAACTACAAAAAAAAAAAATACTGAATCAAGCAAAGATAAAAAAATATATAAAAGGTGACTAAAAATGTCAACGTATTTTCACATTCAGCAACCAAAAGTTGATACCTGCTTTCCAGCAGGTCTGTAATGATTAATTGTTGGAAATCACAAAATGTTATTGAGTTAAATGAAAGCAAAATGTCTTATCTGGGCAGCCTCACCAACGAAATTACCTCTTACATGATCTCAAAAAACACACCAGGCAGGAGCAAAATTAACAAAATTACCACAAAAACAAACAAATATTTGTTGATTCAACACCACCAAATCTTTATTGATTTAACCGAGGTGGTTAAGATATTATCCCCTTCTTGTTGTACCCTTCAACAACACCACTCCTCCAAAATGACAGTTGAATCACCATCTCTGGAACAGTTTTTGCATTAATGTGCATTAGTTTTAGACAGAGTTTCTAAAACATCTGCAACTGAATGCATATCATGTTTACTGTTTACTGAGTTTTTTGTTTACGACCCAGGAGGTTTTTTCAGCAGGTTGTTTTTGGGCAGGAAGTCTTGGCTGCCTCCAGTGTGTGTGCCAGTGTGTCCCAGCCTACATGGGTCAGGGTCCTAATTGTTTTTGACAGATGTGAGACATGTGACTGTATGAGTGGAATTCCATTTTCAGCAGCAGATGATAGAGTCTCTGTGTTGTAGAGGAGCTCAGGCTGCGGCTGGTGGGTGTCTGACCTGACCTGTGACTGTGGTCCAAAAGCTATACGCTTTCTGCCCAGCATGAAAATGAGAGCCAATTTGGACAGCACTGTACTACTACTACTACTACTACTACTACTACTACTACTACTACTACTACTACTACTACTACTACTACTGCTGCTGCTGCTTCTTCAACAAATGCTTTGAGCAAAAGTACACTACACTGTATTCAGGGAATTTACTAATGCATAACTAAAATAATTCCCCTTAAATCTGCAAAGATTAATCAATGAATCAATTAGTTATCAACTATTAAATTATTGCCACATATTTTGATAGTCAATTCATTGATTATTTATTATAATTGATTCATTTTCTAAGAAAAATAAAGCTTCTTAAATGTGAATATGTTCTTGTTTCTTTCCTCCTCTAACAGTAAACTAAAAAGCTTTGAGTTGTGGACATCAAACTCCTATTTGCCTATGTTGAGAGAGGTCGATGTTTTTTTAGCCTGTTTCTTGAAGTAGGATTTCGATTTTGAAGATTTTAACCAAGTGCGAGTTTTGGCTAATGCACTATTCCTCATGTAATGGGGAAGTATGTCATGTGAGGGAAGTAGAACTGTTATTTTGTCCTTCAATTTCATTTCTCCGAAAGGGCTTCAGACTATTTCTCGCCAGATATCAAATCAAAGTAGAAATGAAAGTAAGACCCACTGGCTCAGGAGACAGCCTGTTGATCAACAATAAAGGACACTTGACACCACTATGCACAACATCCACCTGTCGTCCCCTCCTTCTGTCTCCTTCTCCTGCCTCTCCTCCCTCCACTCAGGATCAGCACAGAGCAGCCCTTGTTTGATCCTCCCTGGACAGTGCCCCATTTTTTTTTTCTTTTACATCGACTCCATGGCAACACTGTTCCTGTGACGAGCAGCCATGACTTTTACCCCTCCTGCACCCACAACAAAGGCAAGAAGAGGGAGGTTGCAAAGATGGGAGGAGAGGTTGGGGGACAGGGAATTGGGAGGGGGATGAAGGATATGGAGGAATGAGAGAGGGAATAATGGGAAGGTGTCTGGAATGGAGGCTCTGAGGCAAGACTTCTTCTGCCGTATCTGCCGGAGTCCCGTAAATAAAGGAGAGTTATTACCAGGGACTGGAGACAGTGGGCAGTGCCAGGGTCGAGACTGTCTCCCTGTCTGTCCGTATGTCTACGTTCCTGAATGGCCGTAAAGCCTGGGTTATACTTTCTGGAAGGACATGAGCTGCTGTGTAATCGTGTCGAGGAAATGTTTGGAATGTTTATACTCCTCTTCGTGGAAAAGCACTTTCTTAGAGTTCTTCAAAGTTCACCATCTTGTCCGTCCCATAATTAGAAAATGACAGATGTGCATGGGCAGGAGTGAACCCCGGCAAAGAGCCATGTTTGATGGGCCATGCAGACTCTTGCAACCCTTATTCAGCAAGCATAAAACAAGCTTTATCCCCTCAAAATCCCACCAAGCTGCTTGATCAGGAACAAGATGTAGATGGCAGACATTTTAGATTTTGTTGTGCTACCATCAGTTTTGGGCTCTGGGGACATGTTCTGGGCATTTTTCAATGCATGTAATAGACTAAACAGTGAATCAAAAGAAAGATGAATCAACAAAATGCACCATTAATTGCATTATTAAGTGTTATGCGCTGATTTAGCAGATGACATATTACTTTCTTACTGCGATTAGAGTTGGCAAAACCTCTGCAGTAAATGCGCTCTGCTGTGTCCATGCCTTTTTAGTCAAACATGTAGGCAGCACCCTCCCTGTAGGTCTCCATGCTCATACAGGGAGACAGAAGAATAGGCATTGTTAAGTTGTATACACTGTGGCCTTGGTTATCTCTGTAAGATTTGTAACGAGAAAGAAAACCCCCCAAAAAATAGCAAAAGGGCGGGATGTGAAATGTTCAAAGAGTGGCTGGACATTGTGGGGGCTGGAGAGACTCCTCCAGTCTGTGAAGAGGCAAAAAGGAAAGTATTGTTGTTTGACTGCGCTCTCTTTCCTGGTACCGACATCTCCACACGGATTCTGAGTTTGCTGGTTCAGAGACCTCAAAAAAAAGGTCAATCCAAGTTCTATTTTCTGTCAGTTTTATGAAAGCAGGTCTTATCTAGTTTATAGGTGATAAATGATGAAAGTTTTGCTCTCTGTAACCTAATTTACGCAACCTGAGTGAGAGGGGAAAGAAGCACAAACAGGCCTCGGTTGTGCCCTCATAAATCACACTCCCTTGGAAATGGTAAAACATTTACACCGGTCTGTTTCTAACTCTCATTACCAAAGACAGTCACGCCTAACTTTCCTCTATCTCCACGTAGCATGACTCATATCAGTGCTGCTGAACAACAGGCAGACAAATCTTCCTAGCGGTTTGCAGTACGTGTTGCTCTCTTGACTGTCCACTACTATAACTCTTTTTGTTTTGATTTTTGGTTTACAGTTGAAACGATGTTTGACAAGCAGCACTACGAGAGTCCACCTGTCTACAGTCCTCCTTTCAGCTCGCCATCCAACAACGGCTTTGGCCCTCCAGGCAGCTTCCATTCCCCTCAGAGCGATTACAATGCATACCCACCTCCACCGGGATCTTACTACATTGAGGACAAACCGCAGCACTTCTACAAATGGCTGTCGCCTCCGGGGATTATCAAGGCCATGATGGCTACGGTGATCGTGTTATGTGTGGCAATATTTGCCTGTGTGGCCTCTACGCTCATGTGGGACATGCAGTATGGAATGGGAATGGGAATGGGCTATGGCAGTGGATACGGTGGCGGTAGCTATGGCTCAGGATATGGTGGTTATGGAGGCTATGGAGGGGGGTATGGAGGTTATGGAGGAGGTTATGGCAACAGCTATGGCTCCTACATCTCGCCTTACTCAGCCAAGACTACCATGATTGCCATGGCAGCTATTAACTTCATAGGGGCACTGGCCTTCTTCATCACCAGCTTTTCTAAATCCAACACCGTCCGAAGTAGGAAGTTCTTTCTGGCCCTCATGATAGCAAGCATCATTATGGCTGTCCTGCAGGTAAGACTCATTCACATTTAATGGTTTCCTTGTGTTCGTGCTCTGTGGTTTTTGAGTCTCCAGTCACTTTATATGGAGGAAACATTACACAGGACACTGGTGATGGCTTATTCATTTCGAAGAATAAGATAACTGTCTTTAAGTCGGGCTGAAGATGGGCCTGGTTTGAGATTTCTTAATACAGTCTTGCTGTACATATTTTCCTCCTCAGATCAAAACCAGTAATCAGATCCAATAATATCCAACGCGAAGCAATTTTTCTTTTATTCTCCAGAATAAGGACATTATTTCTCTTAGATTTTGCAGCCTCTTGTTTATTGTTTAATCAAAGTCTGTGCCCTCTTTTCGGTTTGTGTCATACACACCAAGAGCCCAGCCCACAAAAGCTTAGACTACACCAAATATTATAAAAAAGGACATTTGCAATAGTGTGTAAAAACTGTTTGACTGCTGCACAGACCTCACATTCTGAAAAACGAAATATATTGTCTCTCCTCTCATAAGGTCAATGACAAATATCCATAATCCCATGCTCGAGCTAAAACAGGTCAACTATGTCATCATCATCCAGCTAAAATAAACTTAGATGGCACGGCTTAGAGTGAAATTCATTTTCAATCTTACCTTAATCACACATAGCACGCACAAAGATTGTTTAGATTCTGCTGCCTTATAAATGCTCCTTCTTGTGGGTGTTGTAAAATGATATGGGAGTTACATTTGCAGCATTACATTAGCGTTTTCCTGCTGAAGTATCTCACGTTGTACATGTCTACTTTGGAAGTTCCCATCCCAACAAACAGTGAACACCATGTCTCAACGCAGAACTCATGAATGGTATTTAAATGTACATGTTTTCAAAACCCCTGAATAACAGAGTGTAATCTGATACAGGACTCTGTGTACACAGTTAAACCCTGTTCAGATCCCAGTGTTGTACATGCCCAGTTGGTTAAACACAGACAGATATTCGTTAAGAGATCCCACTAAAATGTTTACATGTCCCAAAATAAAAAAAAAGGCACTTGTATCCGGGATCCGATCTGTTGAATTTATTTCAACCTACTGAGCTTAAGAATGTGTAGCTGTTCAATATGGAAAGAGATTTTTCTGTTAAAGTAAAATATGCAAGACGGCTGAATTTCTGTACGTTTTCTCTTATCTTGTTCTTGAATAATTATACAAAATTAGTGATTTTCACAAACCTGTAAGGGTGTTACAGCTTATTTGTGCTCAGTTTATTTTCAAATCCAGTGTTGATAAGGGCAGAACATTGACCATAACAGGCATCCATACATATGTAGCTGTTTTTACATCTTCCAGCTGATTAAGCTCCAGCAAAGTATTATTAAAGGAGAACTAGAAAACAATCATCACGTTTTTTAAGTCTGTGTTGTACTGTACCCTCTGCACCTAACAGGATGTGCAGCACATTAGAGATGATATGAATACTGCTGAATGTTGACCTTCACATATAAGATATGACATCTTTGTCTGAATTGAATAGTGACTAGTTTTACTGTAATTACTGACATGTTATATGACTGTAAATATCAATGAGCATGTTTTTTCCCCAGGGAATCATAAGCATCGTTTACATTGTTGGGGTGAACCCGATGGCCCAGGGCTCCTCCAGCATGATGTACAATCCCATGCTTATGATGTGCCAGAACCTCTACCAGACCAGCTACTCACAGATGGGAGGAGTGGGAGGCTTCCCCATGTACAACCAGTATCTGTACCATTACTGCTTTGTGGACCCACAGGAGGTGTGTAGATATCTCACAGTTGAGTCAGTACTATATATATATATATATATATACTAAGCATATTCCCATATTATCCGTCCTGTATGGTTTGGTAATCAGCATTAAGCACTTGTTACATTTTTTGGGTACATGGAGCCACAAATGATGATGTCACACATGTGCATTTGTGTACTTTGTGTACCAGCCAGGATAAACCAGCTTTGTCCTTGAGAACTTTTCAGATTTTTTTCCACATGTTCTTGCTTTTCAAGGGAGTTGCCATGGTGTGTGGATTCCTGGTTGTCATCGCCTTTGGTGTCGCAGCTTTCTTTGCGCACAGAACGAGAGGGAAGATCTGGCGCTACGGGAAACCAAACATCTATTGGGAAGAGCCTCTTGTTGGTGGGAAGGCCTCGGATGGCAGAGACGTAGAGGACTGGGTAAGAAATGACAGCATGCTAGTCGGTTTAATAAGACTGGGTTTACATGGGATTTACAAAGAAAAATCACATTTCTGACCCTAACCGACCCTGGGTTTGTGCGTGCACAGATTGCAGTCAAATGAACAGGGTCACCGAGGGTTTAAATCCTGCCGTAGGAAAGTTGATGGAATACAGACAGATTTGATTAGATGATGAAACTGGAGACCATCATGCGATGGGATAACACCATCCCAAATGGGCCATTGGCTGGTAAAGATCAGCTGGGGTGTTTTTGTTGGGTGCATCGGAAGGTTGGCCCACCGAAACTGACATGTGCTTTTCCCTATCTGTCACCAAATTTGTAAAGTGGGAAGTTAGTTTCCACCCATCTTGTTCAATACTTGTCACAAAATCAACATTGGCCGCAACATTGATTGCCTCCCTGCCTTTGTCTCTCACAAGCTCGTTGACAATGGACCTGGCTATAGGGCCCTATGAATTTTTTCATGTCTTTATTTTACTCCCAAATTCTATGACTATCAACTGATTTGATTAACACAACATTGTACTGTGCAAGTTATGAAAAAAAAAAATTCCATGTACGCTCAACCGCGGTGAGCTGCCACCACAAAGAGAATCTAATTTTGTACCTACAGTGATGTTGCACCTACACTGAAGTAAAGCAGATAAAGAGGTAGGTCCCCAGGGAGGTACTCATCCTGCTTAGGTAGTCATCACTTTAAAGATAGGTTAGGTGATTGTGGTGATGCAGTAAAGCCGAGCTGCTTCTTTATATAATGCCAAGGTTGGTTTGTGTTGTTATGCTATTTGACACAATATATCCAGATTTAGTTCACCAGTCCAAAACTCTCATATATTTTCCTCATTTGTCTTTATGAGTTCAAAAGGAGCATCATATACAGAACTTTATGAATTTCTCGGATCCAGCAGGGAAACGGCCACACTACTGTAACAGTGTTTCCTCTGACTGAATCACTTTGTTCAGGGTCAGGGCTGATAGCAGTCAGGGAGTGTTTGCTCATGGTCTACTACCTGGTTTCACTCTGAATAATCATTAACCACCTGAGAAGATAATAAGCAGGCAGGCATTCTCGAGAGAGAGAGCCTGCCTTCAAGTTTTTAAATGTCAACATCACACTGGTCACATGAAACTGTTACCTGAGATATGGATTGATAATTGACTGGACCTGCCACTTTTTAAATGCTGCCTGTTTCATACAGTGACTGACAATAACAAACAGAAGTTCAGGTTTGAAGTTGTTATTGATGGAAAACAGCATCAATAGGGTCAAACTATGTTTTAAAAAGGTTTGTTAGTCGTTTTTTATTGTTTTGTTTCCCTTAAAACTAGGTCTACACAATATTTACTTTCTGTTTCTAAATCATTTTCTCAGCATCCTCTCCAGCATTAAATCCATATTCAATGTTTGTTCAAGCATTGTGCAGGGGAGTGTCCAGAACACAAATCAGTACACGCAGACACATGACATACAGCACATGCATGCCAATTGCAAGGGAAAAAGTAGAAATAAATAGAAAAAAAGAAAAAAAAAAGCTTGAATTCCTTCAAGTATATAAGAAAACAACTGTGCAACTACTTAAGCTCCCATTCATCCACCTGTTTGCCCACGCTATCTGACACTGGTATGTCTTGCATCCATTCTCGAATTAAAGGGAGTGATTATTGTTTTATTTTGGTAAGGGAGTGAAAGGTATGCTTAAAATGACTCAGAAGTACTAGCTTAGCGCCATTATTTCTTCAAATTAGTCAATGAAGGATGGAAAAGGTGCTGCGAGTCTTGCACCGACATGAAAACACCAAATGAAACACTGAACAGACGTGATGTTGTATTGGATCATATAGGGCTGTTTGTTTTTGAGAGCGGTTTTCATTGTCTACAACATGGCATCATGCACACAGAAGTGTGCAAGCAAAGTGGATGAGACAAGACAAGTGAATCCTACGACGAGCACTCGTGTCTGATAATGGAGCCATGCTCATTGATGTCATGGGACCTATTAGTAGGTACAGTAATGGCGTGTAGACTGCAACTACATACAAGTTTCACAATCATTTTTGATTGAAATAGTGATGTAAGTAAGAGATACGTTTTAGATGTTAAAGGGTGGTGAAAAGGGCAACGTGTTTCCATGGAAGATGAATCATAGATGATGTGATTATCAAGCTATAAACATGTATGTACAGTAGGTTAGAACATATTTGACTTATGTTCCCTGAAAAGCAGGTCAGCCAATCTTTATCAGGTAATCTCTATCTTATCTTTGTAACAGCCTCAATAAACAGGGTATCTGAGTGTGGTAGAATTGACCCCATTCTCATTTCCCTCATATTTCCAATGTTCCAGATATTTTTTTTCCTTTTGTTGCTGCGCTATCTAAATACTGTATCTGTGTCACAAAATGAGTTACCGGACTTGTTTGTCTCCTTTAAATACAAGGCCAGTGACGGTCTTAGGCTGTGGTTGGTTTGAGGTTGAACCCATCTCTGTTGCTGAGCTTGGGGAGGCCGGGCATGCTCTGATGACCTCACACACTGGCCTCATTCAGCTGCTGCATTGTGTCTGCTGCATGAGGTCATCAGAGTTGGCCTCTGCAGGGCTGTCTGTACGTTGGAAACACACTGGTCTCAACACAAGAGCTGCACAGCTGTAATGAGTGACAAAATCCTGGGCTGCTGTCATAGGATTAAAACATTTAAATAGAAAGTGAATGTGAAAGTATTACATTGTTATGGAATAATACTGTGTTGACATAAATTACCTGTTTCCATATAGCATCTTTTCAACTTCATCTTCGATGAAGCACACGTCTACAATTAAGCTTGTTTTTTAGTATTCAAGTAGATATTTCTACCCTTTTCTTGCTCTTCATGCTTTTCTTCAGCAGGACCAGGCCTCTCAGACATTCTTACTGTGCTTCCACACTCTGCTCACAGCCCAGCAGCCACTGTGCTGCACACTGAGAGGGCATTGTTAGGATTCTTACATGAAGCGCACGTCTTCAAATGGGATTCTCCTGCAGCTGCACGAAGGGCACCTCTCCCCCACCCAGGCACTCCACCCGCCGAGATTATTGTTTTGGGGGGTGAGGCTGATGCTCCTGCACTGTGAGGAATTTGGGAGATTGCTCAGTAACGTACCACGAAGTAAGCAGGAGGGTGGATGTTTTTTTAGGGTTATAAACTGTAAGCAGGAGTGGTGCTGAAATGAATTATAGATAAGTACAGCAAATACCAATGCCTTCTTGTCCAGGTGCAGACCATGTTAGATGTCTTGTTGCTCTGCACAGTTTGGATCTTTTTCCAGAAATATGTACTTTGAAAAGTAAAATCGGTACAACATTTTCCAGCATTATTTCTTGTAAAAAGGAGAGACGCTGCGTGTTTGCCTAATTTAAAACCTGCCTCACGTCCTCTTTGAAAAACAATCAAAGCTTTTCTCATAGCTTTAAGCCAGTTATTCTTCCAGGTACCAGAGAAACACTAAGATGCATTGAGACTTTGCTGCTTTGTAGAGGTTGCATCTTGTGATGGGCACGTTTACTGGACCCAGAAACACTGACCCCCCCTGAGGCTTTCATTGTGAGGAATTCCCTCATGCAGGCAGTCTGAACTCACAGGAAGGACTTGAAAATACAGCTTAAGGCAAATATATTGACATGACGGACCTTTTGTTTGGAGAAAGACAGGAGGAGCACATCCGTCCCAGGTGTTCACGAAGACATAAGACAATAGAAAGAAGTGGAAGTAAAACATCTCGGTCAGATATTTTATTTTTTATTTTATAAACAGACTAATGAGAATTATGTAAACAAGAGACCATCAATGGTATTTCATTACAATCCCAAATGTTTTGGTTTATTTTTTTGGTGAATTAGGTTGATCCCACATTAGCCTTTTGTCATCCTTTGTTTTTGTTGTCTTTTCAAGCTCAGCGAACCAAAAAGATAGACTTTCCTGTCCAATTACATGCCTGACTGTTCTATTAAACTTTAAGCACTAATTAGCATACCTCTGTCTCTGGTGTAGAGAGAAAAGAGAAGAAACGTAACGGTTTTCTTTAACAGGATGCCAGTCAGAAAACGAGCATGTAGCATGGCCTAGCCTTTGTGAGTGCTTTAGTTGTTTGTTTGTGTTTGTTGAGTCTGTTCCTTCTGTCTTTTCCTGTCTGCTGTAGGTGAACAATGTGGAGGAAAGTCGCAGTGTTCAAGACGCCCCTACCCTGCTGGTGTCCGAAAAGGGAGCAGGGCTGCTCAACGCCTCAGCGAACAGTGTCATCTCCTACCCCCCAGCCAAGGTGGACAGCAGCTCCTATAATGAGGAAGTCACCGAAAACAACGAGTGAGTGAACCTGGATTCTCAACCCTGATTTCACCTCAGAATACAACACAATTTTTCCTTTTTCCTAAAATAACAAAAGTTACTCGCAAAAACCTCTATAAACCAATGGGTGATGTCGCAATGGCTACATCCACTTCTTATATATTATACAGTCTATGTTTTTACATCAAAACGCCCTCCTCTGATCAACTAATACACATAGTTATTTCTGATGAGTGGGGTAACCATATTGCCCCACATAACATTTGATTGGATGAATGTACATACACCAAGTTCAAGATCAGTCATCAACAATATTTGAATGTTTTACAGGATAAGAAAAGAGAGGCGTTATATAAAAAATACTCACAATTATTTGTTTTTACATACATTTGATATATAACAAGAAATCAGGGACCAAGGGACTCAAAGATGCAAATGTCTTTCCCTTTGACTGTATCTTTTAGAAATACTTAAGTTGTGTATGTCTGTTCAGGAATGTAGAATTTCCAATAGCAGAATTACTGGGTTGCAACATTTGACTGTACATTGTAAAGTAAAGATTCCACACAATGAATCTCCAAACATGTGACTCACACAAGCGATATCTAATCACTGCTGTGTTTTAAAGCCCAAGAAAACATATTGCCCTTCCCACAAAATGAGCTCTGTGTGTGTGACCTTTAAGCCCTCGTTGGATTAACTTTCCCTGTTTTTTTCTACTCATGTTCATTGGAATCTCAGAGGAAGGAAAAGGCTTTTTGTGAACGAATGTATTTGCCTCTCTTCAATGCTGCGAATGATTTCTCAAGCACCTTGTTTTTGTTTGCTCTACTGTCCTCAAGCACATTGCTCTTCACAGGTTCTTGACAGCTGAGTGCCTTTGAAAAAACAAGCCCAGCTCGTATCAGAAATGTGCTCTTAATGACCTTTTTAAGGTGGACTGCACTGTTAATTCATGGACACTAGGACAAAATAATACAATTTGTCATCTCGTGATTTCCTCTCTCACAAAGAAGGGTCGTTTTCATAAGCAAAAGAATGTTCTGCTCTATTGCCTTTTTTGTAAGAACGTGTAATATCTGCACCGCTGGGTTTGGATTCCTTTACAAATCCCTACAAACCTACAAAATTGAGCATGTTTCCTCCTCCCCGTTATTAAAGAGCTTTACCTGCTTCCAGGTCACTGATGGCCCTCCACATAGCACTCAAAGTCAAATGATAGGGTGTGAGCAACAGTATTTATTAGTGGTTCAAAGTGTGAACCCTTTTCCATATGTTATCGGTCTGGGTCATATTGGTTAATATTTGTTTTCTTTATGTCTTTCTTTAAGTGCCGGGGGTTATTTGGGTCATGATGTTCTTTTTGCTTAGTTTTTCTTTATATGGTCAAGACCATCATATCACTAGGGATGGGGTGCTTTCATCACCACAATTTTTATTATGAATAATATCTCTCAAACAAAATCCTGGTTTTACTGTACTTTTTTTATTTTTATGTTGATGTCCTGCAGGTACTCGGACAGGACCATAAGCAGACCATCAGAAGCTTTCTCCCATGGCGGAAGAACCAGCACCAGCGCCTCAGAGGGGACTGGCGGGGGCCGGAAACCCTCCGCCAACAGGGGCAAGAGACGCAGACGTAACCCCGAGTTTGATGAGTCCCAGTATGAGACAGAGTACACCACAGGAGGAGAAACGGGCAACGAACTCGACGGAGATGAGTGGGAGAAGTAAGGATGTGCTTTTGTATCTCTGTGCAGCTCATACTTTGGATTAAAGATGCAAATGTCATTATCTAAGAACACAGAATGTTGATTGCAGCCGCTCCCTCAGGACCAGACCTAAATTCTTTGATTGAAAGGAACAACTGTAAGCTCAGAAAATCAAGTTCACATTAAATAGACGTGATTTACAGGAACAAGCAGCGAGAACATCTTTTGGAAAGTACAGGAGAGTAAATAAATAGATGCTTAAACAGCTAAGCGTGGAAAAGTCTCCGGTCTATATATGCTTCACTCTGTCCAGGAGAGTAGTTAATCCTCTGAGGCATGCCAGTTCACATGGGCTGTACTCGGGAATAATGAGAGAATTGGGCCAAAGGTACAAAACATGGGAGTCAGTATAGTTTATGAGAAAGCAGATTGATTTGTCAGTGGTTCGATCCACATGGACTAAAACACCATTATTGAGGTCTGTGATATTCTTGTGCAGGAAGTTAGTTCAAGTCGTTCTACTGATGCTGATCTCTGTGCTCTTTGTCCTCCTCCAGTACATACCCAGATATAGAATCTGATGCTCAGCGTCATGAATATAAGAGAGAGTTTGATGCTGACCTCAGGCAATACAAGCGCCTATGTGCTGAGATGGACGACATTAATGACCAGTTGAACAAACTCAGCCGGCAGCTGGATACACTGGACGACACCTCTGCCAAATACCAGGTGAGCTATAAAAACAGTGTTCCCCTCCTAGACTGAGGAGAAAGCAAGGCAAATTCAATTATTGTATCTGAGAAAACAAGCTTATCCCTCACAATTGCCTAAATTAAGCATCATTAGCATTTTACAATGTACAGCTGTATAATGCTGACGTTTGCACCACATTTCAACGGTCCAATGTTTGTGCCAATGTTCCACTAGAATTACACGTGGGGCTCTGCTGCCTCCTCCTTTTTCACACACTGAATTTGTAATGTTTTCTTGAGCCACCTACCCGTCAATGTTCTGGGGTTTCAGGGAGGAAAAAATTATAAAAATGTAAACCTTGCTGTGATCGGTCTGAAAACAGATTTGCCACCTTGACAGTTCAAAATTAGATCAACAAATCTTTTCATGTACTGAATAAACTGAAGTTTTAAGAATCATTAAAATAAATTACAAAACATGCACCCATACATTCTAGCAAGTATACATCCCAAAGACTGAAATGCCCTGATCATAAAGGTCCTGAGTGGACAAAAATGAGACTCTTCTAATGTTCAGATTGTACATGAGGGACACAGGATCATAACACATTTTCCCCCATATTTTTCACAGGCTGTAGCAGAGGAGTATAATCAGCTGAAGGATCTGAAACAGGTGGGGAGATGTCTCTGATGATACATTTTTATGATTTTAACTAAACTCCATGAAGACTTGATTAAAATATGCAGTTACTTGAAGGAGCATCAAGTACTCAACATTCTGCTGCAAAATGTCACCTCACTTGACATTCATAGTAGTCTGTCATTGAGCTTGTATTAGTTTACTTTAGAGTAAAGGAGCTAACATTTACTCTGTCTAGTATCATTAAACAACTTGTGCATTTTTGTGCCGTTTTGTATATTAAATGACTCAACTAGTGCTCTCTCTACTCCGCAGACATCCGACTACAAGGCTAAGAAGAGAGATTGTCGCAGGCTGAGACACAAGCTGTTCCACATCAAACGCATGGTGAAAGACTACGACAAGAACCACTGATGAACCCGCGGAGTCCCGACGCTCAGCTCTGTGGTCCACACCGCAAACACCCACAGACACACTCCCAAATACTGCAAAGACTCTGTGACACGCCGAGACCAAAGTTACCTGTACAGAACACACACACACACACACACACACACACACACAGGGATCATACTGTATGTTAGTAATAATGGCCGTGATCAGTTATGTAGAAGTAGCTACTTGCTTGGAAGTAAAATGGAAGCAGGGTGCTCAGCTGTAGCCGCTTCCACAGCAAACACTGCCTTTTCTCTAAAGATTCAGCGTTGTTGGCAGCGTTCAGTCACTCGTGAGAATCGGGGGGTGTGGCTTGGAGAAAAGTCATTTGAAAGTCACCTGACATTCAGTCACCTGTGAAAACACTGCTCTCAACTTTTGTGGTTGTGTTTGCTCTCTGACTTCTCTTTGTTATATCTCCACAGATAAGGGGTGGAACAGTATTGTAGAGGACATAGTAATGGGTGAGATTGGTTGCTGGGATTGTTTTGCGAGCAAATATACATTTTCTTTAACCCTTGGCATGGCGTTATCTTTGTCACAAATTAACTTTAGTTGTGTTTTTCTCATCTTCTGCGGCTGCGTTTGTGACTAACTTCAACACCAGTGAAGTGAACTATTTGTAGGGTTATGTGTTTTTTGTCCAAACAAAGATTTTTATATCGATTGTCATAGATGATGTGACACCAAAAAGGGGACAAACTGGCCAGCGTGAGACATTGTTGTATTGTATATACTTTTAATGAATCCTGTTCGTACTATGTACCAAGAACACATTTACAGTATCTGTCTATTAGATTCAGCAAATATCTTAGTTCTGTTATTTGTACATACTAAAGACCTATAGTGGCTTGTTTTTTTAATCATTGAAAAAGTACTTAAGCTATGCAAATTAGTATTTTACAGTATTTTTTTTTTTAATCCTGCACTCTCCTCAACAAACTGGAAAACACTGTTTCTGTCACTCTCTATAAGCTCCGCTCATTTGATACTTTGCCAATGAAAAATGATCATTTGCTGATTCCATGTGGTAAATTTACATGAATTCACTTCATGTGCAAAGTGTTAGAATCTAGCGTTATAAAATTGACACCCTTTTGATTTCTCATGCGTTTGTATTTTCGAAGAACATTGTTATTTTAAACCATTTGTGAGCCATTTATTTTTGTATGAATTTATTTTCTTTGATGCTATTATAAGACCATTTTTCTAAGTGTATACTTCCATAAGGTATGATGTCTAAAAAAGTATTGAGTTCAATAATAATAAACATTTCTAATTCTCTTATAATTAGATGAACCTGTCTCTTGCTTTGTCACTACTTGCATGTTTTGCTGACCTTGCTGGTTTGCAGATATCTGCAGCTTTGTGCATCTGCAGTGAGCGTCCAGCAGGGAGAGCAGGATGACTCAGGGAACGCTGTTGAGCCCATCGCAGTCAGCTCAAGGTAAGCTGCTGCTGCCCTCTTTTGGTGAACTACGACCCTTTCACTGCGGTTTGGCGCCGGTATCTGCTGTGTCCCAATTGTGTATCATCATCTAATACTTTTTTTTTTGCAGTAACGATGAATAAATATGACAATTTTTTATTTTATACTTTAAAAACTATTGACATTATACAAAACACTTCTAATTGACCTTTGCAAAAAGGGAGCAGAATGAAACATTTAATACTTCATTTTGTGTCATAGATGATACAAGACACATAAGATTCACCATCATCTGCAAATCTGCAAAACTTTTTTTTAACTTTGTGAAGTTCCTCCTTTGTCATCCTTTCAATGAGAATACTGTAAACTCTCTCTCTCTTGCACATCTATCTATTATTTCAACATGTACTGCATATCTATTCTATCCTGGGAGAGGGATCCTTCCTCTGTTGCTCTTCCTGATTATTGTTTAAATTACAAAAAAAGTGTTTTTTTTAGATGTGTGCAGTATTTCCAGTCATCCACAGAATGAATGTACATACTTTTATTTCTCCTAATGCAAAAATAACCAGTCATATGAACAAACTTTTTTTGCATTTTTTTTTTTAAGGTTTGGCATAGTCACTTAAACATGCTTCTTGTAAAGGTAAAGTACAATGTCAAGTCAATTATATTCCAAGAAATAACACAACAATTATGAATGAAAGAGCTGTTAATGAAGTTGTGTGACGGCATGAGGGGTCAGGGGTCATCGTTGCCTTTTTCCGGGGGAATACAAAAAGTCGTACCGAAAACACGTCCGTCCCCACATTGTCTTTTCTTTCAGTCTGTTTTTATCTATTTGGCAAGAAAAACATTTGTCCCATTGAGCTGCACTTGGTGACAAAAACAATCATGACTGTGATTATTAGTACCCTTGATCTCAGTACCAACAAACAGCATAACCTATACAACACTGTCAACACTTGGAGTACCTTGCACAAGAATAATCATAATCTGAAATTGACCTCTGTCCAGTTGAGGCTGTACTTTTAAAAGGGTAACATACATGTGAATGGAAATGAAAATTAACCAGCTCTTTTTTTTTTTATAAACGTTAACGAGTATTCAGTTTGTAATTAATCAGAAAAACAAGAGTCATGTGACTCAATGTTTCTGTAACTGATATGTCAAACTGAGGGTCCTATTACATGGAGCATTACATTTCAAAATATTTTCATATGTTTTTGGCCTGGACAAATAGGTCTACAGGGGAATATTAGTCTTTATGGTTTCTGTGGTAAAGATACCTTGATCCCTTTATATTTCTCTTTAGCACACGAATATACAATCTCTGTCTTTGATGTATAAAACACGAGGTAATAATGTTTGAGAGGGGTGTGACTGTCTGAGGAGCCGGGTTGAGCACTTCCTACTGAGAGAACATTATTGTATCTATACTATATTAAGGAATTAGCTCAACTCTTTGGGAAATATGGGTATTCGATTTTTTGCAGAGAATAAAGTAGATATGAAGCAAGACCCAGCAGCTGGTTAACTTAGCTTAGCATGAAGACTGGAAACGGGTAAACAGCTGGTTCTGTCCAAACAACAAATTATATTGAATTTGTTGGAAAAAATGTGTTGTTTCACGGGGGATATTTGGCTCGCTGTTGCAGAAAGTTATAATCCAGCACATATTTTTGTATGGATATAACAAAGGAGACAATTTGTTAGAGAGCTTTAGAGGTGTTGTTGTTGACTTTGCTTCCTGTGAACAGAGCCAAGCTAGCTACTTCCCACCGTTTCCCATCTTTATGCTAAATGTAGTCAATCTTCCCATCTTACTGTGCAAGAAAGCATTTTAGTGTTTTTCCCCAAAATGTTGAACTATTCTTTCAAGTACATAACATAAAAACGTATTCTGGTACTTCATATAGTATAATATACAATACAATGCCCGAGCCTCTTCTTTGTTTTAATGCTGTACAAGATGATACTTTGCGGTCTTCGCACAAACACATTTGATAACAAAGTCTGAGATTTCATCCCACATATCAAACACAAGCTGCACGACATATTCCAGATATCAAGCGCTGAACCCTGCTATGGCTTCATTTTGACTTAAAACAAACAAAGCGGAGGGAAAAAACACACATAACCCGGGTTCAAACTGAGTCACATTAGGGGCGATGTGGGAGGAGGTAGTATGGGCACATGGCCTCATGTTAGAGTATTTCATTAAAGCCCTGTATTGTGTCCAGAGTGTGACGGGGAGAGATCAGATGGAGGAAAACTGACAAGTGCTTCAGTTTGTACTTTGTATGTGATATTTGTGAGCTTCCATTCCTCCCTATCTGATCTCAGTCCGTCTCACACCGGAGTCGGCGGGGTTCACTGTCCCGGTACGTAGGGCCAGCTGATGGAGCTCCCCGATAGCTGCATGTCTCGGATCAGCGTCTCGATGGGTGTCTTGCCCACCAGCCGCATGAAGAAGAGCTGGGAGATGAGGTTGGCCGGCACGGCGCGCAGAGCCGGGAGGCGAAGCAGTAAGCGGCCGAATCGCTGAGGCTGGTTGGGGTACTGCAACCTCTCGTACTCTGTCAGGGCAACCTGGGCCTTCTCCTGCAGGGACTCCACATGGGCCGGGTCTGTCAGACCACATGCATCTGTGAGGCAAAGAAACACAAGATTAGCACGATTGGATTTTCCTGTTCTTGCATATTTACATCATAACACAAATTGTATAATCATGTTTTACATTCATGTTTGGTCCCTTAAGGAATAATTCTTAATTTTGGGGAAAATATGCTTATTGGCTTTCTTACTGAAACGAAATATAACATAGGCCTATTGTCAGAAATATAATGGTGCAGCCAGAAGCTAGTTAGCTTAGCACAAAGACTAGAACATGGGGAAGCAGCTAGTAGGGCTCTTTTCTAACACCACCTCTAAAAAATTAATCACTGCATATCTGAAACTATTCTCTATTTGCTGTTTGCCCTTCAGAGGTCAAATTCTATCAGATCAGATCTTGCTGACCCAGAAACTTCGACCCTGTTTAAGACCATACACAGACAGCTTTGTTTTGGTCTTCTATAAACAAAAGCAGTTTACAGTTACAGCAGCTTTAATCACTCCGATAACCTCGCAACAAAACACAGACTTACCAGGCGAAAAGAGTGCAATGGCTTTCAGGCAGCTGTACTCTGCCGAGTCCACCTGCAGCCTGTTCAGCTTGTCCACCTGGTCCTGGAAAACCCTGACCTGGTCCATGAAGGACACCACGCGCTCGGCAGACATGGGAGATGAGTGGAACCCAGCAGCTGCCAGCAGAGGAGCCATGTGTAGAGGCAGAGCAGACTGAGCTGCGTTCAGGATGAAGAGCTCGCTCCAGCTCAGCCTCAGCAAGGCCACCTGTAGGGTCGAATGACAAAAGGGTGAGTCACACCAGACATTTTGGTTAAGTGGAGGAAAAGCACAAGCGTAACTAATAACATTAACTCTGGCTCTGTTGCGTTCAATGGGAAGCAGCTAAATGAAATTATTGTGCATCTGGAGGTCAGGACCATTAAAGGTAAATAAGATATCATGTTGATTCAAGGGATGAGAAAGAATTTAATCATGTTTAGGTTTTGCTGTTTTCATGGATGTTTTTACCTAAAAAAATCCTTCAAATGAAATAAACCAAGATGAGAAAAATGACTCTTAAGGGTCACAAGATAAGGAACGACTGACTTATAATTGAGATTAAATTAAAACTATCTTTTTAACCCTTATAGTTCAGGTTATTTAGTCATTTTGTCGGTTCAGTGTTAGCGCTCTAACCACCATACGAGTTCAGCGCTGCAGCCACGTGCACCAAAGTACGCTAACAGCATGTCAGACCGGCTACGCTAACAACACGGAGGTAGACGTTACTACTCTATATCTTTATATAGCAAGTTTGCTGCCATATTATTCTCTTCCTCCTAGACTGGTGTGCAATATGTAAATTTGATTTACGGTATGCAAGACATGGTTTTACACCAACATAAGTACTTAGCTAAAACAACACTAGCTAACGCTATGGCTAACGTTAGTTGAACGTAGCATGAATGTAGCATATTTCTCTTTCACTCGCTTCCCAAACAAAACACAGGCAGATCAAGATCTTTACAGGTGGGGGTGCTCATGGAAAACACTAACATGACAGCTTTTCTCGTGCCAAATTTATGAAATGAAACTTCCTTGTAGTTGCCTTCATTTAAATGTAAACAAATGACAATGGATGTTTGCGACTAGTGAGGATATCCTTTTGTGTTTTGTTGTATGTGTCATATAAGGGCAAACAGCTTCCATAAATCAACGCAGGTCACAACCAGCAAGTACGACATTGAAACTTTAATTTATAATTTTCTATTCAAATTAGCTTCTGTTGTTTCAGCTGTAATATTTGCTTAAACATGTGAATTTTAAAGTCACCTGGTACTGTTATGTCTTGACTCACCTGCTCCGAGACGGGGAGTTCTGGGAAGTACGGGATGTTTCTGGCCCACTCAATGGTGCTGAAGAGGAGCCGGGCAGCCAGCTCACAGATGCTGTCGATGCCCATGACGGAGGCCCCGCTTGCAGATGCCTGCATCTGTGCCTGACTGTACGGGGTCACGTAGCGGCTGCTGGGGTACGGCTCTGCCCTGAGGAGCTGGGAGATGAGCTCCGACACCGGCTGCCCGTTGAAGTAGTCGGCCCCGATGTGACCTGGCCCTGCACCGCCGACCCCACCTGCCAGGGAGTTGGGACTGATACCTGAGTGAGATGGAGGGATTCGGCCCCTCTGGACTGCTGCAGAAAGAGAGACTGCAGAATGAGAATCTGAAGATCTTGGTGGAGGTATCCAAAGTAATACGATATTTGTTCTCATCATCATTCAAACTTGTCTTGTGAAAACCATCTGTTCAGCTCTCTGCCAAGGTTTTAAAAGACATATTTACCTTAAGAGGTAGGAAAATGCAAAATTTTCAAAAAAACATATTACATGGCTTTCTTTGGTCAGTGACACTATGTGACATTCTATAGTCTTACTGGTATCCAAGATACTGTATTGTTAAAATGCAGCATTACAAGCTCCACCAATGGTTTGAACTTTTATACACTTCCTGTCTCTTAAGTGGGCGTGGTCATCGTGTGCTGCCTGTTCCTCCCTCCAACCTCCTTTATAGTCTTATCTTCTCAATAGAGTAAAATGCAGGATACTCTTTAGGGCGTGGCTACCGTCGCTACCACGTAGCGTTAAGTTTACCTCAAATTATGGAAGCAAAATGCCAAACTTGAGGATTCAAAACTGTACTAACCATCAGGTGACGTCACAATACGCTGACTAAATCAACTTCTTATATTGTTCCCACATCATTCAACCTTGTTGAGTGTTGTGATTCTGCATGGATTAGGTTATATTTGCATAATGTATTTATATTTTCGTTTGCTAACATTAACATGGTCCAATATTTACTTTAACGACTATGGAGCGAAAGATTCGGTAATAATCTGTCTTCACATTCACAACCCAGTGATTGTACACTAATAAAACCATAGTTATGAATATTATATTTAGTTTCTGCCAATAATCACCAACCTTTTTAACAATAGAATCATCAGCATTCTAATAGTGACACTGCTGTTTTTAATTGTAGGGCTTAGTGTTTAGAATCTAATGCCAGCATCTTGATGTGAGCGTTCTGCCTGAGGCTAATGTACGACCGCCCTCCCTGCACCAAACTGCAGTCAACACCACCGGCTGTTTTAAATTGCCTTGAATATGCTGCAGTTCCAAATGCCAAAATATCTCTTAAAGCCCGTGCTGGGTTAAAGGTAAAACAGACGTTTCCAAGTAATGTGGAAACAGTGCAACCTGCGTCACGGGCCACGGTCAGCATGGTTCATTAATAACCAGGCTCAATATAACCTCTGGCACACTGCACCTCAGTGCACATTATGTATGGGTAGGCGGCTGGTGGTGTCCACTGACACAGACTGAAATACAAGTGTGGTTATAGGCGAACGGAATACAATTACAAATGCGTTTGAAATTGTTTGCGATGTGATAATGAGGGTAGGATTGCTGGATTGAAAATAATTACACTGGGGGAAATAGGGAGTCGTCTCTTCTAACTACTCATCAACCTGGCAGAAATTAAGCAAATTATAACTGGATATATATAGACATACTGTATGGAGACAGATATCTCAGTGGGTTTTTTTTTTTTTTTTTCTCTACTTGTTGTGCTCCGGGTTAAAAATATGCTTTGGTTGACAGTATAAATATTGTGCTTGGCTCACCGGTAAATGTCAGCGGCTGTTTCTGTGGAAGTAAGCGTTTTTTTTTCTGTGTGTGTGTTTCGGGGTGTTTGTGCTTTGAACATGAATCAGGGGATTTGTGGGTATGTAAAGGAGAGGATATGATTGGTTTAAACCTCAGTGCTGCAAAGTGGCTACATACATGTACTCAAGTACACTTTTAAGGTATGTGCTTGACTTCACCAACTCCGGAGGGAAACATCTGAATGAGCTGTAAGATGTTAAAATGGTCATTAGAGCCGAGGAGAACAAGGCAATAAATCCCTGTAGGTGTGACACCACGTCACACATAGTCAGTTAATCCATTGTTAACCTCAAAATAAGTGGATTGTTATTTGTCCTTGTATTGTCATTGTGATATGATTGTGAAAAAGCAATAAAATTTAATTATAAGAAGAAATAACCCCTAATACCGTCATTCACAATCATCACCCTTAACCCAAAAAGAACAACAGTAACTTCACACATTCAGATTCAGGTTTGTCAAGCAATAAGAATCTCATCCGTGTGTCTACTAATCCTGAAACACATTTAACTGCTGAAGACTGAGCTTTGATACCTTCTTTGCGCATTCCTACACGGAAACACTTCTTCAGACGACAGTATTGGCACTGGTTGCGGTGATGCTGGTCGATTTGGCATTCTCGATTTGATCTGAACAAAGGAGACAAACAACCAAACACTTAAATGTGAAAATATCCTCCTCGCGGTTCATTTGTTAAGCAATAAATACTCTTAAGTGCTTTAAGTGTCTAATTAAGGAGGTGATGTTTGCCTCCCTCCTGTCTCTCCCTTCCCTCCCTCTCGCTCACCCCTATGGTGAGTGAACTGCGTGACTGGCTGAAAGGCCATCAAGGCTGTGACCTTTGTAAATCATTGGCCTTATGACGCCCTTGTTTTGCCTTTTACAGCAGAATGAGGCCTGCCAACATTTCAGAGTGAGCCCTTTTTAAGTCTCGGAGGTAACAAACTGACTGGAATGACGCCTGCCATTTGATGTGCATTATTATTACGTGGAGGTAATATTTACGTTCTCAGCCACAGAGTCGTCTTTTAGTAAGAGAGAATTAAGTTGCAACATTGTGTTCCTGTGGTGAAGAATAATGGAAATGTTGACCTTCTGAAGCAATCCATCCTCACATGACTGACCTTCAGGGCTTTCATTTATTTTCTTTTGTTTCCCCATAAGGCTGTTTGTGAGACATATCCAATGTTGGAGCATAACACTCTGAGTGAGAAATGGACTGATCTGCTTTGCCTTTTCATAAATATGAATGACAAAAAAACATGGTACATTTACACCCACCCTCCACAATGTATTTTGTACATCATAACATTATAACTCTAATCTCTATAGCTATAGTTGTATAGACAAATACATAAATGAACACTTGTATGTTAAAGCTTCCTTATAGTGTTTTATAATCCATTTATTAAATGTAAAATATGCTTTGCCAAAAAAAGACAATTCAGTCCAAGAAGAAAAGTGAGCAAAATACATAAAATGTGTCCTTTCACTCTTAACTTTAACAGACTATGAACAGTAGAGACATGGATCTGAAGCTCACCTGCAGGAGTAGTTGAGGTTTCGTCTGATACTCCTCTTGAAGAAACTCTTGCAGCCCTCGCAGGTGAACACGCCGTAGTGCTTCCCACTGGATTTGTCCCCGCACACCACGCAGTCCACCACGCAGGCCTTATCCTCATCCCCGACGTCCACGTCGCTGCTCCCGGCGTGAGGTGAGCCCTCCTCTTCCTCCCTCCTCAGGTAAGCCTTCTCCCCAAGTCCATTAGTGTCCCCATTGGGGTTGCCCCATCCCCCGCTCACCATGGCCATATTCTCTGAGACACACAGCCCTGTGAGTGGATCATACACAGACCCGCCCCGTCCCCCGGCCTCTGACTACCCTCAAAGTCTAAAAACTGATCCCGGGTAAGCCACAAAAAAACAGCAGCTTCAGGCGTGTATTAAAAGTAGGTTTCGTCTACGGAGATCTAGAAGCGGGTGGAAATGCGGTCCCCGACTGTGCCGCGTTGACCTTTCCCCCCTTTGCCGTCTGGTTGTTATGACCTGGAGGTCCTTCCCAGTGCTGTTTTCTCTCTTGCTCTTCTTTAATCCCTCGGCTCTCTCTCCCTCTGTTCTTGTCTTTCACCTTTGTGTTGTCTGCCCTGACCTCCAATCAATGGCTCCCCGGCTCTGAGAAAAACTTCAGACACACGTTGAGTGGTTCAGAGTTCAGGCAGCAGAAAAGGGTGCAGCCTTGTTCTTTTCACTGGAAACAATAAATTACACTTTGGCTCCTTCTCTTTTCCTCCCTCCCTCCCACTTTCCCTCGACTTCCCCCCCACCCCCCTTATGGAAGAGGTTAAAAAAAAAGAAAGAAAACACCTTACCTATCCCTTAGCATAGTGACAAGGGACAAATGCCCCTCTCAGCGCTCGACTTTCTCCCGAAAGGACAAGCAAGTGGGAGGAAAGTAAAACACAGCTCTCCTTCAGGCAGGGTTAAACTGCCCTGCCCTCTCCTCCAACTTATAAACTAGTCCAACCAGTTCCTGCTGTGCCGAGGTGTTATCTGCCGATCTATGGCAGTTCTAGTCCAGACTCACTCTTGACTTGTCGGGGCTGTTATGGAGGCGAGGTGAGCGTGATAAAGAGGGGAAAACACCACAATATTTTGCTGTGGAAATGTTCATCGATATGTCCCAAAGGAGAAAAAAAACAAGACTTTTGGAAATTGGATTCTGTCAATTTTCTTTCTTTGGTATTCAGCTTTTGGGCTTTTTTTGGCTCAGGAACACTTCTGTGCCCAATAACTAGCAGCAAACATCCAACCAGAACCGATTCCACACTTGGCGTTAAAACAAGAAGTGGTGAGAAAGACAATACGCTCCTTTTGCTCGTGGAATGATGTCTTTGTGGTCTCTGTGAACGACAGAGATCATCAAATGAAGTCCTCCTCTGCAGTGCCTGTGGTGAAGTGATCTGGTCTGTGGTGTCAGAGGCTCAGATGTCACGGGAGGAAAAACAAAAACCCAAAAAGTTGAGAAATCTCCTCCGCTCTCACAACTCCACAAAGCGTTGTCTCCGGTGTTGTCGGTGCTTGTCCATCCAGCAGTAACAACCAGAGGGCCAGAACCCTCTCTGCATTCCCTGTCAGCAAGTCACGGTGTACTGTTGCACTCTCTACTATCCCGCCTGTCCTTTAGTTTGTGTTTTTTCCTCCCCTTTTCTCTCTCCGCCTGTCTCTCTGCTGGGCCGCGGCAGGAATAAATTAGACAAACAAGCGGAGGAAAAACACGGTCATAGACCTTTTTAGTGAAAGCCAGACGCTGCGGTGGAGATAGCCGCCTCTCCTGCTCCTCTCAATCCCCTCTCTGTGTCTCTGCCTCGCTCCCTCCTTTAGGGAGAGTGAGCGTGTGTCTGTGTGCTGAGGGATTTGACACTGCTATTCAAGCCCTGCCGTTGCCATGGCGCTGGATGCCTTATAAGGCCAGCGGAGTCAAAGAGCACAGACTGGGCTGCAGCCACACACACACACACACACACACACAGTCACATAGAAAGAATGCCTGGCTGGCTGACTGGCTGCCTGTTTCCCCCCTGACCCCGCGGCAGCCTGGGAGCAAAGGGGGGAGTTAACCCCAACACTGCTGTGAGACAAAGAGCAGGGGGGGGGGGGGGGCTCAGGTCGACACAGCGAACGCATGGCACTCACACTCATGTTCTCCACTTCACTCTAATCCTAAAGAATTCCCCCTTCCTACTTTGTTGACCCAATATTAACAAGGAGGGCCCGTTGTTGTCGTGGAGCGACTTGTCGAAGGGTTATATGATACGCAGCGGGCTCCTTTTTCACACCTGCCGCACACACTCACGGGTCTGTGTGAAGGAGACACCACGGTGAACCGCTGCATGCCGGATGGCACTTGTTGAGTTTTGTTTTTGTGTGCACATTTTTTAAAAAGGGGGTGGTTTGTACACGTCAAGTCGTCAGACTGGTGTCGCAGACGAAAGGAGATCCGTGGAGATATCCCGACTTTTACTCCATGCCTTGCAAATACATCCAAACTGGATGGTTCTGCCTTTCTGTCACCATTTACATCCAATATTCAGAGCCGATTCAGGATGTTTAAGAGTGGAGCCTATATACTATATGTGGTGAGGTAGAAAGCATGGGTGTGAAGGTCAGAGTGGTGAGTGGGTTGAAGCACATCCTTCATGTTCACAGACCTGCGATTAACAATAGTTGTGTTATGTAACCTCAGGCATGCTTTAGTTTGCCATAAACAAGATATTTCTCTAATTACATCATGTGGTAGTTGCCTCTTCCTGTGTGGAGAAAACACAGCTTTGGTTTCTTCTCTGAAGCTGAACACATCATACAACAAATATTTAAAGTTCTTTACAGTTTACAGATCACTTTACTTGTGTATAGTGTTTATCCATCCATCCATTTTCTACCGCTTATCCTGTATTCAGGGTCGCGGGGGGGCTGGAGCCGATCCCAGCTGTCATTGGGCGAAGGCAGGGTACACCCTGGACAGGACGCCAGTCTATCACAGGGCCGACATGTAGAGACAAACAACCATTCACGCTCACATTCACACCTACAATTTAGAGTCATCAATGAACCTATCCCCATCCTGCATGTCTTTGGACTGTGGGAGGAAGCCGGAGAACCCGGAGAGAACCCAGGCTTACACGGGGAGAACATGCTGTATAGTGTTTATTTTAATATTATTTTTTTTTTTTTTACATAACAGTCCTGTCTATAATTTTCCTTTATTTGTCCAGCTTTGTTGTCCCTTATCTGTTATTTCAACTTCTGTGTAACGACATAATCGTGCTCTTAGGTTTATAAACTACTCATTAATTAATTTACACTTTGATGGGAAACCCCTTTTTTTCCCTATGAAGGGCATGTGAGCGTTGAGGTTGGATGATGTGCATAAAAACTGACTGGGGTTCACATCCTGATTCCTGGAGCCACAAAAATGTTTCATCATGCTTTAGTGACTGTAGGGTGGATAATGAAAACCAACAATATTTCAGCATCAACATTTTGCACCTTGCTAGATATGTTAATTACAGTTTCCTCATTATGTTGACGCATTTCCTTCAAACATATTTGCTGTTGCAGATTAGTAGTGTAAATGCATTTAATCGACAGCGTTGCTGCTTTACAGACGCTGTGTAGCACTGTTACTGTTTTTATAATCTTACTAAAATGCTGTCAGTACTCCTGTGGAATTTCTTGCTTGCTTTGTCTATCACACCACTGGCGTTGTCACGTGAAGGGAGGACAACATCCACAATCAGGGCCTGCAAGGATTCCAGTAACGCAGGAGAAAAGAATATCCACAGAGGAGGTATTCACGTACGACCCGGTTCAAAGGACCTCTATGCATCAAAAAAAGTGTTTGTTCATCACATGGTTTTACAGGAATTTCCCCAGAATGACGAAACATTGTGTCCTTGTGTTCCTCAAAGGAATGTTTTGTCTATCGGAAGATGTGTGAATGTCAAAGGAGCAGAGGGGTAAAAGGCTGGCAGAAAGAGGAAGGACGTCTCTCTTCTTTTTTTTTTCAGTGACGTTAATTCAGCCTTTTAAAACGGGAGCATAAGGTAACTTTAACCCACATCCGTCACAGCGAGCCTCATTGTGCATGGATAGGCCTTTTGTTTGGTTAAGAGGTTATCGGGGCCAAGCTAAGCAGCTGTAAGTTGAATTAGTGCTTTCCTTTAAGCCTCCGCGTATGTGTATCTGCAGAGGTCGGGGCATGTGGGGTAGTGTTTGATATTTATTCATGAAACTGTAAAGATTTAAATATGTAAGGATTTGGTTGTGGAACTTGTATTATACTACAACTTAAATATGTTCAGTCGACCTGTCATCTGTTTTTTTTTTAAAGCTCTCAGTCAAATTCTAGTTCATGAGAAACAATTCTGAATTTGAGGATGATTTTTTTACAGGGACCCGTAACCAAGGAAACATGTTGCATTTATTTTGCGTCCTCCATACATGTTGGTTGGATGTCGACATCACTGTAAGTTACTAAAATGAAATGGTGTTCATGCTGTTCCTTTTCTAATGACATGTATTTTAATGTTGAATCAATTCAACTTGGTAACATTTTAATTACTGCTGAATTACAACATTCTGCTCATACGATGGATGACAACATGAGAACGTGTGAACGAATCAAACTAAACAAGCCTGCATCAGTTAAATGTAAGAGAGGAAGTCATAAAAAAAAAGAAAAAGAAAATTGAATAAACAAACATAGCCTCCACTGAAAAAGAACTATTCACATAAATGTCAAGTTAATTTGCATGTCATCTTTTAGAAATCCTGCTTTTTGGGAAATGCTGATTTAAAAAAAAAAAAACGAATAACCACAGATTTTGTGCAAACACTGCCTTGTAATTTCACATGTGCGCCAGAGTTTAGTCATAAACAAAAAGTCTGACACATCGAAATTGAATAGAAGACTCAATGTGACGTTTTGAGCTGTAAACACTTACAGGATTTGGGTCAAAGGAAAGTACAATAAAATATATATTTTTTTAAAGCAAATTATAATCATGTCCATGAGCAAAATGATATGCTGTTATCAGTTTGTCATATAAAACAGATCTGTGTGATGATGAGTGTGGATGAAGGAGTTTGAACCATTGACCTTTCTGACTACACGATTGTATCGCCTGGATTTTCTGTACAGTCGGTGTGTGAGGTTAAAAATAGTGTTGTGTTTGTGTGTTTTGTGAGATTGTGCAGTCGTGTGGTTTTCAGTGTGTTTACAAGAGCACAGGGTGTCACTCTGAAATGTGTGTTTTGTATTTCAGAGGCAAAGCGTGCCCTTGAGTATACTTTACATGCCTTATATATCTGGGAGTTGGTGTGTGTGTGTGTGTGTGTGTGTGTTCTTTGCTCTTTGAACTACAGGTCAGGAATGCAGCTGCTCTCAGCGTGATGTCGACTGTGGTGGAGTCTGTCCATTCTCAACACAGTCAGAGTCCAGAGCCACAGAGCAAAGAACACACACACACACACACACACACACACACACACACACATTTACATTGCTAAACAGGTGTGTTAACATGTCATCTGTGTGGATGGACCGGATGCTAACTCTGATAGCGTGTACATTGTTTTGTGCGTGGGTGATTTAGTGTATGTTTTACACATTTTCATTATATGTTATATATTTGATGTTTTATATTTGACTTCACTGAAAGAAGTATTTCCCATTGAGGACATTTAAAGCTGAAGCTAGAATGCCTAAGACTTAAATCAGCATGGAAATCCACACACACTTCCATGGTATGTGCATACAGGTTTAACCAGCTGAAGCCCTGTAGGCTGTAGGAGCTGCTTCTATCGACGTGAACAGAGTTCCAGTCTATCAGAAGATGATATTCAAGTTACTTATAGAATGAGTTCATGTCAGACGACCAATACAACCTAGTCTTTGCCATTTGTTTTCTTGATTTGAAACATAAATGATTCTCTGCAAAGGCTGGGCTGATTCTTGGTGTGTGAATTACATTAGTTAAAGTGCAGAGGAATTTGAAAACTGGGGTTAAACTTTAACTCTGAGGAGTAACTGCCGGCAAACAAGCAAGAGCACATGACTCCCTGCTCCTTCCTCATTAGCCCCTGCTGCCCTTTGGCCCAGAGGCCAGAGGAAAGAAAATCATCTTCTCTCTCTCTCTCTCCCTCCCTCCCTCTCTCGCTCCGTCTCTCCCTTTACACAACACCCTCTCCATCCTCGGGCCTTTGACCTCAAGTGAATGGCGGAGCCATTTAAAATACACAGGGCAGTGGATCCTGCCAAAGAAAAACATCTGCTGCAGTGACTCCGGAGCAACACACGGCATCCAATCAATATTTGCCCTCCTCCCTGCCCTGGACCTGCCGGGGATGGTGGGAAACTTCCCATTTGGTGTGTGTTGTTGTCATTCAAATCAGCGATCTCATGTTGGCTTTGAACAGGGTATCAACCCAATCATTTCAAGTCCGAGTCAATAGAACCGTTTACTGTAATGGCAGTAGAGGGCTTTTTTTTCTCCTGCATGTTTACCATTAAAGATAAGAATGAATTGAACCTGAGTTGCTCTGACTGAACCACTTGAACTCTGATGTTAATATTCTTGTTTAATGTTTTAATATGCATTGTTTATAGGTTGTACCTCCATCTTTTAGATGACAATATACCTCACTTTAAGAATTATTCCACATTTTGGTGCTTGCAGAGAGAGATGAGAGATGGAAAACGCCAATATAACGCCAGACAGGCGGTGTATAGGAAGTGGACACCATGACGCTGGTTTGTGGACTACTGTTTTGAAGCCTTGAGTTCGGCATGTTAGCCATCTCCATCTTGGCTTTTGGCCACCATCTTGTTCCGTTGCAACCAGAAGTGACACAAGAGGGCGGAGCTACGGACAACCGAATGCCAAACATTTTAAGGCGACTTAAAAGTTTACAATTAACTCTCATGAACTGAAAACAGGCTGACTGGACGACGCCATGGTGGAAACCTGTTTCCTGTCTATTGGTTGACAGATTGTCAATATAGCAGATGTAACAGATGAACTTGCTTTACTTTGAATCATCTCTAAGCCTGATATTTTTCAGACAGGGCATTAACCTAACGCTCGGTGTAGCCACAACAATTTGATCACGTTCCTGATCACCAAGTTCACGCTCTCGTAAAGCTGAGTCCAATCTGTTGCTCCCTGCTAGTCTCTCTGCTATCGGCAGACACTGCCCATAGGTCAAATTAGTTGCTTAGGAGGGCAGAAAATTAACCTAATCTGCTCAGGGAAGACGACTCAAATGCTTTAACGGGATTAGGATGAGGCCACTCCCCCCCAGCCATCTAAACACCTTATTGCTGTAATCTACCGCTCGCTAACTGACCAGCTAACTGACCAGCTAACTGACCTCTTTAGATCATCTGCTCTGTTATTGGACACTGATCTGAGCTCAGCTTGACTGTGACTTCCCTAGAATGCCTTTATTATGTATGGTGAGTTCAGAACAGCAAACCAATGTTTTTGCATGTTGTACATAATTGACTCGCATTAGCTTTGCATTAAGGCATTTGTTTTTACCCCAAGTCATTCATATTAATATGGGTAAGTTCAATAACAAGTACACCTGCCACCACCACAAACCACATCCTCCAACAAATAAGAAGAAGTTGAGGTGCCGTGGTGGCCTTTTAAAGTCCTGACCATGAAGCTCAGCGTCTCCCGTTGCATTCCCCATCTGTCACTCCGCTCATATCTTGAATGTCAAAACTCTAGGACATAAAATGTCAGAAACAATATTACAAACCTGTAAAAAAAAATAGTGCTTTGAAGAAATTCTGTGAAGCACCCGGAAATATATTTCAGTTGAGCCTGTTTTTTATTTTTATGGGTGGCAGATATTTCTGCAACTGTATTCAAACCATTTTTTTGTGCTTTGACTTTGGCGACTTATATCTCATTTGCATTTTCGTCCTTCTTCCCAGTTTGAGTCGAGAAGCCTCCTGGACTCTACTGGAGGGATGAAACAGGTTTTTTTGTATTTGGTGTTTTATTGATGGTGTCTGGTTTGAGGTCTGGTGGCTGTGATTGTTATTCACATCAGATGCTGATCCTGACATCCGTAAGCAAGTGTCTCATAACTACATATGTATTTGATGTTCATGTTCCAAAAATTCGTTTTTTGTGTTGTTGATTTTGTTTGTTAATGAATATCTGGACAAATGAAGAGTTATGAGTATGAGTAATTAGTTATTTATATTTTATCATTTTATTTTTTTATTTATTTGACATATTTATTTAACAGCTCCATTTCCTGGGGTCCTTTGGGAAAAGAACATACTGGGCAATTTATATGATTAAGTTATTAAAATGAAGTCAATGTAATAATACATACATGTAGATGAATATCTGTGCCAAAAACAAAGTACAGTCCTATGTAATATAATCAGCATGTAACATCACCATCAAACATCCAAACCCTCCAGTCTACAGAATAATATGCTTCTCAAAGAGATTTTCTGATAAATGGTTCATCATTCATTATTTTTTTTCCTTTAAAGCATTAGTTCTGGCTTGCGTGGTGACCTTCCTTTGTCACTTGGTTTAGTTTAGTTTATTCCTAATGGAAACAGTCATTTCATTGTTTTCATGTTTTCAGCGTCTTATGTTGTTTTACTAAAGGACACAACAAAGCAAAGGCTTCCTACAGTAAGCGGGATTGAAGCCCCCCATCCTCCCGACCTCTCGACGGGCCGCCTGGTGTCAGAAAGCTCAAGAGAGAGGTGCCAGGTCGGTGTGGCACAGAATGGAGGATAGTGGGAGATAGAGAGGGGGAGGATGAGATGACAGGGGATATGGAGTGGTGGTGACAGGTGAGCTAATGGCTTTAAGAAAGAGAGGGCACGGAGATGAAGGAGCAGGCTGTGATCTCTTTATCGAGCTTATGGACGACTTATTAAAATGAAGAACGGACGCAAAGAGTAAATGAGCTGACCTAAAATCCCCAGGTCACTGCCCCTCCCTTCTTGTGTGTGTGTGTGTGTGTGTGTGTGTGTGTGTGTGTGTGTGTGTCTGCCCCCACCATGATTGACAGCTTCTGTCGTTTTCTAATAATGGTTTGAGTATTTTTCCCAGGCACTGAAAAACTCCCCTACCCACAGGCTTGAATGCTGGCTGTTACACGAGGGGGTTTTAAAACGTGTCCAGAGATTAGAGTGTGTTATGGCCTCTATAACATCCACAAAGAGTGAGCATTTAAACACCACATCAGTCTGTTCTCCTCTGCTTTGTTTGCTTTCTTATCTCACTTGGTCTTTAGTACACGTTTACAAAATTGTATTTCAATGCCTATTTCATCACACAAGTATAGCTACAATTATTTTATCATGAGAGAGATTAGATTAGACCTTTCATGCTTTCATGTTAGGTAAAGGTTAAAACAAGGTTTTAGTCATTCAACACAGAAATACTAGAGAAATATGTTTGAATGACATTCATTTAAAAGCAAAGACCTCCAGCAATATATTTTGTTTTCAGACACAATCCTCTGTTTATTCCTGTTTAAATGCAACAGTGATCACTTTTGACCAGATGCAATACTTTTATTGTGCGTTTGGCACTATAAAAGATTAAAAAAGACATAAAACATTTGCAAATTATTCCAACTTCATGGTCTCATTCCCTATATATATATATATATATATATATATATATATATATATATATATATATATATATATATATATATATATGAGTCATGAGTCATGAGTCACCACATGCTGCAAGAGTCACCCAGAGGTTACAACAATCATGTCGTCTAAAACCTTTGATGAACTCAGAAGCTTGCCATTGATCTTAGAGAGGGCGAACACAAAATGGAATGATAATTGTATCATCTGCTCTGATTGCAGTTATTACAACAATAGTGACTGTGACCTGGAGGTGCGGGGGGGAGTGGCGAGGACGGTGACCTCTGCTCGGGAAAGGGCAAGCTCAGGCAAGAGTCGGGGCATCAGGGCCTCGCCAGCTCGTCTGGCGTGCTGAACCCTCCATTCACAAACTAACACAACAGCGCTGCATCACTGTGACCCTGTGGGTGTGACACTCAACCTTTGCCTTAACCTCCTGACCGCCGGCCTCAGCTGCAGCCGACCGACTCGAGTAGGTCAGGGCAGGGGGGGTCAGCTGGAGGGGGGTGAGGGGATGGAGATGATTGAGAGATGAGTCAGGAGACGGAGGTATGAGTGAGTTGAGGATGGGAATGTGAAAATAACAAAAGTAAGCCGGGTTTTTAATGAGTTGGTCTGTTAGTACAGATAGTTTTGGTTCTATTTGTAGTGAAATATCTGTCTTTTGCATTGGCAACAAACGGGCTAGAATGAAATGACCAAAACCAAATATGTGTTCTTTTTTAAATGCTTGCATTTTTATTGGGTTTTTAAATCTGGGATTAATAACAAATATCACATAATATAGGCCCCAACGTACAACCATATATACATATACTTTCACTTTATTACATATTCAAACACTTAATTGATCATTCAGTATTTTGATTAATAGTTTTGTATGTTGTAAATGATCCACTTTTATGCATTGTGGTTCTGACAAGGAAGAAGAATGCATGGAATGAAAAAGTCATATAACTTTGGTTCTGCTGCATCGATTTTGATGAAACTATCTACCGGAAATGTCATCAGAATTAAATGAGTGATCAGCCATAAAAAATCCAATATCTTTTCCAAGGGGAGCAACTTTAAAACAATTTCTTGTTTTTTTCTTCTTTTTTTTGCTGAAGAGAAGTGGAAATAGTGAGAGGAAGAGAGAACTATGAAATGCTAAGAAGACAAATGGGCTGGCCACACGTTTTGTGTGCACATCAGCCATTGTCCCGGCCCCCATCCCCCCTCCTCTGTGACGACAGCACGGCTTTATACAGTCGGCATGTATGGGAAAAAGGACATGTGCACTCCCGAGGTCAGTCCAGAGGTCCTTAGAGGGTTCAGTCCTTGAATCGGCCTCACACATTTGTGACTGCATGACAGCTGTTTCTCTGAAATAAGGAATGCGTCTCGTGATGTGGAAGTACTGCAAGACAAGTTAAGCTTTGGATTCCTTTCTGGTTTACTGTTGACACTCACGAGGGTGGAAGAGGCAGAACCGATGGTGTTTTCCATGTTCTATGTACTGGTTTCCTCCCAAGAGCCCATGCATATCAGATGGTTTGACAGATAAACAGAAAAGGTTAATATACATATAAGTACAATATAACAGCATCACAATGAGCAAGAGTCTACAGTCATGCTAGCAGCTCAGTGAGGCTGTGTGTAGACACCGCTTTGAGCTAAATGCTAACACGCTAACAGCAAGAACTCCACTCCCAATGGTCAAAAGTACAGCGGGATCACAGAACCGTCTCCTCCCTCCTCCACTCCGAGGCCTCCCCTGCGGCTTTCATAGCTCCACTCTGGAGATGGTGACCCTCTGTCATGGCCACCACTTTCTGCTCCAGCCTCCACACCTGCTCCCGGTACTTCCTGCGAATCTGCCGGTACGAGCTCAAGGCTTTACTGGGAATGGAAGAAACCCAAAAAGCAAAAGACGATTTAACGCACTCAAATAAACAGCGACAGTACAAAATGACTTTGGCTTTAAACGTACTAAGCAAAAAGAGTCGGGATGCTCACCTATGAGCTTGTGTGAGCAGAGCGATCTGCTCGCCATTGTCCCTCCGGTGGGAGGTGCTCTCTGACAGAGCTGTGTTCAGTGAGTCTTGGACTAAAGCCAGTCTCTTCTTTAGAGCCTGCTCCCTGAAAACAAAAATCAGATCAGATGAAATAAGAGGATGAACATCATGTATGTTTTTTCATTTGACTTAAGTCCCAACAGATCTTCACATAAACCATTTATAAGCTCTACGTAAGGAATCATAAATGTCCTTATGATGAGCCTTGGAGTGAATGTGATGCAGAGCGCTAACAGCAGAGCTTTGTGGAGAAGTATTCACTACTCGAGGTCAGATGAAGAAAAGGATGCTCCCTGAAGCACCTGATGGAGGGAGCAAGAAGCCCTTTATGTACAAAGTCTGCATTCTTGCTGATAGTGTTCCTAAGCAACGGATAAAACCAGGCAACAGATGTCTGAGCGATTCATTTTCTACACAACATTCATCGGCAAGATTTTATAATCTCTCTGTGAATACGCAGGTTTCTCCAGGTGACATTACATTCAATAATTTACTAGTTTTCCTTGTTGAATTTTTAAATATATCATAAAATCTGCTTTTACCAATATTATTTTGTTTTTTATTTGCAGTTTTCTTTAAATATTGGTGCAAAGTGTGAAGAGAAATAACAATGGCTCACCTTTGCAGGACTGATTGCAGTTCTTTCAGAATGGGTCTGGTTCGAGGATCGGCGATGTTGCCATCACTGCTCAGTTTAGCTGCATTTTCACAGAGCCTCTGAAACATAACGTTTTCATTTCTTTAAAGCCCAAAAGCCAAAAAAGCTCAAGCCCATTCAACTCTGTATTAACAAACATGGCATACACATAATCTAAAGCAAGGCAGTGTCGTGAGCATTTCAACCTGAAGGGGTTGGGTGGTGGACAATATATCGAAATATAGATATTTAAGCAATAATGTCTTTATTTAATTTTTATTAAAATATGCAGGCGCTATTTACTGAATCCGTGCATTAAGCCTGTTACCATTTTTCTACTTCATGATTCCTCTTGGCCTTTTGCCAGTTTATGGATCTATTGGAATGATGGCACACGTAGACATGTTCAGTCAGTGTTAAAGAGGGACCAAGCTACGACTCTGCACTTTGTTTCACAAATTCTGTGAAACTGACACCACATTTCAGTGAATAAACAGTATATGATTAATTTCTACGTTTGCCTTTTCACTGGTATTTTTCTCCTTCAGATACACAGATATCATGATCATTGATGATTTCTTGTAATATATTGTATATCGCACTATCGTGATATCATCATTATCATGGGCAAAATATCGTGATATTATCATGTATCGTGAGTAACACTGAGATTCCCACCCCTCGTATCCAATACGGTTTATTAAAAATATTTTTTTCTCCTATTATTTCTTATCTTGTTAATCAGTTTCCGAACTCTCAGATGGGGATCCAGTTTTGAGAAAGACCCGTGCTGATCAGAATAACCTTTAGTTTAGTGGATGAAGTCTTTTAGACCGGTTATGGAGTCTAGTAGCGGTTCAGTGACAGAGGTGTGTGATGAATCTGTGCTGCGGCGACAGGACAGCCCAGCAGAAGACCTTGTGAAACCAAAATACCCCTCTTGGCCTGGAGGGATTCTGCTTTGGTAGTTGTATGATTTCCCATGTGGGACACCCAGATCTGAATCGGGTCTGCCACAGTAGACCATCGTCCTGATCCCTCTTGCTCATTTCACCTTGACTTTGAATTATTTGATAAATTAAAATAAAAAAAAGGTCTCTACTGTAGTCTGTCCTACCTGTCGTTCGGTCTTACAATCCTCCATCTCCTCTCTGAGGCTTTCTGGAACAAAAGCTCCAGCTGCCTCCTGGGCCTTCTGGGCCATTGAACCCCACTCCAGACTCCTCAGCTCTTTCTCCTTCAGGCGGATTAGAGCTCGCAAATCTGACATCTCCTCCTGAAAAAGTTCAACCGTGAATCACAATATAGAGATGTGAAGGCTGATTGGGCGTAAGAAATGCTGTGTGTGTGGTTCTGGCAGAAGAACAGGATGTTACAAATACTTTTTTTAAAGTGCTGCGAGGTGGATTTTGTTACCTTTAGCCGAAGCTGACTAGTTCTATATATTATCCCTGTTTCTAGTCTTAATCTTCAGAATATTTAACTTCATGTATGTATAAAGACAACACTTCATCCAAAACAACCATGACAGGAGATGATAGTATCTCACTGTCTCTTTGATTGTTTCTCTTTTGAAAGTTTTAAATGAAAATGAGGACACACAGCTCCTACCCGGACAGAGATGAGCTCACAGAAGAGGGAAGTCTTCTCTTTCTTGCTATCAGGAGGTTTGGTGTTATCTTTAGTCACATGTCCCCCTCTTGGTCGAGTTGTCGGGCACATCTTGTCCTGAACTCCTGGGCTCGGTTTAGGCAGACAAATGGCTGCCCGGTCCCTCTTCAGGCGCTCAATTCGCTGACGGAGAACAGCCTCTCGCTCCACCGGATCAGGTGTTCTGTGGAGTTATATAGTGAGTGACCTGGCAAAAACATAGTCCAAGAAATGGCCATAATATGAAGATCTTTGGGGATGGGACAGAATGAGATGTGCCATATTTTTTCAAATGTTATCCATTGTATTTTCAGATTCAAATATTGATATTGAGAGACATTTTCCTTTCCACACATTCCTAATCCATGGCTTGAATGTGCAAAGCTTGAAAGCGTCACCTCTGCCCTTTGTCACTCTTCCTTCCCGTCTCCTCTGTGACTCCTGCTGTGGAGAAGGAGGTGGACAGCTCTTCGGTTCCCAGGAGCTGAGCTGACGGACTGTCGGGCTGCTGCCTGTCACCCACTGCCTCTGACGAAAGGGAAAAACTGTGAGCCTGGCTGTGTGCGTCGCATGCACTGAATTGTAAGCAGTATTAAAACATGGCATTCAAACACCTGCTGAGTCTGTCTGCAGAGGAATGCTCTGCGGCTCCTTGGCGTCATAAAGTGACAGCAGCTCACTGTAGGCCTCTTCACACTCCTCACTGTCAATCACAAACAGAACAAAATATGACCTCGCCGCACGAGAAGAATCTAGATTAGGACTGTTAGATTGCTGAGCTGTGCACATTCATTATTTGGGGGGAATCCTTGGATGGCATTCGTACTTGTGTGTCGGCTGTGTTTCATGTGTTTACCAGTATTGGAGAGCCATCTGCAGGGCAGAGCAGTTAGCCTCAAGCCTCTTTAGAGCAAGACCGTTCTGTTCTGACTCTCCCTTCCTTCGCTCCAGAGCTGCAGTCAGACGTTCATTTCTGGCCCTCAGCCTCTCAATGCACCTGGAATAACCAGGGAGGCAGTTTTAATTATACAAATGATAAAGCTTCTTTGAAGGAAGAGTCATGCCTCAACCGAAATAATCGCTGGCTTCCTAGCTGTAGCCATGGCAACTTACCTACATTAGCTAGCTTGCCGACACGATCTTGAAAGGTCATTCAAATAACTTTCATTGAAAAGGTAAACAACAAACGGTAAAGACATGCTGGAGAGCCAGATAACTTAATGAGTCAGGACTTACATACAGTATGAACAGCCATACATGCTTTACACAGTATCCATATATATATATATATATATATATATATATATATAAATATATATAAATTGACAGGTGTCGACTGTGTGCTGTAGCTGATTTTTGTGGCTTTGAGATCTCCTGAGCGGCCCCCCCTCAGACACACCTGTTCAGTCGTTCTGTCTCCGACTCCAGGCTGATGGGGCTGGGACAAGGACTGCATGAGTTAGCGGAGCCCATCGGAGAACCATCCCCAACCACAGACAGAGGCGTTACAGCTCTGGCTGATCTTCTGTGGAGTAATGGGGAACCAGGGAAGGGAGGAGAGGCCCAGTCTGGACTGAGAGCCCCTGTAGTGGGCCAGTAGGGAGGAGAGCGGCTGCCTGGCCTCCAGGACTTATGGAGACCAACCAGCTGAAATACAAGATGTGCTAGATTAAGTTTTTTAACTCATGAATTTGACATTAAATGGCATCATTTTTAACCTTAACCCTAACGTACCCTCTCTTCTACCTTGTTCTTCTCCTCTTCCATCTGACTAAAGGTGCTCTGTGTTCTCTCCAGCTCCTCCTGAGAGCTTCTGAGAGCAGAGTCTTGCATCTCCACATCCAGGACGTCCTCCTGATACTGGTCCTTTGGCAGACCTGATGGGCTTGAAATCCCAAACTCTATTTCCATCTCCTTCAATATCTGCAACCAGTGAGCCAACATTACGAAAGGCACAATTAAATATGTTTCTCCTCAACTGATCCATTAGACAGACAGTAACATACACCATTGTGATACTTTTGGAATTTTTTATCAAGTTGGTTTTTACGAAATCTTTCAACCAACGTGATCTAACATTCGTTTGTGGTCAAATCTGCAGCTTTAGTATCAAAAATTCCAATCCATCATGAGAGCTTTTATACCTGAGTGGCCTTAACCCGGCTTTCCTGGGCTGCTCTCAGATGCTCTCTGTGCTTATCTTGGTCAGAAGCTGTGATGGGGGCCGCCCAGGACCTCTTACAGCTAATGGAGTCCTCCACTGAAGATAAAACCTCCTGGAGTTTAGTCCACACTCCAACGCTGCCTCCTAGTAGATGAAAAGTAGAGGTGCAGTGAATGATGTTAAGAAACATGAGGGGCAGTTTCAGGCCTACTGGACTGGAAATAACATATAATAGTTTATTTGAACCTTTATAACGTAATGTGTGTTTTGTTGTTGTTTGCTTTCCCCCCAAAGTAAGTAAAATCAGTTGTTCTTTTCTGCTCTTTCACAAATCCATGTGTCTGCTCTCACCTCGGTCAGTCCGTGGAGGTGTAGATGTGTAAGCAGAGGCAGGGTTCCTCTCTGGGCTGCTTCTGGCCAGCCTGTGGGACAGGAGGTCTGGAACCAGAGGCCTGGATGGTCCTGGTGGTCTCAGGTCCCGAGGTTCACTACAGGATTATCAGCAGCAACAGCGTTTTGAATGTAAAGACCACTGTGTTTATTTTGACACAAGCAGACCGGTGTATCATTTATTGATGCAAACTATTTGAACAAACAACAAAGACAGTTCCATCTAACTATTTAATTGGAGTGAATCCATTCATTCAGCCTAATTGTGTGGCTTACATCATTATGATAAATCCACATCTAATGTTACCTCGGTGCCTTTAATGAACCCATCTTCTTGTTCAGTTCAGCGATGATGCTGAGCAGCGTGCCCACTTCAGCCTCACACTGAGCCAGTTCTGCTGGCGAAGGCTCCAGGTTTGCTGTGGGGTCAGAGCCCTCGAGGTCGAGGGTTATGTGGTCGATCGGGGTCATCACCTCCCTGTCATATACCGACCCAGCATCTAGGCTGTCACATCGGACCAGGCAGAAATCCTGCAGACACAAGAAGTTATTTGAACTTTTTATTGTATATTAAAGCAAATGTCTTCGTTTTTACCCTTCAGTTCTACTCACATATTTGTACCATTATTTAATAAGTGTGATCGTGCTGCAACATAATAATTGTCCTCCATTAGAGAGCACTTCATTACAAAAACGAGCAAAATACTGTGTTATGCTCTGTGTTAACCAGACATTGTTGCTGCACAATTTGGCGACTATTGTTTTGAGCAGCGGAAAAGGAGGAAACTAAAACATCCTGAGATCCAGCTTCCTGCCAAGCCTCTATTTGTGGAACAAGCCATCTCTTTCTGTGCAAAATTGAACACATTTTTTCTCTTTTATTATGCAAGTATATATATATATATATATATATATATATATATATATATATATATATATATTGTACAGGCGAGAGTTGACAACATACTTTAAATTCCTTATCCACTATACCCACCTCTTGCCAGAGTCACAGGAAGGCTTTCCAAGCATGCACTGGGCATTAGTTCACCAGCCAATTTAGAGTCTCAAATTCACCCATGTATTTGAATGTGGGAAGGATATCAGTCCTATGATGTATAATGCCACACAGTCAGCAATATTATTTTCTAAACATTCTGCTCCCGCCTCACACGTCCAAATCAGGTTTCACAACAACGCAGGCTGCTGTAATTCTGTAGATTCATTCAGTTTGTAGATCTGGTTTCAGGACAATGTGCATCATCTTTGCAAACCATTTCACAGAGGACAGGTTTGATGTACTCAGTGGTGTTATGTCAAATTTACCAGATAAATCAGGTCATGCAACATCCAGCATGAAATAAATTAGAATACAAACACTGAAACGTTATCATAACTTACCTCCATGTTTCTTGATCCACTCTACAGCAGTGATTTAATTCCTGTTGTTCCTGCCTACAATTAAACATTAACTTAAAAAATTAAGAAAGTATTCTTCAGTCCAACAAATGTTTTGTGTAATGATATTTTCCAATAGTTAGTCAATCACCGCTGCAATCTGCCTCCTGCATGTCGACCCCACCGTATTTAGTGTGATGAGTGAAGGAGGTGGAAAAGTCATCCCCACCCATTCCCCGTGACTTTGTGTCCTTTCCTGTTTTGTCCACATTTAGCTTACATGCCTGTTTTATAGTCAACTATGAGTAGCCTATAAACTCTGGATAAATACCGTAGCTGCTCTGCAAAAAGTTTGAAGAAGAATCTACCATGGGTAAATTGAAAAATGCATGAAGTTACAATCAATTTGGACCATGACACGGACTGAAGAGACATGTTCAGTGGTGTGAGTTTTAGATCTCTGTTTACAGGACACTTTCTGATGTTTTAACATATTTACACTAAAGGTATTATTCCAGATTCAGCAGAAACAGGTGATCAATTCCAAAGATGAATGATACAAAATCATATATTAAATATTAGTTTCCTTTTAATGTAGTGATGTGTTCTGATCATTATTTATATAATGTTCAATTCACACACTACACTAGATTAGTATTCATGGAGGAATTTGTGGGTTTTTTTTACATTTAATTCCATTGTTACTACTATAATTACCACCAACATGTAACTTCTCACGAAACTCCATTACCCATAATGCTACGACGGTTCGCACTTCCGGCTTTGATCATTTCCTGTCAGGAAGTCCTCCGATCAAAACAAATGTAAGCTCGTCGTTGAAACATTGTGCAACTTTCAATGAGTTTGACTTCATTTGAACGCTACAAGTTTGGCAGTTTCTTATAATGTGAGTCTAACGTTTCAACATTTTAAAAATAAAACATTTCATACGTGTTCGCTCGTCTGCTTCGCTCTAATGTCTCCTGAAGCTAAAGCTAACAGTTAGCGTTGCTACTGCGCTGTCATCAAACATCGGCTATGCGTGGACTCGCTTTCTGGATGCGTAATGATCGCTGTATTTCTGACTTAACTATCCATTGTGTAAAGCTAAAACAGTCCAGTGTTGTTAGTTACTCGCTGCACTTGTCGTTCATTCGGACAGAATCGCAGCTTTATTGTGTAACATCGTGTTACTGGCATGATTTTAAAAGTAGAAATACGATTATAAAGTTAGTAGGGGGGAATCTGAGATTCATGCAACTTTCTTGTAGTCATTATACTATCTGTGTTGAACTTTTTAAGTGGCTCTTGTTTCATTCTTATATTTTCTAAGATTTATAGATAGTATTCTTGCAATCCTGCTGATATTTTTTGAGTGTCTCAGTAAAATTATTTGGTGAAAGTTGTTTGTATTTAGCTTTTGGTCTCAGTGGATCCAAAGCACATATAAATGGAGTAAGGGGAAATAATAGTTTCTGTTCATGGCAACTTATCACTGAGCCAAACTCATCATCTCTGCTTCCTTAGCAACCCGTGTATCCATGGAGACGCCAGAGCCGGGCCCAGCCGATGGAGAGGAGCATCTGGTGGAGCTGCGACCCCGGACACGCTCCAACCCTGAAGGTGCTGAGGACCGCCGCAGCAGCACGGGCAGCCTGGGCAGCCTGGGAGGAAACGGGAACTCCAACATATCTCAGCCCGCTGTGGGCAGTCGCGTTGAGGGCGAGGGCGAGGCTTCGACCAGCGACAGTCCTTCCACTTCCACAACAACAGCCGTCTCAGTAGCTGCAGCTCAGACTGCAGCCCCTGTTGCCGTAGCAGCAGCGGCTGCAGGCGGTGCCGCAGCACCGCTGTCAACTGCTGCTGTCACAGCCAAAGAGAGGCCGAAGCCCACACATCAGCAGCCCACATTGGCAACCCCCATCCCTCCACCAGCAGAGTACCAGCTCAGAGTTCCCCGTGTCAACTGTCCAGAGAAAGTGGTAGGACCGCATCGCAGATCTTCATTTCCTTAAGCCTTATTTTCACCTTCAGGTTTGATTCATTCTGGTGTTCCTCATGGCAGATCATCTGCTTAGACCTTTCCGAAGAGATGTCTTTGCCAAAGTTGGAGTCTTTTAACGGGTGAGCTAGAGCAAAGTAAATCTCCATCCCCCTGTCCTAGTATTTCACTTGTCATAACGGCCTTGTTTGACTTTCTTTCCATTTAGGTCTAAAATGAATGCCCTGAACATATCCCAGAAGATGATCGAGATGTTTGTCAGAACTAAACACAAGATTGACAAACGCCATGAGTTTGCCCTGGTAGTAGTCAATGATGATGCTCTGTGGGTGAGTACCAACGCGTTTGAATCTGGATGTTTATGCAGTGTATCTGTGCAATTTGTTTCCTTTTTTTCTTGAATAATGTCTTCTTTTTCCTCTTCTTGTGTCTTTATGTATGTGCCTCAGTTGTCGGGTTTCACCTCCGACCCCAGGGAGCTGTGCAGCTGTCTGTATGACCTTGAGACCAATGTGTGCGAGTCCTTCAGTATCCTTTCTTTCAATGACAATACATGTCCAATTATGCAGCTAAACCTCACACATATTCTCACAATTCTAGATGTTGAATGGCTTTAACTGTCCTCTGTAGACCTCGAAGATCTTCTTAATGTAATGTAAGTAATGCTGTGCGACTATAAACGTTTTTGTATTTTAAAATGAAACATTACATAGAAATGATCACTGAAGATCATCTCTTTTTTGCTGTCCTTTATAGTCGTCAGAAGGTCGAGCTGCCGTCGATGGACAATGTTCAGACCGTTCCTCCTCCTTATGTGGTGCGGACTGTGCTAATCTACAGCCGTCATGCAGGACAGCTTCAGTTCAACCCTTCAGAGGCTGTTAGTGTACGTATGACCACTGTTGAGATGTCACTCGTTCAGGCTGTATTCGAGGTTTGATTTGATTTCCCTCCTGAAAATGTTTTTTTCCCCTCTTAATACATTGTTGGCTGCTTTGAGCATCAATGTATAGTTTGACATTGACATGAAAGTCTTGCTTCTTCTTCCGTCCTGCCACAGAAAATGCTCCAGTCTCCATATTTCTTCTTTGATGTGGTCTACCTACACAACGGGGTGGAGGAGCAGGGTGACGAGACCGGCTGGAGGGTGAGGCTGATGAAGACACAACCATCTGTTTTCATTGTGTACCAGGATGTTTGCTGCTGTTTATTTGGTGTGCTCATTTCATCAACAGTTGCACAACTGGTAATATTTTTTGACTAGGCTAGATTTTCCTGCACAGCTCCTGAAAGGTCAAACTGGGAATTTCTGCCTCCGTGGCGTCATAAATTCAACCAAAAATACAGGTGTAATCCAAACGATAACCAGATTCTGAGCCACAGCTTCAGTAGTAACAAGCAAAAAACGCATAATATAATATATATAATGTCATCCTTTCTGTAGTAGCTTCAGAAATGTTCTCTATGCTGACAGTCTGCTAGAACTGGACTGGATCAACACACTGGCTTTTTATGGATCGTGGAGAACACAAAAGTCTGTGTAAAGGAAGTGAAAAATAGTTCAGAAAGTTAAAAAACAGTGTATCAGTGGGGGCTCCACAGTTTCTGTGTTTGCAGTGATTTCATTTACTTCTGTCCATCTTACTAACTCAGTGGGGAGCAAGGTTGTGAAATCCCACTTAAATGCTCCATCTTTTCCCACACTGAGATAATCTAGATTTGTCTGTGGTGCTTCATTTCAACTGTGTGCAATGTTTTTCTGTCTCCAGGACAACTACACCTCTTTCTGCAACCTGGACTCCAAGGGTATGTGTTATCGCTTCGAGGTTTCCCTGAGCGGAGCCGCCATTGAGCTGCACAACTGCATGGCCAAACTCCTGGCTCACCCTTTGCAAAGACCTTTCCAGAGCCACGCGTCTTACAGCCTGCTGGAGGGGGACGACCCCCAGGACATTGAGGCAACGGTGTAAAACGGCTGACACTCATAAAGCGCCGTTGGCCTGGGAAATTCACACACACTGTAGTTTTATAGACGGGGGTGGGGTTTTTTCCAATTACACCTTATTACTGTAGGTTTTTTTCCATTGAATGCTGTAGAGCAAGAATTTGTAAGAATATTTATGAAAACCAGGCTCCTAAAGAAATGAGAGAATGTCAGCAGGTTAACTCAGTCATCGTGTTTCCATAAAAGAATGAATGAGTCGTTGTTATAATCTGCAGAAGTAATATGATGGTGATGAGGATGATGATGATGGTGATGAAGTGGATGTCAGGACACAAGTAGAAGGAGAAAATGAAGAATAAAAAGAAAGATGGTTAAAGCATCACGCTTTTTTAGATGCATTCCTTTACCATTTGATTTTTCTTTCAAATCTTAGACCCCACCGATCTGTATGGAAATCTTTTAGGGTGTAATCAGTGGAAGTCTGACAGTTTTTGATAGCTGGCCTTTTGAGAAAACTGTAATACGATGTTCTGTATCACAGATGTCACGACTTCTGTAATATCGCCTCCCCTTTTAGTTCATACTTTCCACCTTTTGTTGCCTGTTTTAATGTATTTTCTATTTTATTCTGGGTTGTTTTTATTCTTTAGTCCACAGACAATGAAAGAATGTACAGTCATGTCGAAGCAGCACCTCTTTAAACAATGATTTCTGTGGCATTGATAGGTTGATTGTGAAAAAAGGCAGAGCTCATCTGTACAACACACGTTGTACAGATGAGCTTTTCGAAGCTGTGTCTGGATATTAAAAAAGGCATGTTGACTCACATTTTTCATTTTTATATGTGCATTCTACATGTATGTCAGGAGGTGGCAGCAGAGTTCCTCTAGAGACCTGAAGTGAATTCCGAGGCCTTGACAAAAAGCTGCTGTGGTCCATGAGGGTAGAGAGTAGTCTAATATTATATATATACTGTAGGTATTACATCCATGTGTCATGTTTTATAAATTTTTTCTGCTTTGATCAGTGTTAAGCTGTCTGTTTTTCTCCAAACTGTCCTGCCTAAAATCCCCTTCATCGTCAGTGTCTGTATGTTACAGCATGATTAAGCAGCTTCTGTTGAAAACCTTATCTGTTATCCATTTATGGCATGGATATGACTTTCATGGTAAAGATAAGTTTCCCCCTCAGCCTAAATGTGTCTGGTCAGTTATCTTAAGAGGTGTTTTTATCTCGGTCTTCTACCGTTTGCTTTCCTGTTTTTGTTCAGAAGTTGATCCCGATGTCTGTCCTCACTCCTCATAGTCACTTATTTTCTGTCACTCTAACATACCTTCATAAATTAGTTTTTTTTTCCGGTGAGACAGGTTCTCAGGAAGACAATGGGGAGCAGGAAAACCCCGGGCTCGGAGGACCTTTCCCCTTTCACACACTTCCCCCAGAAGAGACGGCTCTTCCTCACGTCATCGCTGCAGATAACAGCGTGGGGGTGATCCAGTGTTTCTGTACTGAAGAGAGGATTTGTTATTCCCTCATCCCTGAAGAATGACAGGTCCCTATTGTTTTCATTCTTTCACTCCTCCACTGCCATGACTCCTTTCCGTGCTCACTTGGAACAGGATATGGTGGAATTTTTTTTTTTTTGTTTGTTTGGTATTTTCTGCTCTTACTCCTCACATGGCTCACGTTGTTAATCCACTACCAGGGGAATATGATTACCAATTGTGTAGCTGCTATATTTAATGGCACTGATGGGTGATCTTTCCTGGTTTCTGGTTTATATCACGTGCAGCAGAGGTGGAAAATAACTGCACATTGACTCAAAATACTTGTACTTGAGTATTTACATTTGATGCTCCTTTATACTTCAACTCCACTACATTTCAGAGGTCAATATTGTACATTTTATTCCACTACAACTATCCTAATCCAGCATTGCCTCGAAGTATAAAGTAGTAAAACTTCAACATTTCAAATCCTAACTAATAATAATTCAACATGCTTAGGTACTTTTGATACTTCAGGTATTTTGCAGATATTGTGTACATTTTCTTAATGCTGGAATTAAGTTTGAGTCTGTTGATCTCTAACTATGTTTGTAAGATATAGGCACCTGAGTTTTAAGTAATGTAGAAGATATATTTTACCCATAGTTAAACTTTTAAAATAAAATAGAAAATGATGTAATCAAATAATCTGTATTTCTAAATGAAGGAAAAGGTAATGTAATCAAGGAGACCGTTTTTAAATGTCTTGAAACACGTCTGGAGGATCTCTGTATAATCCTCCTGCCACAACAATCTCCTTTTGTCCGAACCACCAGGAAAATTTGTGATCATTTGGGCAGTGGTGCAGCTGGGGGCAGTAACTGTGACAGAGGTCGATGAGGGAGGGGAGGAGAGGAGGGAGGGAGGCAGGGAGGGGAGGGATGGAGGGGAGGTGAGGGCCGGGCCAGGATGGACTGGAAGTGTGCCTCCAGCACCATTTATAAACATGGCCCCTTTACACACCTAAGGGTCATTGTTTACATCCATCCATACGTGCCATCGCTGTGTTTCTGCAACCTGACAGTGTGGCAGAGCTGCACAAACGCCTCACCACTGGATTTTCTTCCATTTCTGCTCGACAGTGTTTGCCTTGAAGCCTCAGCACCTGCTCTTCAGAGGAGACCGCATCACGACCGGAAACCTCGTGGATTTTAGCTAAAATATTTCCCTTTCAGGTCTTCCGAAACCAGTTGCCACCATTTCACCTCCAACAGTCATGTACAGCTCCAGCTACTCCCGGGCCAAGTTTGGCCTGGAGGCAAGGGAGCCGCTGCACAAGCCCAAAGGGAAGAGCTGTGGCTACTACATGAGGATCGTCTTCTTTTTTTCCTCTCTGATCCAGTCTCTCATCATCGTCAGCCTGGTGCTCTTCCTCATCTATGGACAGCCAGAGAAGAATGCAGAGCAGAAGAGGGTCCAAGTCAGTAATTCCTTCTCATATAAATAAACTTAGTGTAATAGATATTAAAAGTTCACCAAGTCATATAAAGTAATCAAATCATGGGTTTGAGTAATAATTTGTGTCTGATATTGCCCCCCTCCCTTCTAAGGGAAGATGTCTGACACACATTATAGTATGTAAAAATAACTCCAGTGCTGTAAAATAGAAAGATGATGATGCTGAGGGATCTTGTTATCTGGTGGATCTCTGCAGGAACTGGAGTTGAACTTCAACAAGCTGAGTGAGAACAACGTCCAGCTGAGGAAGGAGAAAGGCGAGCTGGGTGCTCAGCTGGCAGCTCGCACAGCTGAGAAAGCTGCTCTGGAGACAGAGCTGGCGAAGCTGAAGACCGATGCCAACAACACGGAGCATACGCTGAAAGTTAAATTAGTAAGTGGATGGCTTGATTAATATTATGGTAGTTTTGTTTTAGCATTCTTAATCATCTTTGAAAAAATGTCTTTACAAGATCAAATGAAGGTTACTGTAAGTTACAATGTCCAAATCATACAACATGATTATTTCATGGTGGAGATCCTTTGCTTTAGTAAAAATACTAATACCTGTAAAAAAAACTTTATCATTAATGTATTATAACTCATGCATTAATGTAAAAGCAGGATTGAACTGTTGTATTTGGGTGAAGTCCAACTAATGATTGTTTATATTATTGATTCATCTTCAGATTGTTTTCTCAATAAATCTAATGATTGTTAGTTTTTTTAATCTTGAAATGGAAATCAGAATAAACCACGGCGACACCTTCATGCTGTTTGTTTTGTTCAACTATTGGACAACCAAAAACTTAAAAAAAAAAAAACATTTAAAATAGTGTATTAAAATAAATACAAGGAAAAGGCAGCAAACACATTTAAGACAATGGAACCATGACAGTTTTAATTTTTACATGAAAATTACTTAAACAAATCAAATAAATAAAATAATCAACATGGTTTCTCAATAATTGATTTTCTATAAATCAGCTAATACATATATGTCTTTTTTATATATATTTATGTGTATTTTTGTTTTTTCCATTTCTAGGCTAGCTGTGAGAGAATGAGTGCAGTAACAATGAGCATGATGTCGCGTCGCCCCACCCCTCCCATCCAGCCCCCTCCTTTGGTCACTACTAGCGGTATGCACTCCAACACTGTCTTATGATATAATCATGTTTAAATATCATAGAGTAAACTCTGTGGATGAACATCCACTACATCAGACATTTTGTCAAAAATGTGTAAAATAATAATATTATAAATCTGCATCTATGTGGTTAAGGTAAGACAAGGTTGCAAGTAAAGCAGATTTACAAAAAATTATGAGACAGGTTCAATTAGTTTAACTTTTTCAAGATTGACTTGGAAAACGATACCAGAATATGAATAAAGACAGAAAATGTAAACACCGTTTTCCACTGAACTCTGCAGGTGAAATGAGAACTTTGCAGACCCTCAACGCTCAGCAGAAGGCAATGATAAACCTCCTGCAGGCAAACTTCACTCAGACAGTTCAGTATCTGGGCCAGGACAGAGACAACGCCCTCAAAGACCGAGACATGCACCACCAGGATGCCATCGCCCTCCGCAGGGAGAACGCCATGCTGAAGGAGCAGCTCACTACATACACCAGGTACAGTTCCTCTAGCCATAGTATGTGTGGATCTGAACAGATCAAACTCATTGAAGTTTTTCATTAATTCTTTTTTTTTATAACCAGGAAGTGCAAAGAGGACTTTGCCAACTCTTTGGATGGGATCAAAATAGTGACCAGCGATTTCCTGAACAAGATCAACAACCTGTTTCCACATCAGCAGACCTTTCACCTCACCTGCGACAGCCAGCGTGAGCAGATGGAGAAGATCAGGAACAGCTGCACCAACCTGTCCAGAGACGTGGAGAATAAGTTCCAGCTGTATTTAGACAATGTGGGAAACAAGGTGCGTGCAACAAGCTCTGTGATTCTAGGTGTTGATTTGTTATTGTATTTTAAATGACAGGTGTATGCTCGATTACACAACCCCAGGAATACACCTGACCTGTATTTGTAGAGGGACATACTTAGATCCTCTACAAGTACAATTCCTGCATTCAAAATCCTACTTGTGTTAAAGCACCGAATTATTAGAGAGATAGATTTAGGTTTGTTTAAGTCCCGAGGGATTTGTTTTCACAGCCAAGTTAATTCAATTATATCAGTTTAGAGTACAATCTTTCAAAAGGTGGGATTGGTTTAATCTTCAACAATACATTGTATTTTATAAGCTCATCCTTTTGTTTCTATGCAAGGTCAGTAAAACGTACAACCATCCCCTCTCAAATGTAGAAGAACAGAAGTATAAAATACTTCTCAAATGAGGCACCTTAAAAATGTTAGTAATTTAAAAGAATTGATAAGAATTGTAACTTTCCTTTCAACTCCTCAAACTGATGGAATATTCCAAAGCACAAACTGAATGGGAAACCAGGTTCTCAAGGGAGGAAGTGCGTGATTCATAATACAACTACAGCTAAACAGACAGACATTGTCTGAGTCAAAGGAGAGGTGAAGTGTTTGTCTCTGCTGATACAGCGGCAAAGTACAGCACAAGAATATAGGAATAAATATACAACATAGACCAAATAAACAAAATATTACATCATATTATTATAATAAATCATTGTAAAATTAATTGTATTGGATTGTATTCAATTTTGCAGATATAATAAAATAATAAAAAAAGCTCATACTATAGTGTGTAATAAAAAAGTTATATCATAGTATGTCATAAAAGTAAATAAAGTATATTATTTGAAAAAATCATATGATAGTTTGTCACAAAAACGTCAATGTATGTATTTAAAGAGTGATAAAACCTTAATTATAAAAATATCATCATAAATAAAAAGTCATAATATAGGATGTAGTGAAAGTCATATTATGTAATAAAAAAGGCAACGCTCATAGTGTAATATGTCATAAAAAGAGTTATAACAAACGTTATGAAAAAAGTCATAGTAGAATATTTCATAAAAAAATAAACAGGTCATTGTACTGTCAGCAATAAAAGAGTATTAAAAGAGACAATTTATTATGAAAGATGAATGAAATTAAATGAAAAGAAATCATAGAAAGTATTTTCATAAAACAGTCAGGGTTGTGTGCAATAAAAATTATTAGTACAGTATGTCATAACAAAGTCATAACAAGAGTATAGCATGTCAAAAAGTATTACAAAGCTATAGTATAATACCAGTATGCCATGAAAAGTCATTGTGAAGTATGCAATAAAAAGTAATAAAACGCCATAGTACAATATGTCATAAAAAGTAATTGTGAAGTATGCAATAAAAAGTAATAAAACGCCATAGTACAATATGTCATAAAAAGTAATTGTGAAGTATGCAATAAAAAGTAATAAAACGCCATAGTACAATATGTCATAAAAAGTAATTGTGAAGTATGCAATAAAAAGTAATAAAACGCCATAGTACAATGTGTCATAAAAAGTAATCGTAAAATATGCAATAAAAAAAGTCATAAAAGCCATAGGACAATATGTCATAAAAAAGTTATTGTGAAGTATGTAATACAAAATTCATGGTATTGTTTGCAATAAAAAAAGTCACAGTATAGCATATCATAAAAGGTAACAGTATAGTGTGTCATAAAATGTCATATAGCATGTCACAAAACAAACTTCATTAAATGGTGATTGAGTTGTATGTAATAAAAAAAGTCCTAAAAGAGTTCTTAAAAAGTAATTAAAAAAATGAAAAGCATAAAAAAAGTAATTTTATAGGATGTCATAAAAGTGATATAGTATTCCCAGAGAAATAGAATGAGCATAGGAGGAACATTCCCAATAAAATAATCATAGAAGGATAGTATAGATCAGTGGCTATTTTTATGTGTCTGTTAAAGAACTACGATTCTATGTCTATGGTTAGTGCCATTTTCTTATTATGAAGTGAAACGACCACGGTAAACACTTCCATGTTCCTTCTACTCTCATTCTGTTTTTGTTGTCACTGAAACACACTCAGCATTCATTAGAGTCACAGGTGCTGAAGTGGCTTCATGTGTTCCTCGGGGAGACATTCAGTGTAGATTTCCCTATGATGTTGAGGAAATGTATATTAAGAACCACTCACACCGATAGCAATAGACACATGGTAAACAAAAACAGGTACATGTATGTAAAGGCACCATCTGGAAATACATTTGGTCCAGAATGGCACATTCTTCAACCACAGCCCATTATAAATAAGTGACACTTTCTGCTGCAGAACTGAAGAAAACACTTCAAAGTTAAAACGCTGCGTACATCACATTTATGTGTTCTTCTTCCAGGTGGCTGAGATTCAAGTAATGTCGAGTCGTCTGGTGGTGCAAAACTCCCATTTGACGTCTGAACTGCAGCAGTGCGAACGCAAACACAGTGAGATGATGGCAGAGAACGCCAAGCAGCTGCAGCTCAAGCAGATGACTCATGACGACCAGGTAGATCATGTTTGAGCATCACAGATGTGCACGTGTAGGTGGGAAACATAGACCACGGGAAATATCCATGGAGCAGGCTGATTTCCTCAGTATCTGATCTAAAAATTCATTTGTTAAAATATCACATGTCTATTTTATTCAGGTGGAGAAATTACTGCTTGAGCAAAACCGGCTGAGAGAGCAGAAGAAGCTGCAAGAAGATAGTTTAGCCCTAAGAGACAGAGAGCTTCAGAACCTCCAGCGGATGCTCCCTGCTCAGCCCAATTTCAAGGTAAATGACATGTACCTGTACCAGACGTTTGCTCTTCATTCATTCAGGACAGATGCTCATTTTGTGCAAATGTAAAGAATTACTCGAAGCTGCTTTCAAAAGGCCATCCGGCTGAATGTCTTGTATTTGGGTTTCTGGGCGTTTGCACCCCTGAGATCAGATCACTCACTATATGGACAGCAGTGCAGAGGTAATGTGCTGAGTGTGGACTCAGCAGAAAAGGGGAATCTGAGGGCGGCAGCAGGAAGGATGGTCAGGCAAGATAACAAAGGGAAAACATTTTCAAGGAGTCATTAGTTCACAAAACGGCCCAGTAATAAGTGTGCGGGGTATGGGTCCATGCACACTAGAAAAAACTGCACAGATCTGGTATCAGTTATGTAAAATAATACTAAAATAATCTCATTTGTTTTCCAGTCTGGTGTTCCAAAACCTGCCGGCCTCCAGGCCTCAATTGGAGCACCTGGCATCAGCAAAACTCCAACGGTAAACTTTTTATTGGAATAAATCAGGTCACGAGATCATTATACTATTTACATGAAGTATAGTTACTATACAGAACGTGTAATATTGTGTTTTTGTTGTTGTTGTAAAAGAGCATGTGAAAAATATTGAATATTCAAGTCTGTAAACTGTTTTGAAATTAATTCTAGTATGTACATTTTTAGTGAATGATCTCCTCACTGCTGTCATTGATGTTTGTTTCTAATTGTCACTGTTTTCTCTTGCAGGTGAGATGAAATGAACCATCATCAGTGAAGGCATGAGTTGTGATCAACATTTTGCCTTTAAAGAATTTAAAAATGTACATATTCCAGATTCAACACAACCTGTAAATACCCTGAGTCCATATTAATGACATATTTACTGCTGTTGGTGTGTGCATGCTTTGTTTATTTCTACATAGACTAGAAGATGAATTTGTGTTTGAGAGTCACATTTGGTGTGAAAAGCCTCGGTATCTTTCGAGGTATATGTAGAAATTTCTGTGACACTGGTGTAAATATTCTCTATTGTGTCACTTTTTGTGGTTTCCACAGTTACAAAAGTCTTTTATTTTGAATTAAAATGAAATGAACCAAAAACTGACTCACTCCTGAATTGGAATGTCCACCATTGTCTTCTCTCAGTCAGAATGCCCCAAAGACTCAGACAGGACTTTGGCCAGCAGCTGCTCCTTGTCTGCTTTCAATAGACTCTTTAAATAGTGACTTTTGTTTCCTAGATGTTCTGAAATGTTTGAATTTCTACCAATGCCCGAAGGTCAAAACCTACATCAAAGTCATAAACACATCATCACCTTTCCAGTTAGCGGTCCTAATAATGTCAGGAATAAGATGGAAGACATTTGGCATGAATTACACTGGAAGTATTAGTTTCTATGACTAACCCAGTAAAGAAAACTGACTGTAATGATGCATTATATGAGTTCAGTACAGAAGCTGTTATATGAACCGTTACTTCCTTTTCCTTTCAGAAGCTATAAGATAATGAGCACATGTAGTAATATAGTTGGAAAGACGTACATATACAGACACACACATATTGATCATGCGTCAAGGTATATTAAATCTAAATATATAGTCAATATCATTTTTTCTAAATGAGTCCGTTTTAGCAATTAATAAATTGCATGGGTTACGTTTCAACAACATTTTTGTATTTTATTACATGTATTGGAGCTTATGATCCCTAAAAGTTTGGTCTTTTTGGCCAGCTTGCATCATGCAAGTGACAACATTTTTATGGCATATTTTTCAGTGAGTATGTCATAAAAATGTCATAGTATGTCATAGAAATGTCATATTACAGTAAAAAATGTCATATTTACTGGACAATAACATTTTAAGACATTTCATGACCAACGCAACTATGGCATTTTATGACATTTTGTGACATACTATAGATACAACTTTTAAAATAACTTTTTCCAGAGACATTATACCATTACCTTTTTCTAATGACACTATTCTATGACATTTTTTTACATACTATACTATTACTATTTAATGATCTACTGTTCTTTGACATATAATATTTTACAAACTATACAACATACTATAATAGGACACTTATATGACATATACCATGAATTTTTAGGAGATTTTATGATGTTCTTTATCATATTTTTATGACATACTACACTAAAATTGTATTTTTAGGAAATGCTATCCTATTACTTTTTCTATTACAATTCATGACATACTATTAATATAACTTTTCACTTTCTACTTTAAATTTCACATCAATATATAGATTGTTTTAAATACCTTGTTGAATCATAATTAAAAAAAACTAACTGCTCAAAGTTTTTTAAAACTAGTCTAAAAACTGTCAAATATTATATTGCATAAGTTATATTTCAATAAATGTACTGTATTTTATTGCCTCTATTGGATCTTATTATTCCTGAGAGTTTGGTATTTTTGGCAAGCTTGCATCATATGTGGAAATATTACAGCAGAACAAATATTTGAGATCCCTTCTATGCTGCAAAGGAAATCATATGAGGATAAACTCCCAAGCTGACGGCGCTGATGGATGTGAGTGTTACAGGTGAGCCAGTCTGCCTCCTGTCCTCAGGAAATCCTTTGTTTAACATGAAGTGTTTTCAATTCCATGTATAGACCTGGACACTCTCACACAAACGCCCTGGCTTCTAGTCGGATGGGTACAGGCTAGAACTGTCTGTACTGGACCTGGCTACGTCAAGCTCACAGTCCAGGACAGCCATTAATCACATCTACAGGAAACTGACAGACAGAAGGCTAAAAGTATCGCTCAGCTGTGAACCTAATCATGAGTCAGGTATTTATCCTCAATAGGTTTATGGGCTGAAACGTATCAGTAGCACCGAGTATCGACAACCGCTGCCGTGAAAAGAATATCGGTTTGTAATCTGCCTTTTTATCTAATGCATTTCATGCATCACAGTGGTGGTAAACATATCACACACAGACACTACTTCAAAGACGAACCAGGCTCCAAAATTTACTGCCACTAATTTGTATGACAGAAAGTCCCTCTTAATTTAGCTTAGACTCCCCCCGTGTGGCAATTAATCAGGGTGAACATGAAAGGGGAGAAAAAAGGCTGACAGAGCAGTGCGGAAAGAGGAAAGGTCGGGCAGCAGAGAGGAGGGAGACAAAAAGGCAGCGAGACGGGCAATTATGGTGGTGTACAGCGGGGCAACTGTCGTCAGAGAATGGAGGAGAAACCAACTGGGGAAGAAGGGTGAGGAGTTCAACAAGGAAACATAAATATTTGATCGAGGGCAGATTGACGAGGGAACAAAGGGCACAAAAGCGTTGCCTCAAAAATGTCCCTTTCCCACAGAGCAGGAGTGGATCTGGGTCTTTACGAATTTCTCTTCATACTGTAGCTGAGCTTTATGGCTGGAGATGGACTTAAAATGAAGCTTACATTTGAATAAATCAGCGCCTATTCGTACTTGTACTCAAAGTGACAACATCATTGTAGGGACAGGAACTGTAACACTTCTTTCATGTGATGAAGGCTTTTACGAAAGCCTTATTCATTTTAATTGCAGTAAGAAGCTGATGAACTTTTCAACATAAAATGACATGTAAAAGAAACTTGAATAGGCAATAAGTAGGCAATTAACTCATTCGTCATAAAAAACACAGGATGCTATTAACGTGTTTAGAGCTTGTTGCACTTCCTCCTAATTCTTCTTTGGCCTCTGTTTGGTACAATACATACATCTCATACAAAAACACATAATATCTAAGTTATTACTGAAAATTGTGTACAAAAGTACATTTATAGTAATATGATTTCCAACACACAAACAAAGGGGTCGAGCTCCCAAATAAATCAAAAATCTTCACTGTCCTGCAGTACAAGTAAACATCCACACTTTGAGTACATGACCTGACAGATGTCTGCAGATGGCTTGATTTTACTTGATCGTGGCTGTTATGTTGTGACCCAAGAGCCCAATGTTCACCTATGAAAGGCTTTCAGAAGCTATTTATAAAAATTACACTCAAGACTTGCCAAACACTTGTCCAGGACATTGTGCCTGCGAGGCACCTGTCATCACTATTTCAGTCTGCTGAAGAGCATCAACACAAAAAGATTTGTGTGTCTTGGGAGCTGAGTGACTGCAGCTAGGAACATGAATATTATTCTTTTGTCGTGCCACGCATTATCCTGGGGTGGTGCCCTTTTTGTTTTGTTTTCTTAACTGATACTCTGGGATTAAACAAGAATGCAGCTTTCCTCTCCGAGCAGGCCAATATTACATGTATTTCAACAGACTACTTTCCAATGCAAAAGTCTTTGAAGATGATATCCAAGATCTCCTCTGCACCAACATGTCCAGTGATCCGGCCCAGATTCGTGAGAGCCAACCGGACACCTTCGGCTGCCAGGGCAAGGTCGATGTCACGGTACCGCTGGTACTGAGCCAGGGCGGCGAAACACTGCTGCAGGTGGGCCCTGTGGCGGGCCTGGGTCAGGGTGGGGGCACCACACAGGGGGTCGCCACACCTACAGAGGAAGTTAGACAAAGAAATTAAATGGACTCGCATTATCTTGTGCTCGGCACAAAAACCAATAGATTCCTAGTGGTAGTAGAGACAAAGAGACAAACGGTGGCAGGCTGTTGCATGAAGTCATAAAAAGTTTTTACATTTTCTTAACATTGACATAACATATGACATCCCTTACAACTACATTTATGACGTACTATTTCACGACATACTATTCTATGACATTTTAAGGATGTTTTTATGATAAAGTGAAGTGAACTGTGAAGGTCCAGACTAATTTGTATTTGCTATTTGGTCTGAAGATGTCAGGCTAGTGCATTATTCCGTGCTGACATAAATTTTGGTTTGGATGAATTCACAAGGAAATCACAGAAAATCAATCTGTTTGATACATTATAATATTTAAATGATAAATACAACTGCTGCTCTGGCACAAGACAACACTATGAAAAGTAGAAACTCACAGAGTCTTCACGCTGCTGTGCAGCACTGCAAGGAAGTTCTGCAGTCCTTCATTAGTGTGGCAAGAAATCAAACAGACAGGAGGGAGATCAGAGACCCGTCTCAGCTCCCTGTCCAGCGTAACGCGTTGCTCCTCAGGCAACAGGTCAGTCTTATTTAGCACCAGAAGAAGCCTGTCTGCAGGAAATACTGTGGTGGGACAGGAAGGAATTAAATGTTGATCAGTCACCAATGACTCAACTATTACTCCTTCAGGCACAGAGATTTAGATTTGATTAGTCTTTATTACTGAACACTCTTTTCACCCGGTTCTGTGGAATACTGCTTAATATAGCCCTTGGATTACTCCCTGGTCCTCTTCAATAACGCACAATGAAGCTATAAATTAGCTACTAGTATCACAATGAATTGCAATCTTGAGCTAAAAAGCAAAAGTTGTTCGATGGAAGAACATTAGCGACCATGCATATTTACTTTATTGTGCTTAAAGTTACTTAGAAATGTGTCTCAAAGTGTCCAGATGAAGCAGAAACAGGTGAGGCCAAGATATCGTACCTGCCTCCTGGGTGGAGAGGAGACTCCTGAGGTGTTCCTGGAGGAGGGCTGCAGCTTGCTGTGCATCAGTGGGGAGATGAGCACAGTCCACAACCACCAGGGTCAAATCTGCCTGTTCCACTCTAGAAAAAGAAAACAGCCTCAACTTCTGACCTGTAAATTTTTATTTATTTATTTTTTAAACTCTCAACCTTGTATATCAAATGACACTAATTTATAGACAGCAGACTAAATTCATTCAACTGTCCGGGGTAACATACATTTCTATGTTCTTGACCATCATATCGACTTTACTAATTATATATTATAAGGGCTGTTCGATTTTGCCCAAAAATAAAATCCAGATTTTCTTCTCTCAAAATCTGATTTTCGATTACGATTTATTTTGTGAAATGACAAAAGGCAAAGAAATGATTTCAAATATGCGGTTTTTTATTGAACATTTTGCAAATAATTTCCCCATTGGGATTTGAGTGCAAACCTTGGTCGCTCAAGGGATTAATATAAAGAACAATTAATGAACTTTTGCCATCTGGTTTTGCTCCATGTTATCTTCTTGTGGACCTCTTGTAAACAAAAAATCCCCAAACAATTTGGGATTAAGACAAAAAACTCACTTTCACATGTATCTTAAGGTGTGTCCATTAAACAAAAATGAATGAATAAAGTGCAGAACTTTAACCTTTTGAAAAATCGATTTTACAACATTCACATCGTCCTAACTACATAATCGCGATTACGATTTAAAATCGATTAATCGAACAGGCCTATATATTATGTTATATATTCATGATTTAGACCCGTTCATTTGTTCAACACTTTCATTTAAATACTTTGGTTGATTATATTATTATACTCTATTATATAGTACGCTGCTGACACCTCAGTGCAAGGCTTCGCCACTCTGTGCTTCAGTAAAACAATAGGTTAGGCCTACCTACTGTGAATAATGGTAGGGATATTTTTAATTAATGCATGTTAATGGTGTCCATTTTAAGCACTGTTGCACCTCGAGTCTCACTGTGTGGTTAGCAGCACCACCGGATGCTTGTACTTACCACGTCCTTCCTGTAGTGACCCAGGTCACAAGCCTCTGACCTGCTCCCCACACAAAAAGTTCCCCGCAGAACATAAACGGCCCACCCTTCCTATAGAGCGACCACGTCGACCAAATAACTTAAACAAACAGCAAGAGAATTAGAAAAACCTTTCTCTCAAAATAGTATTTTGAAGACATCTTCATCTGCGTCTGGATTTTCATTTATGGTTCTCATCAGATTTTCCTGCAGTATGAGTCACCTTCTTGAGCCATTATTTTGTATTTTTCAAATATATTTATTTAATATAAATATAATATTTATTTATCTTTATGAATGTCAAACAAATCTAATTGTAGTGTTGTATTACTTAATTCATGTGCCAGATGCTGTGCCAAGAACACAAGTGCTCGAGGAAACAATTGACATTTGTCTTATTTGACATGAAAATTGTAATAATAATAATAATAAATAAATAAAGTCCTTGAGATAAGATTGAACTCAGGTATGTCAGCAACACGCAAAAGGTTGGCAGCGATGAGCAGTGCTGCTATTCTTCCGTGGTGTAAATAGTGGAAGCAGCTTTCAGTGAATTGCCATATATGTCCATTCTCTGACACCAAACAAGAATGACGTCTTAATGGTAAATAGGCTACAACAAGGAAAAGGAGGCTCTTCATTACGCAACCTCCTTAGAGTGTTTGTCCCGTGTATTTATAACTATGGCTCAGCAATAATATAAACGCTGGAGGTTACATAGACATGACAAAAGTACAGCATCATGTGCAGGGGAAAAGCAATGACTTATTTCTTCCTTTCTTTGTCTTCAAGGACATATTCCAGTGTTCTCATGGATAATTTGTTTTGTGTTATATTATACACACATGAACAGCGAGTAAAGAGGCGATCTACATGCACTACTACACATAATGAGCTCTACCTGTCTTACTATCCTGTACCTGAAACGCTCATTTGTCAGTATGTGCTTGCTTCATCACAATTTTAAAATAACTTTTCCCCCCGATATTTAACATAAAAGGGTTTCCCCCCTACCGTTCCCGAGCACGACGGACCCCCTCTCTCTCCACCAGGTCCAGGCTCTCTCTGAGGCCGGCTGTGTCGCTCAGAAGAACAGGGAACCCACCGATATCTAGCGCCGTCTCTACTACGTCTCTGGTGGTGCCAGCAACAGGAGACACAATGGCTGCAGGTCTCTGGCCTGGTTATAAACAGATTTAAGTTGGGCAACATTGTGTATTTGACTTGGTCAACAAATCCCATTAAAAGACCAAAAACAAACACTGTTAGACTCCCAAAGCTCTCTGACTTCCTTCCTGTCTGTATTTTGCCCCGAGCCGAGTTGTTTCTACTGAATAAAATAATTAATAATTTCCTTAAAAAGCTGGAGCCTGAAGGTTTTCCCAAACATTGACATAAGGTGATGATGTGGGGGACTATTTTCTGCCATGTATTAATACAAAATTAGCACTCTAATGAATATATCTGGCTTTGGCTACACAAGCAATACTTGTTAGTAGAAATAAATCCATTGTTGGTTTTGGTTGTTCATGGGAATTGTTGACAATAAGAACAATATAAGACTACAGACATTTTATATCATTTCATGCTTTAAGATTTCTTATCTGACAGTTAGCTGCTAAGCTGCCATCCAGGATAAACTATGCGATCGTGACATTTGCAAACTGCATCAGCCTTGTTTTGCATACATGTTGGATTTTTGGTCATAATCATAATATTTACCTACAATATCAACCTTATGACACATCACTCACTACTTATCAGCCTCTCTTTTTAAACTCTTCACCTATAATGTTCTGCAAAAACAGTGGAAGACCTTGTGGCATTTTCCCTTCTTATTTACTTTACTTAGAAATTGGCAGACGTTTCCCACGTCGAATGACGCTGCCAGCTCATCAATACTTGTCTATGCTGTCTGGGTGTGAGTCCAGGCAACAGAGACCACTAATCACAAGAGGAAACGATGACGGGACTTTATCTGAAGTTTGATAAATGCGTCTATTATTCTAATCGGAAGCTGTGAGGAGACCCTGCCAAGCCCCCTCTTTGGATAGTTTATATAGAGCGATTCTAAATTAGTTAAGGATACAATATCTTAAACAAACATTACCTTAGACCATAAACAAGGGGTTCATTAGGGTTGACACCAAACACGGATAAACCGAAGAACTGATTTAAAGTGAGAATTTCAAGGGCAGATTGAACAAAATCCCAGGAAAACTATATTTCTCACTTTCTGTGCATGGAGCACAGTATTTGTGTTTTAATGAGTCCGTGCTGCTTAAAAGTATGACGGATGTCTCCCAACCACGGCTGACAGCGGGATGATTCAACAGTAAGGTCTGTATTCAGGAGATAGTAAGTCATTATTTTGAGTTAATCCCCTTATTATGGGTGTGTGTGCCTGGTTTGTGCCTCGGTTCTCTTACAGATAGTGTTGAGGAGGCTACTCTTCCCTGCATTGGCGGCTCCCGCGATGACCACCTGGACGCCGCTGCGCAGCCGCTCGCCCCTCCTCTCGTCCTGTAGGTGGCGCTTAATCTCCTCTTGCAAGTCACACACGGAGTTATCCACTGTGGGGGGTTTAGAAGGAGATAAAGACAGAGGAGGGAAAAGGATGTGACGAAGTTTTCATATTCAACTTTCATGGCCTTGTGCAGGGAATTTCTGTCCTTTGAAGGACAAAAGCCTGTCCGGAGTCTGACACCGTTCGTCTGGACGAAAAATGGGTCATGGACCTGTCTCTTTCCGCATGTGACTAACGTTGGGGGGAAAATGCTTTTGACAATCCAATGCAATGCCTGTAATATCTACTTCTATTTTATACCTGGGAATCCTGGAACACATTCAAGCACATGAATTCATTCGACGTGGTGTGACTTGAGATAAAACATAAGAAAACGTCAGATAAAACGCATGCAATCTGCTGCGTGTCTTCAGGTGCCAATGGAAAGTATTTAGGCCAGGATTTCTATTTTTGGAAATTAGTGTATTATTATTTTCCACTCTGAGGCGTGAGTCCACATTCCTGCCACCAAAACAAACAACCGTTCCAGGCTTTATTGTGTCAAAACTTCACAACATCTGAGGCTTCGCCTGTGCCAGACAGCAGGCGACAGACTCTCACACACACACACACACGCGCACATGCACGCGCACACACACACACACACACACACACACACACACACACACACACACACACACACACACACACACACACACACACACACACACACACACACACACACACACACACACACACACACACCGTAAGTTGCTGCTGACAGCACTATTCCTGTAAGGTTGGCTTGTCAGGTTGGCTTTGAACACAAGACGAATGCCTACTGTCCCCTTGGCCTTCTCCCCACACTTCCTAAAAGGAAACTGTCTTTCAAGCAGTTTCATGTCTATGGCTTCTCCCTACAGTGCAGCAAACACACAGGTGAAGATCCAAACAGGAAAGCCGGCTGTACCCTTGCTTTCTTAAGAAAGAAACAGACCCCTCTGAAAGCCCAAGGGACGACTGTGCTCTTATTTTTCTCCATTAAAGAGGAGGGCAAAGTGTACACATACCTCGGTTTAAGACCCCGTCCTCAATGAGCTCGTCCTCGCTGAAGTCTATGAAGGCCTCGACATGAGCCAGACACTGTGCAGCACACAAAGCAGAGGGGAGAGAAGGGAAATGTGTGGAGTTAACAACTTGGACCCTCCGAAAACATCAAAATTCATTATTAGGGTGCCTGAAAAATGTATTTATGTGCATATTAAAGTGTTAAAAGGCATTCAGCCAGCGCCAAAAATGTGAGTGATGGAAATGGATATGGAAAATGGCAAAGTATTGTATAGTATTCTATATTTATCTAAAGGAAAAATAGAAGCTAAAAAGTTTCTTATATCCCTAACAGGCAAGTAAAACAGATAAATATGTAACTTTAATATGATTGCACTCTCACGGTTTCAGTCAGAAGATTAAGAAAGTTCTCCCCATTTTAAACTTGTTTAAAACGCTTTCAGTTAAATCGAATATATTTCACATGTGTGGTGTTGTGGTATAGCTTCTTCAGGGCTACCACTAACTGTTATTTTCATTGTTGAGCAACCTATTCCATTTTTTCCATAATGCAAAGACATTTAAACAAAGTTTACATTGAAACAGCATATGTAACATTAGACACTAATATCTAAAATGAAAATGGCTTCCTCTAGTCTTCTTCCAGGGATTAATTAATTAATTAAAGTCGTGCTGTTACATCGATGTCACAATTTTTAAACTTAATTTGAATCTGCGTAGACTAGAGGGTAAAAGCTTCAGGTTTTCCACCACGGACACCACTGATCGGTATCTTGATTGACATGCAGAACATAAACACATTAGTAGTATGGCTGCACAAAAACAGGAAGTGCCAGATTCCCATACTTTATTCCATTCACAAAAGTGGGAAGCCAACGGTGAAAAACAGAGCATTGTTTGGGTGTCGAATGATCGTTTGACCCCTCGCTTCATACAGATGGTATACGTCTGATTAACAAGCTTCTTAGAATTGGAATTACTTCTAGGAACCATCCTGAGAAATCCACCAACAAGCAGCTTTGCAGAGTTTCTCAAGGGAGATCACCTGGACCGGTCAGATCCGGTGCCAAAGTGTTGGAAGATCCCTGGACTATAGTGTTGAAAACTGTTCACAGTAGAGGAGGGATTGGCCTGCATCCATTACAGTTCATCTGCGGTCATTGACATGCTGAAAAGGAAAACTGACCCTCTGTCAGGATTAGGTGTAAACAAGATAATTAGCTTATTCACAGATCTTATTAGTGGACATACAACAGTGCTACAAGTCAGTTCTCGTTCCTCAACTTATAACATGATAGCCAAATTGTTATGGTGCACACCACAGAACCTTGACCTTTGTTGCATATCATATCCATTTCTCTCCCCTCGTTTCAGTTCACAACTGCATACTACCACACGAGCTGCACGTGTAGACCAACATCAGCGAGGTCACTAACCCCTAATGTGAATTTAACAGTTGCATTCATTCTTCCTCCATCACAGGATACTGTATAGATAAGAAAAACAATACCGCCGCACAAAATATATCAATGTCTCGATTGTGTGCCTGTCTTAAGACATACAGCAGCTGTGCAGGGTATAATTCATCTTTAATCAATCCAAAACAATACAAAGCCAGATGTGCCAAGATGGAAAAAGATAGATGGATAGCCAGCACATTATATTTAAAAAAATTGCTACACCCATTAAACATTCATTGACATAGCTGGAAAAATATCAATAATTATTAAACCTGCTCTATTCCATCAACCATTTGCATTGTTGTGTTTCTACAATCCTGTCAACAATGGGTAATTCCGTGTCATTTCATCAAATGCCTCCCACACGACCATCTCAGAATGTCCTGTAAAAATTCAAGTAAAAAGACACACTTGTTTATGGACAAATCCAAAATATTAGGTCTCTACTGTCAAAAGTTTTCTCATGAAAGCCACATTTTGGGTGAGGTTTAAGTACCGACCATACTAGGTTATAATTGAGCTACACCCCCGATATTCCATGTCTGGAGGCTATTAGTAACAGATATACACTGTAGAAAATTTGAAGGCTACGGGTGTGACAGTTTTCCAGATATTGCTGTTTAAAAATGGCCTTTCAGAGTATGATGCTAAAAACCGCCTAAACTACCCTTCATTCAATGATGTTTCATGAGGAAACTGTTGACAGTAGAGACCTAATATTTTGGATTTGTCCTATCAACAACTGTATCTTCATACTAGATCTTTTTCAAGAAATTCTGTGATGGTCAGGTGAGAAGATTTTCAGAAATTTGATGAGATGAAACGGAATGACCCCAATGAAAGATACACTTACGCATGAATAGCACAGATGATTCTCAGTATTGTACAACAGCGAAAAACAGGAAGCCTCAGATTCCCATGAATTAGTCCATCAGGGGTGTGATGAACAAGCAGCTGTGGTGATGCACCAAAAAAACAAAAAGAAAGCATTGTTTGGGTGCAAAACTAGTGAGGCCTGACCTACAGCACGGAACAGACGGTCTCTTTCCAGGACACTGTTTTCAGAGAAATGTCAGACATAAACATGGAATAAAAGTCTCTCCAGGGAGAACTTCAGGAATTCTGCTTGTTTCTGTGTCAAGCTAACTCAGGGCGAGACAGAACAACAGGCTTTCTTAAGGTCCTCCATTCAGCTGTCACTTTAAAAACTCTAAGAGGTCCTAAGGCGGTTGAGATCAAGTCACGTTGAAAAGCATGGCAAACCCAGTCTGATTTCAGGTCAATACAAAGAAGGTCTTCTAACACCCAAACTGATCTTTGTGTAGAAACTGGATTTTACACAAAGGGAGTTCATTATTAGAGTAATTAATTCATTTTCATGCAGAGGAACTGTACTGCAAATATCAATACATTCTATATCATGGTAGTATATTCGGTAAGGAGGAGAAAGTCAACTTTACTGGTAGCATCAGAAACTGAGATGAATCCAAAAAGAAAGTGTTGGAGATGGATTTAAGAAAGGGCTACACCTTCATCATTGTGGTCCTTATGGACACATGACACCACCCTGCCTAAGTTGGATGTTGGAAATCAGTAACTGTACGCCTGGTCCACCTACCCGTTTCAGTTTGTGGCTCCAGTCCTGATAAAGGCGTCCCAGCTCTCCTGACATCTGCCTGAGAGCCTGTCTCCTCTGAGCCTCCGTCTCAGCATGGATCAGATCCCCGAGACCCTCCACCTGCAAGGAGCATGAGAGACGTGTACATGTATGAATCAAACATGCTTTTTGGAGAAAATATCCATCTTTAAGAGCAGTAGCTTGATCCATGCATAAATGTTTTGAGAATAAAAGAAGCAGTCAAAAGGGTAAAATATGTAAAGGAGAAGAAATGTTCACTGTTGACATTTCGTGAACTTGAAATCCCTGTTCATTTCTGATCCTGTTGATTCATAATATTATATATTATTATTTACCCTGTAGGATTGCTCTGAAAAGCTCTTGCTATGCAAATATCTGTCTTAGTGCGTTTTTACATTCTCTTCTTGACCTACCTCAGTTAAACCCAGTTTCCCTGTTTGAAAGGCCCGACGCGTGAACTCTCCAGCTTCAGCAGGTCTCATGCCTGGCACACTTCCTGAGAAACACACGCAGCAGGCCAACGTGAAGGAATGAAAGCGGCTTGAAGTGGGTATGCATCATGCGCGCACACACACACACACACACACACACACACACACACACACACACACACACACACACACACACACACACACACAGGAGGATCAAACGCAGGGTCCATGTGGGTTCGCTGGGAATGAAACAGGAATAATATTAAAGAGTTTAAGAGGTTACAAATCTCATCAATGAGCACAAATTGATGAAATGGAGGTCATGATCTGTTAATTGAAGAAAAAAAATGTAATTCGACTATCCGTAGGTTATCATTTTCATTAGGTGTTAAAAAATGTAAGTTATTCATCAACATCATGTAAAACACTGTAACGTTTCCCTATCTAACTATTGCTGATTAGTGATAATCAGTCATTAACTGGTGACAAGCTTTCATAAGCGTTTCAATTTATACAATACTGCCCCCTGGAAGGCCAGTGGGGGAACTGCAGTAGAATATTACCTGTCAGTCTCAGAGGGATTGCCACGCTTGTCAAGCTGCATATTATTAAGTATTTTAGAAGTAGGAGCGCATGGATCAGTTTTCCCTTTTAAGTCACAGTGATGGACAGTCACATGACTCAACCAGCTACTGTGTTTAGAATTCTTATTCTGGCTTACAGCTTTGGAAGTCAAGGCTGTGGAGATAAACACACCACCAACACCACCCTGCATCACATGACACTGTATGTATACTGCGTTATATGACCTTATATAATATTCTATCACACTCATAGGGATAGGGCCGGGCCTGGTCAACAGAGAGGGTCCTGGGTTCGATTCCCGGGTCGGGTTCAGGTTCCTTCTGTGTGGAGTTTGCATGTTCTCCCCGTGTAAGCGTGGGTTCTCTCCGGGTTCTCCGGCTTCCTCCCACAGTCCAAAGACATGCAGGATGGGGATAGGTTCATTGGTGACTCTAAATTACCCGTAGGTGTGAATGTGAGGGTGAATGGTTGTCTGACTCTGAACCCTGCCTTCACCCAATGTCCCCTGTGACCCAGGATAAAGCGATAGACGATGGATGGACTCATAAGGATATCTGTATGTTACCTAGAGCCTGTAAGACAGCAGTGATGACAGCAGTACCGCCATGGATGTGGAACTCCACGCTGTCCTCTCCTGTGAAACTGTGTGGAGCTAAAGACGAGAACACATGACGAGAACACAATTTGTGTTGGTACAAGCGGATGATACAGATTTACTTTTACTAGTTCATGTCTAATTCCTCTATTTTAAGTAACGTGTATATTTTCCTTAACTCCTAGTTTCATGTCTGTTCTTGAAGACGTTTGTTTTGCAATCTGTATTAGCATTTTCTTGCATTGAACTATAGCATATTGTCATTTGTTGATAAAGAAGGAGCACGTGGAGAAAAAAAAGACTACATCCACACTACAAATCACAGAAAAGTGAAGAAGAAATTGTGTGTGTGTGTGTGTTAAAAGGGAACGGACCTGGGAACCAGAGGACAAGTCCGCGGTCGAGCACTTCTTTGGTTTGGGGGTCTGTGATGCTGCGTAGCAGGGCAGTGCGTGGAGGCGGCAGGCTGCGTGTGAGCCCAGCCAAACACCTCAGAGCTGTAGCTGAGGCCGGACCACTGGCTCGTACCACAGCCACGCCACTCCTGCCATGGCCGGACGATAATGCAAAGATAGTCTCAGCATCAGCCAGGCCAGCTGGGACGCCATTGCATGTGGACATGGATCTGCAAGGTGGAGCTCCTCTGCTGGAGAAAAGTTCATTGTAAGACACATGAAACGTCTGACTATAGGAGCAATGACATCCAGTAGGATTATATTCTGGGGTTTATTGGTTGTCCTAACAGACATGCTATACATTCTATTATAAAGAGACTGTATAGCATGTCTGTTAAGACAATAACAATATTATAAAGAGATAATCCTGTATAGTCTGGAGCCCCAAAACTGACACGCAAGTGAAAAATATAAGTGCAAATGTCAGTAAATATGTCTGACCCTAATTAGGTTTTCATTTATTTAATCAAATGGTAAAATAAAAAATAACGTGCTTTCCTCTGTTTTTGCAACTGATTAGAAGTTAAAGGAAACTTACACAGTTTTCTATCAATATGTTATGGTATTTTGGGGCTCTGCAACATGTAGCTTAGTGTGACATACATTAAATCAGCGGTTTAAACGATTTAAACGCGCAGAAATACACAGGATGACAGTTTTCCAGTTACTGGCCAACAACACAGATGTGGAGGTCTAACTCTGTTAACATACCTTGCCCTAAGCGTGTGGACAGCAGCTCTCCACATCCCGCGGTAAATGGATGATGGCAGCATAATTAAATGACACCAGCACCAAACGTGTCATGTGCTGTTCCTGCTGCTGCTGATTTTAGACAGTGACATTACAAAGACATGCTCCATCTTTGACAACGCCATTATGTTGACATGACTCCACCGTAAGAAAACGTTGGCGGAATCTGCGAGTGTCGACAACGCTGGTAAACGACACAACTCATCAACCGCGGCTGCTGTACGTTCAAAGGGACATTCACGACGTCCGGACGTCTCGCCGACCGTTTACGTTTACCACGATGACGTCGTTGCCCGTCTAGTGATTGTGATTGGTCAGCTTTTCTACAGCGCCGACAGTTCTAACGTCTCATTTGTCCAGGACCTCTCAATCTGTGGCAAGACCCGCCTACTGTGCGCCATTAAATTCGGTCCGTGTAACTACAGTTGCCCGTCTTCCTAGTTCCTCTGTCTGTCTGTCTGTCTGTCTATATGTCTCTTTCTGTCTCTGTCTGTCTTTCTGTCTGTGTAAGTTAACATGTATTTAGAATACAAACAAGAAACGTGTGCATACAGTATTGTAAAGGGTTGTTGAGCCCATTGAACATTTGAAATTGCTTTGGTTTATTTTAGTTATTTATATGGGGTTCAGTTTCTATTATTAATAATACTAATATTAGATTTACCTAAAAAACACACAATAATTCCAATCCATTGTTATTATTATTATTATGTTCCATGCATCTCAATTGTGTTTATTCCATGGAAAGACGCAGATAAAGCCGGGTGTAATATTATCTTCCTGTTTGTTGCTTAACATAGCTGGAGATTATTAGATAGGTGAGGGGGAACCCTGGGCAGACCATGAAAAGTGACTCATCTGAGGAAACAGTGATGATATGAATGGTGTTTTCTGAAACTGACAAATAATGAATACATCCATTCGGATTAAAGAATGACTATTTTAGAACAAAAAAGGCTGTTTATACCAATTAAGGTAGATTGAAACACATTTCAGTTAAATAACAATTCAACAGCGCAGTCTCTAAAATGACCACAGAGTTTAAAAAACTGAACATTGTAAACTTTAAGAAGGTAAGAACATAATTTATTGCAGGGCTGTTCTAAAAGGTCACCTTAACTTTGGCTAGATTTAGCTCCTGAAGTGGTTTGTGTGTTAACTCACACTGCCATTGTGATAATGTTCACATATTATCCCCATTGCTTTGCTGTGTTGAGTTAGAATGCATTTTTTGTCGCTTGTGCTCAAAATCATTAGTGCATATCACAGAATATAAGAGAAAGGGTTCTGTGCGTGTGTGTGTGTGTGTGTGTGTGTGTGTGTGTGTCCGTGTCCCACTGCAGCTCCTTGCAGCTGTCAGCCCAGAGAGGGCGGTGAGAAAGCAGAATTTATGCTTGAAGACGAGGTACTTATGGGCTGTGAGCCGTACAGGGGGAGGGCTGCCTGTCTGCCTTCTGCACAGTGAACCACGGTTTATCCAGGAGGGCCGACCAAGGAGATGGATTGTGTATATACATGACGAAGAAACACGGCTTGAGGCCCTCGGAACAATCAACCTGAGATCTCAATAATTTATAGGCTGCTCTGAGTGTACAAAACATGACAGCTACCACCTCACAGCTGTTGGGCACCATCAATACACAAACATCTTTTCTCTTCTGAACAAAAATCCTGTTAACCTGGGATCCTTTAAATGTTTGTATGCTGCCTTCTTGGCCAGGACTCTCTTGAAAAAGAGATTTTGAATCTCAATGAGAATATTCCTGGAAAAATAAAGGTTAATAAAATAAAAAATAAATCCTAAGAAAATTAATAATAATTAATATCTAATAAGCTCCACCTTCATTACACACACACACACACACACACACACACACAACACACACAGTTTAACAACTCTTCAGCTGCTTGTAAAACTGCACATATTTACGACAGAAACATATTTACCAGTATAAAGGATCCATCAACTTTATCCGTTTTAGTTGTGAAGGTTGTGTTTGGGTGCAGGTTCACTTTGGTAGGGTGATATGGTTCGTGCAAAGACACAAGACGATTGTGAGCACACGTAACAACAGGATTTGCATGCAGACTATAGAGTATCTGGTGGACTGAAGTGAAGAGGCACACTTGTCCCTACCTGAGTGTCACTAAAAATTAATCTTTAAAGATATTTTTTGCATTTATAAATAAATCATAATCTATGTAATCTTCCAGGACAGGACATTCACACAACAGTTTACTGGCTGGATTATTGCCTTCAAGGTGGAAGGTAGGTTACATAAAACTCTAAAGGAGCAAGGCAATTTATCAGCATTTTGGTGATCAAGTATGTAATATTATCATAATAAGCCATGCACAAGTGGATTTTATTTCTGGCACCATTTTGAAAGCTGGCTGCTGGCAGACTGGGGTCAGAGCAGGGCGATTAAATATAAATCCCAACTTCAAGACATGCATATCTGAATTATTTTTTTGTCTTGAAGTTGGTTGTACATGAATTGAGTTTGAATAAATAGCCTCATAACCTGACTTAATATTTGAATTTCAATTTATCATGAAGGAATTCCTTTTACAAATAGCCTGAGGTCATCTGGAACAACACTCATATGATCAGGATGCTTTGTTGTAAACTGTGTGTGTGCGCGCGCATGTGTGTGTGTATGTGTGCGCGTGTAAACACCCCCCTCCCTCTCTTTGACCCTCCTCCACCGTCGTCGGAGGAGCGCTCTCTCCATCCAGCCGTGCATCCTGCTCCACAGTACCACCAGGATGATCCGCCGCCGCACCGACAACCTTCACTTCACTTTCACACGCGTCTAACCCTCCACTCGGGCTCCCTCCGGCCGCCGCGCTACACCCATGCGTTGCCCTCCTCCTGAGATGCGATATCATTGTCCAATTTCCCGGAGAATATCTTCATCGTCCGTCGCTCCTCGCTGATTGAAGAGCATGCCCGACGCGGGGACGGCAGCGTCAGGCGCCGTGGCGGCCGCCAGCGGTGCATCCGCCGCCGGCGACGGCGCCGAGAGCTCCCGGCACCGACACCGAGCGCAGCAGGGAGACGCGGAGAGGCCGGAGCCGGGCGCTGCCCAGGCACAGAGCTCCTCCGGCGTCCTGGGTGAGTCGAGTGCGCTTCTTTTCGCTGGGGACGATGCGGTTTTCAGGAAGGAAGACGGGGAGAGGACAGGTGGACGTGATGAAACGAGCGCCGCACCATCATGCACCTCGCGGCACCCTTCTTTTGTCTCCACGAGGGCGTCCCAAAAGTACAGCTTGAATAGACCGCAGGCCTGTAAATAATGGCTTGGACATGTATCGCGTGTCTCTTTTTAAAACGAGCCTATTATATCCTCTTTCAGATACATGGCTACATTTTGGCACATCCTCGTGTCTGCTTTTGACCTTATTCTCGGTTACCTCCTGTCACGATGAGCCCGTTCCCTCTGTATGTGGGCAGCCTAGTAGTAATTGCTGCTATAGTTTTTTTCCACCGCATCCTTATAGGCTGCCTCAAGGATTGGCTGCTTGTTGTTTTTTTATTTTAGGGTTTCCGTTCATTTCTGTTATGAGATCTGCCAGGTAACCAAATCATTATATGCTTCATGATATCACCCAGGGATTTTTAGTATTATATATTTAGTATTGTAGCCTGACCAGACCACTACTGCCACTGTCTGTCTCCACGTTATTGCCTCACTGTTAGCTGCCATGCTGTTGCATGGAGCAGGTGCATGTTTTTTTATTTATTTGAGGATTAAGCCATAAAGGATGCCTTCCTTACAATAATATTACCATAAAGTGGTAGTAATATGTGTCTTGTGGTTTATACCTCAGTGCTACCCGTATATCATCCTTTAGGGAATCCTCAAATTCTAGTATTATCTCCCTTTTAAACTGGGTAAGCATAACAAACATACTTCTTGTTTTCACTCCATGACACGGACAGTGAGGACAGGCGAATTCATAGTTGTCTTGTAGCGAGACTTTCCAAGTGTGGCTATTTTTGGAACACAACACAATATTAGCCGGGCAGAGAGAGCCTCAGCTGCCGAGTTGTTTTCCTGTGTGCAGGGTGCAGACTGCCGCTGTGCTCCCTGCAAGTACTGCAGAGTGATGCAGTGGAGCAGTGGGCCGTCCGTCGATGAGCGCCCCTTTCCAATCTTGGTCGAGGTAACCTGAGCAGCTGACTGGAAGAGCGGCCCGGTGCACCCAGGGGTTCCACCTCGGGTCCTAAAGGGGTTTTAGGAGGGTCAGCAAGGTTAGCTAGAAGCACTACTGGGAGTAAAGAGCAGGACTGGGAGTCCAAACCTGTACGGATGAAAGAAGATATTAAATATATCGACTCTCGCATAAGAGTTTACTTGTACCAAACCCTTGATAAATGTGGTTTAATACGTGTAGGGTTGAGCAGCTTGAACATTTCAATACTTATCTGTAGCATCAAACCTGTTAAGTACCCAAAGCTGCATTGAATAATCTTATTTCCTTATCCTTTGATCAGGTAGTTTTTGATTTGAAATCAGATTTTAAGGCAATGTTCTGCATGTGTTAAGACATTTAAATACACTTGACAACCTTTGGGTTCCTATCGATCGATAACGTGTTGTTTCTTTTCGGGTTTCATTTACATCAGTAGGTTTGAGAGTATTTTATGGCGACTGCTAAAGTTGGAGAATATTATATCCACAAGAAAAGGCAGCGATTTTAGAGTGGCAACGTTATTACAAACAAGACAAATGTACTTATTATACTTATACTATGACTGCAGGGTTGAACAATTCACACACAAGTAAGTGAGAAGTGTGCAGTCACATGCTGCGTCCTCATTACACCTGTAATTGTTCAATGAATGAGCACCCTGTCACAGAGATAACAGTGAGGAACATATTACGTTTTCTTCTCCCCACCAAAAAACAACAACTTATAACGAAATAATAAAGGACAAGGAAACTAATCTTGAACCCTCTATAGTTGTGGACAGAATTTGCATCAGGGTCACCTGTCAGGCATAAATCCAATAGTGCCTGTTTTGGTCCTTTTTGGGGGGAGAATATTATGTATGACAGTGAATGCATGCAGCAGCCTCACGGATGGTAAAATGTCTAAACTTATAAACTGAACAGCATCCCAGATAATAAAAGAACTGCTTCACAGTTATTGTTCAACGTGTCAAATATTGGATTTGTTGTACCAAGCAGTGACTGTCTCGCCCTCTAGAAACCTCATGCCCTCACTTGCATGTGTATTTCCTCGGATGGGTCATGAAGCCGAAGGATTGGGTTTGAGTGGGATTACCGTGATATCAGATGACCGCCCTCACACGTGTCAGTGTCACTCAGCACTTCGCCGGCACAGCGGCAAGTCAGGGCGATTTCTCCAGTTGAGATTTTGGCTGCAGCCGGGAAAGATTTTCCTCACTGGGGGTTTTGGATGCGGGACTGTCTCCATGCATCCACCACATCTTCCTAATCCCTGCACAGTAGACTAGAATGACTTTGATCCTCTCAGCCATCTTCCTTTGTAGCTCCAGCACTCCCAAACCACCATCTCAAAGATTAATTAAGCGCCCGTCATTAGAAAACGCAACGTAAAAGTCCCGCCAATTAGTTTGTGTTCCCTCTGTTCTGGAAATCAGGTCATGTAATTTGTGGTTGCCCAATCAGCAACGCGGTGGTTTAGGATTCAGGACTTTTCTGAGGATATGTGGTTGTATTCATTCTCTCTTTGGAAAAAGTGATGGATTGCAGCCTTAAATTCTGAGTCTCTGAATATATTCACGTAAATCTGTGCGATTTTAAACTCCCTCCGTTGTACTATAAATTACATTTTTACTTTTATTCTGTTTTTCATTCTCAGGTTATTCAAACATTTTTGTTTTTGTGGGCTGCTGAAACTTGGGGCTTAATCAGGTAATTGAGCGGTTTCTCACAGGACAGTGTCCAAAATAGTTTGGTAATGAATGTAGCCACATAAATGGGTATCGGCTGTGACACTTGCTCCTAATTGCCTATTTTAAAATTTGTAGGAATTCCAATATTTGTCTCATTATAACAGTACAGTCTGCATCGTGAACTAAGTCTATATCTGAGCAGGGCTACAACTGCTGCACCGTATAAGAACAGTAAAGTAAAACTTAATGAGAGTATATGAACATCTTTTCTGACCCTTGATGCTTGGCATTCACATCTGCACTTGACAGTCTGCAAAATGCATGTGGTGAAGTATTAAGCAGGGATCTGCTCTCATCTATAGAGCCATGGCCGAGGCTCTGCTGTCTCACTGCCTCTTAAGCGAGTAGAATACCTCAGCTTTGCTTCAGACAGATTTCGGTTCAGTGTCACGGTTGCTTTAAGTAACAGCAGTCAAAGGCAGGTTGAGAAGAAAGTGCATCACACCCAACTCCCTAAAAGAAGAGCTATTTTTCACAGCGGCAGACACGCCGAGCCATTGGTTTTGTGCCCTCCCACAGCTTCATTAGTGAAGGAGCTGATGATTGTAATGCAGTGTGATATAATGACAGCAGTGTGTTGTGCCTAATGACTCTGAACCTATCTCTCTGCATCTCTTTGCCCATCTCGCTCTCTTTATTGCATGCTCTGCAGAGAAATCTTCCCCCATTCTCCTTCTCCTCTCCCTCTCTCGGATAAGTGCTGCGCTGCACATTACCTGCATTAGCGAGCGAGGAAAATCGCCTCTATGTGGGGTGACCTTGCCGCTGGTAATGTTGGGGCTTTATTAACCTTACCTGATGGGTCAAACGGGCAACTGACAGATTACTGTGGAGAACCAGCTCTCGATGAGGAAGACCTTTCATGATGGAATTAAGCAGACCATCAGGCTAACTATAAAACTAAGTGGCTTTTTACTGTGATAATAACACTTCATATTTATTGTGAACTTGCCTAATAAAGATCATTACAATGAAACTGGTGGCGAGATGACGGAAAACACGGCGGTTGGTGTTAGTTTAGTTCGCTGCGACTGTATTTGCTCAGGAGAGCGACCCAAACGCAGGATTCATCACCTCCTGTCACTGTGAGGATTAGGGATGCACCAATCCGATACTGGCCTTATTAATCTGCTCACGAATCATCCCTGATGTGGCCAATCCACATTAAATATACTTTCTTCTATCAGTTAAGTCATTCAGTCACGGTGGACAGTTGACTTCCTGTTACATAACGTAAAAATGAGTCCAATGAGAAGTAGTGTTCTCTGAGTCGAGGCATTAGAATCCATATCAGGAGAAAACAAATAGGATATTTTACTTTAGCCCACCACCCACACAGACACCTTCAGGTTCAGGCATCCCCTGTGACTGCTGTGTAGATACCTGTATCCAGAGCCATTAGATGCAGCTATGTTTTAGGATGTTTCTGTCCCAGAGTTGTGATAAACCATCTGTCTTGCCGGTGGTTATTCACTTGCCCTAGATTCTTATGCTTTTTTAATGGCTTAATCATATCAGCCATAATGCATCTTTGCTTCAAGCCAACCAACTTCTAAATCCCCATTTATGCTCTCTGGAAATCTGCACTATTCCTATTTATATGCTTGAAGATTATCAAACTATAAGCAGAAAATGATAATGCACACTCCGAGGCTTAATGCACTGCAAGCAGAGAGAGAGAGAGAGAGAGTGCCGCCTGTCGCAGAGACCTTATCTGGGAGTTTAGGCTCTGTTCTCTGGGATCAAAGCGGATTCAATAACCAGCCTTCCTCTGTGTGGGACTGATTCCTGAAGGGAAAAGTGGTGCATTCGGTCACCCTGTCCTATTCCTCTGTGTCTGTAATGACTAGACCTGGATTAGATTTTTTTTGGGGGGGTAGTTGCTAAGGAAAGCCATGAGAAATACAATGACCATGGTGAAGAATGCTGTTTTTAGCCCTGGCCGTGGGGGGATCGCACCGCATTCGCCACGCGGCTTCTAGAGAATGCTAAAGGGCTGCGAAAGTGTAACGTACAACACGTCGGGGAGCAACGCTCTTTCCCATGCAGCTAATAACAGGACATATCATCCAAGTCAGTGAGACGCAAGGGAATCTTTAAGCGTAGTCTGTATTGTAGTTCTTCATCCTCACTATCATTCTTTGTCCCCGCTAAACACTCTCCTGTGACTTGTTTTATTTAGCTGCTATATTACATTTTGTAGGTAGAGAGGTGCTTGTCTTTGCCTTTTCTCCTGCGTTGCTTTGTGTGTTTACCTTTTAGGGAAGGAAGAGAGCTTGTTAAGTGCGTATGAGGAATTGAATCAGTGCTCATCAAGCTCCAACTGAGATGTTCAGAGACACTGAACTTCTGCACTGCTCTGTAATTGGGGGAAACAAGCCTTTGTGCTCATATATTAGCATCGAGCCCACAGCTGTAGATGACAGATAAGAGCTCGGCAGAGTTTCATCGCAGAACCTTCCCCTTTCTGTCCTTCCTTTTAAACCAGTTTTCCTTGTTGATGTAGATGCTATATTTAAAATAATCACTTAATTTTAATACTTAGCCAGAAGTTGGCTGTTTGATAAGCCCTTGGGCTTTCTGTATGCCATTAACCTTCAAAAACAGCTGTGTGCTGCTGAGCGGGTAGCGTCAGTGAGTTTTTAGAGCTTTTTTAGAGCACTCGTAAGCGCCGCCTGCTGCAGCCGAGAACGGCGCTGTGAGAGCAGCGAGAGTGAACCGAAACGCTAAAGTTACATCCGACAGCTTCGACAATGAGCTGAAACTCACTGTAGAGCCAAGCAAGATACTTGTCATTAGGTCGATCACTGTGAGCAACACCTTTTCACGGTGTCACATTGTATGAACGATGCCATTTGATTGTTGAAAATATTAATTTAATCTGCTTTTGAATACAAATTTAACATTTTACATGTTTCTATTGTGTTGAACCTACTTTATTAAGTGTCATAGTGATGAGGATTCTGTTAAATCTTAGATTAGCCCTGAAATTACAGTTGTTCTTTTACTACAACAGTATCATCTGTATTGTGTATCAGCTTCTTCCAGCTTTTCTTTGAAGCCACTTGATATCTACATTGAATGAAAACCCAAGACTCTTATACTAATAGTCTTGATGTTTTATGGTATACACAGTTTGCCATAATTCAGTCTGATCTCTTTGGGAGCACCGGGTTGCCACTAGAATTAAATAAGGTTATGATGGTTCGAACAAAGCTCGGCTGCTACACTGAAGGGTCTGAGGACTTGAGGATATTGGAGTTTGGAATTAATACTCTTCTTTTTGTTTAGTTTTGTTTAGATTTACATATTTTGTTCCTCATCTGCAGTCCAGTCAGATTTCGGCCCATGCCTTTTTGATAAAAAATTTGAATGTGGTGAAACAAAGGGGAAGGCGCTGTTCCTGCTCGTATGTTTGCACATCGTCAATGTTGACCGATGAAAGTCTTCAACAGTAAATTACAGGCTTTCATTGAGCTTCCTTCTCATATATTATCTCTGCCTTCCTTTTTCTCTTTTCTCCTGGTCTTTTTGTTCGCTGTTCAGCCCACACCATCCCCAATAAAAGAACATATACTCTATGTACCGTCTACAAACCTCACATGGTCAGATCATTTGTTCTGCAGCTTTTTCCCTCTTTCACTCTTTCCTTTCCCTTGGGAAAGAGCTGTGAGGGGGCTGCAATTGTGGAGTGTTTAAGAAGAAATCAGTTGTCATGGAAAATAAAGAGCATTGCCACTCTGCTCAAACATCCGTATTTGCATTTGATATAACTAGTTTTTCACTTTCCTGAAGATGAACTGTCAAATCAAATGCCCCAGTTGAATTTGCTCGATCCTGCACTAGTTTCAAATGAAAATAATTATACACTCATCATTATACATTTCAATAAAACAACAATGTTACACTTCCTATGCTGCTCCTACTGCAATAGTCCTCCAGATACTATAAAAAATGTAATGAAAAGCTATACATCTTCCTCAAGCTCAGAGTCCTGAATGGGGCTCCAGTAGGGGACTCCATAGTTCTGCTGGGAGACTTCAACACGCACATGGGCAACGATAGAGATACCTGGAGCAGCTGGAAGGAACGGCCTCCCTGATCTAAATCCGAGCGGCCGTTTGTTACTGGACTTCTGTGCTAGTCATGGACTGTCCATAACGAACACCATGTCCGGATATAAGGAAGCTCATAAGTGTACATTGTACCAGAGCACCCTATGCTGAAGGTCGATGATCGATTTTGTGATTGTATCGTTTGATCTGAGGCCGCATGTTTTGGACACTCAGGTAAAGAGAGGGGCGGAGCTGTCAACTGATCACCATCTGGTGGTGAGTTGGGTCAGAGGGTGGGGGAAACCTTTGGACAGACCAGGTAAGCCCAAACAGATAGTGTGGGTGAACTGGGAACGGCTGGAGGAGCCCCCTGCCCGAGAGATCTTCAACTCACACCTCCGGCAGGGGTTATCTGGCACCCCTGTGGAGGTTGGGGGCATCGAACCTGAGTGGGCAATGTTCAAACCTTCCATTGCCAAAGCTGCGGCAGTGAGGTCTTAGGTGCCTCATGGGGCGGTAACCCTCGGACACCGTGGTGGACACCGGTGGTCAGGGAAGCCGTCAGACTGAAGAAGGAGGTATTCTGGGATGTTATCTCGGAAGACTAAGGAGCGGTTGCAAGGTACCGACAGGCCCGATGGACTTCAGCCTCTGCCGTGAGGTAGGCAAAGCAGCGGGTGGGAGGAGTTCGGAGTAGCCATGGAGAAGGACTTTCGGTCGGCACAATGTGCTTCTGGAAAAACGTCCAGCACCTCGGAAGGGAGAAACGAAACCATCCAAGCTGCATTCTGTAAGGATGGGACACTGTTGACCTCAATTGAGGAGGTAATCGAGCGGTGGAAGGGGCACTTACAGGAACTCCTGAATCTGACTGATATGCCCTCTATTTTAGAGGCAGAGATGGAAGCTGATGGAGGATCATTGTCAGTTTCTCTGGTGGAAGTCACTGAGGTAGTCAAAGAACTCCTCAGTGGCAAAGCCCCAGGGATTGATGAGATCCGTCCAGAAATGCTGAAGGCTTTGGTGGTGGAGGGGCTGTCTTGGCTGACACTTCTCTTCAACATTGCATAGAAGTCAGGGACAGTGCCAGAGTGGAGTGGCAGACCGGGTAGGTGGTACCCCTGTTCAAAAGGGGGGACCAGAGAGTGTGTACAAACTACATGGGTTTCAGACTACTCAGCCTCCCTGGTAAAGTCTACTCCAAGGTGCTGGAAAGGAGGGTTTGGCCAATAGTCAAACCTCTGATTGAAGAGGCAGGACCATGACCAAAAAGAGATTGGGGGTACCATACCTTTTGACGCAAAGGAGCGTCAAAAGGAGACAGCTGAGTTGGTTCGGGCATCTGGTAAGGATGCCCCCTGGGCGCCTTTCTAGGGAGGTGTTTCTGGCACGACAAGCTGGGAGGAGGCCACGGGGAAGACCCACGACTAGGTGGAGAGATTATATCTCCACACTGGCCTGGGAATGCCTTGGGATGCCCCCAGTCAGAGTTGGCTGATGTGGCCCGGGTAAGGGAAGTTTGGGGTCCCCTGTTAAAGCTGTTGAGAGATGAGGAAATCAAAGTGAACTAAATGATGTAAGCTGTCTTCCTCTGCTTGTCATTGAGTGGGAAAGGAAATGGGAGGAATGGTGTAATGTACAATAATCACTGGTTTCTCTGGGTATTGATCGGACTTGGAACCTCCCGCCCATCTTTCCTTTCCTGGAATAGAATATCATGTATCATACAAATCAGTTAAGCCATCAGACTGACTGTTCAGTATCTTCTCTCCAAATTCACTTGTATTACCCTTTCTTCTTTTATCACCATAGACACCAGCATCATTTCTGACCTGAATATAAATACCCAGGTTCTCTCAATACACCAGAGTGACTGATTATGTAATAATTGCAATAATGAATGACCTCCTGAGACACAAACCGAATCTCAATTTGATGAAAGCTCATTTCATAATTCAATTAACCTTCACAAAACAGTTGTGCATGACTTTCCCATACAAAAGGTTGTTCATCAGATGTACAGTAACAGGCCCACATTAGACAGTAATGCCCTCTGTTAAAGCTCTTTAAAAATGTATTTTCTTTTTTTCAGTTGTCGGTTCTCCATATTAGGGCTGCAGCTATCAAATCTTTTTGTAATCAAGTAATTTACCGATTATTCCACCAATTAATCGAGTAATCGGATAAAATATTAACAGTTCCCATTACATTGTTAATCTCGAGCATTTTTTTGTAATCGAGTTACTCGAGTAACTCGAGTAATCGTTTCAGCTCTACTCCATATGACCGCCTGTGTGCTCGGATTAATAAAAATGTCTGTGCCATCATGATTAAATTTGCGTTGCCATGCAGCAGGCGTACCTCCACAAAAAAAATCAAGTTAAAGAAATGGCAACATATCTTGGGAAATATGTTGAGTGTTTGCTTTCTTGCCAGAGGTAGATGAAATGATCATCACTGCTCTAGTATTTGTGTTCAAAATGAAGCTGCAGGCGGTTAGCTTAGCATAGCAAGAATGGAAATAGGGGTGACCACTGGTCTCGCATAGACAGACCTATATCTCCACAGCGATGTGCCAGGGTTTTACGAAATGTCTGGCTCCACACATTATCATTCTGGTATAGGGGTGTCTTTGTATTTCTTTTACACAAAATCGATGCCCATGCAAAATAGATACATGAAGGGGAGGAGAATACCGAACACAATACAAGGCCAATGGCAAACCTGTACCGACAGTCTACACCCGGTGAGTCAACCCACACATATGAGAGCAGTATTGATCTTCTCATCCATCTCTTGGCAAAAAAAACAAACAAGCATATTTCTGTGTCATAAATTCCATCTTAATTCATTTGTTGGCCACGATCCAACCTGATATCCTCCCAGAACTCCATGGTGCTTCTGTGATCCTTAACCTGCTGCACACAACCCAGAAATGCCCATTAGTGAGAGTTTGTGTTGTTAATGTGTGTAATCCCTGTCGCTTTGTTCCGTGTTGCAGAAAGCCCTTCCTCCACTTTGGCATGTGTCCACTACTTAACAAGGAGGTCTTTTTGCCGCACAAAGGCCACTATTCACTCCACTATATTCATCATCACCACTCGCTTATTCATAATTCGTAATCCTCCCTTCCCCTTGATAATGCTCAGCTCAGCGAGTTAGAGAACCAGTCTGTGGTTGTCTGAAGGAGAAAGCTGCATCGACTGGGCATGAAGTCTGGCTTCTGTTCCTGTTCATTCCTGGACCAGATAGTAAACTGCATAATTTCCCTCATTTAATACCGGCTTAATAACAGATACAACCACTCAATCCCTGCTTCTTTGCATCTTCACTGAGGTAATGTAGCTCACCCAAAATAACCAGCTAACCCAGAAAGACCCAGTGATTAGCCGACTTGGCATAACTGAGTGGGAAATAAAGGAGGCAGATTATGCGAGGAGTGGGGACAAAAAGACAGAAAGAAGATGGGATGGGGGTAAAGTGATACTTCAACTATTCTGCTGCGTGAGCACTGTGGCTCTTTTCCTCCTACACGGTTTTGCCTTGTCTTCCTCTTGGCCCGCAGCCACAGGCGACTCCAATATCACATGTATTCATTGTTATTTTGAGGCCAAGGACGAGCCTCTATTATCCTCCCTGGACCCGTTAATGAGGATACCAGAGTTCTACATCTACCAATGCTGACATCTTCATCCCATTTGTCAAAAATGTGAAACCGACACCTCGTATCTCCCTCCTGAAGAAAGACAATCCCAATCTCGGTTACGTCACATACAGCTTTTTCTATCTCAGAACAGGTGGTGGTTTTAGCTGCTGACCATATTATGAGCATCTGAGATATAAGGAATCTCTTACTTGATGACTAAAACTAGAGAAGTGTTTACAAACCACTTGCAACATGTCAGAAAAACCACCATTGTAGTTACATCAACTTAAAAATATTATAAAAATATGTCACAAATCTAATTAAGGATATTCATTTGGTATAACTACAAGGCTAGCAGTGGGGCTAACCAAAGTGGAATAATACGTTGACTCCAGTAAGCCGAATGGTGTTCCTGTACTTTCCATTGTGCCAATATTGCATGAATGCAACATTTGTGCTACTCAGCAAATGTTGGGATGCTAACATGCTAAACTAAGATGACACATTGAACATTATACCTGCTGAACAAAAGCATTACGGTTATAAGTATGTTAGCATGGTGATGTTAGCATTTAGCTCAACCCAGCGCTATCCTTAAGTACAACCTCACAGACTTGTTAGTCATGTTTCTCTTTCATCTTCTAAATTAAAAATACAGTTTAGTTTCCTTTGAAATACTACACAGCAGCTGTGTCCGTTCAATTGGCATGAATGTGATGCCAATAATATGTCAGCTGTATAACCAGAGAAAAAAAGTTTAATTAAGTTCAAGTTGATTAGCAGCGGATTCAGATATGTATAACACTGATGTTGAGCCTTTTGGTAATGCTACTGCTAATGCCAGAAATGGAGCATTTGCAAAAATAAATGTGTTAGTAATTGACCACTGAGGCATCTGCGCTTTGTTTACTCAGGTTTATTGGCATCACTGTCAAGCATCGCCCTCTTCTTTAACTTTGCCCCGTTGGAAGGCATCATCCATAGGAGCTCCATGTACACGACGATGCCAAATACCTCTTGAGACAGCCTGCGTTAGAGGAGAGGCAGGAGAGCTGAGAGCGAGACAAAAACAAAGCATGGATAGAGGGATGGACTGAGAGATTCAGCGCTTAGAGTGAGGATTTGGATGAAAGACATAAAGATATAGGCGAGAGAGACCGAGAGGTGCTGTAGAGTGCTCTGCTGCAACGGGAGGACATTTTTCATAAAATCAAAAACACATCTGTGTGTGCAGCTGCTGCCAGTGGAAAAGGAGAGATGCAATGTGCAACTGGGAGTGTTTGTTGATCCGGTGCCAGAATATATATGCAGACTGTGTACCTTGTATTGGGAAGGTGCAGTGACGTGGCCGTTGCGACAAGCAATAGAGCGAGACAGTGTTTGGAAGTCGGTGGGAGCAGGAAGGGATGGAGAAGTGGGAGCAGGAGAGAGGGACAGATAAGAGGAGAGGTCGCTTATTGTTTGCTTTTTTTCCCCCTCAAGACATGCAGGGGAAAAAATAATCCACAGCTCAACTCACATCTCCTCTGATTTGATATTTTATTTATTTGAGCTGCATGATTTGATGACGAGGTGTTACACCTCCCATATAGTACATTATGCAGTGAGATGTGGTGTATTTTGTTTCAGTCTGTCTGTGTGTTTTACCGTATTTGCGTCTGTCTGTGTGTATTTGGGGAGTTGGGAACAGGTTTGAAAGGGCGCCGTCTGCCAACTGTGTTGCCTTATTAACACAGCGCGACCGAGAGTGGACTTTGCACAGGATGATGATGGGCAGAGTCGGAGTGGAAATGGTTCTAATGAAGGAAATTGTCGGTTGTTTGAACCTGATTAGGTTCTTCGTCCCACTTACTGATGTAATCGTTCTAATGGGGTTCACACACTCAGTAGATGTGAGAAAGGAAATGTTTTCTTCCTGTCTTATTTTATTTGCTACTTTCCCTCCTTGTCTCTGCTGAGTTCTGTCAGTATGCCTTTTTATTACATTATGACTGCATGTCTGCTTCTGTCTGTCCGCCTCCCTTTTAGACTGGCTGAATAAGAGTTGAAATGACTCGCTGCTGAGTGGATATAAATCTGCTCTGGTCTCCGATCTCCCAGGAAATACACACAAGCATATTTTTCCATTCCAAAGTAGAAATCTTTAGCATCAGTGTGGAAAATGTGCCCTGCTGGCTTTAGAAAGTAAGACAGGGGGAACATTGTGTCTCCTAAATGATGCCAGTTGCATGTAGACATTGAGGTGCCGCTGTTAACAGCAGATCCACAACTGTATTTTGTTGAATTTTATGTGATGTGAACCCATGCTGAATAAAAACAATCCATTCCACACTTTACTATTCTACCCACATACTGCTTTTGTGTTCTCCGTCTGTGTTTCCGACAAAGAAAAAGGCTTTCATCAGGTAAAGTGAACACCTGATTACACATAGTTATAGACCATGGGTGGTGACTCAGCAAACATGCTGTCTCAATTTTGCATACGCGGTTAAACAAACAAGTCTAAATCCATAAACTGGTTTCTCCCATCTCTAATATTTGATAAAGAACTAGATCAATATACATTCTAATATCTTACTGTTAGATTAGATAATAGTCTATTTATACTGTTAAACAATAGATGCATGGTTGTCTGCAAATATCCTGCATCGTCTTTTCGGGGCTCTAAGTTTGTAGTACATAGTGCTGTTTTCAGTTTTCATTAAGCTGCTGAGAATGCTCATTAAGGTCTTTTATAATTCTGCTGCCTCTTCCCAAAGCATTATCAATATCAAGTGGTTCATTTTTATGTAGTATTTATATGATTTGATGAAAAAAAGAAAATACAGAGAGAGGAAGGGTTCTCTGCAGATACAGACACTGCCATAGTGGGTATTTAATTTGTAAATTGTGGCATATTATATTATGAGTTAAGATTTTCTTTAAAGTTCATGTAAAGGTTCCCTTAGAATTTGTTACACAAAACAGCCTCACTGATCACCTATTTAAGATGTGTCCTTATTAAGGAACCCATTAAAGTTACACAAAAGAACGTAGCAAACAAAGTAAGGAAAAAAACTTAAAATCCCTCTGACTTGATCTTATCTGCAACATTGCAGAGTTAATGCCAATAAATGAAGAAAATGAATGCGTTCCAATGGTGAGAACTCAATGGATATGCTTAACAATGAGCATTGATTTTGCACCGTAGATTTGACCAGCATCCAATTCGGGATTTGTCGACGGTCTTGGATCGCGTTGGCTTCTTGCAGCAAGCTCTTCCAGCCCCCTGGCTCTAGTTTTATGCTAAGGGATCTTTCAAGTCAGTGATAGGTGAGGTATGCATCACTCACTGAGTTTCAAATGGCCTTACCGTCTGTGAACGCTGTGGTAAAGTCCCTGTCAAAGAAAGAGGAAGATAAGAGATGGGAGCGCCTTGCTTTAATGTTGCAATTTCCTCCCACATTCATTGTTTTCTGTCTATTTGCAAATCAAGCCATAATTTTAGTATGTGCTTTCTTTTATTGTATTCCTCCAGAAGTATAATCCTTTCTTATTTTCTTTTCTTCTGCCATGTTTTACATGCTCACTAGGCAAATGGTCTCCATGGGAACTGTAGAATTTTACCGCTGTAAAGTCTCTTTCAATGTGGTAAATGCCTTAAGATCTTTTTTGATGAGTAAAACCTTGCGACACCCCTATGTCAGTCCCTCAGCTAAGGAGAAATACAGCCTTAAGTGTCATACCTGGGGAGAAAACTTCAGCTCTATAATGCAACCGTTCCAATAGTTATCAGCAAACTCACACAGGCAGCGATGACGGTGAACACATCATGAAGTCCTTCCTTTGACCTTCATTTCTTAGTGCTTCGCCTGAGTTTCATAACTCACTTACACCCTATCGATCCGGCACTTTATATCTCAGGCTCACATGCATGCACACAGACAAAAACCTGCATGCATGTACACACCCGTGCATACACACACACACACACACACACACACACACACACCTACAGAGAGAGAGAGACACAATTAAAGACCCTAAAGAAATGCTTCAGAGAGTAACTGGGATCACAGAGACCCCCTGGTTGTTACGCCTGCCTGGCTGCTCTCTGATAAGCATTAGCATCGTCTCACTGTGAAGGCCGTGAGTAATAGCTTTATCTACCACTGCTAGTCGTGGGCCAACCTGCTCAACAGTGTCCTGGTTTCTGTTACAGGGACAAAACGGGCTTTCAAACTAAGAATTTATTTTAATTTTTTTTGCCAACAAAAACACTTTGGGAACACTTTCTTATGTAACCGTTGTATAGTATATTATTTACAGGCTACCATGACAAGGTGTAATAAAGAAATACAGTGGAAAGAAAACTATGTGCAGATTTTAAACTTCAAGGCAAGGCATAAAAATCTTTTAAATAGAGGTGGAGATAAAGAGAAGCAAATGGATTCTTAAAAAGTATTTGTGTAAATAATGGGCTGTGAGGTTCACAGATATAATTCTATAATGACAATGTATGGTAACAAACATCCGTGTCCGTCTGCAAGAGAAACAACAACTAAGACAAAGTACAACAACCTTTTCCATAAAAGCTAAGAGGTGGTTTGTTTGTAGTACAAAAACACACTTTTTATACGTGCAGACACAAACCTGTCAGACAAGCCCGGCCCATGCAGTGAAGCCTCGACGGTTGAATGAATCACTGTCCATGTTCAACCAAGTGACAAACACAATGCATGCAAACCGTCTGAACACATGCTTAGTACCGGGGATATGAATTGAAGTATTGTTGATGCGGTGAAACCAATCTGCTGGCTGTGTTGTGTGTGTGTGTGTGTGTGTGTGTGTGTGTGTGTGTGTGTGTGTGTGTGTTGCCCTCAGCGATGAATACAGGACTCGATTAGAATTGCTGTCATGTCGCAGCGCTGCCTGCAGCGTTTTATCTACAGCGCAGCGGAGCGGCCAGTCAGATTTCCGTATCTAGGAGCACCACTCGAGATTAAAAAGTCAGAAATACTTTCCTGTTCAACCCACTGCGATGTTTGAAAATGTTCTTCAGAGGGGAAATGCATTGTGGAACCAGATTAGGTTGTCACAACCTCTTTGTAAGTACTAAAGAGGCATCCTTTAAATACTAATTCTACCTCTTAGTCTATTTGCAGGTATTTGTAACTCCAACATGTTTTGATTTAACTTGACAGGAAATATCATCTTCTGCAAATTTGAATTTTAAGGAAAACGTGGAGGAGTTCCTAGATTCACTGGCTAAATGTTTTGTTATTTCTGTAATGGATTTAATTTTTTTTTTTACTTCTATCTTCATGAAACCTTTTAAGTGAGAATAATTGTGCTTCAAATCAAAGCAACAAGATGTGGAGATAGAACTGTTAAAATATGATTATAAAGGAGAATTTAATGACATATTAGAGGGATACGATTGTAAATTATTGTAATAAAAACAGCAGTGTTATATCTCAACCATAATGTTGTACATAAAAAGACTTCAAAAAGAGTTAAGAAGTGCAAAAGTAAAAGCTATTCAATATTCACTTATCTTTAAGTCTGGAGGAATGCAACATCTGAGCAAATAAACAATTATGACATTCACTTTGGGGCAAGATTTAAAGCTGCATCACAATATTGGGATATTATTACACATGCTGTGTGTCTGCTGGATATTCATATACTTTATATATAAATATCTGGCTCTACTTTGTTCACCAGAGTGTTAGCTATGGTGGATTGACAGACTATTATATGATGGTTCCTCAATGCAATAACTGATCCCTTTCAATGAAGCATGTAGCTCCGATATAAAAAGAAAATACTGATTAATGCAGGCAGCAGACCATGGCAACTGCATGTTGGTGCGTTGCTAATGTGCAAACATCCGGTACTGTAAACATAGAAATCAAGTGTATTCCCAGGATTAGGTTAGTTTGTGGGAAGACCCGCTATGTGTCCCTCTCCGCCTCCACTGTGTTCCAGGAAGCAGAGCAGCATCACAATTCTGTTTTTATGTGACAGGAGTTTATTGGATCCACACAACGTGCCGACGTACTGACTTACAGCATCACGCTACTAGTGGTGACATCATGGTTAAATTTACAGCCTGCCATGACCTTGACCTTTGTAAGTGTGTGTGTGTGTGTGTGCATTCACTTTAGTTACCATGTAAGCAACACAAGTTCAAGGATAATTAGATGGATGCACATTTTGTAAAATGATATGTAGCTTTTCTATTTTGGTCTCTTTTTTTTTTTTTTTTACTTTTTTTCAAAAGAATAAACAAATAGTATATTCTTGGATGGATTCCATGATACTAAATGTGTTCTCTGGAAAAGTGGCCCACTTTCTGCCTCAGTGATCCCAGGGCTGTATAAGTATTCTCTCCAGGCTGCTGTCATTATTATTCAGGACCCAGGAAACTGTCCTCTGATAGCCGAGTGGGGTCTTGGGTTAAACTGGTGACAGAATCACACGCTGCCCTTCTGAAGAACATATCAGTGGGAACATGAGAGTCTAGGCTGGGCGTATTAATGAGGTGTCAAAGATAAAGTTCATTTGAGGCTGGTTTTGAAAATGCTTCCATAACGTAACTGTATCCACCCTCAAAGAAATGCATACATTGTGCAATATTTTCCAAACAGTCATGCTGTATTAAGAGCAACTGCTATTTTTGGTGTTTGGCGCTTGACTTCAGGAATAGAGACATGGTCATTCTAGACGTCGTCAAACTGTCCATGTATTGTGTTAGTTTATTATTCAGGGCTTATACTGGCCGTCCTTGAGACTCAGGACATGACAACACTGAGATATAGCTGCACTTACATGTGTTGAGTTGATTGAGCTGAGTGAATTTGGAGAGTGTGGACAATGTGTGGCCTCTGGTCTTGGCAGGGCAGGATTATCTCTGCTAGTCTCATGTTGGGATGCGTAGGGGCGTGACATTTAAATCTGTCCTGTTGAGAAGGATGATTTTGTGTGCATCTGTGTTTTTCTTTCTGTATGCGTGTGTGTGTGTGTGTGTGTGTGTGTGTGTGTGTGTGTGTATGTCGGGGCAGAAGGGGTCACAGTTTTGGAGGGCGATTTGCAGAAATGTCATTGCTCCTTACACTGTTTTACTTTGAAAAGGTGACTCTCTCTCTCTCTCCTCCCCCTCTGTCTGTCTGTCTGTCTGTCTGCCTGTCTGTCGCTCTGTCTTTATCCCTCAGATAAGTTGTTTGGAAAGCGGCTGCTGCAGGCAGGGAGACACATCATGTCTCATAAGTCTTGGATGAAAACGGTCCCCACGGAGAACTGTGATGTCCTCATGACATTTGCAGGTCAATCACTTCACACACGCACACACACTCACATGTTGTTCTTTCTCTACTTGTGAGGACCCTCGGTGACATAATGCAACCCTAATCTTAACCATCACAACAACGTAGCTCTGGTCAGTCCTTCCGTACTATCATATGGGACAAAGACGAGTAGCAAATCCACCCATTTGAGACGCTGGAACTAGAAAAGAAATCAGCTCCACTAAACCATAAGACCATGTCTTAACCCTCAAAAGCCCTTTGAAAAAGTGAGCACTGATCGTAACGTCCTAACTGTCCAGTGTCTTTGTTCTTTAGATTTAAAGATTGGTCCTTACAAATACAGAAAAACAAGCACACACCTTTTTTTTTAAGGTGTGTGCTTAGCTGAAAGCAATACTCTTTTATCAAATGTATTTCCCCGTGTAAAGAGTTTATTATGTATCTATAAGAGAGATCCCAACCCACCGCTGGACAGCAGAGAACTATTACCTGTAACAGTAAGGATCAATACAGTTACATGCTGTTGATGATGAAGATAAAGACTACCATTACTATTACATTGATCACTTAACTTTATAACCCGCGAGATAGAAGAACGACTTAGAACGACTCTCGACATTCAGCTGCTGCTCAGGAATAAATAGTACAAGACTGTGGGAGTACTCCCGTGTGCTTGTTGAAAAATGTATTTTTGTATTTTATTTCCTGCTACAGACACTACAGATGACCACACGTTGCTATGGCTACTGAACCACATCCGGCTGGGAATCCCAGAGCTCATAATCCAAATACGACATCACAAGCACACGCGGGTCTACGCATTCTTCGTCACTGCTACATATGAAAAGTAAGGCCTCTCTCCAAAGGTTGCAACAGTGTAATAAGTCATTGATTTTCTTATGCGCTAATTGAAAGTATAAACTACAGGACGTTTAACTGATCCTTATTTTTCATTATTGATTTAATCTGTTAGTTATGATTTCTTGATTAATCAAGTATTTGTTTTTGTCAATGTGTGATGAAAATGTTCGTCACAATGATCTCCGGATCTCCTGCTTTGCCTGATCATCAGTCCAAAACCCAAAGATATTTTATTGGCAATGATATAAAACACACAATACCAGCAAATCTTCATATTTGGGAAGTTATAACAAGTAAATCCTAGGAATTTTGACTTGATAAATTACTGAAAACAATGATCAATGACTAAAAAATCGTTAATTTTCTGTCAACTGATTATTTGATAAATGATTCGACTTCTATTTGACTACCAAGTGAGGTAGACATTACTGTCTTTATTGGATTTAAATGAGAATAACTATGTGCTATACCACAGTAAAATGTTAGCGTAGGAAAAGGAAAAAAGAAGGAATAAATGAGGTACAGTATCTGATATCAGTTATGTAGGTTTATTATTAGAGTTTCCTGAGGACGTGCTGATGCATATTTATCAGATAGCAGTTATCTCATTGATTATAGATCCTTAAAGAAACAGTTTGACATGTTCGGAAAAGAGCTTAATGTCTTTCTTGCAGAGAGTTAGATGAGAAAATCAATACCACTCATGTCTGTAATCAGAAGATTCAGTGAGTAGACAGTCAGCTTAGCTTAGCATAAAGACTGGAAACGGAGGGATACAGCTAGCATGACTCTTTCTTCAGGTAACAAACTCTAGTTTCTCTTTAGTTTGCCATGTCAGCTATGCTTTATGCTGAGCTTTGCTGACACCAGCTCTCCCTTCATATTTAGTGTAAAGATGTGAGAGCGGTACAACAATCCTCTCCTCTAACTACTGAAGAAAGTTTATACATGTCATTCAAATATGTCCACATTCATAAAGATACTGTCTGAATGTTAGAATTATAATTTCCCAACCATTGCTGAAGTTCGGTAAACCCACCCACTGTGTGATTTGGTCCTTGCTGATATGAGGTGCTACAGGTGTAGCTGTGTGGACAGAACACATTTAAGACGCTACAGCAACTTTTCTCAACAGAGACAGAAAATGACTAATACAGAATACATCGCTGCTTCTGCTAGTAGTTTAAGATTTAGTTCATTTTAAATGCTGTTGCTGGAGTTAGGGCTGTTCTCTGCTGGTGTAAAATTGTACCTTCATTTGTTATGGTATTATATTTAGCTACAGCTATAGTAGGCTGCCTGGTTTACTGTATCAGCATCACTGCTCTGCCTCTGGCTGCAGGTTATTTAAAGTTCTGCAGAAGGTTAGAGCCGGGCTAAACAGTATGGATTGCATTTGCTCTGATGACACCCGCCAGACATCTCGTTTTGAAAATATCCCCAGAGGAATTGGGTGGGAGCCCAGGGTCATTTTAATCTCAGTGTTGACTTTGGTGTATAAATACTGAGAAATACAATCCAGGGGATCAGGGTGGCACTCGCTGTTCCGTACTCCATTTCACTTCTGGACAAACGGAGAGTCGTCTCTGCTGACTGGGCATTTAACATCGGGCCCCTCAAAAACAAAAAACCCTGAGAGTCTCAACCAAACCTTTTTACCAGTAAATGGAATAGGAATAGACAGATGGCTGGGAGGAACAAAGGAAGAGAGCCGGAGGGAGACAGATGCAGAGAGAAGGAGTGAAGACGAAAGACAAAGATAAGGCAATGGGGAGGCTAATGTGGGAGGAGGATGGAGAGAGGGCTTTCTGAGAGTGGGCCAGTGGGGTTCAGATGAAACGCTCAACTAAAATGATGGCCTTGTGACAAGAAGTGCACTCTCTCCTCTCTCTCTACACACACACACACACACCACACTCACACACACCTGCTGCGGGATAGTTTGACCTACATTTCATGCGATTGAAGAGATAACCCAGAAAGCATTGCAGCCTCTCAAACTCACCTTGAATAGTCATTCCCTTTGCATATTAAAGGGGTGAGAGTCCCTCCTTTTGTTTTGTATGAGTCGATCAAATCACTCTTTCTGTTAAGTTGAAAGAGAGACCAGTAGGAATCTGGGCGTGAGATCAAAACCGCTGGGGTCACAGATCCAGCGCTGTTACGTGTGTTAGACTCTATTGGCATGAGGCATACAGTAAATGTCTTTTCATGGCTGACGTACCATCCATCACTCATTTCTCAGCTCTGCCTGGACAATTTACAGCCTGCCGTCCCGTTCTGCTGAGTTTCCACATTACGTCGATTAGATATTTGCTAAATTAGCATAAAGCTTACGTGCGGTGCTCTCCCCCAGTATGCATTCTGCTCTTTTACGAGGTTAGCTTCGTCCACACATTCCCTCCGACTCTACCTACAAATCAAGAGCCCATAGATTTGGGCAGAGAGAGTGTAAAAGGCGACGGAGTTTTTGATTAAATAAGAAAGAGGCAGCAGCAGCGGGGGCCGTGCACCTCTGAGAGGCCTTGCAGTTAGTGGCTTAGATTACTAAACAGTTGTTTTAAATAGACGTTTTCACAATAAAGGAACTTTATTGTGACAGTGCTGCACACTAAGCAGTATTCAGTGGTGATACAGAAGCTTACACATCACATTTCTGCTGTAATCCATCATGGCGCTGATCGCACTGGACCGCGCTGCATGATGGAGCGATGATACCGGCCCACCTCGGCTGTGTGCTCCAGCATGTTGAGTACTATATATATATACATGTACATGTGACAGAGAGAGGTGAGCTGTCTGCCTGGAGGGAACAGAGGGCGTGGCGTTGCATTATTACTGCAATTTCAGCACAAAGCCACCGGGAAGGGCAAACGGGGAGGAGGGGGATGGGATGAAGGAGGACAGAGGAGAGAAGGAGGACAGGGGAGAGGACCCTGGGAGATAAAAGGATGAAGTGAGACAGGTTGAAGAGAGGAGGGGGTGAGGAGACAGATGTGCTGGAGAAAGGAGGAGGGAGGATGAGACATGCAGGAAGGGCTGAAATGAGATGATGAGAGAGACGAATGAGGTTAAATTAGAGGAGAGATCAGATGACTGTGAAGGATGATCCACCTCTGCTAATGTTATTGTTTGCTTATGGTTTTTGTAATCCCATTAAAAAGATTGCCAAACACACTGTGGCCATTACAGTACATTTTCATAGAAACAGCAGAAACAGCTGTCCTCAATAGGACGGCAACTGTTTGTTTTTAGAAATTCTAATAATTTGACAAATAGTTCATGTGGAAAAATGCCCATTAATATTTCCCAGAGCTCAAAGTGAAATATCAAAATTGCTTGTATTGTCTAACCAACAGTCCAAAGGCTAAAACAGGTCAAAACTACAGAGAAAAAAAAACAGAGAAAAGCAGATCCACTCACATTTGAGGAGTTGGAACTAGAAAGTGTTTGATATTTTTGCTGAATAAACAACTAGAAACAAGTCCATCAAAGAGAAGGAGAAGACATGATGACCGTAACACCATCAGTGTCTTTGTTGTGCTGCAGTTTGCTGCGAGGTGCTGAGGAGATGGGACTGAGGAAAGCGGTGAAGCCTGAGTTTGGAGCAGGAACGCGAAACTTCTCCTGTGAGGAGGACTACATCTACGAGAACATCGAGAGCGAGCTGTGTTTCTTTACTTCACAGGTCGGTGTTATTCTGCGCGCACACACACACACACAAACACCATGTGCGCGTAAATCTGCTGTGATGGCATCACCTGACTTTACTCCCCTCCTCTCGTCCGCTGCAGGAGAGGCAAAGCATCATCAAATACTGGCTGGACAATCTACGTGCCAAACACGGGGAGGTGCTTCATAATATCAACTTCCTGGAGGGCCAGCCGATTAGTGAGTCGCATGCTTTATCAAATATGTGCTATTTTCTTTTTTTAAACGGGTGGCAAACTTCGGGAATAATCCCTCAATTGGTTTGAACTGCATAAATATAGCACTTTTCTCATCTTAGCAACCACTTAAAGCAGCAAGAGTCAGCACACACACACACACACACTGGGAGCAGACACATGGCCAATATGTATATATATATTCAATAAATGCCATTTTAACTTACTTTATTGTCCTCTGCAGTCCCGGAGCTGAGTGCACGAGGTGTGATCCAGCAGGTGTTTCCTCTCCATGAGCAGAGGATCCTCAGTCAGCTGATGAAGTCCTGGGTCCAGGCTGTCTGTGAGAAACAACCTTTAGGTCAGTAGAACAGGATGCTTAGACACTAACATACACGTATCCCTCGTTCTCTCCTTTAATGACTGTGTCGTGTTATCCTCCTGATTTGTCATTCCCACTGGTGTTTACAGATGATATCTGTGACTACTTCGGGGTGAAGATTGCCATGTATTTCGCCTGGCTGGGATTTTACACCACTTCTATGTTGTACCCCGCCGTGATCGGCTTCGTGCTGTGGATGCTCACCGAATCTGATCAGGTGAGGAGGAGCAGCCTTACTGTATATCAACAACTGAAGAATGGCCGTCGTCATCAGCGGCGTCTAAGCCGGCGTGTTTGCGTTGTTTCAGACGAGCCGTGACATCTGCTGCGTGGTGTTTGCACTGTTCAACGTGGTGTGGGCCACTCTGTTCCTGGAGCGGTGGAAGAGGAGGGGGGCCGAGCTGGCCTTCAAGTGGGGAACACTGGATACGCCGACCGAATCCCTGGAGGAAACACGCCCTCAGTTCCGGGTGAGAGAAACTAAAAACTCTGACACCTTCCATCTACATGCCTTCTACTCTTCTAGGCCCTTTCATACTCTCTCTCTCTCTCTCTCTCGGCAGGGAGTCAAGCGCTGCAGCCCCATAACCGGATGTGAGGAGTTCTACTATCCTCCGTGGCGGAGGCGTGTTTTCAGGTGGCTGGTCAGCCTGCCTATCTGTATCCTCTGTCTCTGCTTTGTCTTCCTGGTCATGCTCATCTGCTTTGAGCTGCAGGTCAGTCAGCCATCAACATTTGTTTTCTATGTGTTGTATTGGTAAAAAAAACAACAACAAAAAAAACCTGCATCTGCCATTGTTTAGTTTCAACAGATTTATTTTATGTCGTCATGTAATGATGGTGTGAGCCCGTTAAACGTTTTTCAGGTTAAAGGCAGAACTTGATACAAAAAAGCAGCAGAAAATTCTCATCACATATTCAAAATGTTGGTCCAAGAGTGTTTTAAATGCCCCTTGATGTTTTTTTGTTTTTTTTTGTCCCTGCAGGAGTTTGTGATGGGGATCAAGGAAATGCCTCGGCTAGCTCGCTTCATCCCCAAAATCATGCTCGCTATCACTGTGACTGCATGTGACGAGGTGTACAGGAAAATCGCCTGCTGGCTCAATGACATGGGTGAGAGTCAAACAGAACATAATAATAATAATAATAATAATAATAATAATAATAATAATAATAATAATAATAATAATAATAATAATAATAATAATAATAATAATAATAATAATGTGGGGCTGCACGGTGGTGTAGTGGGTAGCACTCTCGCCTCACAGCAAGAGGGTCCTGGGTTCGATTCCCGGGTCGGCCCGGGTTCCTTCTGTGTGGAGTTTGCATGTTCTCCCCGTGTAAGCGTGGGTTCTCTCCGGGTTCTCCGGCTTCCTCCCACAGTCCAAAGACATGCAGGATGGGGATAGGTTAATTGGTGACTCTAAATTGCCCGTAGGTGTGAATGTGAGCGTGAATGGTTGTTTGTCTCTACATGTCGGCCCTGCGATAGACTGGCGTCCTGTCCAGGGTGAACCCTGCCTTCACCCAATGACAGCTGGGATTGGCTCCAGCCCCCCCGTGACCCTGAATACAGGATAAGCGGTAGAAAATGGATGGATGGATAATAATGTGGTAAGGGATGATTTATGTTGTTTCTCCACAGAAAACTATAGACTCCAGAGTGCCTATGAGAAAAATCTCATCATCAAAATGGTTCTTGTGAGTAGGATTTCATTACATTACATACAAACGAACCAAGATTTAGAAAAGCGTCGTTTAAAAACACTCCCTTTCTCACAACTCTCCCTTCTCTTCTTGCATTTCCTTCTCTTACAGTTTCAGTTTGTAAATTCTTATCTCAGCCTTTTTTACATTGGATTCTACCTCAAAGACATGGAGCGCCTGAAAGAGGTGAGAAAGATGCCGGCTCTCATGTTCCTCTGTTACTCTCCAGTAATTCACCTGTCGTTCTCCCATCCTTAAATGCTTTGCTCTCTCTGCTTACATTGATTCCCATAACCGTCCATCCGCACTCCATCATCCATTTGTCCCACTGTGGAAGATGCTGCTGGTGTTGTCTCTGTTACGGAGTCTGCAGCGGCAGGTCCGGGTTAATGTGCTGCCTTCCCTCTTCCTCAAGATCCAGATGCTTGTGGTGTCTGTTCCCTGGTGCTTCAGGGCTTTGCTCAGGTCCAAAGTATGTTCCCTGTACGTCCACTGTCTTGGAGGAGCGCTCTCTGGTCTTAACCTTGCATGCTCCGCGCTGATCATGACATGAACTTGAGAAGTTATATAGTGTTTTTATTGTTTTCGTCCGGTGAAACCATGTAACTTCAGGAACATTTAGTCCCAATTCATATTATTTTAAAGGTCTAGATAATTGTTCTTGTTTCGCCCCCAAATCAAAAATAAATATTTTGCCTCTCACCTGTAGTTTATCAATCTGGACTGTCCAGATATCGACTGTAGAGATGTGGCCCTTCTCTAGACTATAATGTGATAGGAATGAATAGAGAGAAGGCAGCCGTTTCTACAGACGATCGTCCAGATTGATAAAAAACACTACAGGTAGGAGGGACAATTTTGACTTTTTGATTTTGGGTTGAACTGTCCCTTTTCAAAACTCCTTATGTGTCTTTCACCGGACAGAAACCATAGATGAGAGGTTTACGACTGTAGAGAAGTTAAAATGTTGTTGTTTAAATGATGATTTTTGTGCCTCCTGTCTTGCATATATGAGTATAAGTCATGTTTTCAACAGTTGCATGGTTTGGCCAGTTGTTTCCCTTTGACATGGGGATGTGGATTTCTTTTTTTATTGGCCGTTTCCTTCAGTGCAGTTTGTGTGAATTGTTTTTCAATACAACTCTCACCACTCGTGCCTCAATTCCCACCCTGTCTGTCAGTTTCTGTTACACTCTCAGCCGGAGTGCCACCTCATTGCGCTCGTCATGTTCTGTTCTCATCACCCGACTTCCATGTCTGGGATAAAGCCCAGCTTCTGCAAATCATTGTCAAAGTGTTTTTACCCTTCTGCTAAACAATCATTTCACTTCACAAAGGTATTGCAACGCAAAAGTGGAATAACGTCAAGTAGTCTTCTAAGTGTCTGGAATGAAAACCATCTGTTGTTGTCGGCTTGGTTGTGCCAGTCTCTGACTCTGTATCCGTGCCGACTGTTGCCGTAGGCAGCATTGAGAGAAAAGTGTCTCCTGTCCTCCAAGGTCTTCCACCATTGACTGAAAGTAACATTCTCTTCATATTCTCATCAGGAAGCCAGTGTGGTTTCGTGTTTTCGTACTGTGCTAGGATATTGTGCATCAGCACGATTTCCGGACCTCCTCGAAAATGAGAAGGCACATCTCAAGGGGTTATTCCTCATGAAGAATTTTAACAACTTGGAAACTATGGCTTTTATATTAAAACCAATGATGGATAATAATATTTCCGAAAATGGACTCGTTGCTCAGTTTTAAGTACTAAAGGATTATTCTTGTTTATTACAACGTTGGGTTCTATTTTCATAGTTTTGGCACATTTCTGTTGGTTTTGACAGTATTTTCTTACTGCTATCTGGAAACTAAACAACATAACTACAATAAAAGACATGAGAAGTCAGTCAATTACACAGGTTATAAACATCCAACAGTTTAACCAACTTTGGAGGTCAATTTGAAATAAAGCCTTCAGTCAAAAATAATGTATATATTTACGATAATAGTTTGCGTAATACCCCTTTCACCCAGATAAAGTAAGTTCTGTCACCCTGAGGCTTTGTTTGAAACCTGTATGAAGGTCTGTTACTTCTCCCGTCTACTTCTCTTCTGTACTTGTTTCAGTGGTCTTAAAGGGCACTTCCACAGTAAATCACATTGTCCTGAAAACTGTGGCTGCACTGCTCTCCGTCCAGCATCACTGTTCTGCTTCGTTTGATTTGTTTGTGGATAAAGTCTGCGTACGTAAACTGTGTTTGCATTGATTTGTTGCATTTGTCGTGTGAGGTTCTTCACTTCTGCTTTCTCAACCTGTTATCAGGCCTCTCTTCTGTCCTGCTGGTGCTCTTTTTCTCCACCCCATTCCCGACCCCTTGCATCCCAAGCGTTTCTTCCAAATACTTTATTTAGACAATATATTCACAGGATGTTCACTCTATAGGCAGCTCATGTCTCTCTCTGTCCTCGTCAGATGCTGGCCACATTGCTCATCATACGCCAGTTCCTTCAAAATGTAAAGGAGGTGCTGCAGCCTTACCTGTATGAGCGCCACAAGCTGGGCGAGCTGTCACTGCGAGCCGTGTGGGACCTGCTGCTCTCAGTGCTGCTGAAATACGGCCGGCTGGCAGCTGGAAAGGCCCAGGCGTCTCCCGACAACCAGGGCATGCCAGGACCTGGACTGAGGGGCATCAGGCCCGGGTTGGGGCAGCCAGATAGAAGGTCAAACTCCTTATCTATAACTCATTCAGTCAATAAATGCAGCAAACATACACTTCAGTAAAATGCACATGGAGGTTTTTAACATTTAACGAAAGGAGATGAAATTACACATGTTCTCACCAGATCACTGTGGGGAACGGTGCCATTCACACCAACACACACACACACACACACACACACACGGATTCATGTAAAAGCCATTTTAACTGCACTTGACATTGTCTGCACGCTGCACGCTGCTATGATTAATGCCAGTCGGACGCCGCTACGAGCTGTCTGACACACTTGTCTGATGTCTGTCCGTCCCGTCAACTTCTCTCAGGGAGAAGAAGTGTCTGAACGGGGGGTGTGGGGTGCCTGATGAGGAGGAGCGAGGCGAGAGGGACGAGGCCGACAGCGGGAGGTTCAGCGAAGGGGAGACGGAGGAGGAAAGTCTGATCGACTGCGGTTTGAAGCTGAGGAAAGTCAGCTTCATAGAGAAGGCATGAGATACGTTTATTGCAAATAAAGCAGCAGCAGTTTTTATCCATTAGTTGTTGCTAATCTGAGTGGTTGTTGTGAAGGTGGACAGAAGGCCGGTCTGCAGTGGGATCCCCATGGACACCAGCTTCCTGGAGGAGGGGAGCCCCACCATGGTGGAAAAGGGAATGGACCCTGCCTCTGTGTTCGAGATGTGCGACGACGACGAAGACAACGGCATCCATGACGTGAAGGACTCAGGTGGAAGAGTGACAGGTGTGGCCGAGGGAAACAATGCCGCCGCCGCTGCTGCTGCTGCTGCTGCCAGCGCTGCCCCGTTGCCTTCTGGGTGTGAGAGTAGCACGTCACTGCGGCACAGAAGAAGAGGCAGGAGCACAGAGAGACCTGAGCAGACGAAGGCGAAAAGGGAATCGTGGATTGACCCCCCGGAAGAGAGAGAGAGCACCACGCTCACTCAGGCTGAGATGGAGAGCTGCATGCAGACTTATGCCGTAAGAGGGACTTTATACTGAATTTATGGGTTTGAAGGATGGCAATTTGCATCATTCTACATTTTTTAAGGCAAATTCGTCACTTTGGGTGTTATTATTTTCATATTATGACCAAAAAACCTTGATAGTTCCACTCAAATCCACACATCTTATTATGAATAGTAGTACTACAGTGTAGGCAAAGAAAACTGCACAACAAAAGTTTTCCACAACACTAAGAAACTTAGATTTTCTCCATAGAATCGGCCTCATACCATGACCTATTATAAATCACAGTCACGTCTCAATAAGAATAGATAGAAAATAACTGTAAAATGTTGTAGAATAGTAAGTAAACAACCTGCCCATATATGAAGTCAGCTGGGTCACATACGTCGTTCCCCTCATACTTGGCTCAGGTGTCAAACATGTTGCAAACAAGCACTGCAACATAAATACGACAGAATGCCTCAGCTTTTACAGTTACATGGCCCCCCGGAGTGTGATGGGAATAACTGGGTTATGTTGCAAAAGGTCATAAATCTCTTTATGACAGCGAAACAAAGATAAGGACGTAGTTTTTGCTATTTGGTACCTTCTTCATTGATCTAGTTTACAGGAATGCACAAGTGGCTTCCAGACTGTACTTACTTGGCAGAGCTGTGGTCTAACAGTCCGCCGCCCCCCCTCTCAGGACACCTTCCAGGACTACCAGGAGATGTTCGTCCAGTTTGGCTACGTGGTGCTCTTCTCCTCGGCCTTCCCTCTGGCTGCCATGTGCGCTCTCATCAACAACATCATCGAGATCCGCAGCGATGCCTTTAAGCTCTGCACCGGTCTGCAGAGGCCCTTTGGAATCAGAGTGGAGAGCATCGGCCAGTGGCAGGTCAGCAATACACTCTGTGGAAGTTAACACAGGCTCAGGTTTTCTGCTGCGGTTGTACATTGTGTGAGTTAACTTTCACGTAAACACTTTGAAAGGGGAATACCGAAACATGTAAATGCTCTGTAGCAATCACATTAAATTGTGAAAGACAATACACAAAGTCTGTGTTAAGAAACAGCACTGTTCATTTTTGTTGTTTTTTTTTCACCTTGACAGACTGCGATGGAAGCCATGGGCCTGATCGCCATCATAGTGAATTGTTACCTGATTGGTCAGTGTGGTCAGCTGCAGCGTCTCTTCCCGTGGCTCAGCCCCGAGATGGCCATCATCTCTATCGTCATCCTCGAGGTACCACAGCTGCTTCCTGTCTCGCTTAGAGCTGGGCTTTTTTTGCAAGTGCACCAGCATTTGGTGAGCCAGCTCAAAATGTATGGTAATCATAAACTGTGCCAGGTATTTAGTCCGCAAGCAAGTTTACTGTTTTTCTGTTTCTGTTTCTATGTATTTCTACCTGCAGAGAGATTGAAGGCAGAATATAACCAATTGGCTTCATACCATAGATGTTAACTTCCACAAAAACATGCTTTTACAGAACACATTGAAATCCTCTAGTGACCCAGGAGATGAAAAAAGAGTTTAGAGGAGAATAGGAGAGTAGCTTCTTTACTCACAGAACATCAAAATGAGTTTCCAACGTTGAATCTCTCTTCATGTTTCTCCTCTCACTTGTAACATATTTAGACACGGCTTCTGTTAGCGCTACACTCTGTTCCTGCCTATATTGGGAAAAAAGGTAAACAGCCTGCAGCTCTGTCTTGGCCTGATAAAGAAGTCGGGCCTCTCAGGAGGGTTTCACGGCCTAAATGATGTGCAAGAGTTCGTTCAAGTAACATGCCCTGAAAGAGGAATTTGAAGCATTGGACCATGTATCTGATTTGGGGTTGTACTTTCAGGGAATTCTTTTTTGTGTTTCATCCCAAACCTCCTCTTTCTACCTGCCTGTACATCTGCAGCACTTTGCCATCCTCCTGAAGTACGTCATCCACGTGGCCATCCCTGACATTCCTACGTGGGTCCGAGAGGAGATGGCTAAACTGGATTATCAGCGCAGGGAGGCCTTTAAGGTAAATGATGTGACAACAACAATTATAATTGTCATGGAGAAGTTGCAAAAGATGGATGAAATTCAATAATAATTCAGGTGGGTTTGATGTCATTATGTGCAGAGCACCGTAATATAATAAAAATCTATAGCAGGAGCCATCAGAGGAGCCTGCTGCAAACAAGCCGTACTGCGACACTGCAGCTTTCTTTTTGGAGCCTAATTGCTTATTCTAGAAAATACATTGTGGGACTATTTCCCCTTCCTCTGCAGAAGCATGAGCGACAGGCGCAGCAGCATTACCAGCAGCTGCAGAGGAGGAAGAGGGAGGAGGAGGAGAGGCAGAGGCAGGCGGAGCATATGGCCCGCAGGGAAAGGGAGCGGGACGACAGCAAGGGCGACTCCTCTGGGGATCACCACCACGACAAAAGTCACAGCAGCAAATCCCGGCCGGGGGCGGAGGAGGGGGCGGCGGGTCGGACAAACCCAAGAGGCCCAGCTCTCTGTTGGCCAACAATAACGTGATGAAGCTGAAGCAGATCATCCCGCTGCAGAGTAAGTTCTCCTCCAGTGGCGCCCGCTCCCCCCAGTCACCCACTGGGAACGAGCCCAAGCTGCCCGGGTTTCTGAGCTTCAAATTCCTCAAGTCCCCTGAGAATAAGAAGGAGGTTGCTGCAGCGTCTGCGGCGGCCACGAATGCCACGGCTACAGCGTCATCATCCTCATCATCAGGTAGCAGCTCTCAGGAGCGTTCTCAGTCACCCAGCAAAGCCTTCAACCCTGGGAAACTGTTTAACTTTGGGAAATCTGAGGGGGGGACTTGTGTGAACGGGGCCGCAGTGGCCAGACCCGAGGACGGATCATCGTCACAGACGTCGGACAGACAAGCATCCAGGTCGGACTTGAACGGTGTTCCAGACGAGATCCCGTCGCCTGGAGGAGAAGGGTCAGAGAACGGACATGCGACAGACGTGGACCAGGCCAGCTCGAAAGTCTAGTAGCTCCGTAGAGGTCAAACCCGTCATTGGTTACATCTCAACCGAAGAAGCGGTGTGTTTATGGTGGGGAGAGGCCTGGCCGACCTCCTGTGCTGTCACAGGCTATGTGTAGTAGCAGAGAGAGGAGAAGAAGAAACAGATGAGAGGTGACTGCTGTTTTGGTTTTGGGACAAAAAAAAAAACAGGCTTTATAAGGAAGACGTAAGCCCCTCTTATCATTACTGCATAAACACACACACACACACACAAATCCTTCCTTGTCTGCAATACATAAAGAAATGCATGAGCTGCGTTTCTAATATTTTGAAGCCTTGAAAGCAGAGAGCTGCATTTCTTGATTTCTTCTAGTCATAAATTGTAAGCATCTCGTTGACCTATCACTCAGACTAAACAGCCTGTTGTTGAGAGAAAAAAAAATATTAAAATGCGTATACAGTGGTATGAAAGGATCACAAATTGTACAGGAACTAACTTCTGAGGGTGTTTTTAGCCGTCACAACACATGTGGTCATTAGATACCGTCTCATTAATAACTGTGAGGAAGTCTTTGGCCCTGCACTTTTATATTGAAGTGGTAAAAAAAAAAATGGAAAAGCAATATCATCCGTTTAAATGATTCTTATCAGTCATCACACAAACCCTTCCTTAATAAGCCTCCCTGATGAATCACCAGCTTTATTTTCAAAGCAGAGGTGATGACTGAGCTTTGAACACTTCCTCCCATCCTGTGAAAGTAGCAGATTTGTTTGAAAAGGAAGGAAAGAGCTTAGTAAGTGGAGCTGTCACATGCCAGTATTTTCCCCAGGAGAGTAAGTGGAAGAGAGACAAGAAAAAGCAACAAAAAAAAAGCAGAAATAGACGAAGGCGATGAAGGCGAAGGCTTTTCTCCAGGCCCGTAGAGCACCTTTCAACCACAGGTGGCGCTCCATTCCACACACTCGAACCAAGCTTGGCAAATGAGTGTAGAGTTAAAGAAGTAACATTTGCACTAAAGCCTACCACCCTGCATGGAAACCAGTCTCGCTCTGCAGGAGAGGACCGACACCAGCCTGCCTCATAACATTATGCAAAAGCTGGGTTGTTTTCATTTCCTCCTTCCACACAGAACATGTCATCTAATCACCTGGCCTGCTCTCAGCAACATTTCACATATTCACATTCATTTCCCCCCTTTTTTAAACAAGAGTTGCTCTTATTAAGTTGAGCTCTGTATCTTTTTTTATGTGCACCATTTGATGCATTGCGTTATTGCAGTGCAGAGATGGGAATTTTTTTTTTTTTTTTTTTTAACCAAAGCGGTATTTTTCCAATTATACTGTTGACCCCAAAATGTATGCGTGCTGATTGTATAGTAAGCACGCCCACCATCTACCATAAACAGGTATTATGTTTCTGTGGGGTCTCCAGAAGGTGGCGCCAGAGTACATTTGCATAGCAAAACGTGTTGTTGTGATTCACCACAGTTGTTCCATACCTACTGACTTGTCATCAGAATACAGCGGGGACAGCGGCGTGAAAAGGTGTAACGTGATGACACGAGATATGGTCCACACTGGAGTGGAAGAGGTCTTCACACTGTAGGTTGACAGACGGAAACATTAACTATGCATTTCCACACCAACATCTCTGGCAAGGATTTTGGCAATAACATATTTACATGCATGACCATACTCAAAGTCTAGACTCCCACATCTGCAGCATACATCCTCCTGATTATCCCCCCGCCAGACTCTATGCATCCTTTCTGTGTGTCCCCTCAATATCCTGTCAGCTCTCTCAGCTGCCTCCTGTCTCATTACTGATGTGAGGAATCTCCCCGACTCACAATTAAAATAACAATAAGCTCATCCATCCACTGATTTATGTTTACACAATCTGTGCAGTCTAGGAGTGATGAAGACATTGAGTTCCAAACAGCTTTTTACATTTCATGGCTGATCTCATGCATCTGTAACAACGTCACGATAAATAAAAGTCCACATTTCAGTCACACGCCTGAAGAGAACAAAAATAAAATGTACTTCCGCAGAAAAGCAAAAAGATTTTAGTGACATTAAATGCAATAAGGGAATAGGACATCAATTTGTATGGTCACAGTATTATTGGTGTCAATCTACAGTGTGTTCTTTTTATATGCGGGAAAACGTGCTGAGAGAAATGAAACATGGCTGGTGGTTGTCAAAGACAGGTTGAAGAACAGCACAGTAAGCTTAGCAGAGTCTCATCAAAACCGCAGCATTTGGATTTCAGGGATGAAGAGTCCAGATAATGATGTGAGAGTCTGTGGAGAAGATCAGGGGCGAGCTACAAAGCAAGGTGACTGAAGTAACAACAGTTAAGGCCATGCCTCCATGTTTGTAGTTCCTCCTTATTCAAGGAAAACTTACACATCAACTTCTTATGATAGAAACGGACATTAACCAACGTATCACTTCTTTCATCCGTGCACTTCTAGCAGCAACAGCAGCTTCTGCGTATTGTTAATATGGTGGTATTTAAATAGGCATTGGTGGGAGAAAAGCAACACGTGTTTTGGGCATCATTGAAACTTTCATTAAGGGATGAGAGACGGCACCAAGCCCAGCGTCCCTCCTGTAAGAACAGCAGCTCAGACTCATCAGCCATCTATAATTCACTGTCAAAGCAACAGCGGTTCTCTACAAGGATTTGAGCTGATCAAGGCAGTCTAATGCAAAGGGAAGGGAAAGGACTGAATTCGGTAAACGTTCTGTGTTCTTATGGATTTTAAGAGTGTATGTGAACAGGTGAGGTTCTCACCCCAGCTACATTAAAACCTGACCCGAACCTCAAGATAAGACAACTTCATGGAAGCCTCACTCACTGAACATCATATGCTCTTCCAATGTACCGCTGTACAAAAAAAAAAAGATCTTTTAAAGAGAAATACTGGGAAATGGGATTATTTATTTCTTTTAATTTATTTTGTCATATTTTTGTAAGATCTGAAAAATAGTTAATAAAACTATTTCAAATGCATTCCATGTGTTGTGATCAACTTGTTCCCCCACAAAAAAGCTGTTGACTGTTTTCTTCACCCTCCAATCAATACCGGGAATGTGAATCTCCTAAAAACAAGAATACCACATGACAAAAAAACCCAGTTTCAATCCAGCTTTATTTCAGCAAAAGCTAAAAAGAAGATATCTGATCTAACACATGAGATGGGGCAAGACTTGGGGTGTCGTAGAACGATCCGAGTAGAAGCATAATGTGGCTTTAGGCTTCACAAACAGGTTTACAATGTAGGTAGGAAGACGACTGACAACACTGTCAGTCCACATTTTAAACTGAAAAAAAAAAAAGAATAGGAAGGACAGGAGGCTTCGATGGAACTGCTGGGCAGTGATTATATATATATATATATATATATATATATATATATATATATATATATATATATATATATATATATATATATATATATATAAAGAAGCTTTATTCAGTGTTGTACAGAATATGACACCAATACAAACTGAAGCTCGGGAACAAGGCAGGATGGTGACTGCACTTTGCTGTGCATGCTTGCTGTGCATTCTATGGCTGAAAACATAACCTCCCTTTAAACCCCCTCTGTGTCCATCTAAGCCAGCTCTCAGACAAAAACCATCCCGGGCCCTGAGCTGGGGGAGCTAAAGGGTCCGAACCATGATGACAAGTTGTAGGGCCTCTAGGCTAATACCTCCGACAGTCACGCAAGGTAACACCACAACCCCAACACCACTTATGTCTTGTTTTTTTACTGGTCCAGAACTTTTAATACCCAGCCGTGAAAACATCAACATGCAAGGCAAAGTAACATCCACTGGGCACCGCGCTCTTTTCTTTATTTTCTATTGTATTCATGGGCATGTATTATTTTACAAAAAAAGGCAAGACACGAAGAGACTCCATTAGATAAACTAATTCTGGTACTGGCAATTATTTACAATCACAGCATCGTCCCCCCCCCCCCCCCCTTTTCCAGATGTCACTTCATATTTTTCTTCACTATGCTGTTACCTTGTGCAACTGAAAATCCAATGTCACAATTTACACTTCCATACTTAAGCTCAATGTTTTTCCTTTTACATCCTTTGATGAAAGTGCAGCTAAAACTCACTGACTCAGTCTCACTAGCCGAGATGAGCCAGAAGGTGGTGCCAGATGTCAAAACTATTTCTCAAAAAATATCAACACGACATTTATCCTACAGCACAAGTCCCAGATTAGAATGAAGATATGCATATTCACCATAAGCACACATCTAGGGGGGTTGTGGGGGATTCTGGAAGAGTTGCTTCTACTTTGTGCTGTTCTGTTCACAGTGCAGTCTTGGTTCTGTTGATTCAAAAACAGTGTGGAGAAACGTCGCAATGCCCCCATGTGGCAGCAGAGTGGGCAGTGAACCGAGAGGGTGGGCACTGTGGCTGGCAGGAAGCTCATAGCCATACATAAACAATAATATTAGAATAAAATAAAACAGTAACAAAAACGTATCTTTGCACAAATCAGGACCGACTCTCCAGGTGGCAGATGGCTACACAAGTCAAGTTATAGTCATGTACCAGTTATGAGACCGTCTATAAGGGTAGTGTCTGACTTCATCTGTCAAGTCCTTCTGATCTTAAAATGTACTCTTTTTGACATTTCTTACCAACCACTCATTCACATCACACACGAAGCACGACACGCACTCACAGCTCAGTATGCATAAAAACATGTACACATTTACTGCTACACAGGGAATAGCCAGCATAAATAAATACATCAGTATATAGCTCCCTCCCTAACAGCGGCGCTGTAGAGTCGATGATCAACAGCGATTTTCAGACTTTTTCTGGTTATGGAATTTCCACGCACACAAGCTTTACATCATGAATGGCTGCTTTGTTGACGGGAATTTCCCTAATTCTCTATGGGTGACTTTTAATTTAATGCCAAGATAGTGCAGAATGGCCAGAAGTATTTATTCAGGTGGGATTATCCTGTTTTTGTTAGTTTACACTGGCTATACTCCATATACACAAACACACAGACACGCACACACACGCACACCCACACACACTTAGGAGTCCTCGTTCATCTCTTGGCTATCTGTCCTGGCAATCTTCCTGGGGGGTGCCGGACTGTCACCCTCACCTTGTTCCTGTTCCCTTTTCTTTGCTGCGTTCTGTGTGACACAAAAGGATTACACATCAGTCGGAAAAAAGCAGCTACAAAAGACCATCGTTGTTTTAAGGAGCTCATGATAAGATGAGACCTAACAAAGACAGAAGCTAACTATCAATAAGCGAAGCCAGACTTATACAATTATCTCCAAAGGAAGGCACACGCTCACCTTTTTGTCCCACTGCTGATGGAGGTAACGCAGGAGGATGTTGGTTTTCTCCGTTACAATAACTGTAGAGCACAGAAAAGTCATCATATTACTGAGAAAAAAACCTAAAGAGCTGGTCATTTTAAAAACACAAGTCACCATAAAAGGAAGCATTTAGCAAAAACACATCAGTGATCAACTACTGTACAATACCAGCTGCTGTTAATAAGCCTAAATGGTCATTTCTGGTTTTACGTGTCGGTATTTTTCTACACTGTTTTGACTGAGCTGTGAGTTTTGTCACCTACTCTGTTCAGAGGGGTATTCTCGTGTTGGAAGGTACACAGAGGGCCTCCGACTCTGGAAAACAGGACAAAAAGAGGTTATAAGTTACTCCTTATGCATGTTTTGTGTATAATTGGTTGAGGGACAATCACAGCATTAGGGATAGTTTTAGTTATTTGTCTTTTGTATGATCAAATATTTTAAGACGACCATTAACCATTCCTTATAATAATAAACAGTCTGAGGATATATAAAATATCATGGGCTACTTACAGATGCTTTACAAACAGAGTCTGCATGAAACCTGCTGAAGTTGCTCTTATTGTAGACAGGAAGTCCTTTCAAGAATTCAGCCTGTGGGAAGAGGTGGAGGTGATGGTTACACCCCGCAGCTCTGGCTTAATGTCCTTTCTTTCCCTAAAGACTGCAAACCCAGAGACGTCTGTCCATTTGGTCCCCCAGGTCACAATTATCGGTTGGTATTAGTATCAAGAGTTTCTCCCCCATTACACATGCGGGATTAAAGAACCCGCACATGCACAAGACTGTAGATCCAGTTTAACCGTCACAGTCAGTGCGGGGCGTTCCCTCATAGAAACCCACGCTGGAGGGCCCGCAGCTCTCCCACCTGGAGCTGATAGTATTAGATACAGTAGGCAGCGAGTGGTTTCAAACTAGAAAGTCGGAGCAGAGCAGCTCAGAGCATGAAAAGATGCCGGCTCGGCCTCGGTGAATGAACGGCAACAGGAGAAGCAGGTGTGGCTAGCAGCTATCCGTTACCCACCGGCTATCTGTCAGCTAGCTCGGCGTTACCGCATGCCCTCTGACAACAGTAGGTTTAATATGGCGTCACAAGACTGCCGTGTGTGGAATTAATACCTTCTCCATGATGATGGTGGAGATTTCCAACGTCGAAACGCCGACTTGAAGACTTAGCTCGGCGTCTGTTGCCCGGGTCGTGATGGCAGGCGGTGTGAGTATGGTTACGGTTAGCCGCGCTAGCTCACAGGCTAGTTAACCGAAACAGGTGTCCTGTCGGGACCTCTTGGCAAAGAAAACAACGGTCCTCACACGCAAGTTGGTGTTTCCATTGTAGACATCAGGAACGATGGGGAAAGAACGACACTTCACGCAGAGGTGGAGTAGAGTGTGTCATTGCATGAGCTCGCAAAGCCAGTTGCACAGGACTTCTTCGGCTAGCATGATGGTAGCGATGCTATGTTGGCCACGCCCCGAAAGCGCCTGTTGGTCTAGCATCGCTCCCACGTGGTAGTAGCTTGACCTGACAGCCAATCATTAAACACAACACGTCATGGCGTCATCATAAACATTGGCTGGGGAATCTTGCTTGCACATGATGAACGTCAACATTCTCATAACTTCTCATGAGCTTTACATCCATGATATTTCCTACTGATCTTTATCTGTGCACAGTGAAGAAAGTTAACATCTGGATTATATTATTTCATCGTGTAAATACATTAAGCACCCTGTATATTCTGTATATATGGCATTTCCACATACAAACACATTATGTTTACTCCAGCAACCTTTGTTGTCCTACAGAGCAAAACAACAAACAAAACAAAAACAAAACACATGCTTGATCAATAAAGCTGATTGTCATTCATCTATTTTATTAAGTTTACTTGCTATTCCAACTACACAACATATAGTTGAATTTAACATTATTTATCCCAGATCCAGGATTTAAAACCAAATGTATAAAAGCATTATTTTACTCTCTTCTGTCGTAACTATACAATATGGGGTATATTTATCACAAACAACCAATGACATTTTAGCTGGTAGGTCATCTGGTGAGTTGACCCCATCAACTCTTTGATTTGATTTGTGAATGGGTGTGGGACAACCTGTGAGGGAGTTACTGAAGTCAACAATTGAAGTGTCAAGATTTCCAAGAGGTCCAATGATATTTAAAACTTTATTAGTAAAGTCAGTTCAAGACAACAACAACAAAAAAAAACATTTAAATATGCATTGTTGCAGCTTAACGCTTTTGGTTCTACTCTAACATGGTTTTAAAGCTATACAACAATGCTCCTGAGTTTTTAATAAATACTCACCCAGGGAGGGTGGTCTTTTCTGAATGTGCTTTTACACAAGGTTTGGTGTTGCTTTTTATTATTATTTTTTAAATAAAATAATATTTTATTTGAAATGGAATGTTATTCACTGGTTGCCTCGCGCCACATAGCAGCAGGAGGGAGCTCTTCAGATCCTCAAAGTGAACCAAGAGGTCTCTCTCAAGTGGTTCAGTCGCAGCGACAGTCGCTGGATTAACAGGACACCCTGCCATCCGGCCGGCGCTGCTCCGGCGCATCGTCTCCTACTATCCCGGCGGGGAAGCGAAGTGCCGGTACATGCAGATGAAACAGAACTGGATCCACCTCTGAACCACGGACAGAGACAGACAGGTACGCTGTCAGTAGTCTAGTGCTGGCCGCCATGTGGAGGCTACACCTGCAGGACAACAGCATCCAGATAAATTAGATTATTGGATTGGCTGAACAGATTATAGCTCTCCTACTCTCTCGATGCTTCATAAGAAAACTACATCAATTTGATCATATTTCACGCAGTGTTGTTGGACATAGAAAGGTAAGCGTTTTTTCTTTCCTGTCACCTATTTTCCCCTTTACTTGTCTGTGTTTTGTGTTTGTCAAACTATATTTATAGATTAGAAAGAAAGAAGCACATCAAGTTGCGTTGCAGTGAGCCTAGACAGACGGGTTACTGAGTGTAGTAAATGTGACATGTTGATCACTCATATTGGGATCACGTTTTCACCTGTAAATTGTGAGCTTGACGTTTTTCTGCAGATACACTGAGATACAAGCAATCGCAAATAAAGAAGTATAGATCAATAGTAATCATATTCAAATCAATAATTTCCCCCAATAACACGAGCAACATCAACATAGAAAATAATTAAATACATATAAGTAATAAAATAAACGGCCATTTAAAAATAAATAAATAAAACGCTTAGGAGAAATAAATAAATATAATAAAGGGAGGAGGGGGGGGGGGGGGGTTATCCAGTCAGACTGATACAAGTTTGTTGTTGTCAAGGCTGCCATGCCTTGTGGGATTTAATAATAGTGTCTTGACTATGGTTCCTCAGCTCCTCCACTTACGCCGGTCTCCTTCCACTTCAAAAGATTTGATGGTACAGCAGGGACTCACAATTTGACTGGCAATTTGAAAACAACATCCTCCCATCTTGGCTATTCCAAACTGAAGTTTCAAAATTAGAGCGAAGCGGGGCCAACAACTGACAGGGAAAAAAACGTATGATATATGGAAGACAACTCTGGCAGCTGGGGTCCACCTCCGGCCGGATGCAGATGCAATGAAACCCTTCAAATATGAGTTCTCCACGTCTTACACGTTAGGATTCTCTCAGCTTCAAGTCTCATCAGTTAATTCCATCCCCAGTTCCTCTACAGATGTTTTAATGTAGTTATATATCCTTGAGATATAACCCTTCTGATAATGATTGAAGTTAAAATGGTCTTCCATCCAGGCCCTGGTGGGACAGCTGGGAAGGATGGAAAGTGTTTTTTTTTTTTTTTGTTTTTTTACTATCTAAAATAATGCTTTCTTGAGATGTCATTCTCTGTAGCCAGCTGTTCAAAGGATGCAAACACACCTTTGTGGGAAAGATCGGCAATACATTTCAGTATCTTCTGAGACTGCAGGTGGAGTGCTGAGTCTAACAGGGCGGGCATGAAGGCCGGATGGCCAATGATGAGGATGGACAGGATAATTTGTTTTGAACTACAATGCATCCTGAACTGTGAGCTACTGACCACCTGGTTATTTGAGTGGCAGAAGGCTATACTGGTCCCTCCCATCCCAATAAAAGAGATATACAGAATACCATATTATGGCTATCAGCAGGCCAGTAGTATTCTCTTGTCCCAGATTAATTTGACATTTTTGTTGAATGGCTACAGTAGCTGTCCAATCTAAACAACTGCATTTAGCACAACATGCACAAATGACTCAAAATAGGTTTGTTTTTGAATAAATCTACTTTGCTGCACATTGTTACTGAGTTCCTCATCAGCATTTGTTTTCATATGAAGCAACATGCAGGTATCTTAAGGGAAATACCCAATGCTATGATGCAGTTCTTCCTGCTGAATCTTGCAGTCCATACTAAAGATATATTTCAAAGATAAACAAAGCTATTTATTCATTAAATTGCGATAGACACCAGCAAGCAAGTGCAACCCTTAAGGATCAGGATTCAATGTCTGGCGACACGTCATTTACAACGGTGGACCTACACTAGTTGTTTTTAAATCCCCTTGGCAGTCTCGGCTCTTTTCTGGGCATCGGGCCCGGCTGTGTGATTGTGTTTGACCTGAGGGAATCGTTATATAACAGCCTCTTGCAGCCGCTGTCAAGGTAAGCCAGACGCTTGTAACCACAAGAGGACTCCGACTTACTGCAGGGCTTCATCTCACAGTATGCTGATGTCCAAACAGAAAACATCAAGCACAGGGAGGCAAACCCACACAGTAATGAGACACAGATATCATTCAAGGGGGTTTTCTCGACAAAACATAACATTTCAATCAGTTAGGGGAGCAGCACTGTGACTGTGAGGAGGGCAGTTCAACAGCTTGGTAAATGGGGTGTGAAAGTGAAATCACCCTCAGCCATGATTTGCCCTTTAATAAGGCTCTTAATGAAGCAGTACTGGGCAGGTACTCCCAGCTGTGATTTTGTCTCACTTTGCATAAACAGAGCACAGCCCTCCTGTCTGGCATGTAATGGCGAGGTGGCCTAATCTCTGCCACCACAGATATGTTTAAGGATGCGTATTCCAATCTTAATAAATGCATCATGATATCCAATTCAAGTGAGAGTTGAGTAATGCACAATGCAGGCTATGGTAACACCATTACACCACCTCTGTATTCAGTTTGTTTACAGTCAATGGACACTTAGAAACACGACAGAGGTTGCAGAACAGAAGGAAACACCCAAGGCCACCTTGTGTTTGGATAATAGGTGCCTTTAATAATATTAGATTTTAATATTCGAATGTGTCACCCTCCACCCTCGGAGATATTAGAAAGGTCTGCAGTCAGTTTACACACAGCGCCGTACAACACTGCTGTTTGGATGAACCCTGCCACTGTAAGCAGAAAGGCCACAGGACCAGCCAGCGAAGCAGGGAGGCTGCATTACATTGTGTCCATAATCCCCAGATGAAAGCAGCAGACGAGTCGCAAGTGCAGAGAAAGATGCGACAAATCACACAGAAGCGTTGTCGTGTTTTCACCGAGAGAGGAGCTAGACAGATTGTGTTGTGTGGATTTAGACGGGGAGTATAATCCCCTCTAGCAGGGAGGGGAGCAACAGGAAGGTAGGATAAAGGCACCAGCAGAGAGAACTGCAGACCCTGCTCGGCTGCCCCCCTGTTGCCATGGCTGGTAATCAACCCACACCCTAAACAAAAACTGTATAATGTACCTGCGTTATACAGAGTCTCGTCCATTATTTGGAGATTTACTTCTCTGGCGGTTCCCACTTTTTCAAAGTTAGAAGTTTGGAGCTCACCAAGAAGACAAGCGTTAAAACCCCCATTAATGAGGTTGTTTTGTGGTTTTCACAGACAGTATGGCAGTGTGTGCCTCTGCAGAGTGATCACATGGTGGACAGCTTTAACTCAGCGAGCTATTACTGGTGCAGTCTATTAATATCCCCAAAGTCTGCGCCGAAGGAAGACGCTGCTCAGTTACGTCCGGCAGAAAGTCTCAAGGGTGTGAGTGGAAATTACTCTCAGATTGTAAAAGGCATCCGAACTTGTTTACCTCGATGAAAAGGGCATCTGGGGTTCCTAGATGCACATTTAAAGATTTATGAGGATAAATAAGAAAACGTTTCTTTAAAATGGCATACTTAACACCACAACGGAGTCATAATAGAGCAATTTTGGCAGATGCTGATACTGATATCTGGGGTTAAGTGTTAAATGTACATTATAGGAACGATATACTAGGTGATTATTTTTAAAATAAGTGTATGTAGAAAACGTAAATCTGCAACTTTCAGAACTGATGTAGAGATCCGGGTTAAAAATCTCATCTGATGTGTGACCAAAGAATTATAACAAATATATGTACGATAAGTATTTTCGGTCATTTTGTGACATTATGATATATATTGCTGATGTGTTGTTTTTTTTTATAGCATACTGAGTGTGTAGTTTTATGATTTTTTATGATCTCTCGGTTGTCTTCTATGCTTTTAATTCATTTGCTGCAAATTTTTAAATAAGTTGATTTCTTTTGGTATAGTACTTATAATACATTAAACATTTACATGTTTTTATAAATGTGATGAACCAGTACTGACACATAATAACAGACTGTAGATATATCAAGTATGATGTTGATCATGATTCTTCAAACTAAAATATGAACAGAAATATAGTTAATTAAAACAGTTAGTACCTAGATTATTATCCTTCATATAAAGATATTTTACTGACGTTATAATAGTTTATATGGCTTTAGGTTAGATGGAGTACTTGCTTGTAAAGAGTATTTTTACAGTCTATGTGCTTGGTTTTCACTGACCTTGTCTCATTCATATGTGTTTTATATGAATGTGTTCCCTACAGACTGGCAGCCATGCTGACCAGCGTTATGGAGAATCTTCTCTGCTGCCTGAACTCCAAGTCGGCCAACGTTGTGGTTCCTGTAGAAACCTCCGAATCTGTGGATGGCTATGAGTTTGTGGAGGTGAAACCAGGCCGTGTCCTGCGGGTTCGACACATCATCCCGGACCGGCTGACGGTGGAGGAACCCATCGGGTCGGGTGGGACTGTCAGCTGCAAACGAAAGATCACAGTGTATCGCAATGGACAGCTATTCATTGAGAACTTGGGTGACAGGGCGAGTGCAGAGCTGAAAAACTGCCAGAATGGAGAAGCAGAACCAAACAACACTGTAGCGGTTGAACTGACAGACAGTGGTAACACCTCGGCGCCCGTCAGCATCCCTGAGGTGGGGTCCGAGTCCGTCACAGCTGGAAAAGATGGGACGGCTGAAACAGAAGCAGGACGAGGGACGCCTGCTGCTGGACAGACCGACCAGTCACAGCAGCTCAGGAAGTACAGGAGGAAGCCCAAACGTACGGTGGTGATCGACTCTGAGAGGAAGATATCAGCCTGTAAAGGGACGCATGCAGACGTGGCTCTGTTCTTCATCCATGGAGTGGGAGGCTCACTGGACATCTGGAGAAGCCAGTTGGACTTCTTCTCCAGGCTGGGCTACGAGGTGATCAGCCCAGACCTGGCAGGTCACGGAGCCAGCTCAGCACCACAGATAGCTGCTGCGTACACTTTCTACGCCTTGGCTGAGGACATGAGACTCATCTTCAAGAGATACGCACGCAAGAGGAATATTCTCATAGGACACTCATATGGGTAAATTTGAGATCACAATATATTCATGGAACACAATTGAAAAAGAGGATTAGTGAAGACTTCTAGTTATGAAAAATATTTAAACATCAGTATTAAAGTGAGTTTGTTGCCCATAATATTAAGAGCTCCGACATGTTGTCAAGTACAATATCAGCAAACTCAACATGGACATAGTTTGAGTTTATGGTTGAATAATTGCTTAATCTTTACATTCATTTAATAGGAAATAATGCAGCTATTTCAGTTTTATATGATTGTTTATATACTTTTGGTACACTGTAGGTTGAGTTTATGTAAAAAAGAGAAATAACACAATCTCTCTCCTGAAACTGAACATTTTAATTCATAAGTGCGCCGTCGATCAGTTCAATACATTTGTCTGTACTTGTTACCTTGTGGAGCCAAATGTTAGCAAACTTTAGATGGACAATGCTGTGAAACTGTTACACTATTTACTTTATTAGTTATTTATCGTTCAGCATTTGCAGGGATTACAATTTAGCAAAAGTTACAGTCAAGGTCAGGTTTTTGACAGTTAGTCACCTAAAACTAGGGATTTGGAGAAGTTGCCTTGCCTTCATATTCTCCACATACATACGTGCTCAACTGCCACTTTAATCGTATATAACCCCAAACACTTCCCAGATATGTGCAATTCTAACTAAAACAGACTAACTCTTCCAGCCCGTGACCAGCTTTCCGTTCTGCTCCCTAGTGTGTCGTTCTGTACCTTCCTGGCCCACGAGTATCCAGAACAGATCCACAAGATGGTGATGATCAATGGAGGTGGTCCCACAGCCCTGGAGCCCAGCCTCTGCTCCATCTTCAACCTGCCCACCTGTGTGCTTCACTGCCTCTCGCCACTGCTAGCCTGGAGCTTTCTCAAGTAAGACAGCAACACAACATTACAGTAACAGTTGTACCTGCCAAGATCATTACCATGCATGAACGTATTATCTGTCTGCTACTTTGTGTGCAGAATTTGGAGCAGAATCTTGTATAATTGGTTGTTACTCTATAGGGAGTTGTGAAATACAATAAAATGTAACTTAAAGTTGCAGCAGGTAGCTCTCATTGATTATTCTATATTTAGTAATATTCACATTTGGAGGACAAATATGAATATCTCAAGTCAGGTAAAATATGTGAAAGCTCTTCTAATGAGCAGAGGTCTGAGGTTGGCCGTGTGGCTGTGTCTCATCAGAATGGTGTTTTTACTTTTCAGTTGTAGTCCAGGTAAATCTCCTCCGCTCTGCCCCCTACAGGGCAGGTTTTGCTCGGCAGGGTGCCAAGGAGAAGCAGCTGCTGAAAGACAACAACGCCTTCAACGTGTCGTCCTTTGTGCTGCGCGCCATGATGAGTGGGCAATACTGGCCTGAGGGGGATGAGGTCTACCACGCTGAACTCACGGTGCCCATCCTGCTGGTCCACGGCATGCACGACAAGTTTGTCCCAATAGAAGAAGACCAACGCATGGCAGAGGTGAGTGCACCTCTTCAGTCTCAAAGAATCAAACTGCAGGGAAGATTACCCTCCTAAGTCATAGTGGGAGTCAAGGAGAGGGAACTAGATGGTCACGGAGCTTGGTTTGTATCGAGATCATAAGAAATAACATCAAAATTACCTAAGATACTCATGGTAATTAGGGTAAGGTATTTTATAGTTTAGGCCCTAAAACACCATATCATTAACATTGTATCTGTTGTATTTGAAGAATCCCCTTTTCATGTCCAACCAAAGCGTTTTTTCTAAAACTATACCATGACTTCTTTTGTTTTTAACCGTCTGTCAGATCCTCCTAATGGCCTTCCTCAAGGTCCTCGAGGACGGCAGTCACATGGTCATGATGGAGTGTCCTGAGGCTGTCAACACACTGCTGCATGAGTTCATCCTGTGGGAGCCGGCCACTCCTCCACCGCCGAAGAAAGAGTCCAAAACACGGCCAGAAACTGCCAAAGTCCAGTCTGACACCGCCAAGGTGACATCTGACCCGTCTAAGATCCGACCTGCAAGTGCAAGGCAGACCTCATCAAACGGCCGCCCAGACGGGGAGCCAAGAAATGACTGAAGAGTAAACCTGAAGACCCAGTGGTTGTTACACGATATCATGGGACTTTGTGGGTCCCAATGAAACTGGTTTTAGCTGGCTAGCTAGGTTATCTGGAAGGCCTAGCTGAAGGAAGATGTGACACAAACTGGTGACAACCTTCGGGTCTGAAAAGTGGAGCCAACGGGGAAGTGCCTTAAACTTGGATTCTTTCTAATGGCCAGCAGGTGGTGACTGTAGGCTATGGGTTGTAAAAAAGAAATAAAAAAAAAAACAAAAACCCTGAAAGTTTGAGAAAATGACCCAGCTTTTTATTTGATTTATTACCTCAGTAAACATTTAAAACTTGAATGTAATCTCAATCGTTTCAGGTTCTAAGTCTTCTTCAATACAGCATGATGTTCAGAGTCTGGTTCCATTTAGACTGAAGCAGACGATAATGCGGGGTATGCTCGAGGGTGTCGCTACCTAGTGATTGACCGGTCTCTAACATGAGCCTGAGCTAGCTGTGAATTCTCTGTGTATGTGCGTAGCTCAACTTTTCCATGATAGACTTCACTTCTTGCAGAGGTGAGAGTTTGAAATTGGCACACCGCGTTCAATACTACACAAAATGGCATGGGAAACTCTAGTATTTGGTGAACCACAATGTCATGTTTGCACAAAGCATTAGAAGTTCACAAGAATAGAAGTAGCTTTACTACTCCGCCTGGTTATGAGATCTGAAAGCTGCTTCTGGTTCTGTTTGGTTAGTGACTGAGTTGTGACTTTGAAGCGTAACGGAACAGAATTATGAAGAATGATCAAGGCAGAAGTGAAAGTTAAGTTGCTGCTGCTCAGAATTCAGGGAAATATGTGTTCAGTGAATGAGCTCTGCTCAATGTAGCCATAGCTGAGGCTCATGAACCATACGTTTCTATGGACAGAATGGGTTTTTTCACAAATCACTTGTACACAATAAGTCGTATTGAGATGCATGAGGGAAGTGCAACAGCAGGGTTCACAACACTACAGTGGGTTTGATTTCAAAATATTCAACTATGCCCGGCAGCATCTTTGATCACTGAAATCCCCATTATGACAATAAGTGACTGAGCATCGCTGACATACTGTATTATTAACTTCCATGTGATATGAGAAAGCACTTTTTTTTTAAGGTTCCTCTATTTCCTGCAAAAAAAAACTTTGTATGCAGCTTTTTAATGTATTATACTTATTTCAAAAGCCCGTCTCAGCATCAGCCTGTGCAGGAAGGTAAAATATATAGTTATAGTTACATATTAGGTATTTATTTTCTCCAAAACTATGCTATTCTGTGATGTTTGTTTTTTACTTGGATAATAAGTACAGGTTATAATAAATTAGCATTAGTGCAAAAACTGTATTTGAACACGTTTCTATGTACGAGTATGATGTATGCACAGTACATTGGCTGCATCAATGTATTATAACACTACATCTATTTAACATCCCAGCTGTAACTCCACAGGACAGACGGAATTAGGAACAATTAAATTCTCTGTGTGCATGTCTCAACATAAGCCGACGTGCTTAGTTGAGTTATTTATAAAGTTCTAACATGGACTCAGAAGTCATATTTGTATTGATGACGCAGAGAATTTCTATTTGATTCAACAGTGTTGATGATTTTTATACATAGTGTATTCTTTTTATACATCATATTTCTACTTGTTATGGGTACTTAGAGATGTGGAAGAATTTGTAGCAGGGAACTCACAGACTCAATGTGAACCATGCAGCTCTGATCAGAGACGTGAGACAGACTGAACTGAGACTCGAGCTCACAAAAGCTCCTCATTTCCATGTGACGTATGTGGATGTTTGTTTATACGGTTGTGCTGAATTTAAGGGAACTGTTCTGTTGTATCTTGCGTGTCTTACATTTTTTTCAACTGTTTGCCTTAGTTTTTACACAAATAGCTGATTTAAAATTTATCAAAGTAAATAATTGTGAGTTTTGTCCTCAGTCTTTTATATGTTATCATATTTCAACCGTATACCTTTTCAGTGACTCCTTTAGCCCTTTTTTGTTTTAACATTTCTTTTTGCTGAGCTTTTTCAGAAACAGCTGAACACCTGGTTCCTAGTTAAACCAAAATGTATTAAGCACTTAGGTGTTAAGTGCCTTGCTCAAGGGCAGTGTTAGTGTTATTCACTAATGCTGATCGCTCAAAGGGAATCGACTGGCAAGAAGTTCTCTGTTTCCCTACCTGTCACATGAGGTTTTTTAATGAGGTTTGTTGAAACTTGGCTAACAATCACACAACTGTCATCACACTTCGACTCAGATATTGCTTCAGCATGATTGGTGCCGGTAAATGTGTGAGATTGTCTTTCCAATAGAGCCCTGTCCACCAAAGAGAAGAGCATGTGAAATCATCCATTGGCAGATTATATTCACGTAGTTACCCATCGCTCAGTGAGATGTTGATTGACTCTGTATAATAAAGTTCCTCTCTGCTGAAAGACAAAACTTTAAAATGACAATCATAAATTTCTCTTTTTGTAAGTCTCTTTTAATGAAATGACAGTGTCACATGACAAATTTTGAACTTGTGTGTGTGTGTGTGTGTGTGTGTGTGTGTGTGTGTGTGTGATAGCATTTATTTAGGTGGGGGAAAAAATACAGAAAGTAACTCAACTAGACTCAACATGTACTGTTATATTTAAAACGGAGTTCTTAGATGTCCGATACCTAGTTTGACAACAGCATTTATAGTAAACATTACTCACAGAACATATTATATGCATCCTTACACTGTTCCTAATAAAACATTTATAACTTAGTTTAAAGAATATTTTTTTGGAAGTTATGAAAAAATATTTGATCAAATTCTTTAACAAATCTCAACCAAAACAACACTATGTTAAATCTTTACAATGCTTATACATTCTTACTGTAAGTAATTAAAAGAAAGCATTCAACTCAAGCGCTTATTCTGAATCCACCTCCGGCCCTCTCAGACCTCCACAGTGACGGTGTCTTCCAGTGGTGCTGTCTCTGTGTCAGGATCCTCCTTCCCTCCATCCGACACAAGAGGAGTGCGATCTGCCGCCCCCTCCTGGTTGTCGCTGGTAGTGCTGGCTGGCTGCTCAACCTTTTCCTCTGCTGGCTGCTCTGCTACTTTGGTTTCGTCGACTATCTGGACGGAGTTGCCTGCAGAGACCTGTGCTGCTTTCACTTCCCCGTTCTGGACAGGGAAGACCCCCTCCAAGGCGTCATACAAGAACTGGTAATGCTCCTGCAAGAGACGCAGACAGATTTCAGTGGAAGACTTTAAAGCCCACACTTCTCTAAGCAATACTCAAACAAGAGCACAAGAAAAAAGGTTCAAATGATAGATCTGGTGATATTCTTGATTCCTGTTTTTATCAATATATGCCACAAAAAGACCAAATCCATTCAAATTACTGTATCCTTAAGACGTGTTACCAAACCCTTATCTATTATTGATGATTCCTTTGAACCATCAACCTCAAAAAAACAATATTGAGCCTTTACTAAGATGAACATGGGCTCTAAACACTACCACAGAAGAAGGCACATCAACAATCCTCCACTTCTGCAGAACAACATCTGTTTATTATTGACATTTTTGAGTCACTGATACGTGACTAATGATTTTCCCTCTCAGCGCTGATACTGGCTTCCTCTTTCTTCCTCTTTCTTCCTCTTTCTTACCAGGTTGGAGAGCATGCCTTGTCTTTCTTTGCGGAGCGTTTTGGCCACCTGGAAAACATCCACCAGCTTCTCAGTCTCAGCGCTGTCCATCAGGTTCCACAGAGCACAGAAAAGCCCTGAACGGGACGAGCCATCACTAAGGACACACACACACACACACACAAAAAGGGGTTTAGATTACACTCTTGGTAATATTTTTTTGTTTTCCCCATTAATTCCGTTGCACCTTTTCAAGCAATGATGCATCAGCATGATGCATCATCATCGCAATTTATATATTTTTTATATATTTGATCACTGTTGTTAATTGCTACTGGATATGTTAATGATTTCACATATACAATTTTTTTTTTGACTAAACCAAAAATTATTACTCTTAGGAGTCACAACTTGGACCTGCTCAGGTCTAAAAGAGATTAAAGGCCTGAAATTGAGTTTATAAAAAGTGCATATGTCTACATACATAATACGTCTTCTAAACATTCCAGGGCACATTGTCTGCTCGACTGTCTTACTTGCAGTGGACCACGACGGGTGAGGTCCTCTGTGATTTGCTGCTGCAGCTGTGCTTGATGTCCTTGATCATGTCTGTGAGATCTTGAGGTTTCTCTGGCAGCTCGCTGCTCCCCCACTTTAGGAACTGGAATTGTTTCACTGGCCGACTGTCTTTCCTCTGTAGACGGAGTGGTATGGGGGGGTTTAACACAGCCGGTGATGTTGAAATGACCAGTCAGATCACAGGCTTATAGCACTTGTTGCAAGTGTTGTGTTACCTTGACGTGACGTATCAGCATGTTGCGGATGGTGAAAGTCGGTGATGTCTCTGTGCTCGCCAGTTCCACCTCAAATTCACCAAATGTTTTCTTGCCTTTATCCCAGTAGACACAGTCAGACTCCTGTGAACAAGAAGACACATATAAGAAAAGACTATATGCACCAAGCAATTAGTCCAACCGTAGGCACTTGTGTCACCATTGGCTATTGGTTTTGATTGATTTTTTCTTAATGCTAGTGTAGATTGATGGACGGTTGGTAGGTCAGCCTTTCAACTCAAATGTGGAAGAATGACAGCTGTCTTGTACAGTGCTGTCATATATAATTGCAATGTCCTGATAATGGGAGAATATGAAAACATTTTTTAAAATGTTGCTATATGGAATACAATTACAGATCTATTGGGGATTTTTAATTTAGATGTGGTGTCATAATTAAACTTATTGTTAAATTTAATAGTTAGTTGAGATGACACACTGTTTAACAAAGAACATTTTTAAAATGGCACTTCTTATCAAAAAGGTTGATGACCCCTGATACTACATTAAACACCATTATTATGTGCTATGATACTTCACCTCATCTCCCTCACTGCAGTCGGAGAGCATGACTACAGTAGATGCTTTCTTCTGGTACACCATCATCCAGAAGTCGGCCATGGTGTCTGGCAGTGGAGTCTGCGCTACGATGAAGGAGCGTGGGCCCCAGTATCCCTGTGTGGGCAACAAAACAAATCACACATCTATTGTTGTACACGATCCAAACAAATAGGACGTGGTACATTTAATTAGACTTGTTATAAAATTCAACTGGCTACATGAAAGATGGGAATTCATTCAGACTTAATGAGATAACACCTGCTGCAACAGGAAAGATGGAAAGAGGAACACAGTTTGCCATGCTGCAATTAAACAAAACACAGTTGTGTTTGTCGTAGCATTAGGGTTAATGTTCCAGGTACAGAGGCAGAGGCAGGTTAGAAAATCAGTTCCAGCAATGTAACGTACATCTATGTGGGAGGCATTGATGTACATAGTGGACTCCTCATCCTCTTCATCTGATGATTCTTCCTCGTTTTCCTCACTGGGGTCACTGTCATGACTGTGTCCTTCACCTATCTTCAGCAACACTCGGTTGTAGTCATCTGAGTAAAGTGAAATTTAATTTATTTACTCCGGTATAAAGCATTTACGCTATAAGAATTATAGTTAAGAGTCATTCTATAGTGTAAAATGTAATTCTTGTGTTGGACCGATACTCACAGGGGATGACAGATGAATGGCGATTCTTCTTCTTGTTCTCTCCTGTGAGGCCTGTGTTGAATGTCCTCCAGTTTTTATAGATGGGGAGTCTCTGAATTACAAGACAAAGATCTTTCACCACAGTGACACATTAAGGTCCATATATTCTAATACAACGTGGGTAGGCTAGGGTAGGGCAGGGCAAGGTAGGGCAGGGCAGGGGATGGTAGGATTGGGGATGGCAGGGTAGAATATGGCAGGGTAGGGTAGGGTAGGATAGGATAGGATTGGGTGGGATAGGGGTGGGCAGGATAGGGTAGGGTAATATAGAGTAGGGTAGGATAAGTGAGGGCAGAGTAGAGTAGGTAGGGTAGGGTAGGGTAGGGTAGCATAGGATAGGATTGGGTAGGAAAGGGGTGGGCAGGATAGGGTAGGGTAATATAGAGTAGGGTAGGATAAGTGAGGGCAGGGTAGAGTAGGTAGGGTAGGGTAGGGTAGCATAGGATAGGATTGGGTAGGAAAGGGGTGGGCAGGATAGGGTAGGGTAATATAGAGTAGGGTAGGATAAGAGAGGGCAGGGTAGAGTAGGTAGGATGGGATATGGTAGGATATGTTAGGGTAGGATAGGGCAGACACGATAGGGTAGGAAGGGATAGGATAGCGCAGGGTTTTATAGGGTAGGGTAAGATGTGTTAAGATGGGATAGGGTAGGATGGGCAGGATAGGATGGGATAGGGTAGGGCAGAATGGGATAGGGCAGACATGGTAGGGTAGGATAGGATAGGATAGGATAGGGCAGGGTTTGATAGTGTAGGGTAGGATGTGATAGGATGGGATAGGGTAGGATGGGCAGATTAGGATGGGATAGGGTAGGATAGGGTAGGGCAGGATGGGTTAGGGCAGGGTAGGATAGGGTAGAGTAGAGTAGGGTTGGGAAGGGTGAGGTGTGGTAGGATAAGGTAGGTTGGGGTAAGATAGGGTAGGGTTGAGTATGGTAGGATAGGGTATGACAGGGTAGGGCAGATAGAATAGGGTAGGACTATGTTTTTACAGAAACACATCAGAATCAGAAACTCTCAAGTCAGGAAGTGCCGTACCTCAAACTCCTCCTCCATTAAGGTGGGTTCATTGCCTGAGTTGTTCTGGTTGAGTGTGCCCAGTGCACTGTGGAGCTCAGACACAGTGACCTCAGTCTCTCCGAACTGATTGTGTTCCAGCATTGCCTGGTGAATCAGGATGTACTGGGCCTACGTGAGGACAAATGGATTTAATACATAAAGGACATACAGTTTGGTAACATAGGAAAAACCTCTATTGAGCTACAAAATCCACATCACAGATTTCTACAGAGTTAAAACATCACTATCTAACTCCACAACTTGTCACCTCGCCTCCTTACATGTGATTGGTTTAGATTGAATGAGTTTCACTCAACCCACCATAACTCATTAAAACAGCTGGTTGTCTTATATACTGTATATATTTATACTATAGTTTAAAGCACTTTACCAATAGATGAAGCCAAGATGCATCCTGCAGTGTGCCACCAACATTATTATAGCGTTGTGTATCTTTGTCTTGCTAATCTTTGTTAAGCTGTATGCTCATGTTGCTTTACTTCCTGTACCTTTGGTCTTTGCACAGTGAGTACCCACACTAAGAGCTGGAGTCAGTTTCCCTGTATGTGTCACCAAATATCAGCCTATTAACTTCACTAATGAGATACACACTGGGTCTAAAATATGATCTAAATGGATATTTTACCTCTACTTGAACCATTAGGCATCTCTGTCTGCGAAGTCTGACTACATAACCGTAGATGTCCACTCTGCCCTCTGCCTCCATACACTCCATCATGGCATCAATGGCGATGTAGGTGCCTGTCCTGCCCACTCCCGCACTAGGTGGACATGTGGTAAGCAAAGGTGAAGTCAAGCATTGGTTTAGAAGCAGATAGACAGGAAATGGCCTGACGAGTCCCCATGAAATCCCCCCCCCCCCAATCTACACAATGAACAATAAGTCAAATAGGTGGTTGGCAAATGCACACTTTTGTTGCTTAAATGAATGTAAGCCGACCTAGAACAGGAGCCTGTCCTTACCTGCAGTGAACAATGATGGGGCCGCTAAAGAAATTCTTGAAAGCATTGACACGGCGCCTCAGTTTCAGGAGGAGATGTGGCTCCCCGGGGACTCCGTGGTCCGGCCAACTCATGAACTGGATGTGGGTCACCTCCCTCTCTGAGTTCTTCTCCCTCTTCTGAAGACAAAACACACACAGTTGTTTAAGTGACGACATACATTTTTATATCACACATTTGATGGAGACTCACGTTAGTTAGGCTGAGGCTGCGGATGATGTAGTCCGGACAGTGGTCCTCTGACTTCATCTTCACTATGAACTCCTCAAAGATCTCCGTCTCCCGGTCTGGAGACGGCCAGTACTGCGCACACTTGACCTGCAACACAACATGTTAAAGGAGTGAGTGCATATCAGTAATACAGCATATGTGTGTGTGTGTGTGTGTGTGTGTTAACATGATAACTGAAGTCAACAAGAAGCTTAAATTCTCTTCTTACCCGGTTACCCTCTTCACAGCGTGTTACCATGACAATGATAGAGGACTGCTGCTCCCAGACCATCCTCCAGAAGTCACTCACAGTCTCCTCCTTCGGCCCTGCAGCACACAAAGAATATATAACACCCTGACAACTGCATCGGCTGAGTGTCGGAAGAATATGAAAACTTTACTCTACCTTGAGCTGCAATATACTTTTTAGATTCCTTGTACCCCTGCAGCAGGAACACAAATGATGTACAACAAGGTGAGTAATATTAAAAAAAGAATGTTTGATAATTCGTATGGCTGCAGCAGAGGTTGTAAAAGCAGTGGAAGTGTGATCTGTTTTTCATACATCAATGAAGCTGGCATTGATGTAGTCACTTCCTGCCTCTCCATTTCCAGTGGTCAGTAGGGCACGGTTATAATCATCTGGTTTAAGATAGAAAATATATAAATTGTTAAATATACATTTTTAAAAATCAGAGAAGACACTTTAACAACCATAAATCAACCCTTAATGAATGAGCATGACATGTAATAGGTATATTTCACATTGATGTAAAAATGCTTGGAATCCAATATTTCAATAAAAGTCTCCTTCTCACTGATTTGTAACATTTCCCACAATAGTTTAATACATCTAGAGATATTAAAGCAATAGCTGCCACAGTAGGCTATATACGGGTATGTACAGGCACAATCTTGGTGTAGACGAGCCTAGTTAAAAGGTATTGCACTCAGTGTTGGTGAGAGATTGTGTGTGAATTTCAATTGTAAAATCAGTGACTAAAAATGCATATTACACATTTCTGATAAGTGCGTTTATCCCTTTTATTGAAAAATCTTCATGTGTTGTTGGACAGACTCACAAGGCAGGATGTCCACGTAGCGGTTCTTGGGGACGTTGAAAGGCTTTTTGGCCTCTTTCACGTTGTACCTCGAGAAGATTCTGGGGATGCTCTGAAGCAGGGACACATTAAGTGATTTGCCAAAGCAGCACTTTTACAGTACCATGCATGCATGCACACACTCGTATCTATAACTGGCCAAGGCCACGAGCATAACCAATAAATAGCAAAGTAATGCTCCAAAAAGAACACAGATATAAAATGTACCTGAAACTCAGCCAGGAAAAGTCTTCCCTCATCAGCAAGCTTCCTCTTGTAGGCTTCCAGCAGGAACTCTGCAGCAATCGGCTCGACAGGTAGCAGGTTCTCCTCGTCATCTACAAACCGGCCAAGAAATAATAATAATAGTAATGTATTACTGACCATGACTCTACATTACAGTAAGGTAAATACTTGAAAATATGTTTTTATGAATAATCTCACTTGAAATGTGCCAATTATGTTATCTCACAGGGAATCAAAGAATACATATTCTGATGTTACAAACATCATAAATCATTTGAAAGCGGTAGCTGCAGCAGGTCAGACTGCTTTTAAGATCTGGTTCAAGACAAAACCAGAAACAGAAAACCTAAAGTCTACTCACTTGTAGTTGCTATGAGCATCATGTTTTCCCCTAGGTCTCTGCAAAAACAACAACAACAAAAAAAATGGTAGCGATTGGCTCCAAATAATTTAAATTATACAAAATATAGAATGTAAAAATGATGTAAACAAAAAAGTTTATAACAGTCTCATGATTATGTCTAAAATGCAGTAATAGTACTCTTTGTGTACTGTAAATGAAAAAATATTGCCTGATCAGTAGAAATAAGATGGTCTATTAGGGCCACTGTAGAAAAAAAAAGAAAAACAAAAAAAAAAAAAACGAGAGAGGTCGGCAATATTCAGAGAAAAAAGTCGCACATTTGCTAGTTTAAAACAAGCAAATTTGCGACTTCATAAAGTAGCAAATGTGCGAAATTATAAAGTAACACTTTTGCTAGTTTTAAAGAAGCAAATTTGTGCAAATTTTTTGCAAATTTTGTGCAAATTTTTTTTAATATAATACAGACTACTTCTTCGCCCAATGACAGCTGGGATCGGCTCCAGCCCCCCCCCCCCGTGACCCTCAATACAGGATAAGCGGTAGACAATGGATGGATGGATGGATGGATGGAATACAGAATCTTTGTATTTGTTTTCCTATCGTGGCCCTAATACGCCATCTAGTAGAAAAGCTGCAGGTCAAACTGATAAAAAGAATCCTTACTGGGACTTTCTGCGCTTCAGAATGTAAATCTTGTAGAAAACCAAAAGCAGAGCCACAGATGTGAGAATGATGAGGAAGACCAGAAACCCAATGACAGCTTTGTCATTATCTGTACAACAATGGGGAGAAAATATCATATAATAAGTGCTGGCATTTATGTTAAAGCTGCATTGAATAGAAATGGAGATGCGTTATGTATGTCACAACGAAAATGAGTCTGAACTGAACAGTAAGAGACAATTTGTGGCATTAATTGAAACGGCTCATACAGGCAGTGGTAGCATTTTCTTCCTTGAGGTTGCTGTACAGTTCTCCATTGAAAGCATACACCTGAAAACATAAAAAAACAAATCCTGAATCAGGAATCATAGCATTTAAATAAATATGAGGAATGAAGACATAATAAAACGGTGAAACCAAAACTTTGGGTTATACAAACCTTCAGTGTGTATGTCGTTAAGTAGCTGAGATCTTTGAATTCAAACTCGCATTTTTCATGTGTCTTCTCGTACTTCTTGACGCCACTTTGATGAAGGCTTACATTGAATTCCTTTCTAGGCCCCTTAAAATCTTTTCCATACTCACAGGTTACATGGAACACGTTATGATCGGTAACTTTCACCTTCACTACAGTTATATCGTCTGGTTCTGTAAGAGAGTGGACAAAAACATAATATTTTCCTTCCGATGCAAAGCTGTGTTTCCTCACACTGATCCTTGTGCTATAACAGCAGTTTTAACATCAGCTGTCTTCACTAGATATTAAACAATGTGTGAAAATCACAACCTTAATAAATACATGGCTTTTTGTATCACAAAGGTGTTGACTGTAATCTTCTCCAACGGATTCATGTTTTGACTCACTTCCAGCGTCAGTTTGCTGTGTCTTTTCGGATGGTGTGGTAACATTCTGGCCGTCGTATTTGGGTTGGACTTTACACGTATATTTGGTGAATGCTTCCAGTCCACCAATATCACATGCTTCCCCTGATGTGTGGAATGGACCTGCAACATACTTTCATTAGTTGGTTGTGTTTGACTGAATAAAGAGGCAACAAAGACAAACTATAAATAATATACATATACAACAACAGATTTATGTGTCCATCTATTCATATGCTCCATGTGTCACTGGTAAGCAAACAGACTGGGATGAGAAGGAAGTGAACATTTAAGCTATTATGAGTTTATTAAATGTTTCAATGGTATTTCTGTCTGCTATGTACATTAGTGAATTGTGACATCATCTCAGTTGTTTATACCACTGAGCATGCTAAAGTGTTAAACACTTTTACTTACCGCTCTGTTTGCCTTTGGAGGAACGACTGCTACAACTGCAGGTATAAGAAAGCTTCAGATCAGGAAGGACACTTTGGCACCTCTCACTGCTGGTTTTCCAAGTCAACCTAATGGAGTTGTTGGTGGCGGTAGGCTCTTTGATATGTATTTTAATACCTGGAACACATCAGACATCTGTAACGCTGAGCTGAATATCTGGAGCTGCCCTTTTCTCCATAATAGGACACGGGCTTGTTTGGTCTCCTTATTGCAGCGAGTTAAAGGGGATATTAACATACCACAGTCGATCCTGACACCGATGGCGTTCGTCTTTTTCATGGCACCATTGACCTTGATGTCACCAGTGCAGTTGTAGTTTGTGTACGGCTTCAGCTCAGTCAGGTTCTTCATGCTCTTCAGTTCATCTATTGTGGAGACACAAGAATGACAGCATTTCTTCAACAGCTGGTATTTGTATCTGCTGCAAAGCAACGGCTCAACTCCCTCTCACACCAAAAGACACCACATTTCAGATTCTGTTTTCAGTCTAACATTGTGATCATCTAATATCGCAAATGGTCCATTTCCATGTAAATCCGATGATAATGGTGCGGACAGACAAAGTGTTTACGCTTACCCACACAGGTGTAATCAATGGGGACGTTTCCACATTTTGGTGGTAAATCTGCAGTTATTTTTGCAGGAAGTCCAGGTGAAACATTCAGACGTATGTCATTTGAATCTAAGAAATCTGTGGGGAAAAAAAGAAAACAACACATTCGGTTCAACATGATGACATGATGTCTTTCCCACATGCAATTCAAAATACACAAAAGGACAACTGTGCATACCAATAGTGATGCTCTTGTTGAGGTTAAATGAACCACTGCAGTTTCCTGAATGGAAGGTTGTTATTAAATCTGTGCAGATGTCTTTGAAACCCGGTTTAATGCAGAACACCGCTTTGTCACTATCGCACGACTTAGTTGGAATATAATCTGGTGTCGATATTGCAGAGCTGATGTCCCAGCCACTCCGGTAACAAACGTATCCTTCCATGCAGTTGGCATATTCAACGTCCCCTTTGCCTGAAATACACAAGTGAAATGAAATGCAAATGTCCGTCCGTCCGTCTCATTTCTTAAATCAAGAGAAAGTAGAAGGAATTCTAACAGGATGATTTATTTTGACTCACTCATTCCAAGTGTTGTAGTTTTATTGTTGTTGATGCTGTCACAGATTGTTTCTTGGCCAGGATCAGCAATTTCCACCTTATGCACATATTCAGTACAGGGCTTCAAGTGCTTGATTTCAAATGGGTTTTTATCGTAGACCTGACTGTTGTTGATTAGTTGGCCATTTTGCCAAATGGTAACTTTGTAGTTGCTAGAGTTTGTCATCATGTTAATCCGGAGGCCAAACTTGATGGCTTTGACGATGTAATTACCTGCAGAACAAAAATCAAAAGTTATAGATTCTCCTACTTCAGTTGAAATAAACCATCCGATGACATCGTTCAATCTCAGACCTTAAATACGTGTCGACAGGTCGATACGAATAATAGTTTGTGAAGCATTGTTGTGAAGATGTGTGTAAACTTATAATTCAAACATAATACCGATACTCACACTGTGGAGTCGGAGGGGCTGGTGTGCCGGCTGGAAAACACATTCAAAGGAAGACAAAAGGTAAAGATATCAACTTTGAAACACGGTATTTTACGAACCGCCGTACTTGCATGAATAACACAGTCCTCGATAATAAGAAAACAGGGATGGAGGGCTTATAAAGGAGACAATTCCAACCTGTGCTGTTAGGAGCGACCGTGGGTGATGGACGTGGTGATTGGAGGTGAAGTCTGGTTTTGAGTGGAGTCTGGCTGAGAGAGTGTTGTGGGTGAGGGTGTGGTGCTTGCAGGAGGAGCAGTGGTGGCTGGAAGACGGAGAGCATGCTGGGTGTCACCTTCAAGTAGAAATACTTCACCGCCAACAGTCTTACCCGGGATAACAGCAGAGTGCAACGCTAATGCTTCCGTTACAACGGAGGTGGAGTACATTACCAGACGTGTTAGTTGAACTGACTACTGGAGTCGAGGAGTTGGAGGTGAGGGCTGGCGAGGTGGGTGGAGGTCTGTGGGCGGCTGTGGGGGGGGCTGAAGGCATGACAGTAGTCACAGTAGTGACAGCTGTCATGTTGCGTGCAGGTGAGGTCATGCCAGATAAGCTGGTGAGTGGAGGTAAAGGTGTGGTGCTGCTTGGAGGTAAGGGGCCTGGAACGTTCCAAAAAACAAAAATCAGGCCATCTCACAATGCAAATCCCTAGTTCATCAGAAGGTGATTTTGGACTCAACGCTGCATGTCTTCTTTTCACAAAACACAAGCAAGGTTGCATGCATGTTGCCAAACCCGACAGGATTGAAGAGAAGGCAGTATCGGTGGATAAGATGGAATCAATTAAACACATTTCCCCCCCAATTCCTATATAAAGCACAACTTGACAGACAGTCTAGAAAGGAACAGCCGTTTACAAATCTGGCGAGTCACATGGCTGGAACTTCAAACAGGGAAGCAAAAATGGTATCAGTATCTGAAAATTGATCAGTGCATGTTAAACAATCCTTGAAAGCTTCATTCTAAATGGACTTAGAATGTGTTGCAGACAATAAAGCGTCAGGGATAACCATGACCTGGATGACTGAGAACTTCCACACAATTGTAACAACAATGATTTTGCCTGTGGTGTCTATAGAATAGAAAAGGGATATGTGTTTTCTTTCCTTACTGTAAGCTACATGAATGTCATACTTCTACACTACACTTAAATGTGAATGAAAATTGCCTTTGGAGATTTTGTCTGTATGAGCATCAGCATTTCATACTGCTTTAGGAAAGCAAACCCTCCTGTGTGAAGGTAATTGTGGCCCCATATTTCTCCACTATTGCTAACTGATAGATTTCCACATGATAGATTTCCACATGTAGCTGACTTTGACATTGTTTATTGGCGTCTGCAATCAAAACCATGGGTGAGCCAGGTCAGTAAAGATGGAGGCCAATGGCAAATTATTATTTCCATTTGGAGTCAGCGTGAAGAGAGTGTGAGGTGAGGGACTTTATGAGGCATTATTAGAATGAAGCATTCTATTCATTACAATGATTGCATATTACAAATGTATGTATTGCCCACTCACTTGTCTGGGTTGTCGTTAGATCTTGACCTGCAAAAGGAAAGAAAAAAATGTATAAATCATTGCAGCTTTTTCTGTCATAAAAAAGTATGCATAAAATATGCAGAAACATTTGAAAAACAATGAAAACAGCAGTGTCTTATTTAGGTGTCTAATTGATCAGACGGGTAAAACTCTTCCTGCAGAAGAACCTGAATTGCTGCATGAGGCAGCGCTCGACAACCCGGTTGCTATAACAATGCAGCAGAGAACCACACTTGCTATTTCAGAAGGCAAACCGCTACTTCCTGCTTCACGCTGAAGGACCCTCCTCAGACAGATCACTCGTATCGAAGCAAAGCTTTCTCTCTTCTATCCTCGTCCTTAGTGATTAAAAACAATGCCACCTAATATTAACAAATACTGTGTGCTCTCACGTATGCTTTACAGGGTTTTTATTTGCTTTTCAAACTGTATTGTGATTTTACATGTTTTCAATTCATATAAAAGCCTGGAATTTAAAAAGGCTTGTACATTTAGCTTTGGCTGTCCCTGATTTTAAGAATGAATTTACTGCAAACACGTCTTTGCTTTTTGTCCGTTTGTTCTTTATAATAATAGCGATGCCGAGTGACTGATGAGGTGATGGGGGACAGACGAACAGCAAGTCTCAGGATGTGGTTTCTTTTCTGCACCCTCGTTTCACTATAGCAGCGATGCAAGCTCTCTGCAGTGACATTTCACCAGTTTAAACTCTGTGGTGACTGATTTGAGTTGTTTCAGTGGAATATTTGTGCACTTGCGCTTCATGAATATTTAAAACCATCCAAACAGACATTTTATCATAACGAAGTTTGTATGAGCCACAGCTTGAGTTCAAGTTGTTTTTAAATTTAGTTTTGAGTGACGCCTCCTTTGACTTTTGGGTGCTTTGTTTTTCAGTGTTTTCCAGGGCCAAGCAGCAGGCAAGAAGCAGAAGTAGAGGAAGGGCGACCATCACAGTCTGGATATATCTTGTGTATCTGTTGTTATCTCTATCAGCGATGAACATACGTTTTTGCCTCGACTTTCTTCTCATATTTTGCATTGACGAGCACGCTCCCCCTCCTCGGCTTTAATCACGCAGCCTTTTCAACATTTCTGACCTCACTTCTTCATTTTACACGTTGCATTTCCCCTTTTCTTCACGAATTCTCAAGTCATTTACTTGTGTTCTGTCTCAGCCTGCTCGCTGCTCGGCTCTGCCAGGAAGTGAAGGAAACTCAGAATGGAACACGGAAGTGGTCAACATTTTATTCACACAACTCTGTTCTGCTGCAGTTAAAGAATGCTTGGAAATGTAAATACATTAACTTTCATCCTTAACGGCACTGACTGGTTTGTGTGTTGGGAGAAAGCTCTTCTCACGGTTTCTGCTGTTTACTATTAAAACACCATCATGTGCATACTTGTAAACTAACCAGTATTCACTGTCAATAAATAGCTTCCCTCATGTGGGGAACTTTTCTGCAGGAAGAGCATGTGTATTATGATTAGTATTAATATGATATTGACACTTTAAGTACATAATACTTCTGTACTTTTACTGTGTTTTCACACTCATATTTGCTTTTATTTATATAAAGTATTTGGATAATTTTTCCAGCACCAGATAAAAGTAGAAATACCAATCAGTAAAAACAAAACTGTAGTGAAGTAGTGATTGTTAATATTAACCTAAAGTGTAAAATCCAACACTTTGCACTCCAAATGACCTCTGTCATAGACACATGTTGTCATGCAGTATATCACACTGTTGGATCGGATTCATTTTTATACTTATAATAACTACAGAAAATGAGCAATATGTCCAAAATGAAATGGCATAAAAGTACCGTAAAGTAGAAGTACTGAAGTACAGTAACTGTACGGTGTACATATACACCATGGTTATTCATCTTATGCTCATCATGTTGAGATAACTACATGAAACTAAATGATGTGGCCTCATTGCTATGATCTAATATTGCTACTTCACTTCCAGAGTTTAAATTACGGGCAACGATATTTGACCAATGGAAATGCTGACGCGGTGCACAATGACTCACCACACACACACACACACACACACACACACACACACTAGCTGAGAAATACTGTATGTTAGTAACCGACGACACATACTGACCCTGACAGACATTAAAGACGGCCAAGTGAAATAAATAGAGTGAAGGGTTCATTCAGCTCATCTGTACAGATGTCGAAGCTGAAAATAGCAGAAATGACTTGATGTGCTGAACAGCAGCGTGAACTGTGAGTGATGCAAGAGGCAGTAAGGTGGGTCTGGCTTAACACGCACATATATGCATGCACACGCACACGCACACTCACACACACACACACTCACACGCACACTCACACGCACACTCACACACACACACACACACACACACTCACACTCACACTCACACACACACAAACACACACACACTCACACCACACTCACACACACACTCACACACACACTCACACTCACACACACACAAAAACACACACTCACACTCACACTCACACAGATGTGTATCATACAACACCTACAGCCACTATGGTTGAAGTGAAGAGCTTGGAGGGACACACCCCGAAAAAGCCTCTCATCTCTGACAGACATCACACACACACACACACACACACACACACACAGGCACAGGCACACACACACACACACACACACACACACACACAGTGTCAAAGCAGAACAGAAACATGATTTACAAAAATTCCCAAAGCTTTGTACCAAACGAAAGAACACATTTTAAAGAGAATCTTCTTATTAACGCCGTCCTTTGATTGAACGTAACTGGTTTTGGTTTTTGCCAAAGGGGCTCACAAACCTGCCGCTTTTCTTCAGCTTCGCTGTAATGTCTTGTGTTCTTGGATTAAGAAAATTTAAGAAACGTGAAAAAGCACAAATGGAGAAGCAACTCAAAGGGGAAATAGTGTAGCTTGTCATGTCTGCCCTCAGTTTTCGCTTTAAATGTTTTTTATTTTGTGCTGTGAAGTTTTCCAGTTTTCAAAAGTACAAGCAAATTGTCGAGTGTTTGCCGACAGATTCATGTCAGAGGCATGGGAAGTCTTTTACCTCTTCTCACCAACCATATGCCACAATTTCACAAGCAGCCATGTTAGGAGACCTACAGCTGGCTATCACTCATGTTTTGCATCATTTTTTGTGGACTTTTTTTTAATTCTCAGAGAAGACTTTCAGTTCACAGACATGAGGACACAACTTCATGGATGCCATTTCTTTTCCCTTCCCCGCATAAAGAAGATGACGATGGTTACTTACAGTTGGCCAAAGCGATGATCCCGGCCCAGAGCAGGATCTGGAGACCACAGAAACCTGCCATATCCAGGATTCAGGGTGTGTACGGCCACACACCATACAGTACAGTCCTAGTGGGGACCAGCAGGCAGATGTTCACACGCCAAACCGAAGCTGTAGCTCCAATTCTAAACTCAGTTACTAAGTTTAAAAACACCCCAAAAGAACGATGTTGTTTTAATCTACAAATGTCTTATCGGTGGATGCAGCTTCCTGGACTTGTTACCCAAACCCTAAACCTCGCCTCTAGTTTCAAGTCAAGCAAGTGGGTGTGATGTCACAGCAAAAAAGCCTGCCTTTACCTAATGTTTGGTGACAGGAAGCTTCATTTCAGCTACGCCACCAAGAACAGGAAGTCTTCTCTCATCTCATCTTCACATGCTTCTGCTCAAGTGTGAAATCCCTCTGACTTGTGAGAAGAAGAAAAAAAGGAGTTTAGCTTCAGGGTGAAGCCTTTCTTTTACTCAAAGTATTGTTTTTCTGACATATCAGGCTTTAAGATACAACCTTTTATACATGGTTGTTATCAAATTCACAGTTTAACTCCACATCCACAGACAGGGAAATGAAAGAAAAAGTTTTTTTTTTTTTTTTTTTTTTAACAAACATGGAGGCTTCCAGGTTGTATCTAGTCGGCTTCATTAGACTGTTCAAAACCAAACTCTGTGAGAACATTTTACATCCGAGACACGAGACGTGACCTGAAAGAAGCTCCTCGTCTTTGTTGCTGACTCCTTCCTGTTCTTTACATTACAGGCCAACGCTTGGTCATGCGATCAAAAATTCAAGAGGAACTAGTACCACAATGTACAAGAAAGAAGATGCCATTTTTCCTTTCTCCAACTTTGCTCTGTGTGTTTCCCCCCCTCGGTGTAAAGACAGAAAACATGTGGCCATTGGCTCCAGAAGTGAATTTCTTCATTTGTGCTGTTCCTTCTGTGTGAAATACATTTATAAGGGATGTTAGATCTCTTCAAAGTCATTGATCGTGCACGGTGTTTGATCATCATGCTCTGCCTCGGAGCCCAAAATGCTTTACTTCTGTTTACATACACAAGAAAATAGGGGATAAAAGAGGAAGGAGAGGAATAGAGAAACTCTCCGGGGAGCGAGGCTCACACACTCAATGGTGAGCTGATATGAATCTGGATGAAACACAGTCAGCTATTTCATGCAGTTATATGAGAATAATATGTGCAACTGAGCAGACCCAGTTTAGATGGTTGAGGCTTTTTACTGGAATCTGCCGCTTCACAGTGGATCAAGCTGTAGATGTATGTGTGTGTGTGTGTGTGTGTGGGGGGGGGGGGGGGGGGGGGGGACACATAGATGACAAGAACTTGGATCGTTGAATAATATTTGTGTTTCTTTTGAAGGTATCAATGTGTTTACAAAATGGTTGCTTTCTTTCTGAGTCATACTATATTTCTATGGAAGTCTAAATGTGGATTTCCTCTTAGAGCAGCAAACCACATGGTTCTTGTAATCAAGAAGTGGCTCTTAGGCAAGCAGCATTGAGTTATTGCAATGCAAAGCACAGAGGCTGTATTCACCGCGGTGCTGGTTCCATGCACATGAGCATTTAACATGCAGACTCGGAGCCACGTAACTGTCTTTTAATGCTGCCAAGTTGCCAGATGTGACATCACTGGAATAAGTAGGCCGGCGGTATTATGCCTTCATGCTGCAAAAAGTTAGGACTAATATCAGCGTATGTGATCAGAAATGTCAGGGTCACATGGACATTTAACAGTGGAGCAGCAAGCTCCAAACCACGGCGTGAGTTACTGTTCGTCTGTTGGGCAGTATATTTAGAAACGGAGGATAAATTGCAGCACGATTGCACCTTTTGGTTGCTGCCTCTGTTTGATTGCATGTGTTTCCCGTGAGTACAAGCATGGAACTTAAATGCTTCATTGTGGTATAATGCAACCAAAACATGTTTTGTTTTGACGGTCAGCTCAGTTTGAAATACCCATACAGTTTCTTTTCAGTCACAATCCATTCTTTATTTTGTATTTAAATGCATCAGTGATCACTTTTGACCAGCAATGAATACATTATGTGTCCCAATTACCCAGGTGAAATGAATTCATGCACAACATTTGTTTGGTGCTATAAAAGACAAGACATTTGAAAATTATTTAGTACACATGTAAATAACTTCATTAGTCTGTACAAATGACTAGTCATGTACAGTACCAACAAGTAGTAAGAAGTAGATGTAAAATATGTATCTAAATATGGCTTATTTATTTGATTGAAGTTTCTTGGTGTGTGTGTGTGTGTGTATATATATATATATATATATATATATATATATATATATATATATATATATATATATTAAAAGTCACTAGAGACCAAAATGACACTCATCTATGAGGCCCTTTAATGCTGCTTAAACTTGAGACTCAATAGGACAGCAGTATTTAATCAGATCAGGAACTCTTTAGTCTCTTTGCATCGTGCTGGAGCCTTTTTATCAATGTCATCAAACTTGTTATCACAACTAATGTTATCCTGCATTAGTGATACTGACATTCATTAACTGTGTTCAGTGCTGATGTCCATATAAGAGTGCGGAGTTTGATGTTTGTGCATGGCCGTCTAAGCGTTGGGTTACTTTCTGTCTCACACTATTTGTCACTTTCTTTTTACCACAATTGTTCACCATTACAGAAAGGCTAGTTTAGTGGTCGACCCTCCTTCTGACCTGGGTTTGAACAGTTTTCTCTGTTCGGATTCATCTAAAGTGATATTTGATTTAATTTGTCAACAACAGAGAGGGAGTGTAGGGAGGTAGGGGGGGGGAGTAGAGACCACTTTCTGTCTTGTTGTCATAAATCATTTAAGGGAATAGATTAACATTTTGGGGAAAACACTTATTTGCTTCCTTGATAGTTAGATGAGAAGCTTCGCTTAGCATAAAAACCGTAAGACAAGAGGAACACCCGGCTTTGACATCGTTGCCAAACTGTTAAATTTCAACTTCCGGGTCCACCGATGGTTTGTTCCACAGAACCAACCGAGAAGTCATTGGAAACTGTGAGGAAAGGGCAGGCGCTTCAAAAGGATACGTAGCGGGGGATTCTTAGGTGATGAAGAAGATGCTACGGACCCATGCATGTGGAAGATCCACCTGATTTAACGAGGGACACAAAGCAACTTAATAGACGCTGTATCAGTCCTGTTGACACGAGCACGCTGAAATAGGGGGCTAATTTGTACATCCAACATTATTTCTCCAATAGTCCTAAAAGTATAATAGGTTACGGTATATTTCGGGTTGATGGTGTGTGTTTGATGAAAACGTGAATGTTTTCAAATCACAGCATTAATGAAAGAAGCTTTTAAAGTAAAACTATGTTACATTGTGATCACATTATATTCTATATGACCTTAATTAACGTGAGCTAGTCACAGACATGCTCTTCTTTAGAAGTTCCCAGTTTCACATCCATCAGAGAGGCTGCAGTGAGTTGAAAGGGAACTAAAAACATCTACCTTTGGTAAGGTTTTAGGGGGGGGGTGATGTCTAAACAACCAAGTGTAGTTTTCATTCTACCATGTGATGAGAATTATCAGTTCACATCGGTCTCTATTTTAAATACTGGATGTTTATATAGGGGGTTGAGGAAGGGGGTGTGGCTTGGATGTCACTTCCCCAATTTCTTTTCGCTCCCTTCAATTTCTACAATCTCGTTGCTCAGATAGTTGTATCTAGCTTCCTCCCTGTTTGATTCTCCTGCGTCCTCTCCTCTCATATCCCCTCCTGATCATCGTAAATATCTAAAGCTCCATTCAAACAGCAGTGAAGAAAGCAGAGGAGGGAGGTCTGGACCATCTATCACAGATTGCTCTGTTAGTTCCTCAGTGCAGAGGGAGGTGTGATAAAAATGGATTGCAGGGTGATGCATGTGTGGGCCTCTGCACGCACATTTTCCCTCCAAGCTTTGCACGGTGCATCTACTCTTGTATGTGGGTTACGGGTTTCACATACTGTCACTGCAATTCACCTTTTCCGGCATGTGCCTTCGCAACAGACATCTTAAAACACCGTAATTAATGTCATTAACTTGCCTTTATAAAGTGTATGATACATGTTAATAATTTATTTAACAGCAATCTCAAGAAAAGATCAGAAAAAATCTTCTGGTTTCGAAGAGATGATTAAAATGATAAATGATGCATTTGACTATTTAAGAGCGTCCGTTACACATTTTAGCCACAGAAATGTAAAGAAAACGAAATGTATTAATACTTCTAGTTGGTGCTGAATGGCATCTTGTGTTTAAGGCTTCACTAGGTGGTTACTGCCCTGTTAGCACCGAACATCTGGCTCTCTGTGTAAAAAAATACACAGCAATAAACACCATTGAAATTAGCCAGAGGTATACTGTCCCAGTGCAGTCATAAAAAAATAGTGCTCATGCTAAAATAAAATAGAAGTGTGGAAAATGATTTCTAATAACACATAATTATTGAAACTATCCATCAATATCGACATGCAAACCTTTCTCTGCTATACGAGATTCTTGGTTCAACTAAACGGAGGCATATAACTCATGTATGCATCAAAAGGGCAGTGAAGAGTGTTAAGAGATCAGTCAGAACAACCTCTTTACACTTCCTCTTTTTCCTTCCTGTCTGCACTCTTCAGTGCACAGCCTCATCACCAGCGCCGGGCTGGTTTGAGCATCCTCTCTGCCAGTGTAGACTTTACATAAAGTCATATCCATCCGGTATGGGAACAGCAAAGTATTTTTACACTTCTTAGAATTCTCAAAATCATCATGGCTGACTACTTGGCTGTATGTCGTGTTACTGAAGCAACCAAAGTCAGCCTCAGCCTCATCAGTTACACCACGTCTGTGGCGGTGAAGCAACTGAAAACCACTTGAGGGCAGTATGGCTTCATGTTGCACCACAGCCGTTCCCCTTTTCACACACATCCCTCTCCTTGCTTGTTTTTTGGGTATAGCCAAGTGGCTGAATGCATTTTATACACACACAAACATGTGTACGCACTCACACACACACACACATACACACACACACACACACACCACACACACAATTTGGACTGCTTTTTGGTTCCTCTCTGCCGATGACTGACAGGTTCTTAACGAGAGCAGCCTAGAGCGTTTGCCCTCCAGGCCTGTACATCAACCATCAACATACAACGCACGCACACACTCATACGCATGCATGCCCATATTTATATACACACACACACACACACACATCATCCACACACACTCTCTATCTGCAGACTTTCTCTGTCCCATTTCCTAGGCTCAATCAGCTTGACCATTGCTCAGAGAGTGTTTGACAGTCACTGGGAGACGGTTTGAGTTTAGCAGTATTATTATGTTTCTAAGAGGCGGCCTTCTCCAACACAGAAGGAATGCCAGCCGCACCATTGTTCAATAAGGCTCAATACAAACGGCGGCGTGACACGCCACCGAGGGGCTCGCTGGAGTGCACATGCACAGATTGTGTGTTGGGTGTGTAGTCATTGTGAGGGAGATGGGCAATGGTGAGACAGCATAGCTGGGGAGGTGAGGACGGAAACCCAGAGCAGCGTGCTTTCTCCCCCCCCCCCCATCCCCTCCACCCCTTCATGATTCATTCTACCTCTGCTCTCCTTTTTTTTCCTGTGGAGGAGAGAAAACCCAATTAAAATACTATGTGGATGGATACGATGAAGAAAGACATACCTTCTCCATGACATTCTCTCTACCCCCCGTGTAGTGACAGATCTGGCGCATTCAAACCGAGGTGAAAAAATGTGGTGTATCCTGCCCACCTGCTGCCATTAAATGTTGAGGTATAACATCAAATATCCACATACATATATTTACATCAACCATTCCCTTCATCGCACGGCATTCTCTCTGATGGATGTGGAACTGGGAACCGCCGAGCTTGTCTTAGACTAGCCCGGGTTAATTAACCGTATATAGACAAATATATATATAGACACACACACACTGCATGACAATAAATGTATGAATCAAAACCTACCGAGGATTCACCTTACACACCTAGTCTGTATGTCTATATGTGGCTGTGGGAGAGATTCCCGTGTGCCAAAGAAATACCTGATGCAGCAGGAGGTGGAGGACGCATCCATTTTTTACATTTCACATAAACCCACAGACAGATGCATGTCTTCCATGTATATCTCTCTCTCTGTCCAACACCTCTCCTCTTCCTCCGCTCTTGTTTTCCTCTCTTCCTGACCCAACATCCGGCCCTCCCAGGAGATCCTGCACACACACACACACACACACACACACACACACACACACACACACACACACACACACTCTCTGCGGACACATGAACTGCCAGTCAAATCCAGCAGCAGCTCAGTACAGGCGTCATTGCCTCTCGGTTGGGGGGGTCAGGGTCTGGAGATAAGTGTGCTTGTGTGTGCGCACACAGAGGAAGACACCGGGTCAAGGGGCTGGAAGAGTGTGAGGACTCCTCTATTCAGGCCTACTAAATACTGTATGTCACCGATATTTACCCGCTTCAATATTACAACAATGGCCATCAGGAGCGTGTGTGTGTGTGTGTGTGTGTGTGCGTGTAGCCCCAGCAGAAGAGAAAAAAATCACCAGCTCAGCTCTAATCTCTAGTCAGGAACAGCACAGGTACACAAGCATCCCTATTAAACATGTCAGCGAGGACGCGCTGAGGGGACGTGGTTAAAGACAGGGAGTCTTTAGTGAGAAAGTCCAGAAAGACAGCGCTAACACCAGTGTCACTCTCTCACACACACACACACACACACACACACACACACACACACAGTTCTGGGGTTTGAGTGGCCATTTAGAAATCTGGACGGCAGTTCACTGACCCAGCACTAACGAGGCAGCTAGCCCGTCCTTTGAGGAGTGGTGCCTCTTATCTAGTGACCACACAGCGCCGGCTATCTCCTGACCGCGTTCGACCACTGGTTAAACTGATTAGTCAGTCGTCCAGTCAAGTTACAGTAAGCAGACATACACCGATATGCATGCAACGCACTTCATCTTGGCCTCTGGATGGGATTCTTTGGACTAATTGCAGAATGTGAGGTATTTGTTTGTATACGCAGCCTAAAAGCGCATTCTAGCCAGTATGAAGACGTGCCACCCTCCCAAACCTGAGAAGGCAAACAACAGCACAGTGGATCAACTTCTATCTGTCCGGTTGGATTGGACAAATGGTCAGCTGTGGAGAGGCAGCAGAGTGGACATGTGATGGCCAAAGTATCAAGGGACTGAGGATTCACCCGTTTAATGAGAATCTATGGCCTGGACTGATAAAGGGTCTGACTGAGAGGCTGTGACAAGCCCTAATGCTCACATGTATAAATGATGTGGGTGGTTGAAGGGGGGGGGGTGGTGTCCTGGAAGGATGTGTGGGTGCGTGGAATCAATCCTCGGAGAGCATGAGGGGTTTTAGAATAGGCCAGAGACTAAAAACTGGACTCTGAGAAAAGTGAGTGGAGCAAGAAAGGAACAAAGAATGGAAGCACTGAAAAAGTCATATCTATGCACGGTAAAATAAGACACACATCTGATGCCGGCTTGAAACATTACACAGCAATGAAAATCCTCAAAAAAAAGCAGCCGGTTGGTTTTAATTCAAACATTAATTACATTTCAGGAATTTGCTTCCTGGTGAAGATTTGCGAGATCAGAGGATCAAGACCACCATAAGTACAAGGCTTCATCTGGTTAGCCTAGCTTAGCACAAAGAGTTGGGAGGACCAGCCTGGGTCTCAGCAGGAAATATATCCACCTACCAGCAACTCTAAAGCTCACTAATTAACATGCTGTATCCTGTTTCTTTAAGCTGTACAAAAACCACAGAGCTGTGCTGGACTTGTTTTTGGTCTGGACCAGTTGCCAGGCAGCAAGAAACACCCGCCGGACCCAGGAGGGTTGTTTCCTCTGTTTATAGTCCCTGTGCTAAGCTAAGCTAACGTGGCTGTAGCCGTATATATTTAATGCTAAGCTATGAGAGTCGCATCAATCTTCTCATTTGCCAGCGAATAAGCATATTTCCAAAATAGTTGAACTGTTCCTTTAAGGACCGAGTGGATTTCAAGGCGCAAAAATGAAGATTGGGATTTTATTTTGATTTACGTTGACGTAAGTGGCACATTTGTACTCCCCTCTGTGGCTGCTATTCAAAGGACTACACATCTGAAAAAGCAATCCAAAAAGTACACACATGGCAGGCAGAATACACACACACACACACACACACACACACACACAAACACAGCCTTTGTTATGTTGAGAGCGTTTGTCTCTGTGCGGCTCCAGCAGAGAGGGGTTAAAATCCGATTGAGTCGATATCACTGGAGAATAACACATTCAACACGCGGTGTGTGCGTGGCTGTGCGCTGGTGTATGCGAGTGTCTGTTTGTGTGCGAGCAACATTGGGCCTATGGGGACTTCCTCCCTCTCCGTCTGCAGCCCTCAGTTGAAATAGAATTGAATAGTCTGAATCCTCAATGGTAAATGTTCACAAAGTCAATACCAACTGTTAAGGCTTCCCTGCATTGGGGTTAAGGGCATTACCATTTCTGAGACTTGAGGAAAATACACACACACATATACACACACAGACGGGGAAGGCATACTCACCAGATGCCCCATGAGATGATAAAATATTTTAGAGTCTTTTGCAAAATGCTTACAATACAATCTGTTTAACAATTCCATTTTTCTGTAACGTATTCATTGAAGGCTCTTTTTTTTTTCTCTCCATTTTTGTTCACTAATCTCTGAACAATGATGCTGGTGGGCGTGTGGTATTTTGAAGTGACATCAGTGCCTAAGGGACAGTGGTTTCACTGATCTGACTAAGCATCACATTCAGATCAATTCAAGAATGTTTAAGCGTACAAAAGGCAAAGGGGGATTGTATCAATATTAACTGCATAATATTAGGTTTAATACAGAATGCTTGGTGGAGTGTTCCCAAAGAATAAGATTATTCATTTTGTACTATTGAGAGGTTGTGTTGATGATGTAGTTTAGGGATAGGTTGGGGACTAACGGACCAACATGAATGTTAAAAGCCTGTGATATTCCATATTTGTCTTATTGCCAATAAATCCATCAATCAGTTACTTTGTTGGGGACTATTTTCAGCAGTAGATAAATCTCCTAACTCATCACATGCCTCCGCTTGCTCAGCACCCCTTGGCATTGGAGACGAACACATTTGGTACCCCTCTAGCATGTTTTTACCGTGTCAATATACACCTTTCAAAATAAAAGTCTGCAAAGATGGGTTAAGGGAAAGAGTGCGGTTGGCGTTAACTTGAGTAACTAGCGGCTCACTTCCTTAGAAAGTGACCAACGAATCACGCGAACATGAACACCAGTCTCCTGGACAAAAGTTGTGTTTGTTTGGACTCACACACTTCATACCACGTCTTTATATCAGGCTTTGGCTGCACAATCATCAATTCATCAGAAGACAATGTACCAGACTGACTCTTAGATGTATCAGTGTGTAGTTCGGTTGAGTCATGTACCGTATTCTAAAAATAATAATACATTCAAAGGCATTAAATAGCCTGTATGGTCCCATGCAGCCTCTAATACATCTTGCTGGTCATTAATAGCAGACCTGTGTGGACCTTTCACCACCACCACTGTGTCTCATTTGAAGCGAGCCATGAAACCCGAGGCTCTGCCACTCAGTGTCATTTAAACCGGGACTGATTGGAACTATCTCTGGCCTTTGCTTTCCCACCTTCCTCCCCGCTCGCGTTCTTTCCCGGTTGGCTTCATGAATAATGAATGACGATACATATGCAAGTCGTAGCGCGGATATTAATGGAGCTGAAAAGGCATTCTTTGTGCTGCGAGCCATTGCTTCCCTACTCTGCCCGAGCTGCCCCCTGCCCAGTCATGTTTTTGTTCACCTTCCCTCTTCCTCCCGTCCTTCCTCCTGCTGCCCGTGGGCCCAGATGAGCCGGTGCTCCGTCTCTCTTGCCTGGAGGTATTCACTTCTCTCCTGGCTGTCACAGCGGGGGCAAAGGGTGGACAGTGACTTTGAAATGAGAGGGGCTGACTTTCAAATTATATTAAAAAAAAAGGGAAAAAAGGCAGACAAAACTGGGGGAGATAAATTGAAAAAGTTGGCTTGGCTTGGATATGCAAGGTGCTTATTGTCTGTTAGAGCAGTTCTCTGTCATTCAAGGGCATGGCAGTGAGCTTCCTCCTTTGTTTGCCCCTTGTCCTGTCTTTCTTCCAGCCCCTTCCATGATCTGTCGACGCTGGCCAGAGAAGCCCCCGGCCAAACTGTGGCAGTCAAGGGCGAGAGGTACGACAGGGTGCAGGGCAGCTGACCGGCTTCAGCTAACCATTGTGCTCACTGTATTTAATCCTTTTTTTTTTAAGTATTAAATTGACTGATGATTTAATTTACATTTTTGCACTCTATCACACAGCTTTTATCAAGACCAATCCAACAAAGGCCTGCCGATGCTGTCCATGTGGCACAAGGGGGGCTGGCAGTCAGTGAAGTGTGGCCCCGGGCTGGCAGAGTCACTGCCCATCCTTGGATGACTCGCCCAACTAGGCCAGAGGGCACGGATAATGGGCAGAGTCTTCTAACCCTTCATTTGTGCCAGAGCGTCTCCACATTCAACGATGTTACATCCACACCTTATGTGGTCAAACACGGACAGAGAATCCCTCTTCTGCGGTGCAGAGAACTGTGAATTGGCTACCGATGGAGAGGTGTGAGGCGGGCGAGGCCCGGGCTGCCCTCGACCTCTGACCCAGAGCGTTATCGTCTTCTTTGCCTCCGTGGACCAACTCTCATCCCTCTCTCAGACCTAACGACCCTTTCATCCAAGCATATTTAATTATAAACTGGCTCATTTTATTGTTCGGCTGCTGGAAGCAATTAAGTAATATATGCAATTTTCTTTCGAGAGAATTGTTTTGCAAACCTAACTAAGCAAAAACATGCCTTTATGTGGCCGAAAGTCTTCACAATTACAGCACATTTTGTTGGAGCTTCTCTGTCAGACGAGCTTCTATAGCAGAAGCTACATAATGGACAGCCAGTTTAGAAACAACGGTCAGCATATTCAACTACTCTGTCACCCTGCTACCATTTCATCAATACATTTATGTGTTCTCAGTCGTGACTTTTCGTCACGCACACACTTTTTTTGCACAATTTTTAAGTTTGCACAACTTGCTAATGGGGCTTGCAAGTTGGCAGCGCTGTTTTGCCGTCCATGTACTCCAAAGACTCAAATAAAATATATTTCTACCATGAAGCGAGGGTTTTGATCTTGGAAGTGAAGCAGTGTCAGTGAAAATACCGTTAAAAAGGAGCATAGTTCAAAAAGTTTAAAATTTAACTTTTGTGCTCGCTTAGGTGAGTGTTTCAGCTAATTACGCACAAATCCCACACGCTCACAGCTCCGATCCAGCAGCACCGCTGTCTCGGCAGAGGACAAAGAAAACAAAGGAGACTGACAAACAAACAGTGAGCGGGGGGAAAAAAAATATAAAAGAGAGGAAGCTTTCTTTCCATATAGCAGCTGAGCTGAGGCGACAGTGGCGTTTAATCAGTTGGTTTTTCCGGCGCCGTCAGCGTGAGCAGCCTCGGCGGTGCAGCCCTCTGATCAGCGCTGGGAGAGGAGCTCCCCGCCGAGCTGCTGCCGCCCCTGAACCACAGGTCAGTCCTTGGTGAGTAGGTTTCATTCTGCTGTCGCCTGCATAGTACCATCTCCTTCTCTCATTAAGATATAGTGTGTGTGTGTGTGTGTAACATGTATTTATGGGCTTGTGTGTGTGTGTTTGCGTGGAGTAAATGCACCCCAGGACTAGCCTAAAGGGGATGTGGATTCCCAGCCTCTGCTGAGATCCGGCAGCACAACTAGGATTTCTACCAGTAGGGGGGGGCGGGGGCAGGGGGGGTTGTGTGGGTGTGTGAATGTTTGTTAGAGAAGGATGCAAGATGCATCAAGTGACTCGGTGCCTCGGGGTCAGACACACACACATGCAGAGAAGGTGCCGGTGCTGCGGCGGGGTAAACAAGAGCAAGACTGTTAGATCTCATCAGCCTCATCACACGCTTTATTATGCTGATTCGGGAGTATGGTGTAAGCTAATCAGGGTTCCAGGAGTCACAGGGGGCGCACTCGGCTTAAAGGTTAGGCGTATAGAGAGAGGAAAACTTGCTCTGCCTCGGAGTTCTTAACTTCTTCTTATTTCCCTTCTTCTTTTTTTTTCCTTTCCCCACCAACCCCAACGCCACTCTGCTACCACAGCACAGGAGGAGCTACCGGCTGAAAGGTCACGACCTTTCACCCGGGTGGCAGAGGTTCACTTCATGATGTCTGCCTCCGTTCAGATTCAGAGGTGTGGGGGTGATTGACTGGCACTAGAGCACCCAGCGTCGACCGGGGTTTTTAAATGGGAGTCAGGACTCAGGGCTGCCTGTCGCTATATGCTAATATTGGCCTTTAAACAAAACACACTTTCAGCCTCGTGTTTGTTCACTTGCATAAATGCATACGATTCTCATTCCGCGCCCAGTATCTACTCTGACTTACACAGCAACGCGACAGAGCAATGTTATAAAGTTCAAAATGTCTATTAATTTGGAGGCATCTGAATTACATGGCAGTGTTTATTAGAGCTGGCGGCCATGCTTCATAAATAATGAATGAAAACGGTCCCCTCTTGCTTTGTGGACGCGCCATTCTAAACAATTCTGTTTGGGACTTTCTTTGATAAGACGTCGGACGAGTCCACCTTTTTTTTACACCAGGTTGGGAGAGAAAACGTACGCAGTTTTAATTTGGTTTCCATGTCCATTTGCGTTCTCGACTCCTCGGTGACGGCACATTTAACAAGCATACGGACAAACACACACACACACACGCAGGTTCCCACAAACAGGTGAGCAAGTTGGAGAACAAGTGGCAAACAAGCTGGCGGACCCGTAGAAAGGAGGCTGGTGAAGCTACCTTTTCTGGTCTCGGTGACGGAGTGGAGACACGGGTGTTAATTAGGAGGTTCAGTTAAACGTATTTCATGTGGTTTTGCCGTGCAGCAGCAACAGAAACAGAAAGAGCCGTGGTGGAGAGTGACTAAGTGCATTTACTCTAGTTCTGTACTTATGTGCAATTTTGAGGTACTTGGACTTTACTTTCAATATGATGATTTTATTCCACTGCATTTCACACTTTTATTAACAGTTTTAATGATATCTTACGATATTTTTCGACTGTTCTGCGACCTGTGTTGTCCAGCAAGAGGAGGGATCAGTGCGCCTGTGGAACCGCTGGCAGTGAAGAACCACTTCAGGCAAGAAAACTACGTGTTTGAGTTAAAATGAGCTAGGTTTGTTAAGTGACTTACACACCTGACACCAGTTAAATATGTAACAAAAGAAAGTTAAAATGAGTCAACATTGTTTTTTTGGTTTTGGTCTTTTGTAATGAGAAGCGTCTGGCGCTGCTAACCTTCTCCTGCACCTCTGAATACAGTCAGATGGGGGGGTGGGGGGGTGAACTGGTGCGCCTTGATATAATAAGCTCATCTGCGGCGTGCTCATGCTGGCTGTCATCACACGATCGTGTTTGTGTTCAACTCAAGCAGATCCTCCCCTCCTCTGACACAGGAGACACCAACGGAGCTGTCTGTCATTTCCTTGAAGGGTCCTGCTGCTTTTGTACATAACACAGTGGAGATGAGGACAAGACGGGGAGGAAAAATGGAAGAGAAGGAGACAAATCAGTAGAGAGAGAGAGCAAAACAGATGGGGGGGATTACAAGGACAAGGAGATAAAGAAACAGGGGAAAAAAGAAGAAAGACAAGGATAACGAACAGGAGTGGAGAGGACACAAGGACAGGCAACACATTGGAAGTGGACAGTGTAGAGAAAAGAAAAGCCTTAGAGGACATATGAGAACAAACATGACCAAAGCAGTGTTTAATTTGAAGATTGTTTTCTCAATTAATCTAAAAATAATTAAGAAATGTCCTGAGTTATAGAGCCATGGAGGACAGGAAAAAGAAACGACAGAAGAAGACAGCAGAGGATGAGACAGGAGGGGGACAAAACCACAGAGGACAGGAGACTGAAGGAGACCAGCCAGACAAACTAGGGAGGAGGACAAAAGGACACGAGAGAATCGGACAGAATACAAAAAATGAAGAGGAGAAAAGAACAAGGAGAAAAAAAAGAGAGTACAGAGAGTAGAGTAAAAAAGACAACAAGTTCAAAAGAATAAAAGAACAAAAGACAAAAATCTAGAGTGGACAGAGGAGAATGAAAGAAGACAAATCAAAAAAGAAAAGGACAAAAGACAACAGAGGTGAACTAAACAGGATGAATCAGGCTTGATTGAAGAGAACAAAACCCCTGTTGACATGACAGGACAGAGGAAGACAAATCAATAGGTGACAGGACAAAAGAAGTCGAAACGAAGGAGTGCGACATGAAGGTGGTGACAAAAAGACAGGAGAGAAGAAGTCAGGTGTGGACATAACATGACGAGACAAACCAAAAGACAAATTTGAAGTGAACACGACAGAAGGTACGAAAAAAGAAAAATGAAATGAAATAAATCCAACAAAAACCAAAGAGACATGAACAGAAGACAAGTCAGAGGACAACAGAATAAGAAGGAAGACAAAAGTAGAAGAGGATAAATATATATATATATATATAAAAGAAGACAGAAGATAAACATTTAAGATGGAAAATAAAAAATCTGGATAAAAATATATCTAGAAAAAAGAAATTTGGACAAGAACAAAACTCTTACTATGAACGTACACTGTTCGTAACTATATCTTAAAACAAATGTATACAATGTCACGTATACAACAAAATAAATTTGTATTTAATGCATATAATCATGAACAAGGAAGTAAAGAACAACACTGCATTGGGACGAGGTCGTGGTGGAACACTTTCACCAATGGGACTACTTACTTTTCTTTTTTTCTTTTTTTATTGGTGTGTACACAAGAATAGCAAAGACATTTACATTTATTTCTATGTAATTCCACCAGGAAGAAGACACATCGACACAGTGTAACACACAATGTAACACACAATAACACACAGTGTAACACACAACAACACACAGTGTAACACACAATAACACACAGTGTAACACACAATAACACACAGTGACACAGTGTAACACACAGTGACACAGTGTAACACACAACAACATACAGTGTAACACACAACAACACACAGTGTAACACACAATAACACACAGTGTAACACACAATGTAACACACAATAACACACAGTGTAACACACAACAACACACAGTGTAACACACAATAACACACAGTGTAACACACAATAACACACAGTGTAACACACAATGTAACACACAATAACACACAGTGTAACACACAACAACACACAGTGTAACACACAATAACACACAGTGTAACACACAACAACACACAGTGTAACACACAATAACACACAGTGTAACACACAATAACACACAGTGTAACACACAATAACACACAGTGTAACACACAATAACACAGTGTAACACACAACAACACACAGTGTAACACACAATAACACACAGTGTAACACACAATAACACACAGTGTAACACACAATAACACACAGTGTAACACACAACAACACACAGTGTAACACACAATAACACACAGTGTAACACACAATAACACACAGTGTAACACACAGTGTAACACACAATAACACAGTGTAACACACAATAACACACAGTGTAACACACAATAACACAGTGAGGGTGTCCAGCAACTTATGTGATGACCTGCCAGCTGACAGCACAACCTCATAGTTTCCCCGTCTTTGATTGCTATAAAAAGAAAACATGTTGGATAGCGCACACACACACACACACGCAGAGAGAGAGAGAGAGAGAGAGAGAGAGAGAGAGAGAGAGAGAGAGAGAGAGAGAGAGAGAGAGAGCTCACCTGGAGGT